>CM059433.1:133742043-134332043 GCA_030390025.1 Squalus acanthias
TAAAGGGCTGTGTGTGAGGTATTTATCCTGGTAAAGGGCTGTGTGTGAGGTATTCAGTCCTGGTAAAGGGCTGAATGTGAGGTATTTATCCTGGTAAAGGGCTGTGAGTGAGGTATTCAGTCCTGGTAAAGGGCTGTGTGTGAGGTATTTATCCTGGTAAAGGGCTGTGAGTGAGGTATTTATCCTGGTAAAGGGCTGTGAGTGAGGTATTTAGTCCTGGTAAAGGGCTGTGAGTGAGGTATTTAGTCCTGGTAAAAGGGCTGTGAGTGAGGTATTCAGTCCTGGTAAAGGGCTGAATGTGAGGTATTTAGTCCTGGTAAAGGGCTGTGAGTGAGGTATTTATCCTGGTAAAGGGCTGTGTGTGAGGTATTTAGTCCTGGTAAAGGGCTGTGAGTGAGGTATTTAGTCCTGGTAAAGGGCTGTGAGTGAGGTATTTATCCTGGTAAAGGGCTGTGTGTGAGGTATTTAGTCCTGGTAAAGGGCTGTGAGTGAGGTATTTATCCTGGTAAAGGGCTGTGTGTGAGGTATTTAGTCCTGGTAAAGGGCTGTGAGTGAGGTATTTAGTCCTGGTAAAGGGCTGTGAGTGAGGTATTTATCCTGGTAAAGGGCTGTGTGTGAGGTATTTATCCTGGTAAAGGGCTGTGTGTGAGGTATTTAGTCCTGGTAAAGGGCTGTGTGAGGTATTTAGTCCTGGTAAAGGGCTGTGAGTGAGGTATTTATCCTGGTAAAGGGCTGTGTGTGAGGTATTTAGTCCTGGTAAAGGGCTGTGAGTGAGGTATTTACCCTGGTAAAGGACTGAATGTGAGGTATTTAGTCCTGGTAAAGGGCTGTGTGTGAGGTATTTACCCTGGTAAAGGACTGAATGTGAGGTATTTAGTCCTGGTAAAGGGCTGTGTGTGAGGTATTTAGTCCTGGTAAAGGGCTGTGTGTGAGGTATTTACCCTGGTAAAGGACTGAATGTGAGGTATTTAGTCCTGGTAAAGGGCTGTGAGTGAGGTATTTACCCTGGTAAAGGACTGAATGTGAGGTATTTGGTCCTGGTAAAGGGATGTGAGTGAGGTATTTATCCTGGTAAAGGGCTGTGAGTGAGGTATTCAGTCCTGGTAAAGGGCTGAGTGTGAGGTATTTAGTCCTGGTAAAGGGCTGTGAGAGAGGTATTTAGTCCTGGTAAAGGGCTGTGAGTGAGGTATTCAGTCCTGGTAAAGGGCTGAGTGTGAGGTATTTAGTCCTGGTAAAGGGCTGTGAGAGAGGTATTTAGTCCTGGTAAAGGGCTGTGAGTGAGGTATTCAGTCCTGGTAAAGGGCTGAGTGTGAGGTATTTAGTCCTGGTAAAGGGCTGTGAGAGAGGTATTTAGTCCTGGTAAAGGGCTGAGTGTGAGGTATTTATCCTGGTAAAGGGCTGTGTGAGGTATTTAGTCCTGGTAAAGGGCTGTGTGTGAGGTATTCAGTCCTGGTAAAGGGCTGTGAGTGAGGTATTTAGTCCTGGTAAAGGGCTGTGAGTGAGGTATTCAGTCCTGGTAAAGGGCTGTGTGTGAGGTATTCAGTCCTGGTAAAGGGCTGTGAGTGAGGTATTTAGTCCTGGTAAAGGGCTGTGAGTGAGGTATTCAGTCCTGGTAAAGGGCTGTGTGTGAGGTATTTAGTCCTGGTAAAGGGCTGTGAGTGAGGTATTTAGTCCTGGTAAAGGGCTGTGTGTGAGGTATTTAGTCCTGGTAAAGGGCTGTGTGTGAGGTATTTAGTCCTGGTAAAGGGCTGTGAGTGAGGTATTTAGTCCTGGTAAAGGGCTGTGTGTGAGGTATTAGTCCTGGTAAAGGGCTGTGAGTGAGGTATTTAGTCCTGGTAAAGGGCTGTGAGTGAGGTATTTAGTCCTGGTAAAGGGCTGTGAGTGAGGTATTTAGTCCTGGTAAAGGGCTGTGAGTGAGGTATTTAGTCCTGGTAAAGGGCTGTGAGTGAGGTATTTAGTCCTGGTAAAGGGCTGTGTGTGAGGTATTCAGTCCTGGTAAAGGGCTGTGTGTGAGGTATTCAGTCCTGGTAAAGGGCTGTGTGTGAGGTATTCAGTCCTGGTAAAGGGCTGTGAGTGAGGTATTCAGTCCTGGTAAAGGGCTGTGTGTGAGGTATTTATCCTGGTAAAGGGCTGTGTGTGATGTATTCAGTCCTGGTAAAGGGCTGTGTGTGAGGTATTCAGTCCTGGTAAAGGGCTGTGTGTGAGGTATTCAGTCCTGGTAAAGGGCTGTGTGTGAGGTATTTATCCTGGTAAAGGGCTGTGTGTGAGGTATTCAGTCCTGGTAAAGGGCTGTGTGTGAGGTATTCAGTCCTGGTAAAGGGCTGTGTGTGAAGTATTTAGTCCTGGTAAAGGGCTGAATGTGAGGTATTTATCCTGGTAAAGGGCTGTGAGTGAGGTATTCAGTCCTGGTAAAGGGCTGAATGTGAGGTATTTATCCTGGTAAAGGGCTGTGAGTGAGGTATTCAGTCCTGGTAAAGGGCTGTGTGTGAGGTATTTATCCTGGTAAAGGGCTGTGTGTGAGGTATTCAGTCCTGGTAAAGGGCTGAATGTGAGGTATTTATCCTGGTAAAGGGCTGTGAGTGAGGTATTCAGTCCTGGTAAAGGGCTGTGTGTGAGGTATTTATCCTGGTAAAGGGCTGTGAGTGAGGTATTTATCCTGGTAAAGGGCTGTGAGTGAGGTATTTAGTCCTGGTAAAGGGCTGTGAGTGAGGTATTTAGTCCTGGTAAAAGGGCTGTGAGTGAGGTATTCAGTCCTGGTAAAGGGCTGAATGTGAGGTATTTAGTCCTGGTAAAGGGCTGTGAGTGAGGTATTTATCCTGGTAAAGGGCTGTGTGTGAGGTATTTAGTCCTGGTAAAGGGCTGTGAGTGAGGTATTTAGTCCTGGTAAAGGGCTGTGAGTGAGGTATTTATCCTGGTAAAGGGCTGTGTGTGAGGTATTTAGTCCTGGTAAAGGGCTGTGAGTGAGGTATTTATCCTGGTAAAGGGCTGTGTGTGAGGTATTTAGTCCTGGTAAAGGGCTGTGAGTGAGGTATTTAGTCCTGGTAAAGGGCTGTGAGTGAGGTATTTATCCTGGTAAAGGGCTGTGTGTGAGGTATTTATCCTGGTAAAGGGCTGTGTGTGAGGTATTTAGTCCTGGTAAAGGGCTGTGTGAGGTATTTAGTCCTGGTAAAGGGCTGTGAGTGAGGTATTTATCCTGGTAAAGGGCTGTGTGTGAGGTATTTAGTCCTGGTAAAGGGCTGTGAGTGAGGTATTTACCCTGGTAAAGGACTGAATGTGAGGTATTTAGTCCTGGTAAAGGGCTGTGTGTGAGGTATTTACCCTGGTAAAGGACTGAATGTGAGGTATTTAGTCCTGGTAAAGGGCTGTGTGTGAGGTATTTAGTCCTGGTAAAGGGCTGTGTGTGAGGTATTTACCCTGGTAAAGGACTGAATGTGAGGTATTTAGTCCTGGTAAAGGGCTGTGAGTGAGGTATTTACCCTGGTAAAGGACTGAATGTGAGGTATTTGGTCCTGGTAAAGGGATGTGAGTGAGGTATTTATCCTGGTAAAGGGCTGTGAGTGAGGTATTCAGTCCTGGTAAAGGGCTGAGTGTGAGGTATTTAGTCCTGGTAAAGGGCTGTGAGAGAGGTATTTAGTCCTGGTAAAGGGCTGTGAGTGAGGTATTCAGTCCTGGTAAAGGGCTGAGTGTGAGGTATTTAGTCCTGGTAAAGGGCTGTGAGAGAGGTATTTAGTCCTGGTAAAGGGCTGTGAGTGAGGTATTCAGTCCTGGTAAAGGGCTGAGTGTGAGGTATTTAGTCCTGGTAAAGGGCTGTGAGAGAGGTATTTAGTCCTGGTAAAGGGCTGAGTGTGAGGTATTTATCCTGGTAAAGGGCTGTGTGAGGTATTTAGTCCTGGTAAAGGGCTGTGTGTGAGGTATTCAGTCCTGGTAAAGGGCTGTGAGTGAGGTATTTAGTCCTGGTAAAGGGCTGTGAGTGAGGTATTCAGTCCTGGTAAAGGGCTGTGTGTGAGGTATTCAGTCCTGGTAAAGGGCTGTGAGTGAGGTATTTAGTCCTGGTAAAGGGCTGTGAGTGAGGTATTCAGTCCTGGTAAAGGGCTGTGTGTGAGGTATTTAGTCCTGGTAAAGGGCTGTGAGTGAGGTATTTAGTCCTGGTAAAGGGCTGTGTGTGAGGTATTTAGTCCTGGTAAAGGGCTGTGAGTGAGGTATTTAGTCCTGGTAAAGGGCTGTGAGTGAGGTATTTAGTCCTGGTAAAGGGCTGTGTGTGAGGTATTAGTCCTGGTAAAGGGCTGTGAGTGAGGTATTTAGTCCTGGTAAAGGGCTGTGAGTGAGGTATTTAGTCCTGGTAAAGGGCTGTGAGTGAGGTATTTAGTCCTGGTAAAGGGCTGTGAGTGAGGTATTTAGTCCTGGTAAAGGGCTGTGAGTGAGGTATTTAGTCCTGGTAAAGGGCTGTGTGTGAGGTATTCAGTCCTGGTAAAGGGCTGTGTGTGAGGTATTTAGTCCTGGTAAAGGGCTGTGTGTGAGGTATTCAGTCCTGGTAAAGGGCTGTGTGTGAGGTATTTATCCTGGTAAAGGGCTGTGTGTGAGGTATTCAGTCCTGGTAAAGGGCTGTGTGTGAGGTATTCAGTCCTGGTAAAGGGCTGTGTGTGAGGTATTTAGTCCTGGTAAAGGGCTGTGTGTGAGGTATTTAGTCCTGGTAAAGGGCTGTGTGTGAGGTATTTATCCTGGTAAAGGGCTGTGTGTGAGGTATTCAGTCCTGGTAAAGGGCTGTGTGTGAGGTATTCAGTCCTGGTAAAGGGCTGTGAGTGAGGTATTTAGTCCTGGTAAAGGGCTGTGTGTGAGGTATTTATCCTGGTAAAGGGCTGTGTGTGAGGTATTTATCCTGGTAAAGGGCTGTGAGTGAGGTATTTAGTCCTGGTAAAGGGCTGTGTGTGAGGTATTTATCCTGGTAAAGGGCTGTGTGTGAGGTATTTAGTCCTGGTAAAGGGCTGTGTGTGAGGTATTTAGTCCTGGTAAAGGGCTGTGTGTGAGGTATTTAGTCCTGGTAAAGGGCTGTGAGTGAGGTATTCAGTCCTGGTAAAGGGCTGTGTGTGAGGTATTTAGTCCTGGTAAAGGGCTGTGTGTGAGGTATTTAGTCCTGGTAAAGGGCTGTGTGTGAGGTATTTAGTCCTGGTAAAGGGCTGTGTGTGAGGTATTTAGTCCTGGTAAAGGGCTGTGTGTGAGGTATTTAGTCCTGGTAAAGGGCTGTGTGTGAGGTATTTAGTCCTGGTAAAGGGCTGTGTGTGAGGTATTTAGTCCTGGTAAAGGGCTGTGTGTGAGGTATTTATCCTGGTAAAGGGCTGTGTGTGAGGTATTTATCCTGGTAAAGGGCTGTGTGTGAGGTATTTAGTCCTGGTAAAGGGCTGTGTGTGAGGTATTTATCCTGGTAAAGGGCTGTGTGTGAGGTATTTATCCTGGTAAAGGGCTGAGTGTGAGGTATTCAGTCCTGGTAAAGGGCTGTGTGAGGTATTCAGTCCTGGTAAAGGGCTGTGTGAGGTATTCAGTCCTGGTAAAGGGCTGTGAGTGAGGTATTTAGTCCTGGTAAAGGGCTGTGTGTGAGGTATTCAGTCCTGGTAAAGGGCTGTGTGAGGTATTCAGTCCTGGTAAAGGGCTGTGAGTGAGGTATTTATCCTGGTAAAGGGCTGTGAGTGAGGTATTTATCCTGGTAAAGGGCTGTGAGTGAGGTATTTATCCTGGTAAAGGGCTGTGTGTGAGGTATTTAGTCTTGGTAAAGGGCTGTGTGTGAGGTATTCAGTCCTGGTAAAGGGCTGTGTGTGAGGTATTTATCCTGGTAAAGGGCTGTGTGTGAGGTATTTATCCTGGTAAAGGGCTGTGTGTGAGGTATTCAGTCCTGGTAAAGGGCTGTGTGTGAGGTATTTAGTCCTGGTAAAGGGCTGTGTGTGAGGTATTTATCCTGTAAAGGGCTGTGAGTGAGGTATTTATCCTGGTAAAGGGCTGTGAGTGAGGTATTTATCCTGGTAAAGGGCTGTGTGTGAGGTATTTAGTCCTGGTAAAGGGCTGTGTGTGAGGTATTCAGTCCTGGTAAAGGGCTGTGAGTGAGGTATTCAGTCCTGGTAAAGGGCTGTGAGTGAGGTATTCAGTCCTGGTAAAGGGCTGTGTGTGAGGTATTTATCCTGGTAAAGGGCTGTGAGTGAGGTATTTAGTCCTGGTAAAGGGCTGAGTGTGAGGTATTTAGTCCTGGTAAAGGGCTGTGTGTGAGGTATTTATCCTGGTAAAGGGCTGTGAGTGAGGTATTCAGTCCTGGTAAAGGGCTGTGTGAGGTATTTACCCTGGTAAAGGGCTGTGAGTGAGGTATTTAGTCCTGGTAAAGGGCTGTGAGTGAGGTATTCAGTCCTGGTAAAGGGCTGTGTGTGAGGTATTTAGTCCTGGTAAAGGGCTGAATGTGAGGTATTTATCCTGGTAAAGGGCTGTGAGTGAGGTATTTAGTCCTGGTAAAGGGCTGTGTGTGAGGTATTCAGTCCTGGTAAAGGGCTGTGTGTGAGGTATTTAGTCCTGGTAAAGGGCTGTGTGTGAGGTATTCAGTCCTGGTAAAGGGCTGTGAGTGAGGTATTTAGTCCTGGTAAAGGGCTGTGTGTGAGGTATTCAGTCCTGGTAAAGGGCTGTGTGTGAGGTATTTAGTCCTGGTAAAGGGCTGTGAGTGAGGTATTTAGTCCTGGTAAAGGGCTGTGTGTGAGGTATTCAGTCCTGGTAAAGGGCTGTGTGTGAGGTATTTAGTCCTGGTAAAGGGCTGTGTGTGAGGTATTTAGTCCTGGTAAAGGGCTGTGTGTGAGGTATTTAGTCCTGGTAAAGGGCTGTGTGTGAGGTATTTAGTCCTGGTAAAGGGCTGTGAGTGAGGTATTCAGTCCTGGTAAAGGGCTGTGTGTGAGGTATTTAGTCCTGGTAAAGGGCTGTGTGTGAGGTATTTAGTCCTGGTAAAGGGCTGTGTGTGAGGTATTCAGTCCTGGTAAAGGGCTGTGTGTGAGGTATTTAGTCCTGGTAAAGGGCTGTGTGTGAGGTATTTATCCTGGTAAAGGGCTGTGAGTGAGGTATTTAGTCCTGGTAAAGGGCTGTGTGTGAGGTATTTAGTCCTGGTAAAGGGCTGTGAGTGAGGTATTTAGTCCTGGTAAAGGGCTGTGTGTGAGGTATTTAGTCCTGGTAAAGGGCTGTGTGTGAGGTATTCAGTCCTGGTAAAGGGCTGTGTGTGAGGTATTTAGTCCTGGTAAAGGGCTGTGAGTGAGGTATTTAGTCCTGGTAAAGGGCTGTGTGTGAGGTATTTAGTCCTGGTAAAGGGCTGTGTGTGAGGTATTTAGTCCTGGTAAAGGGCTGTGTGTGAGGTATTTAGTCCTGGTAAAGGGCTGTGTGTGAGGTATTTAGTCCTGGTAAAGGGCTGTGTGTGAGGTATTTAGTCCTGGTAAAGGGCTGTGTGTGAGGTATTTATCCTGGTAAAGGGCTGTGAGTGAGGTATTTAGTCCTGGTAAAGGGCTGTGTGTGAGGTATTTAGTCCTGGTAAAGGGCTGTGTGTGAGGTATTTAGTCCTGGTAAAGGGCTGTGAGTGAGGTATTTAGTCCTGGTAAAGGCTGTGTGTGAGGTATTTAGTCCTGGTAAAGGGCTGTGAGTGAGGTATTTAGTCCTGGTAAAGGGCTGTGAGTGAGGTATTTAGTCCTGGTAAAGGGCTGTGTGTGAGGTATTTAGTCCTGGTAAAGGGCTGTGTGTGAGGTATTTAGTCCTGGTAAAGGGCTGTGAGTGAGGTATTTAGTCCTGGTAAAGGCTGTGAGTGAGGTATTTATCCTGGTAAAGGGCTGTGTGTGAGGTATTTAGTCCTGGTAAAGGGCTGTGTGTGAGGTATTTAGTCCTGGTAAAGGGCTGTGTGTGAGGTATTTAGTCCTGGTAAAGGGCTGTGTGTGAGGTATTTAGTCCTGGTAAAGGGCTGTGTGTGAGGTATTTAGTCCTGGTAAAGGGCTGTGTGTGAGGTATTTAGTCCTGGTAAAGGGCTGTGAGTGAGGTATTTAGTCCTGGTAAAGGGCTGTGTGTGAGGTATTTAGTCCTGGTAAAGGGCTGTGAGTGAGGTATTTAGTCCTGGTAAAGGGCTGTGTGTGAGGTATTTAGTCCTGGTAAAGGGCTGTGTGTGAGGTATTTAGTCCTGGTAAAGGGCTGTGAGTGAGGTATTTAGTCCTGGTAAAGGGCTGTGTGTGAGGTATTCAGTCCTGGTAAAGGGCTGTGTGTGAGGTATTTAGTCCTGGTAAAGGGCTGTGTGTGAGGTATTCAGTCCTGGTAAAGGGCTGTGAGTGAGGTATTCAGTCCTGGTAAAGGGCTGTGTGTGAGGTATTTATCCTGGTAAAGGGCTGTGAGTGAGGTATTCAGTCCTGGTAAAGGGCTGTGTGTGAGGTATTCAGTCCTGGTAAAGGGCTGTGTGTGAGGTATTTAGTCCTGGTAAAGGGCTGTGTGTGAGGTATTTAGTCCTGGTAAAGGGCTGTGTGTGAGGTATTCAGTCCTGGTAAAGGGCTGTGTGTGAGGTATTCAGTCCTGGTAAAGGGCTGTGAGTGAGGTATTAGTCCTGGTAAAGGGCTGTGTGTGAGGTATTTATCCTGGTAAAGGGCTGTGTGTGAGGTATTCAGTCCTGGTAAAGGGCTGTGTGAGGTATTTATCCTGGTAAAGGGCTGTGAGTGAGGTATTTAGTCCTGGTAAAGGGCTGTGTGTGAGGTATTTAGTCCTGGTAAAGGGCTGTGAGTGAGGTATTTAGTCCTGGTAAAGGGCTGTGTGTGAGGTATTTAGTCCTGGTAAAGGGCTGTGTGTGAGGTATTTAGTCCTGGTAAAGGGCTGTGAGTGAGGTATTTAGTCCTGGTAAAGGGCTGTGAGTGAGGTATTTATCCTGGTAAAGGGCTGTGTGTGAGGTATTTATCCTGGTAAAGGGCTGTGTGTGAGGTATTTAGTCCTGGTAAAGGGCTGTGTGTGAGGTATTTATCCTGGTAAAGGGCTGTGAGTGAGGTATTCAGTCCTGGTAAAGGGCTGTGTGAGGTATTTACCCTGGTAAAGGGCTGTGTGTGAGGTATTTAGTCCTGGTAAAGGGCTGTGTGTGAGGTATTTAGTCCTGGTAAAGGGCTGTGAGTGAGGTATTTAGTCCTGGTAAAGGGCTGTGTGTGAGGTATTTAGTCCTGGTAAAGGGCTGTGTGTGAGGTATTTAGTCCTGGTAAAGGGCTGTGAGTGAGGTATTTAGTCCTGGTAAAGGGCTGTGTGTGAGGTATTCAGTCCTGGTAAAGGGCTGTGAGTGAGGTATTTAGTCCTGGTAAAGGGCTGTGTGTGAGGTATTTATCCTGGTAAAGGGCTGTGAGTGAGGTATTTAGTCCTGGTAAAGGGCTGTGTGTGAGGTATTTATCCTGGTAAAGGGCTGTGTGTGAGGTATTTATCCTGGTAAAGGGCTGTGTGTGAGGTATTCAGTCCTGGTAAAGGGCTGTGTGTGAGGTATTTATCCTGGTAAAGGGCTGTGTGTGAGGTATTTATCCTGGTAAAGGGCTGTGAGTGAGGTATTTAGTCCTGGTAAAGGGCTGTGAGTGAGGTATTCAGTCCTGGTAAAGGGCTGTGTGTGAGGTATTTAGTCCTGGTAAAGGGCTGTGTGTGAGGTATTTAGTCCTGGTAAAGGGCTGTGTGTGAGGTATTTAGTCCTGGTAAAGGGCTGTGTGTGAGGTATTTAGTCCTGGTAAAGGGCTGTGTGTGAGGTATTTAGTCCTGGTAAAGGGCTGTGTGAGGTATTCAGTCCTGGTAAAGGGCTGTGTGTGAGGTATTTAGTCCTGGTAAAGGGCTGTGTGTGAGGTATTTATCCTGGTAAAGGGCTGTGAGTGAGGTATTTAGTCCTGGTAAAGGGCTGTGTGTGAGGTATTTAGTCCTGGTAAAGGGCTGTGTGAGGTATTCAGTCCTGGTAAAGGGCTGTGAGTGAGGTATTTAGTCTGGTAAAGGGCTGTGTGTGAGGTATTTAGTCCTGGTAAAGGGCTGTGTGTGAGGTATTCAGTCCTGGTAAAGGGCTGTGTGTGAGGTATTTAGTCCTGGTAAAGGGCTGTGTGTGAGGTATTTATCCTGGTAAAGGGCTGTGAGTGAGGTATTTATCCTGGTAAAGGGCTGTGAGTGAGGTATTTATCCTGGTAAAGGGCTGTGAGTGAGGTATTCAGTCCTGGTAAAGGGCTGTGTGTGAGGTATTTATCCTGGTAAAGGGCTGTGAGTGAGGTATTTAGTCCTGGTAAAGGGCTGTGTGTGAGGTATTTAGTCCTGGTAAAGGGCTGTGTGTGAGGTATTTAGTCCTGGTAAAGGGCTGTGTGTGAGGTATTTAGTCCTGGTAAAGGGCTGTGTGTGAGGTATTTATCCTGGTAAAGGGCTGTGTGTGAGGTATTTAGTCCTGGTAAAGGGCTGTGAGTGAGGTATTTAGTCCTGGTAAAGGGCTGTGTGTGAGGTATTTAGTCCTGGTAAAGGGCTGTGTGTGAGGTATTTAGTCCTGGTAAAGGGCTGTGTGTGAGGTATTTAGTCCTGGTAAAGGGCTGTGTGTGAGGTATTCAGTCCTGGTAAAGGGCTGTGTGTGAGGTATTCAGTCCTGGTAAAGCGCTGTGAGTGAGGTATTCAGTCCTGGTAAAGGGCTGTGTGAGGTATTTACCCTGGTAAAGGGCTGTGTGAGGTATTTACCCTGGTAAAGGGCTGTGTGTGAGGTATTCAGTCCTGGCAAAGGGCTGTGTGTGAGGTATTTATCCTGGTAAAGGGCTGTGTGTGAGGTATTTACCCTGGTAAAGGGCTGTGAGTGAGGTATTTAGTCCTGGTAAAGGGCTGTAAGTGAGGTATTCAGTCCTGGTAAAGGGCTGTGTGTGAGGTATTTAGTCCTGGTAAAGGGCTGAATGTGAGGTATTTATCCTGGTAAAGGGCTGTGTGTGAAGTATTTAGTCCTGGTAAAGGGCTGTGAGTGAGGTATTTAGTCCTGGTAAAGGGCTGTGTGTGAGGTATTTAGTCCTGGTAAAGGGCTGTGTGAGGTATTCAGTCCTGGTAAAGGGCTGTGTGTGAGGTATTCAGTCCTGGTAAAGGGCTGTGTGTGAGGTATTTATCCTGGTAAAGGGCTGTGAGTGAGGTATTTAGTCCTGGTAAAGGGCTGTGTGTGAGGTATTCAGTCCTGGTAAAGGGCTGTGTGAGGTATTCAGTCCTGGTAAAGGGCTGTGAGTGAGGTATTTAGTCTTGGTAAAGGGCTGTGTGTGAGGTATTTAGTCCTGGTAAAGGGCTGTGTGTGAGGTATTAGTCCTGGTAAAGGGCTGTGTGTGAGGTATTTAGTCCTGGTAAAGGGCTGTGTGTGAGGTATTTAGTCCTGGTAAAGGGCTGTGAGTGAGGTATTTAGTCCTGGTAAAGGGCTGTGTGTGAGGTATTTATCCTGGTAAAGGGCTGTGAGTGAGGTATTCAGTCCTGGTAAAGGGCTGTGTGTGAGGTATTTATCCTGGTAAAGGGCTGTGAGTGAGGTATTCAGTCCTGGTAAAGGGCTGTGTGTGAGGTATTTAGTCCTGGTAAAGGGCTGTGAGTGAGGTATTTAGTCCTGGTAAAGGGCTGTGTGTGAGGTATTTAGTCCTGGTAAAGGGCTGTGTGTGAGGTATTTAGTCCTGGTAAAGGGCTGTGAGTGAGGTATTCAGTCCTGGTAAAGGGCTGTGAGTGAGGTATTTAGTCCTGGTAAAGGGCTGTGTGTGAGGTATTTAGTCCTGGTAAAGGGCTGTGTGTGAGGTATTCAGTCCTGGTAAAGGGCTGTGTGTGAGGTATTTAGTCCTGGTAAAGGGCTGTGTGTGAGGTATTTAGTCCTGGTAAAGGGCTGTGTGTGAGGTATTCAGTCCTGGTAAAGGGCTGTGTGTGAGGTATTTAGTCCTGGTAAAGGGCTGTGATGTGAGGTATTTAGTCCTGGTAAAGGCTGTGTGTGAGGTATTTAGTCCTGGTAAAGGGCTGTGTGTGAGGTATTTAGTCCTGGTAAAGGGCTGTGTGTGAGGTATTTAGTCCTGGTAAAGGGCTGTGAGTGAGGTATTTAGTCCTGGTAAAGGGCTGTGTGTGAGGTATTTAGTCCTGGTAAAGGGCTGTGTGTGAGGTATTAGTCCTGGTAAAGGGCTGTGAGTGAGGTATTTAGTCCTGGTAAAGGGCTGTGTGTGAGGTATTTAGTCCTGGTAAAGGGCTGTGTGTGAGGTATTTAGTCCTGGTAAAGGGCTGTGTGTGAGGTATTTAGTCCTGGTAAAGGGCTGTGTGTGAGGTATTTAGTCCTGGTAAAGGGCTGTGTGTGAGGTATTTATCCTGGTAAAGGGCTGTGTGTGAGGTATTTAGTCCTGGTAAAGGGCTGTGAGTGAGGTATTTAGTCCTGGTAAAGGGCTGTGTGTGAGGTATTTATCCTGGTAAAGGGCTGTGTGTGAGGTATTTAGTCCTGGTAAAGGGCTGTGTGTGAGGTATTTAGTCCTGGTAAAGGGCTGTGTGTGAGGTATTTAGTCCTGGTAAAGGGCTGTGTGTGAGGTATTCAGTCCTGGTAAAGGGCTGTGTGTGAGGTATTTAGTCCTGGTAAAGGGCTGTGTGTGAGGTATTTAGTCCTGGTAAAGGGCTGTGTGTGAGGTATTTAGTCCTGGTAAAGGGCTGTGAGTGAGGTATTTAGTCCTGGTAAAGGGCTGTGTGTGAGGTATTCAGTCCTGGTAAAGGGCTGTGTGTGAGGTATTCAGTCCTGGTAAAGGGCTGTGTGTGAGGTATTCAGTCCTGGTAAAGGGCTGTGTGTGAGGTATTTAGTCCTGGTAAAGGGCTGTGAGTGAGGTATTTAGTCCTGGTAAAGGGCTGTGAGTGAGGTATTTAGTCCTGGCAAAGGGCTGTGTGTGAGGTATTCAGTCCTGGTAAAGGGCTGTGAGTGAGGTATTTATCCTGGTAAAGGGCTGTGTGTGAGGTATTTAGTCCTGGTAAAGGGCTGTGTGTGAGGTATTTAGTCCTGGTAAAGGGCTGTGTGTGAGGTATTTACCCTGGTAAAGGGCTGTGAGTGAGGTATTTAGTCCTGGTAAAGGGCTGTGTGTGAGGTATTTAGTCCTGGTAAAGGGCTGTGTGTGAGGTATTTAGTCCTGGTAAAGGGCTGTGTGTGAGGTATTTAGTCCTGGTAAAGGGCTGTGTGTGAGGTATTTAGTCCTGGTAAAGGGCTGTGAGTGAGGTATTCAGTCCTGGTAAAGGGCTGTGAGTGAGGTATTTAGTCCTGGTAAAGGGCTGTGAGTGAGGTATTTAGTCCTGGTAAAGGGCTGTGAGTGAGGTATTTAGTCCTGGTAAAGGGCTGTGAGTGAGGTATTTAGTCCTGGTAAAGGGCTGTGTGTGAGGTATTCAGTCCTGGTAAAGGGCTGTGAGTGAGGTATTTAGTCCTGGTAAAGGGCTGTGTGTGAGGTATTTAGTCCTGGTAAAGGGCTGTGAGTGAGGTATTTAGTCCTGGTAAAGGGCTGTGTGTGAGGTATTTAGTCCTGGTAAAGGGCTGTGAGTGAGGTATTTAGTCCTGGTAAAGGGCTGTGAGTGAGGTATTTAGTCCTGGTAAAGGACTGTGAGTGAGGTATTTAGTCCTGGTAAAGGGCTGTGAGTGAGGTATTTAGTCCTGGTAAAGGGCTGTGAGTGAGGTATTTAGTCCTGGTAAAGGGCTGTGTGTGAGGTATTTAGTCCTGGTAAAGGGCTGTGAGTGAGGTATTCAGTCCTGGTAAAGGGCTGTGTGAGGTATTTATCCCTGGTAAAGGGCTGTGTGTGAGGTATTTAGTCCTGGTAAAGGGCTGTGTGAGGTATTTATCCTGGTAAAGGGCTGTGAGTGAGGTATTTAGTCCTGGTAAAGGGCTGTGTGTGAGGTATTTAGTCCTGGTAAAGGGCTGTGAGTGAGGTATTTAGTCCTGGTAAAGGGCTGTGTGTGAGGTATTTAGTCCTGGTAAAGGGCTGATGTGAGGTATTTATCCTGGTAAAGGGCTGATGTGAGGTATTTAGTCCTGGTAAAGGGCTGTGAGTGAGGTATTCAGTCCTGGTAAAGGGCTGTGTGTGAGGTATTTAGTCCTGGTAAAGGGCTGAGTGTGAGGTATTTAGTCCTGGTAAAGGGCTGTGTGTGAGGTATTTAGTCCTGGTAAAGGGCTGTGTGTGAGGTATTCAGTCCTGGTAAAGGGCTGTGTGTGAGGTATTTATCCTGGTAAAGGGCTGTGTGTGAGGTATTCAGTCCTGGTAAAGGGCTGTGTGAGGTATTCAGTCCTGGTAAAGGGCTGTGTGTGAGGTATTTAGTCCTGGTAAAGGGCTGTGTGTGAGGTATTCAGTCCTGGTAAAGGGCTGTGTGTGAGGTATTTATCCTGGTAAAGGGCTGTGTGTGAGGTATTTATCCTGGTAAAGGGCTGTGTGTGAGGTATTTATCCTGGTAAAGGGCTGAGTGTGAGGTATTTAGTCCTGGTAAAGGGCTGTGAGTGAGGTATTCAGTCCTGGTAAAGGGCTGTGAGTGAGGTATTCAGTCCTGGTAAAGGGCTGTGAGTGAGGTATTTAGTCCTGGTAAAGGGCTGTGTGTGAGGTATTTAGTCCTGGTAAAGGGCTGTGTGTGAGGTATTTATCCTGGTAAAGGGCTGTGAGTGAGGTATTCAGTCCTGGTAAAGGGCTGTGTGTGAGGTATTTATCCTGGTAAAGGGCTGTGAGTGAGGTATTTAGTCCTGGTAAAGGGCTGTGAGTGAGGTATTCAGTCCTGGTAAAGGGCTGTGTGTGAGGTATTTAGTCCTGGTAAAGGGCTGTGTGTGAGGTATTTAGTCCTGGTAAAGGGCTGTGAGTGAGGTATTTAGTCCTGGTAAAGGGCTGTGAGTGAGGTATTCAGTCCTGGTAAAGGGCTGTGAGTGAGGTATTTAGTCCTGGTAAAGGGCTGTGTGTGAGGTATTTAGTCCTGGTAAAGGGCTGTGAGTGAGGTATTTAGTCCTGGTAAAGGGCTGTGAGTGAGGTATTTAGTCCTGGTAAAGGGCTGTGTGTGAGGTATTCAGTCCTGGTAAAGGGCTGTGAGTGAGGTATTTAGTCCTGGTAAAGGGCTGTGAGTGAGGTATTTAGTCCTGGTAAAGGGCTGTGAGTGAGGTATTTAGTCCTGGTAAAGGGCTGTGAGTGAGGTATTTAGTCCTGGTAAAGGGCTGTGAGTGAGGTATTTAGTCCTGGTAAAGGGCTGTGTGTGAGGTATTTATCCTGGTAAAGGGCTGTGAGTGAGGTATTTAGTCCTGGTAAAGGGCTGTGTGTGAGGTATTTAGTCCTGGTAAAGGGCTGTGAGTGAGGTATTTAGTCCTGGTAAAGGGCTGTGAGTGAGGTATTTAGTCCTGGTAAAGGGCTGTGAGTGAGGTATTTAGTCCTGGTAAAGGGCTGTGTGTGAGGTATTTAGTCCTGGTAAAGGGCTGTGAGTGAGGTATTTAGTCCTGGTAAAGGGCTGTGAGTGAGGTATTTAGTCCTGGTAAAGGGCTGTGTGTGAGGTATTCAGTCCTGGTAAAGGGCTGTGAGTGAGGTATTTAGTCCTGGTAAAGGGCTGTGAGTGAGGTATTTAGTCCTGGTAAAGGGCTGTGAGTGAGGTATTTAGTCCTGGTAAAGGGCTGTGTGTGAGGTATTTAGTCCTGGTAAAGGGCTGTGAGTGAGGTATTTAGTCCTGGTAAAGGGCTGTGTGTGAGGTATTTAGTCCTGGTAAAGGGCTGTGTGTGAGGTATTCAGTCCTGGTAAAGGGCTGTGTGTGAGGTATTCAGTCCTGGTAAAGGGCTGTGAGTGAGGTATTCAGTCCTGGTAAAGGGCTGTGTGTGAGGTATTTATCCTGGTAAAGGGCTGTGTGTGATGTATTCAGTCCTGGTAAAGGGCTGTGTGTGAGGTATTCAGTCCTGGTAAAGGGCTGTGTGTGAGGTATTCAGTCCTGGTAAAGGGCTGTGTGTGAGGTATTTATCCTGGTAAAGGGCTGTGTGTGATGTATTCAGTCCTGGTAAAGGGCTGTGTGTGAGGTATTCAGTCCTGGTAAAGGGCTGTGTGTGAGGTATTCAGTCCTGGTAAAGGGCTGTGTGTGAGGTATTTATCCTGGTAAAGGGCTGTGTGTGATGTATTCAGTCCTGGTAAAGGGCTGTGTGTGAGGTATTCAGTCCTGGTAAAGGGCTGTGAGTGAGGTATTTATCCTGGTAAAGGGCTGTGTGTGAGGTATTTATCCTGGTAAAGGGCTGTGAGTGAGGTATTTATCCTGGTAAAGGGCTGTGAGTGAGGTAATTATCCTGGTAAAGGGCTGTGAGTGAGGTATTTATCCTGGTAAAGGGCTGTGAGTGAGGTATTTATCCTGGTAAAGGGCTGTGAGTGAGGTATTCAGTCCTGGTAAAGGGCTGTGAGTGAGGTATTCAGTCCTGGTAAAGGGCTGTGTGTGAGGTATTTAGTCCTGGTAAAGGGCTGTGAGTGAGGTATTCAGTCCTGGTAAAGGGCTGTGTGTGAGGTATTTAGTCCTGGTAAAGGGCTGTGAGTGAGGTATTTAGTCCTGGTAAAGGGCTGTGAGTGAGGTATTTAGTCCTGGTAAAGGGCTGTGTGTGAGGTATTTAGTCCTGGTAAAGGGCTGTGTGTGAGGTATTTAGTCCTGGTAAAGGGCTGTGTGTGAGGTATTTAGTCCTGGTAAAGGGCTGTGTGTGAGGTATTTAGTCCTGGTAAAGGGCTGTGTGTGAGGTATTTAGTCCTGGTAAAGGGCTGTGTGTGAGGTATTTAGTCCTGGTAAAGGGCTGTGAGTGAGGTATTTATCCTGGTAAAGGGCTGTGTGTGAGGTATTTATCCTGGTAAAGGGCTGTGTGTGAGGTATTCAGTCCTGGTAAAGGGCTGTGTGTGAGGTATTTATCCTGGTAAAGGGCTGTGTGTGAGGTATTCAGTCCTGGTAAAGGGCTGAGTGTGAGGTATTCAGTCCTGGTAAAGGGCTGTGTGAGGTATTCAGTCCTGGTAAAGGGCTGTGTGAGGTATTCAGTCCTGGTAAAGGGCTGTGAGTGAGGTATTTAGTCCTGGTAAAGGGCTGTGTGTGAGGTATTTCAGTCCTGGTAAAGGGCTGTGTGAGGTATTCAGTCCTGGTAAAGGGCTGTGAGTGAGGTATTTATCCTGGTAAAGGGCTGTGAGTGAGGTATTTATCCTGGTAAAGGGCTGTGAGTGAGGTATTTATCCTGGTAAAGGGCTGTGTGTGAGGTATTTAGTCTTGGTAAAGGGCTGTGTGTGAGGTATTCAGTCCTGGTAAAGGGCTGTGTGTGAGGTATTTATCCTGGTAAAGGGCTGTGTGTGAGGTATTTATCCTGGTAAAGGGCTGTGTGTGAGGTATTCAGTCCTGGTAAAGGGCTGTGTGTGAGGTATTTAGTCCTGGTAAAGGGCTGTGTGTGAGGTATTTATCCTGGTAAAGGGCTGTGAGTGAGGTATTTATCCTGGTAAAGGGCTGTGAGTGAGGTATTTATCCTGGTAAAGGGCTGTGTGTGAGGTATTTAGTCCTGGTAAAGGGCTGTGTGTGAGGTATTCAGTCCTGGTAAAGGGCTGTGAGTGAGGTATTCAGTCCTGGTAAAGGGCTGTGAGTGAGGTATTCAGTCCTGGTAAAGGGCTGTGAGTGAGGTATTTAGTCCTGGTAAAGGGCTGAGTGTGAGGTATTTAGTCCTGGTAAAGGGCTGTGTGTGAGGTATTTACCCTGGTAAAGGGCTGTGAGTGAGGTATTCAGTCCTGGTAAAGGGCTGTGTGAGGTATTTACCCTGGTAAAGGGCTGTGAGTGAGGTATTTAGTCCTGGTAAAGGGCTGTGAGTGAGGTATTCAGTCCTGGTAAAGAGCTGTGTGTGAGGTATTTAGTCCTGGTAAAGGGCTGAATGTGAGGTATTTATCCTGGTAAAGGGCTGTGAGTGAGGTATTTAGTCCTGGTAAAGGGCTGTGTGTGAAGTATTTAGTCCTGGTAAAGGGCTGTGAGTGAGGTATTTCGTCCTGGTAAAGGGCTGTGTGTGAGGTATTTTGTCCTGGTAAAGGGCTGTGTGTGAGGTATTCAGTCCTGGTAAAGGGCTGTGTGTGAGGTATTCAGTCCTGGTAAAGGGCTGTGAGTGAGGTATTTTGTCCTGGTAAAGGGCTGTGAGTGAGGTATTTAGTCCTGGTAAAGGGCTGTGTGTGAGGTATTCAGTCCTGGTAAAGGGCTGTGTGTGAGGTATTCAGTCCTGGTAAAGGGCTGTGTGTGAGGTATTTAGTCCTGGTAAAGGGCTGTGTGTGAGGTATTTAGTCCTGGTAAAGGGCTGTGAGTGAGGTATTCAGTCCTGGTAAAGGGCTGTGAGTGAGGTATTTAGTCCTGGTAAAGGGCTGTGTGTGAGGTATTTAGTCCTG
Source organism: Squalus acanthias (assembly GCA_030390025.1). Taxonomy (NCBI): domain Eukaryota; kingdom Metazoa; phylum Chordata; class Chondrichthyes; order Squaliformes; family Squalidae; genus Squalus; species Squalus acanthias. Next base: position 133,760,395 of record CM059433.1, read on the forward strand.
GTAAAGGGCTGTGAGTGAGGTATTCAGTCCTGGTAAAGGGCTGTGTGTGAGGTATTTAGTCCTGGTAAAGGGCTGTGAGTGAGGTATTTAGTCCTGGTAAAGGACTGTGAGTGAGGTATTTAGTCCTGGTAAAGGGCTGTGTGTGAGGTATTTAGTCCTGGTAAAGGGCTGTGTGTGAGGTATTTAGTCCTGGTAAAGGGCTGTGAGTGAGGTATTTAGTCCTGGTAAAGGGCTGTGTGTGAGGTATTTAGTCCTGGTAAAGGGCTGTGTGTGAGGTATTTAGTCCTGGTAAAGGGCTGTGTGTGAGGTATTTATCCTGGTAAAGGGCTGTGTGTGAGGTATTTAGTCCTGGTAAAGGGCTGTGTGTGAGGTATTTAGTCCTGGTAAAGGGCTGTGTGTGAGGTATTTAGTCCTGGTAAAGGGCTGTGAGTGAGGTATTTAGTCCTGGTAAAGGGCTGTGAGTGAGGTATTTAGTCCTGGTAAAGGGCTGTGAGTGAGGTATTTAGTCCTGGTAAAGGGACTGTGAGTGAGGTATTTAGTCCTGGTAAAGGGCTGTGTGTGAGGTATTTAGTCCTGGTAAAGGGCTGTGTGTGAGGTATTTAGTCCTGGTAAAGGGCTGTGTGTGAGGTATTTAGTCCTGGTAAAGGGCTGTGTGTGAAGTATTTAGTCCTGGTAAAGGGCTGTGAGTGAGGTATTTAGTCCTGGTAAAGGGCTGTGTGTGAGGTATTTAGTCCTGGTAAAGGGCTGTGAGTGAGGTATTTAGTCCTGGTAAAGGGCTGTGAGTGAGGTATTTAGTCCTGGTAAAGGGCTGTGTGTGAGGTATTTAGTCCTGGTAAAGGGCTGTGTGTGAGGTATTTAGTCCTGGTAAAGGGCTGTGTGTGAGGTATTTAGTCCTGGTAAAGGACTGTGAGTGAGGTATTTATCCTGGTAAAGGGCTGTGTGTGAGGTATTTAGTCCTGGTAAAGGGCTGTGTGTGAGTATTTAGTCCTGGTAAAGGGCTGTGTGTGAGGTATTTAGTCCTGGTAAAGGGCTGTGTGTGAGGTATTTAGTCCTGGTAAAGGGCTGTGTGTGAGGTATTTAGTCCTGGTAAAGGGCTGTGAGTGAGGTATTTAGTCCTGGTAAAGGGCTGTGTGTGAGGTATTCAGTCCTGGTAAAGGGCTGTGAGTGAGGTATTTAGTCCTGGTAAAGGACTGTGAGTGAGGTATTTAGTCCTGGTAAAGGGCTGTGTGTGAGGTATTTATCCTGGTAAAGGGCTGTGAGTGAGGTATTAGTCCTGGTAAAGGGCTGTGTGTGAGGTATTCAGTCCTGGTAAAGGGCTGTGTGTGAGGTATTTTGTCCTGGTAAAGGGCTGTGTGTGAGGTATTTTGTCCTGGTAAAGGGCTGTGTGTGAGGTATTCAGTCCTGGTAAAGGGCTGTGTGTGAGGTATTCAGTCCTGGTAAAGGGCTGTGAGTGAGGTATTCAGTCCTGGTAAAGGGCTGTGTGTGAGGTATTTATCCTGGTAAAGGGCTGTGAGTGAGGTATTCAGTCCTGGTAAAGGGCTGTGTGAGGTATTTACCCTGGTAAAGGGCTGTGAGTGAGGTATTCAGTCCTGGTAAAGGGCTGTGTGAGGTATTTACCCTGGTAAAGGGCTGTGAGTGAGGTATTTAGTCCTGGTAAAGGGCTGTGTGTGAGGTATTTAGTCCTGGTAAAGGGCTGTGAGTGAGGTATTTAGTCCTGGTAAAGGGCTGAGTGTGAGGTATTTAGTCCTGGTAAAGGGCTGTGTGTGAGGTATTTAGTCCTGGTAAAGGGCTGTGAGTGAGGTATTCAGTCCTGGTAAAGGGCTGTGTGTGAGGTATTCAGTCCTGGTAAAGGGCTGTGAGTGAGGTATTCAGTCCTGGTAAAGGGCTGTGTGTGAGGTATTTATCCTGGTAAAGGGCTGTGAGTGAGGTATTCAGTCCTGGTAAAGGGCTGTGTGAGGTATTTACCCTGGTAAAGGGCTGTGTGAGGTATTTACCCTGGTAAAGGGCTGTGTGTGAGGTATTCAGTCCTGGCAAAGGGCTGTGTGTGAGGTATTTATCCTGGTAAAGGGCTGTGTGTGAGGTATTTAGTCCTGGTAAAGGGCTGTGAGTGAGGTATTTAGTCCTGGTAAAGGGCTGTGTGTGAGGTATTTAGTCCTGGTAAAGGGCTGAATGTGAGGTATTTATCCTGGTAAAGGGCTGTGTGTGAGGTATTTAGTCCTGGTAAAGGGCTGTGAGTGAGGTATTTAGTCCTGGTAAAGGGCTGTGTGTGAGGTATTTAGTCCTGGTAAAGGGCTGTGTGTGAAGTATTTAGTCCTGGTAAAGGGCTGTGAGTGAGGTATTTAGTCCTGGTAAAGGGCTGTGTGAGGTATTCAGTCCTGGTAAAGGGCTGTGTGTGAGGTATTCAGTCCTGGTAAAGGGCTGTGTGTGAGGTATTTATCCTGGTAAAGGGCTGTGAGTGAGGTATTTAGTCCTGGTAAAGGGCTGTGTGTGAGGTATTCAGTCCTGGTAAAGGGCTGTGTGAGGTATTCAGTCCTGGTAAAGGGCTGTGAGTGAGGTATTTAGTCTTGGTAAAGGGCTGTGTGTGAGGTATTTAGTCCTGGTAAAGGGCTGTGTGTGAGGTATTCAGTCCTGGTAAAGGGCTGTGTGTGAGGTATTTAGTCCTGGTAAAGGGCTGTGTGTGAGGTATTTATCCTGGTAAAGGGCTGTGAGTGAGGTATTTATCCTGGTAAAGGGCTGTGAGTGAGGTATTTATCCTGGTAAAGGGCTGTGAGTGAGGTATTCAGTCCTGGTAAAGGGCTGTGTGAGGTATTTACCCTGGTAAAGGGCTGTGAGTGAGGTATTCAGTCCTGGTAAAGGGCTGTGTGTGAGGTATTCAGTCCTGGTAAAGGGCTGTGAGTGAGGTATTTAGTCCTGGTAAAGGGCTGTGTGTGAGGTATTTACCCTGGTAAAGGGCTGTGAGTGAGGTATTTAGTCCTGGCAAAGGGCTGTGTGTGAGGTATTTAGTCCTGGTAAAGGGCTGTGTGTGAGGTATTCAGTCCTGGTAAAGGGCTGTGAGTGAGGTATTTAGTCCTGGCAAAGGGCTGTGAGTGAGGTATTTAGTCCTGGTAAAGGACTGAATGTGAGGTATTCAGTCCTGGTAAAGGGCTGTGAGTGAGGTATTTAGTCCTGGCAAAGGGCTGTGAGTGAGGTATTCAGTCCTGGTAAAGGACTGAATGTGAGGTATTCAGTCCTGGTAAAGGGCTGTGAGTGAGGTATTTAGTCCTGGCAAAGGGCTGTGAGTGAGGTATTTAGTCCTGGTAAAGGGCTGTGTGTGAAGTATTTATCCTGGTAAAGGGCTGTGAGTGAGGTATTTAGTCCTGGTAAAGGGCTGTGAGTGAGGTATTTAGTCCTGGCAAAGGGCTGTGTGTGAGGTATTTAGTCCTGGTAAAGGGCTGTGTGTGAAGTATTTAGTCCTGGTAAAGGGCTGTGAGTGAGGTATTTAGTCCTGGCAAAGGGCTGTGTGTGAGGTATTCAGTCCTGGTAAAGGGCTGTGTGTGAGGTATTCAGTCCTGGTAAAGGGCTGTGTGTGAGGTATTTTGTCCTGGTAAAGGACTGTGAGTGAGGTATTTAGTCCTGGTAAAGGGCTGTGAGTGAGGTATTTAGTCCTGGCAAAGGGCTGTGTGTGAGGTATTCAGTCCTGGTAAAGGGCTGTGAGTGAGGTATTTATCCTGGTAAAGGGCTGTGTGTGAGGTATTTAGTCCTGGTAAAGGGCTGTGTGTGAGGTATTTTGTCCTGGTAAAGGGCTGTGTGTGAGGTATTCAGTCCTGGTAAAGGGCTGTGAGTGAGGTATTCAGTCCTGGTAAAGGGCTGTGTGTGAAGTATTTAGTCCTGGTAAAGGGCTGTGTGTGAGGTATTTAGTCCTGGTAAAGGGCTGTGAGTGAGGTATTTAGTCCTGGTAAAGGGCTGTGTGTGAGGTATTTAGTCCTGGTAAAGGGCTGTGAGTGAGGTATTCAGTCCTGGTAAAGGGCTGTGAGTGAGGTATTTAGTCCTGGTAAAGGACTGTGAGTGAGGTATTTAGTCCTGGTAAAGGGCTGTGAGTGAGGTATTTAGTCCTGGTAAAGGGCTGTGTGTGAGGTATTTAGTCCTGGTAAAGGACTGTGAGTGAGGTATTTAGTCCTGGTAAAGGGCTGTGTGTGAGGTATTTAGTCCTGGTAAAGGACTGTGAGTGAGGTATTTAGTCCTGGTAAAGGGCTGTGTGTGAGGTATTTAGTCCTGGTAAAGGGCTGTGTGTGAGGTATTTAGTCCTGGTAAAGGACTGTGAGTGAGGTATTTAGTCCTGGTAAAGGGCTGTGAGTGAGGTATTCAGTCCTGGTAAAGGGCTGTGTGAGGTATTTACCCTGGTAAAGGGCTGTGTGTGAGGTATTTAGTCCTGGTAAAGGGCTGTGTGAGGTATTTACCCTGGTAAAGGGCTGTGAGTGAGGTATTTAGTCCTGGTAAAGGGCTGTGTGTGAGGTATTTAGTCCTGGTAAAGGGCTGAGAGTGAGGTATTTAGTCCTGGTAAAGGGCTGTGTGTGAGGTATTTAGTCCTGGTAAAGGGCTGAATGTGAGGTATTTATCCTGGTAAAGGGCTGAATGTGAGGTATTTAGTCCTGGTAAAGGGCTCTGAGTGAGGTATTCAGTCCTGGTAAAGGGCTGTGTGTGAAGTATTTAGTCCTGGTAAAGGGCTGAATGTGAGGTATTTATCCTGGTAAAGGGCTGTGTGTGAAGTATTTAGTCCTGGTAAAGGGCTGTGTGTGAGGTATTCAGTCCTGGTAAAGGGCTGTGTGTGAGGTATTTATCCTGGTAAAGGGCTGTGTGTGAGGTATTCAGTCTTGGTAAAGGGCTGTGTGAGGTATTCAGTCCTGGTAAAGGGCTGTGAGTGAGGTATTTAGTCTTGGTAAAGGGCTGTGTGTGAGGTATTCAGTCCTGGTAAAGGGCCGTGTGTGAGGTATTTATCCTGGTAAAGGGCTGTGTGTGAGGTATTTATCCTGGTAAAGGGCTGTGTGTGAGGTATTTATCCTGGTAAAGGGCTGTGAGTGAGGTATTTATCCTGGTAAAGGGCTGAGTGTGAGGTATTCAGTCCTGGTAAAGGGCTGTGAGTGAGGTATTCAGTCCTGGTAAAGGGCTGTGAGTGAGGTATTCAGTCCTGGTAAAGGGCTGTGAGTGAGGTATTTAGTCCTGGTAAAGGGCTGAGTGTGAGGTATTTAGTCCTGGTAAAGGGCTGTGTGTGAGGTATTTATCCTGGTAAAGGGCTGTGAGTGAGGTATTCAGTCCTGGTAAAGGGCTGTGAGAGGTATTTACCCTGGTAAAGGGCTGTGAGTGAGGTATTTAGTCCTGGTAAAGGGCTGTGAGTGAGGTATTCAGTCCTGGTAAAGGGCTGTGTGTGAGGTATTTAGTCCTGGTAAAGGGCTGAATGTGAGGTATTTATCCTGGTAAAGGGCTGTGAGTGAGGTATTTAGTCCTGGTAAAGGGCTGTGAGTGAGGTATTCTGTCCTGGTAAAGGGCTGTGTGTGAGGTATTCAGTCCTGGTAAAGGGCTGTGTGTGAGGTATTTTGTCCTGGTAAAGGGCTGTGTGTGAGGTATTCAGTCCTGGTAAAGGGCTGTGTGTGAGGTATTCAGTCCTGGTAAAGGGCTGTGAGTGAGGTATTTAGTCCTGGTAAAGGGCTGTGTGTGAGGTATTTAGTCCTGGTAAAGGGCTGTGTGAGGTATTTACCCTGGTAAAGGGCTGTGAGTGAGGTATTCAGTCCTGGTAAAGGGCTGTGTGAGGTATTTACCCTGGTAAAGGGCTGTGAGTGAGGTATTTAGTCCTGGTAAAGGGCTGTGTGTGAGGTATTTAGTCCTGGTAAAGGGCTGTGAGTGAGGTATTTAGTCCTGGTAAAGGGCTGAGTGTGAGGTATTTAGTCCTGGTAAAGGGCTGTGTGTGAGGTATTCAGTCCTGGTAAAGGGCTGTGAGTGAGGTATTTAGTCCTGGTAAAGGGCTGTGAGTGAGGTATTTAGTCCTGGTAAAGGGCTGTGTGTGCGGTATTTAGTCCTGGCAAAGGGCTGTGTGTGAGGTATTTATCCTGGTAAAGGACTGTGAGTGAGGTATTTAGTCCTGGTAAAGGGCTGTGTGTGAGGTATTTAGTCCTGGTAAAGGGCTGTGTGTGAGGTATTCAGTCCTGGTAAAGGGCTGTGTGTGAGGTATTCAGTCCTGGTAAAGGGCTGTGTGTGAGGTATTCAGTCCTGGTAAAGGGCTGTGTGTGAGGTATTCAGTCCTGGTAAAGGGCTGTGAGTGAGGTATTCAGTCCTGGTAAAGGACTGAATGTGAGGTATTCAGTCCTGGTAAAGGGCTGTGAGTGAGGTATTTAGTCCTGGTAAAGGGCTGTGTGTGAGGTATTTAGTCCTGGTAAAGGACTGAATGTGAGATATTCAGTCCTGGTAAAGGGCTGTGAGTGAGGTATTCAGTCCTGGTAAAGGGCTGTGAGTGAGGTATTTAGTCCTGGCAAAGGGCTGTGAGTGAGGTATTTAGTCCTGGTAAAGGGCTGTGTGTGAAGTATTTATCCTGGTAAAGGGCTGTGAGTGAGGTATTTAGTCCTGGTAAAGGGCTGTGAGTGAGGTATTTAGTCCTGGCAAAGGGCTGTGTGTGAGGTATTTAGTCCTGGTAAAGGGCTGTGTGTGAAGTATTTAGTCCTGGTAAAGGGCTGTGAGTGAGGTATTTAGTCCTGGCAAAGGGCTGTGAGTGAGGTATTTAGTCCTGGCAAAGGGCTGTGTGTGAAGTATTCAGTCCTGGTAAAGGGCTGTGTGTGAGGTATTTAGTCCTGGTAAAGGGCTGTGTGTGAAGTATTTAGTCCTGGTAAAGGGCTGTGTGTGAGGTATTTAGTCCTGGTAAAGGGCTGTGTGTGAAGTATTTAGTCCTGGTAAAGGGCTGTGAGTGAGGTATTTAGTCCTGGTAAAGGGCTGTGTGTGAGGTATTTAGTCCTGGCAAAGGGCTGTGTGTGAGGTATTTAGTCCTGGTAAAGGGATGTGTGTGAAGTATTTAGTCCTGGTAAAGGGCTGTGTGTGAAGTATTCAGTCCTGGTAAAGGGCTGTGTGTGAGGTATTCAGTCCTGGTAAAGGGCTGTGTGTGAGGTATTTATCCTGGTAAAGGGCTGTGTGTGAGGTATTTATCCTGGTAAAGGGCTGTGTGTGAGGTATTTAGTCCTGGTAAAGGGCTGTGTGAGTGAGGTATTCAGTCCTGGTAAAGGACTGAATGTGAGGTATTCAGTCCTGGTAAAGGGCTGTGAGTGAGGTATTTAGTCCTGGCAAAGGGCTGTGTGTGAGGTATTCAGTCCTGGTAAAGGGCTGTGAGTGAGGTATTTATCCTGGTAAAGGGCTGTGTGTGAGGTATTTAGTCCTGGTAAAGGGCTGTGTGTGAGGTATTTATCCTGGTAAAGGGCTGTGTGTGAGGTATTTATCCTGGTAAAGGGCTGTGTGTGAGGTATTTAGTCCTGGTAAAGGGCTGTGTGTGAGGTATTTAGTCCTGGTAAAGGGCTGTGTGTGAAGTATTTAGTCGTGGTAAAGGGCTGTGTGTGAGGTATTTAGTCCTGGTAAAGGGCTGTGTGTGAGGTATTTAGTCCTGGTAAAGGGCTGTGTGTGAGGTATTTAGTCCTGGTAAAGGGCTGTGTGTGAGGTATTTAGTCCTGGTAAAGGGCTGTGTGTGAAGTATTTAGTCCTGGTAAAGGGCTGTGTGTGAGGTATTTAGTCCTGGTAAAGGGCTGTGTGTGAAGTATTTAGTCCTGGTAAAGGGCTGTGTGTGAAGTATTTAGTCCTGGTAAAGCGCTGTGCGAGTGAGGTATTTAGTCCTGGTAAAGGGCTGTGTGTGAAGTATTTAGTCCTGGTAAAGCGCTGTGTGAGTGAGGTATTTACCCTGGTAAAGGGCTGGGTGAGCGAGACAATTAGTCCTGGTAAAGGGCTCGGCGAGGCATTTGGTCCTGGGTGAGTGTTTGTGAGTGTGTGTTGACTGTGGTGCTGGTATATTTCGGCCTTGTGTCTGGGTTGTGGTGCTGGTATGTTCCGGACTTGTGTCTGGGTTGAGGTGCTGGTCAAGTGCAGCGTGGTCCCCAGTGCTCAGAGTGGGGGGCGTGAGCGTGAGACACAAACGTGCTGCCTGCCTGGGTTACCTGATCCTTGCTGAGTAGAGAAATCGTTCGCTGGAATGAAAAAGGAACTTGATGTGAGTATATCACAAAAATAAGTACAGATGAGGGAGGCCATTTGGCCCATCTAGCTCAACATGCCAAAGGTAGCCCCATTGCTGCCATAAAGGTTACATTTACAAACTTTAAAAAAAATTATACATTTTATTTATATATACATACAAATATATGTAGAATTTGTTTAATTGCAGGTACTACAAGCCCAAATTTAACACATAACTGAGTGCACCATAACATATAACACTGGTTTAAAACAATAGCCAGTCAGGTATTTAGAATAAGAGGCACTTTATTCTGACAATACCCAGCTGGTTGACTTTTTGAACTGGTGCTTTGTGTAATGTTTCACTCCCTGTATGTTTTAGTGAGGTATTTCCATTACTAATATAAATTGAACTAGATAATAAAACAGAGTATGCATTACTTAATCAAAGTGCCAGTAAGATGTAATGGCCCCACACTTTCTTGGCTGCACGCAGTATTTGACAGCCCTGAAAGCTGGGGTCCCGCAGCACAGAGCGAGGTCTCAAGGACAGCTGGTGTGGGAAATGGAAAGTCATGGCAATGGGAGGGATTGGAAGTCGAGAGGAGGGGAGAAACTCTACAGAGGTTAGGGTTAAGGCATGTCATGGGTACAATGTAGAGGCAAGCTTTACTCTGCGCCCAAAACATGCATCCCAACTTGGATATAAAAACAATAGAAAATATTTCATTCCCAGTGTTCACATCTCTCGTCTTAATGAGTACAAATGCAGCAAAAGCTATTTTTAAAAAACTGCTTCTCGTAACTTACTGTCCCATCTTCCATGAGCTTGAGACAGGAGCCGAAGTCTGCCAGCCGGATGTGCCCGTTCACATCCAGAAGAATGTTGTCTGGTTTGATGTCCCTGCAACAAGAGAAGAAACAGCACAAGGTTCATCTCCACGCCAAGTATCATCACCACAGTGATCTGATACTGTTTCACACAAACGGGCTTTGCCTTAGAATCACCGCTGAATTCCCCTCCGACTCCCACAACCAACCCCCCCCCCCCCCCAACAAACAAAAGGTGCAGCTTTAATTTTTTTGTAAGTTACATGCTCATTTGATCCACTTCTTTTTAAGACTACCACTGCTCACAGTTAGTCTATACAGATATGGCACTGGATGTGGGACGCAGGAAGCACGACAGACAAAAGGCGGGCTAGAGGTAACTTTATTTCTGTACTACAGATCTCCTATGGTGTTGTTCACAGTAAGTTAGATGATGCCCGCATCCAGACATTCCTGATCCATAGTCACTCAACTTAAAGAAATACTTAAAGATATGCATGTTAACCTTCAAAAAGGCATCAAACAGTTGTACATGACAATGGTACTTTAAATAAGGATTTGATTGCAGGATGAATCTTTGTCACAGATATCAGCAACAGCAGGCAAAAGACCCTCACCCAAACCCAGTGGCAAATCAGACGAAGTTTGGAATTCAACCAATGACTGGGTAAATGGTTGTGTAGGATGATTGCCGAGTACCTTTTAAGTGCTAAATTACTACTTCCGTTGCATTTTCCAATGGATACAATAATATTTTTGGTATACACGTAGAAGTTTCCCAAAATAGTTGTCATTTCATAAGGATCTATTGGGGAAACTTTTTTTTTAAATGTCTGTTTTTAGGAGGGACAAGACATTATATTGTGTGTGGAAACCACACCACCGTGCCAATCTGAGACTTCCTTCAAAAGCCTCCGAAAAGCCCACCTCATCAGCCTTGCGCTTACCCGCACCCCCCCTTAACGTTCCCACCTCCTATGCAACAACAACTTGCATTTATATAGCGCCTTTAATGTAGCAAAACTGAGTGGTGTCCTGACCAACTTTGACTATAAATGAAGGTTGCTCCACTCCACTCCCCCTGCCAAATGCACTGCCCCATGTGCTGGAGTACTGTTCCACGCATGCCTGTCGTCTCCAGTATCTCGAGTGACTCATTATTTATGAGAGCCCAGATAGCAAGTCTTGGTAGGCTACTCAACCACTACGAGCATCAAAGTCAAGCCCAATCCTGTCCTCACCAAGCAGAATTTCCGCAGTAGTCACTATATAACTAGCAGGATCATGAACCTTGGTTGATCAGCCACCCCCAATCTGAGGACATGAGGACAACTGTGGTGGCCTAATTGTTCCTCCAGCTGAGATCAACTAACCAAGCACTGTTGAGGAACGGAGCCTGCGACATTCCAGATCTGATTGGTATATGTATATAGAGTCACTGGGGCACCGAGAAGGTTACTTACATTCTTGTGAAAATGATAAGTATGGAAGGCTCCGAACAAAACAGACTGCACACCTAGCTTGTCTATCTCACTCTATATCAGGAGCTACATGTAGTTCTGCTGAAATATTTCTGGCACTGGTCAATGAGATACTTTTGAATTGTAGTCACTATTGTAAAGGTAAGATCACTGATATACTCCCAAATCCCTTTCAGCCTCTGCCAGTAGAGATCCTTCCATGTAATAGATGCTGTAAAGCCAGCACGGACTCGATGGGCCGAATGGCCTCCTTCTGTGCTGTTATGACTTTATGACTCATTGGGACATTTTTCGACATTAAAGGTGCTATATAAATGCAAGGATTTCTTGTTATTGTACTGCTACCCCTTCCTAAGTACATTACCCTACAGTATGCACAGGCTGAACCAATGAGGAAGAATGCAAGATCATGATATGGCCTCCTTCATTACTTGAATAAACCTCCACCTCTAGGTACAAAGCTCCCTTCTGGTCTGATCCCGGTTTCTCTTTCTAATCTGGCACAGCTTGGAGCTACTCTAAACATGTTTCATGTTTCAGTGTTCTTCCTGTTCCTTGATGTCTCAGTTAGGTCTTTGCCAAGCTCCACTAGCTCACTGGCCGCCAGGTGTACCAACTTCAGAATACGATTCTCATTTTCAAATCCCTCCACCTCATCTTATCTGAGGAATCTTCACCAACAGCATGTCCCTGCTGCACACTTCTCTCCTTCAATACTTTTTCACTGCCCATCTCCCACTGCTCCCGCCACTCCATGCAGCTTCTGTCACTTCGCTCCTGCCCGGTGAAACTCTCGCCTAAAACCACTCCACCGTGTCATTTGGAGTCTTCCTTCAAAAGCCTCTGAAAGGCCCAAATCTTCAACCTTGCGCTTAACATTCCCCACCTCCTACTCAGTGGTGTCCTCTCCCACTTTGAGCTTTGAGTCGTTCTTCTACCTGAAGGGCACGATATAAATCTTTACACTTTGAATAACAAATTACAACAGTTTTAGAAAGAAATTTTCATTCCAGCTGGACAGTGTTTACAGATGAGCGCAGAGGTGAGAAGTAGTTAGAGTAAACCCAACTTTTTCTGCGTTCACATAATGGATAGAAGCCGGTACTGGAATGAGGAATAGGGAGAGTCAAGTCGGGACAAGAATATACTGAAAGACATTGGCAAAATGAAATAAGTCAATGTCTCTACAGCTCTCCACACAAAATGTCTTAAGAGCATGTAACAGCTCTGACTTAGTGAGCATCGAGCAGGAAAGTGGAGGCAACATGTTCAGAATAATAGGGCAGGGAAGAGACTGAAAACAAAATCAATGAGAGCACTTTCAGAAGGGTTTGGAAGGTAGGTTGAATGGCAAAGTGGTTTGGAGAGAGAATTAGAGAGAGTAGGGTCATAGTGACAGAAAGAATAACCTTAGATACCAGAGCAACGGGAACAAACAATAACATAGGAACAGAGACTATCATTCAGCTAGGGTGCAGAGTAACTGTCAACAGATTTGAAAATGAGGACAAGGACTCTGAATTCAATTTGTTGGGGCACAGGAAACCAGTGAAACGTGGCAAGGACAGGGAGATAACCTGAAAATTAGAGCTAGGTCGCTCAGGGGTGATGTCAGGAAGCACTTCTTCACACAAAGGGTAGTGGAAATTTGGAACTCTCTCCACAAAAAACTGTTGAGGCTGGGGTCAATTGAAAATGTCAAAACTGAGATTGATAGTGTTTGTTAGGCAAGGGCGTTAAAAGGGTTACAAAACCAAGGTGAGTAGAGAGAGATGCAGCCATGATCAAAATTGAATGGTGGAATAGGTTCGAAGGGCTGAATGGCTTAATGCTGTTTTTATGCTCCTATGTAAAATGTGCGGGTTAGGTTGATTTGGCTATGATAAATTGACCCTTAGTGTTAGGGGGGGATTAAATATGTGGGGTTACGGGGATAGGATGGGATATGTTAGGGGGAATTAAATACGTGGGGTTACGGGGATAGGGTGGGATATGTGTCGGTGCAGGCTCGATGGGGATTCTGTGTGAGAAAGCAGGGACAGGGTACTGGATTTGGATGATCAGCCATGATCGTATTGAATGGTGGAGCAGGCTCGATGGGCCGAATGGCCTACTCCTGCTCCTAGTTTCTATGTAGATATGAGCATGTGGAACATTGTGTGGGACAGGACATGGCTATAGAGTTTTCAGGAGTAAAAGGTTGTGAAGGCAGCAGACAGGAACGGCCAATAAGGACAGTGTAGCAGAGGTCAATCACTGACGTGATGAACATGTGGATCCAGGTTTTCAATAGCGGGAGGTATAAACAGGCAATGTACCAGAAGTGAAAGAAAGCAGTCATAGTAACAGACCCGTAGGGTAGATGGCTCAGCTCAGGACCGAGCTGGCACCAGATTTAGCCTGAGGCACAGATTGATGGAGAAGAGGCCAGAATGCGCTGAAAAGGGATTTCGCTGATGTTGATCCAAAGGAAATCGTCGAGTACAGCAGCAGTTTGGACTCAATGATGAAGGCCAAAAGATAGGGTTGGAGGTTGCTGGTGTACGTGTGGAAGCTGACTCTGTGTATGCGGATGATTTTGCAGAGAAGTAGCACGTAAATGATGAAAAAGTGTGGACCAAAGATGGTCAAGACAAAGGTAAATGTGGGTCCCTTACAGGCTGAGACAGGAGAAATTATAATGGGGAATAAGGAAATGGCAGAGAAATTAAACAAATACTTTGTGTTTGTCTTCACGGAAGATGCAAAAAACTTCCTGGAAACAGTGGAGAACCAAGGCTCTAGCGAGAATGAGGAACTGAAAGAAATTGAGAAATTAATCGGACTGAAAGCCGATAAATCCCCTGGACCTGATGGCCTACATCCTAGGGTTTTGAAAGAGGTGGCTATAGAGATAGTGGATGCATTGGTTGTCATTTTCCAAAATTCCATAGATTCTAGAACGGTCCCCGCAGATTAGAAGGTAGCAAATGTAACCCCACTATTTAAGAAAGGAGGGAGTGAGAAAACGGGGAACTACAGACCAGTTAGCCTGACATCAGTAGTAGGGAAAATGCTAGAACCTATTATTAAGGACGTGGTAACAGGACACTTAGAAAATAATAATAGGATTGGGCAGAGTCGACACGGATTTATGAAAGGGAAATCATGTTTGATGATTTTGTTAGAGTTTTTTGAGGTTGTAATTAGCAGAATAGTTAAGGGGGAACCAGTGGATGTGGTGTATTTGGATATTCGGAAGGCATTCAATAAGGTGCCACACAAGAGGTTATTAAACAAAATTAGGGCTCATGGGATTGGGGGTAATATACTAGCATGGATTGAGGATTGGTTAATGGACAGAAAACAGAGGAATAAAAGGGTCATTTTTGGGTTGGCAGGCTGTAACTAGTGGAGTAACACAAGGATCAGTGCTTGGGCCTCAGCTATTCACAATCTATATCAATAATTTGGATGAGGGGACCAAATGTAATATATCCAAGTTTGCTGATGATACAAAGCTAGGTGGGAATGTAAGTTGTGAGGAGGATGCAAAGAGGCTTCAAGGGGATATACACAAGCTAAGTGAGTGGGAAAGAACATGGCAAATGGAATATAATGTGGAGAAATGTGAAGTTATCCACTTTGGTTGGAAAAATAGAAAAGCAGAGTAATTTTTAAATGGTGAGAGACTGGGAAATGTTGGTGTTCAGAGGGACCTGGGTGTCCTTGTACACAAATCTCTGAAAGTTAACATGTAGGTACAGCAAGCAATTAGGAAAGCAAATGGTATGTTGGCCTTTATTACAAGAGGATTTGAGTAAAAGAGTAAAGACGTCTTACTGCAATTATATAGGGCCCTGGTGAGACCACACCTGGAGCATTGCGTACAGTTTTGGTCTCCTTACCGAAGGAAGGATCCACTTGCCACACTTGCCATAGAGTGAGTGCAACGAAGGTTCAACAGACTGATTCTTGGGATGGGGGGATTGTCCTATGAGGAGAGATTGAGTAGACTAGGCCTATCTTCTTCAGAGTTTAGAAGAATGAGAGGTGGTCTGATTGAAACATACAAAATTCTTACAGGACTTGACAGGGTAGATGCAGGGAGGATGTTTCCCCTGGCTAGGGAGTCTAGAACCAGGGGTCACAGTCTCAGAATAAGGGGTCGGCCATTTAGGACTGAGATGAGGAGAAATTTCTTCACTCAGAGGGTGGTGAATCTTTGGAATTCTCAACCCCAGAGGGCTGTGGGGGCTCAGTCATTGAGTATATTCAAGACAGAGATTGATAGATTTTTGGATATTAAGGGAATCAAGGGATATGGGGATAGTGCAGGAAAGTGGAGATGAGGTAGAACATCAGCCATGATCTTATTGAATGGTGGAGCAGGCACGAGAGGCCAAATGGCCTACTCCTGCTCCTATTTCTTATGTTCTTATGTTCTAAAGGGCCTTGGGAGGATTGTCCTCTGATGAGCACGACTAGCCTCAATTGCTTCTGACTAAATGCTGCATCGTCAAGCACTTTTGAACAGTTTTGTTTGAAGAAATGCATCATCACCGAGGCCCCATTCTAAAAATAACAGTTACAAAGCATTATTGATTAGGTGAAACATCTTTGTCTTGAAAACATTTTGATTTAAATGGCAAGTACAACTAACATCATTGAGGCTCGGGGGAATTATTGAGCCCCGCAGTGTGAGCAATCTCAATTATAACGTGCAGCTGAAATGACCAGATTGTTGAGGGGCTATAGCAGCTCCACCAGCTCCCACCCACTGCTGGGTTAATCACTGTGTCTCTAGCAATATTAATTGACTTCTCGCCCACTGCTGGATTCAGTGCATTCCTTAAAACCAGCTCCACCCATGAGGTCTTTAGCAGTTATATAAAATGCTCAAACATAAGAACATAAGAAATAGGAGCAGGAGTAGGCCAATCGGCCCCTCGAGCCTGCTCCGCCATTCAATAAGATCATGGCTGATCTGATCCTAACCGCCAATCTACTATCTACTATCACAGAACCATCTCCTGCATCTAACAGAATTGCACACACGAAATAGGAGCAGAATCAGGCTACACGGTCCCTGGGCCCGCTCCACTACCCACAGGGCCATGACCGATCCGAACTCAGCCTCATGTCCAAATTCCTGCCCGCTCCCCGTAACCCTTAATGCCCTTTACTTCTAGGAAACTGTCTATTTCTGTTTTAAATTTATTTAATGATGTAGCTTCTACAGCTTTTTGTGGCAGCATATTCCATGGACCTACCACCCTCTGAGTGAAGTAGTTCCTCCTCATCTCAGTTTTGAAAGAGCAGCCCCTTATTCTAAGACTATGTCCCCTAGTTCTAGTCTCACCCGTCATCGGGAACATCCTCTCCGCATCCACCCGATCCAACCCCTTCACAATCTTATATGTTTCAATAAGATCGCCTCTCATTCTTCTGAACTCCAATGAGTAGAGTCCCAATCTACACAACCTCTCCTCATATGACCACCCCCTCATCCCCGGGATTAACCGAGTGAACCTTTTTTGCACTGCCTCGAGAGCAAGGATGTCTTTCCTTAAGTAAGGACACCAAAACTGTATGCAGTATTCCAGGTGCGGTCTCACCAATACCTTGTACAACTGCAGCAATACCTCCCTATTTTTATATTCTATCCCCCTAGCAATGAAAGCCAACATTCCATTTGCCTTCTTAATCACTTGCTGCACCTGCATACTAACCTTTTGAGTTTCGTGCACCAGGACCCCCAGATCCCTTTGCACTTCAGTACTCTCCAGTTTCTTGCCATTAAGATAATAAATTGCTCTAGGATTTTTCCTGCCAAAGTGCATCACCTCACACTTTCCAGTGTTGTATTCCATCTGCCAAATCTCTGCCCACTTACTTAGCCTGTCTATGTCCCCTTGCAGGTTTTTTATGTCCTCCTCACTCACTACTTTCCCTCCCATCTTAGTATCATCTGCAAATTTTGATATGTTACACTTGGTCCCTTCCTCCAAATCGTTAATATAGATTGTAAAGAGTTGGGGACCCAGCACTGACCCCTGTGGAACACCACTAGTTACTGATTGCCAGTCTGAGAATGAACCATTTATCCCAACTCTTTGCTTTCTGTTAGATAGCCAATCCTCTATCCATGCCACAAAAAGCTGTAGAAGCTACATCATTAAATAAATTTAAAACAGAAATAGACAGTTTCCTAGAAGTAAAGGGCATTAAGGGTTACGGGGAGCGGGCAGGAATTTGGACATGAGTCTAGGTTCGGATCGGTCATGGCCCTGTGGGTAGTGGAAACATCAATAGAGAGACAATAAATCACCAAAAAGAAAGTCAAAGATCACAATTTTACTCATTTATTTTTAATTTTTAGAAGGCCACTAAAGATGAGACTTTAAAAAAAAAACTATTTTCGATTTATTTTTCTTCCTGATTGCAAAACACATGTAAATATAAGATAATCAGAAAGTATCAAAGCTGGTTACATAAACTTGGAGAAGGGCGACAAGTGTAAAGGGAATATGAGCAACCCCCTCAGGTAGGTAGCTATCCCACATATGCAATGTGGGTTCAAGCCCCACACCAGGACTTGAACCTACATTCCAGTGCAGTACTGGGGCAGTGCTGTGTTATTAAGAGGTGAAGTAGGGTGGGAGGAGGCTGGTGTGGAGCATAAACACCACAATAGACTAGTTGGGCTGAATGGCCTGTTTCTGTGCTGTAATACTACATAATCCTTGATGAGCACAAAATTAGACAAAAAGAAGTTTTTAAAAGAACAAGTGCTATAATAAGTTTGTTATAACTTTGCTCATTATGTGGCTAGGGTTACAACTTTTGGCAAATTAAACCAGATGAAGAAAAATGATCTGAAAGCTGATTTCAGGACAGAATATTCCACAGAGGTGATGTATTCCAGAGGCTCATTGGTTTTTCAATCCCTCTGCTCACGGCAGCAGAACAATGCAACACATAAGATAGGCAAGTCTTTGAATCACATTTCAGGTTTTGCGTTATCTCATCAGCCTGTGACAGCAACATCTGGTTAGACTTAAAACGTGGAAGAAAATAATAAAGACTAAACACACAAGTCCTAATTACTTTCATGGGATAAGCAAGAACTATTTTTGGCTTCAGAACCCAACAAATGAGCAACTCCTTAAATAGTAGCACACTAAACGCTGGCAGCTCCAGCAGTTTATCATCAGCTGTTAAATAGAACTGCGATTAGTCTTCACAGATCGTATAATCATGCCAACATTACAATTGTAACATTTGTCATTAATAAACCGGAATATTCTGCGTTGACAGATGCCAACGAGAATTATAAACACCGAGATGGAACCATTTATTTCCTACAACTTCAAAAGAACCAAAGTTTCTTGAAATTAAGAATGAAAGAGTATTATCCCCTTCAGGTGCATTTCTGAAGGATTCTTTTTAAAACTTTTAAATTTGATAGAGGGAGCTAACAACAACTCTGACCCAGATGGCTCCAGCTGCCTTCATATCAGTTGGGCACAATGATAGGGCGAATGTATCTGTCATTATACCACAGGCTGCCCATAAAATGGGGTCAGGCTGCAACTGGGTGGGAATGTAGAACTGCAATCTGCTCAGCTTACCAGCAGCGAAACCAGCAGAGCAGCAGAGGGCTGCTCTGCTTGATGTGTTCGATTATCCATGTTACCCATTCTTTGAAAGGTCACCCTCCAGGTACAGACAAGATTTCCTGCAGATGAAAGAGGTTTCGAGTGACAGTTTTGGCAAGGAGCAGCGACTGAAGGAGAAGAAAGATGATAATTGGCTCTTCTTTCTGATAAAGTTACATTTAGCAGCTCCAATAGTGGACTTTAAGAGAGATAAAGTTGGCTCAGCTTGCTTCTGACTGATTTGAGATGTCACATACAATCAACACACAAGAATAGTGGGCAGAATTGCAGCAAGAGGCAGTGCCAGATTCAGGGAAGAGTGAGATAGCCAGGCAGAATATCATTAGTTACATCAGTGGCACAGATAGAAGTATCAAAGGAGTAAAGCAGCAACTGGACCAGGGAAAAGCACAAAACAAATCTTTGAAGACCATCCCAGCTGACTGGCTCACAATAGCAAATAAAACAGAGCTGGCTTAGAGTGTGATAATCTGCAACAGACAAATCTGAGACAGTGGTCAGCAGAACCCAGCAATGGGGAGACAGACACTCAGAGTTCAGATTGGAGGCTGAGAGATTAGATGGTTTCGCAGGATGATCGGGGCATGGGCAGAATGCTTGTCAAGTTGCTCAAAGTCATTTAGGATAGCATGGTTGGAATAATGGCTGGTGCCAAGAAACAACATTCCTCATTAATAGTCAGCAAAAATCATACAAAATGATACATCGTATATAGGCCCCCAAACAGTAGCTATACCGTTGGACAGAATATTAATCAAGAACTAGTAGGAGCTTGCAACAAAGGTAATGAAATAATCTTGGGGGACTTTAATCTTCATATAGACTGGACAAATCAAATTGGCAAAGGTAGTCTGGAGGACCAGTTCATGGAATGCATTCAGGACAGTTTCCTAGAACAATACATCATGGAACCAACCAGGGAACAGACTATTTTAGATCTTGTATTGTGTAATGAGACAGGGTTAATTAGCAATCTCATAGTAAAGGATCCTCCGGGACAAAGTGATCATAATATGATAAGAATTTCACGTTAAATTTGAGAGTGACTTGCCTAAGTCCGAAACTAGAGTCTTAAACTTAAATAAAGCCAATTACATAGGTATGAGGGGCGAGTTGGCTAAGGTAGATTGGAAAAACAGATTAAAGGGTATGGCAGTAAATAAGCAGTGGCTAGCATTTAAAGAAATATTTCAAAATTCTCAACAAAAATACATTCCATTAAGAAACAAAAACTCCACGGGAAAAGTGATCCAACCGTGGCTAACGAAAGAAGTTAAGAATAGCACTAGATTGAAAGAAGAAGCTTATAATATTGCGAAGAATAGTAGTAAGCCTGAGGATTGGGAGAATTTCAGAAACCAGCAAAGGATGACCAAAAAATTGATAAAAAGGGAAAAAACAGAATGAGAGATAACGAGCAAGAAATATAAAAGCAGATTGTAAGAGCTTCTACAAGTATGTAAAAAGGAAGAAAGTAGCAAAAGTAAAAGTTGGTCCCTTAGAGGCTGAGACAGGAGAAATTATTATGGGGAATAAGGAAATGGCAGAAACGTTAAACAAATATTTTGTATCTGTCTTCACAGTAGAAGACACAAAAAGCATACCAAAAATGATGGGGAACCAAGGATCTAATGAGGGTGAGGAACTTAACGTAATTAATATAAGTAGAGAAAAAGTATGAGAGAAACTAATGGGACTAAAAGCTGACAAATCCCCTGGACCTACATCCAAGGGTTCTAAAAGAGGTGGCTGAAGAGATAGTGGATGCATTGGTTTTGATCTTCTAAAATTCCCTAGATTCTAGAACAGTCCCAGCGGATTGGAAGGTCGCAAATGTAACACCGCTATTCAAGAAAGGAGGGAGAGAGAAAACAGGGAACTACAGGTCAGTTAGCCTGACATTAGTCGTTGGGAAAATGCTGGAATCCATTGTTAAGGAAGTGGTATCAGGGCACTTAGAAAATCATAACATGATTAGGAAGAGTCAACATTGTTTTATGAAAGGGAAATAATCGTGTTTGACAAATTAGAGTTTTTTGAGGATGTAACTAGCAGGGTAGATAAAGGGGAACCAGTGGATGTAGTATATTTGGATTTCCAAAAGGCATTCGATAAGGTGCCACATAAAAGGTTATTACACAAGATTAGGGCTCTTGGGGTTGGGGGTAATATAGTAGCATGGATAGAGGATTGGTTAACGGACAGAAAACAGAGAGTAGGGATAAACTGATCTTTTTCAGGTTGGCAGACTGTAACTAGTGGGGTGCCGCAAGGATCAGTGTTGGGGCCTCAGCTATTTACAACCTACGTTAATGACCTGGATGAAGGGACCGAGTGTAATGCATCCAAGTTTGCTGACGATACAAAGCTAGGTGGGACAGTAAGCTGTGAGGAGAACACAAAGAGTCTGCAAAGGGATATAGATAGACTAAGTGAGTAGGCAGTAAGGTGTCAGATGGAGTATAATGTAGGGAAATGTGAGGTTATTCACTTTGGTAGGAAGAATAGAAAAACAGAATATTTTTTAAATGGTGAGAAACTTTTAAATGTTGGTGTTCAGAGATTTGGGTGTCCTCATGCAAGAAACACAGAAAGCTAACATGCAGGTACAGCAAGCAATAAAGAAGGCAAATGGCATGTTGGCCTTTATTGCAAGGGGGTTGGAGTATAAGAGTAAGTAAGTCTTGCTACAATTTTACAGGGCCTTGGTGAGACCACACCTGGAGTACTGTGCACAGTTTTGCTCTCCTTATCTAAAGAAGGATATACTTGCCTTGGAGGCGGTGCAACAAAGGTTCACTAGATTGATTCCTGGGATGAGAGGGCTGTCCTATGATGAGAGATTGTGTAGAATGGGCCTATATTCTCTGGAGTTTAGAAGAATGAAAGGTGATCTCATTGAAATATCCAAGATTCTGAAGGGGATTGACAGGGTAGATGCTGAGGTTGTTTCCCCTGGCTGGAGTGTCTAGAACTAGGGGGCATAGTCTCAGGATAAGGGGTAGGCCATTTAAGACCGAGATGAGGAGGAATTTCTTCACTCAGAAGGTTGTGAATCTTTAGAATTCTCTGCCCCAGAGAGCTGTGAGTGCTGAGTCTTTGAGTATATTCAAGGCTGACATAGATAGATTGTTGGACTCTAGGGGAATCAAGGGATATGGAGATCGGGCAGGAAAGTGGAGTTGAGGTCAATGATCAGCCATGATCTTATTGAATGGCGGAACAGGCTCGAGGGGCCGTTAGGCCTACTCCTGCTCATGTTCTTATACCCAAAAGGCCAGAATCAGGCTCCCTGCCAATTGGTCCCTCTTTTGGAGAAGAAATCTTTGTACTCAGTTACTGCATCTAGCTATCCAGTAATAAAAGCAGTGCAGTCCCTCCCATGGTAAGAATGCTATTACTGTAGACACATGGCCATTATTTTTTAAAAATCAGCCTTGCAAACACAGCCTAAAACACAATAAGCAATAGCTTACAACAGAACCCGCTATGGCTTTCAATACTTTATTACTACTGTAGGGATATGATGTGAATTCTTGCTCGTATTACAATTAGTGACAGCAGAGTATCAGTCTTCCAACAAGATATTCAAATCCTTAAGGGTTTTCGGCCCTTTGAACCTGCCCACCAGTACTGAGAGTGAATCTGATGAGTTCCTGACAGCATGGAAATAATGTCACCTCATCGTGCTGTACGCACACCTTAGACAGGGAATCTCACCCTCTTAACATTTAAATAATGATGGTCCCGGTGCAGTGAGAACCACAGACCAAAGGACTAGGTGTCGCACTATAGGCCTGCAGGAAGGAGGAAAGAGGGAAAAGCAGATGGGGAGTTGTCAACAAGCTGCTCCTGCACACCAGCTGCAGCCTGGCTTAGGGAATCATTTCTGGAGGTTTGGGAGCAGATCAACTCAATGGCCCGAAAATTAGACCTAATACGCGAGAGTACGCACTGTGTACTCTCGCGTATTAGGTCTCCAATTGCTGGTTTCCTGCATGCACTGCGCATGCGCGGGAAACCGGCACTTCGTGAATTCAAAAGGGGGCGGTTCCTAAGTGAACCGCGTGCGCGCTACAGGCAGTGCACTTAGTTATTTTTTCAGCTTTGAACGCGCAGGTAAGTGGTGAACATTTTACACAAAGAAAGCTGGCGTAGGACCCCCTTTTAACAAGGTAAGTAGTTAATTAAGTGTTATTTAAAAAAATTTTCAACAGGTTTATCTTTTTTAGAGACTTTAAAGAAAGGTAAGTTTATTTTTTATAACTTTTAAAAAGATTTAAAACATTTTCAAAAATTAAATGTTTTGTTTAAAGTGGTTAATTTATTTAACTATACTTATTTTATTAATGTGATGGCTTTTAAAAAAATTTAATTGAGGTTTAGCTGTTCTTTTGGTGGGGTATAGTATTCATAGCTTTGACAGGTCTTCCTGTCAAAATTATGAATGAAAGATGGTGTGCTGCCATTGGCTCTAACTGAATCACGTGATCCCAGAGCTCGCACGAACTAATTGCGTCTCTGGGTCACGCAAGCACTGCACGGTTCCAAGAGAGAGAGCCTTTCAAACTAAAGTTCGTGTGGGCCCGGAGCAAAAAGGTAGGCGCGGAGTGCGATATCGCGGGGATTCCTTACCCCCGCGGGAACCCTCACTGTTTAATTTCTGGGCCAATATTTCCTCTCCCAATTTTCTCCTCTCTAGAAGGCACTAGCTCCTTCCTGGGGTACAGTCCCACAGGTTCTGGTCACCCTCAGCACTTTACCCAAGTGGTCATTCTTCCTGCATTAGCGAGGAATCTGGTGGTCAGGGTTTCTCTTTAAAGTGAGGCTTCAAAGGGCTCACATCAAAGCTGCAACTATTCATTGAATTAAATCACTGTGTCACTATTCATTGAATGAAGTCACGGTCTCTGAACTAAGTCACTGTCTCTGTAATAGTTTCAAATATCTTGCTAATTATTTACTTGAAAAAGTAAACTTCTGGATCCAACTAAGGCAGTGAACACAAATTCAAAAGAGAGACTCAAAAACATGTTAATTCCCCTGTGTTAGAATTATTTGAGGAAAAAAAGGGAATTTAAAAAAGTTAGTCAGAAGATTTTAAAAAAATTGAGAAGTTTAGGAAGATATAACTCAATGATTTACAACTCTTTCTGGCAATGGATTCAGAAGTTGTCCTTACCTGGTCTGGCCCGTAGGCGATTCCATCAACATGGTTGACTCTTAACTGCCCTCTGAAGCGGCTTAGTAAACCACTAAGTTGTATCAAACCAGCAGTTCATCACCACCTTCTCAGGGTAACTAGGGATAGGCAATAAATGCCGGCCTTGCCAGAGACGTCCACATCCAGAGAATGAATATATAAAATAAATGTGGCAAATACTACTCCGGTGGTTCAGCCGTGTCAGTTTGGCTCAGCAATAACACTCTCACCTCTGACTCAATCCCACTCCGAGACTTGAGCACGTAATCTAGACTAACACTCCAGTGTAGTAGTGAGAGAGAGCTGCACGGTCAGGGGTGTCGTCTGCCTGGTCAGGTGAGAGCAAAAGATCTCATGGCACTATTCAATGGAGGTTTCTTAGTGTCCTGTCCAACATTCATCCGTCAACCAAAACAGATTTACTGGTCATTTATCATATGCCATTTGTGGGACCTTTCTATGTGGACTGGCTAAATTTTGAAAGTAATTCAAAGGCAGTGAACATAAGATGTAGGAGCAGGAGTATGTCATTTGGCCCCTCGAGCCTGCTCCGCCATTCAATAAGATCATGGCTGATCTGGCCTTGGCCTCAACTCCACTTCCCTGCCCGCTCCCCATAACCCTTGACTCCCTTATCGTTCAAAAGTCTGTCCATCTCCACCTTAAATATATTCAATGACCCAGCCTCCACAGCTCTCTGGGGAAGAGAATTCCAAAGATTCATGACCCTCTGAGAGAAGAAATTCCTCCTCATTTCCGATTTAAAAGGGTGCCCCCATATTCTGAAATTATGCCCCCTAGTTCTAGATTCCCCCACGAGGGGAAACATCCTCTCTGCATCTACCCCCTTCAGAATCTTATATGTTTCAATAAGATCCCCTCTCATTCTTCTAAACTCCAATGAGTATAGGCCCAGCCTGCTCAACCTTTCTTCATAAGACAACCCCTTCATCTCCGGAATCAACCTCGTGAATCTTCTCTGAACTGCCTCCAATGCAAGTATATCCTTCCTTAAATATGGAGACCAAAACTGTATGCAGTACTCCAGATGTGGTCTCACCAATGCCCTGTACAGTTGTAACAGGACTTCTCTACTTTTATACTCCATTCCCTTTGCAATAAAGGCCAACATTCCATTTGCCTTCCTAATTACTTGCTGTACCTGCATGCTAACTTTTTATGATTCATGTACAAGGACCCCCAGATCCCTCTGTACTTCAGCATTTTGTAATCTCTCCCCATTTAAATAATAATTTGCTTTTTTATTTTTCCTACCAAAGTGGATAACCTTGCATTTTCCCACATTAAACTCCATCTGCCAGATTTTTGCCCACTCACTTAGCCTATCTATATCCCTTTGGAGATTCTTTGCGTCCTCCACACAATTTGCTTTCCCACCTATCTTTGTATCATCAGCAAATTTGGCTACATTACACTCAGTCCCTTCATCCAAGTCATTAATATAGATTGTAAATAGTTGAGGCCCCAGCACTGATCCCTGTGGCACCCCACTAGTTACAGTTTGCCAACCTGAAAATGACCCATTTATCCCGACTCTCTGTTTTCTATTAGTTAGCCAATCCTCTATCCATGCTAATATATTACCCCCAACCCTCTGAGCTCTTACCTTGTGTAGTAACCTTTTATGTGGCACCTTATCGAATGCCTTCTGGAAATCCAAATATACGACATCTACTTGTTCCCCTTTATCCACCCTGCTCGTTACATCCTCAAAGAATTCCAGCAAATTTGTCAAACATGATTTCCCTTTCATAAAACCATGCTGACTCTGCTTGACTATATAATGATTTTCTAAATGTCCTGCTACCACTTCCTTAATGATGGACTCCAGTATTTTCTCAATGACAGATGTTAGGCTAACTGGTCGATAGTTGCCTGCTTTCTGTCTCCCTCCTTTCTTAAATAGGGGCATTACATTTGCGGTTTTCCAGTCTGCTGGGACCTCTCCAGGGAATTTTGGTAGATTACAACCAATGTATCTACTATCTCTGCAGCCACCTCTTTTAAGACTCTAGAATGCAGGCCATCGGGTCCAGGGGACTTGTCCACCTTTAGTCGCATTAGTTTGCCTAGTACTTTCTCTCTAGTGATAGTGATTGTTTTAAGTCCCCCCCCGCACCCCAATAGCCCCTTGATTATCCATTATTGGGATGCTTTTAGTGTCTTCTACCGTGAAGACCGATACAAAATATTTGTTCAAAGTCTTCCCCATTTCTGTTTCCCATTATTAATTCCCCAGACTCATCCTCTAGGGGACCAACGTTTACTTTAGCTACTCTCTTTTTTATATTCCTGTAGAAGCTCTTACTGTCTGTTTTTATATTTCTTGCTAGCTTACTCTCATAAGCTATCTTCTCTCTCTGTCATTTTTTTAGTCGTCCTTTGCTGGTTTTAAAAAAAATTCCCAATCCTCTGGCCTTTCACTATTCTTCACAACATTGTATGCTTTTGTTTTCAATTTGATACCAATCTTTACTTCCTTAGTTAGCCACGGATGGTTCATCCTTCTCTTAGAGTCTTTCTTTCTCACTGGAATATATCTTTGCTGAGAGTTATGAAATCTCCTTAAATGTTTGCCACTGCTTTTCTACAGTCTTACCGTGTAATATATTTTCCCAGTCCACTTTAACCAAGTCTGCCTTCATACCATTGCAATTACCTTTGTTTAAGTTCAGGACACTAGTTGGAGACCGAGCTTTCTCACCCTCAAACTGAATTTGAAATTCTACCATGCTATGATCACTCTTCCCAAGAGGATCCTTTACTTCGAGATCATTAATTAATCCAGCCTCGTTACACATTACCAGATCTAAAATAGTCTTTTCCCTGGTTGGTTCCACAACATATTGTTCCAAGAAACCATCCCGTATACACTCGAAGAACTCTTCCTCAAGTCTACCTTTGCAATTTGCTTTGTCCAATCAATATGAAGATTAAAATCTCCCATGATTATCATCGTACCTTTCTTACAAGCCTCTATTATTTCTTGATTTATACTCTGTCCTACAGTGTGGCTACTGTTTGGGGGCCTGTAGACCACTCCCACCAGTGACTTCTTACCCTTATTATTTCTTATCTCCACCCAAACTGATTCTACGTCTTGATCTTCTAGGCCAATATCATTTCTCATTACTGCACTGATCTCATCCTTTATTAACAGAGCTACACCACCTCCTTTTTCTTTTTGCCTATCCTTACGAAATGGCAAATACCCCAGAATATTCAGTTCCCAGCCTTGGTCACCTTGCAACCATGTCTCTATAACGGCTATCAGATCATACCCATTTATTTCTATTTGTGCTGTCAACTCAACCATCTTGTTACGAATGCTGCATGCGTTCAGATATAGAGCTTTTAATGTTGTCTTTTTACCATTTTTCCCTACTCTGACCCCTCTTTCTGATGCACTCTTGTGTATATGCTCTGTCCCTTCCTGCCACACTATGGTTATCATTACCCCTATCGCTACCCTGCACTTTTGCCTTCTCATTTTTTTTTACTTTTTAAATTTCCGCTCAGCGTATCCCTCCCCACCACTATTTAGGTATCCCGAGGATGTGAAAGGTGCTATATAAATGCAAGTTCTTTCCTTAAATTAAGCTACTCTATACAAAAAAAATTTTGTTGAAATTATAAAATAGCAAGAGAAGAATTTTCTGTAATCTGGTAAAACGGGATCAAAACACACACCGAACTCCATGTAACAGAAAAATGCCCTGCACAGATCGCACTGCCTCGCCTGTTCTACTACTTGTGAATCTAGGACAGGAGAGACTTCTACACCATAGTAATTGACATTTACCAGGCCGAGGGCCATGTAGATTCATAGGAGCTGCTTTTCACCTGCACGACAATAAATGGCATTTTATGATAGCTTAAGCCAACAGCAAGCACATTGTCATTCAGTATTACGGGGCATTAATCACAACTCCATCCCCAGTAACTGCTCTCAGCAAGAGGAAAGCATCCACTTGATATTTAAACTTTACTACATAGATAAAATTATAGAGTTATTGGCAAGGCGTCCAATCGGCACTTGGCTACTGGGAATAACCCTTACAATTAACGACAGAGAGCTGGAAACGGGGAAGATCCCTGTACAATCAGCGACAGACATCTCGCAACAGGGAATATACCTTTACAATCCACCCTCTGTAAATTTGAGGTCATCCAAAATTCTGCTGCCCGTGTCCTAACTCGCGCCAAGTCCCGTTCAGCCAGCACCCCTGTACTCGTTGACTTACATTGGCTCCTGGTTAAGCAATGCCTCGATTTTAAAATTCTCATCCTTGTTTTCAAATCCCTCATGGCCTCGCCCCATCCCATCTCTGTAACCTCCTCCAGCCCTACAACCCTCTGAGATAGCTGCGCACCTCCAATTCTGGTCTCTCAGCATCTCCGATTTTAATTGCTCCACCATTGACGGCCGTGCCTTCAGCTGCCAAGGCCCTAAGCTCTGGAATCCCCTCCCTAAACCTCTCCGCCTCTCCTCCTTTAAGATGCTCCTTAAAACCGACCTCTTTGACCAGGTGTTTGGTCACCTGCCCTAATATCTCATGTGGCTCGGTGTCAAATTTTGTTTGATAATTGCTCCTGTGAAGCGATTGGAACATTTTACTACGTTAAAGGCGCTATGTAAATACAAGCTGTTGTTGTTGATAGACAACTAGCAACAACGAATATCCCTGTAGAATCAGTGATAGACACCTGGCAACAGGGAATATCCCTGTACAATTAGCAATAGACACCTAGCTACAGGGAACATCCTTGTATAATCACCAATGGGGCACTAATCACAGACAGCCACAGTGAATATCCCTGTATAATCACCAGTAGACACTCCCAGAGAACAATGCGTTGCCTTTAAAGAGGAGATGGCTCGGGTACAGTCGAGGTACATTCCCATGAGGGGGAAAGGAAGGCAAATAAAGCCAGAGCTCCCTGGATGATGAAAAAGAGAGAAAGATGAAGCAGAAAAAGAGTGCGCATGACAGAAGTCAGGTTGAGAATACAAGTGAGAATCAGGCTGAATATAGAAAAGTTCAGAGGGGAAGTGAAAAAGGAAATAAGAGGGGCAAAGAGAGAGTATGAGAATAGATTGGCAGCTAACATAAAAGGGAATCCAAAAGTCTTCTATAAGCATATAAATAGTAAACGGGTAGTAAGAAGAGGGTTGGGGCCGATTAAGGACCAAAATGGAGACCTACGCGTGGAGGCAGAGGGCATGGCTGAGATACTAAATGAGTACTTTGCATCTGTCTTTACCAAGGAATAAGATGCTGCCAAAGTCAGAGTTAAAGAGGAGATAGTGGAAGTACTGGATGGGATAAAAATTGATAAAGAGGAAGTACTAGAAAGGCTGGCTGTACTTAAAGTAGATAAGTCATCAGGACCGGATGGGATGCATCCTAGGATGCTAAGGGAAGTAATGGTGGTACTGGCCATAATCTTCCAGTCCTCCTTACATACGGGGGTGGTGCCAGAGGACTGGAGAATTGCAAATGTTACAACCTTGTTCAAAAAAGGGTGTTACGATAAACCCAGTAACTACAGGCCAGTCAGTTTAACCTCGGTAGTAGGGAAGCTTTTAGAAACGATAACCAGGGACAAAGTTAACAGTCACTTGGACAAGTGTGGATTAATTAAGGAAAGCTAGCACGGATTTTTTAAAGGCAAATTGTGTTTAACCAACTTGATTGAGTTTTTTGATGAGGTAACAGAGAGGTTTGATGAGGGTAATGCGGTTGATGTGGTGTACATGGATTTCAAAAAGGCGTTTGATAAAGGCTTGCCAGCAAAGTTGAAGCCCACGACAGGGAACATCCCTGTTATCATCACCAATAGACAGCCACAGAGAACATCCCTGTATCATCACCAATAGCCACTTGACCACAGAGATCATCCCTGTACTTAAGAACATAAGAAATAGGAGCAGGAGTAGGCCATTCGGCCCCTCGAGCCTGCTCCGACATTCAATAAGATCATGGCTGATCTTCTACCTCAACTCCACTATCCTGCACTATCCCCATATCCCTTAATATTCAAAAATCTATCGCTCTCTGTCTTAAATATACTCAATGACTGAGCCTCCACAGCCCTCTGGGGTAGAGAATTCCAAAGATTCATCACCTTCTGAGTGAAGAAATTTCTCCTCATCTCAGTCCTAAATGGCCAACCCCTTATTCTGAGACTGTGACCCCTGGTTCTAGACTCCCTAGCCAGGGGAAACATCCTCCCTGCATCTACCCTGTCAAGTCCTGTAAGAATTTTGTATGTTTCAATCAGACCACCTCTCATTCTTCTAGGCCTAGTCTACTCAATCTCTCCTCATAGGACAATCCCCCCATCCCAAGAATCAGTCTGTTGAACCTTCGTTGCGCTCTCTCTATGGCAAGTGTATCCTTCCTTCGGTAAGGAGACCAAAACTGTACACAATACTCCAGGTGTGGTCTCACCAGGGCCCTATATAATTGCAGTAAGACGTCTTTACTCTTATACTCAAATCCTCTTGTAATAAAGGCCAACATACCATTTGCTTTCCTAATTGCTTGCTGTACCTGCATGTTAACTTTCAGTGATTCATGTACAAGGACACCCAGGTCCCTCTGAATACCAACATTTCCCAATCTCTCACCATTTTAAAAATACTCTGCTTTTCTATTTTTCCTACCAAAGTGGATAACTTCACATTTCTCCACATTATATTCCATTTGCCATGTTCTTGCCAACGCACTTAGCCTGCCTATATCCCCTTGAAGCCTCTTTGCATCCTCCTGACAACTCACATTCCCACCCAGTTTTGTAACATCAGCAAACTTGGATATATTACATTTGGTCCCCTCATCCAAATCATTGATATAGATTGAGAATAGCTGAGGCCCAAGCACTGATCCTCGCGGTAGCCCACTAGTTATTGCCTGCCAACCTGACAATGACCCGTTTATTCCTACTCTCTGTTTTCTGTCCATTAACCAATCCTCAATCCATGCTAGTATATTACCCCCAATCCCATGAGCCCTAATTTTGTTTAATAACCTTTTGTGTGGCACCTTATTGAATGCCTTCTGAATATCCAAATACACCACATCCACTGGTTCCCCCCTTATCTATTCTGCTAGTTACAACCTCAAAAAACTCTAACAGAGTCGTCAAACATGATTTCCCTTTCATAAATCCGTGTTGACTCTGTCCAATCCTATTATTATTTTCTAAGTGCCCTGTTACCATGTCATTAATAATAGTTTCTAGCTTTTTCCCTGCTACTGATGTCAGACTAACTGGTCTGCAGTTCCCCTTTTTCTCTCTCCCTCCTTTCTTAAATAGTGGGGTTACATTTGCTACCTTCCAATCCGCGGGAACCGTTCTGGAATCTATGGAATTTTGGAAAATGACAACCAATGCATCCACTATCTCTATAGCTACCTCTTTTAAAACCCTAGGATGTAGGCCAGGGGATTTATCGGTTTTCAGTCCCGTTAATTTCTGCAGTACTATTTTTTTACAAATACTAATTTCTTTCAGTTCCTCATTCTCGGTAGACCCTTGGTTCTCCACTGTTTCCGGGAAGTTTTTGGCGTCTTCTTTCGTGAATATATCCCTGGATAATCACCAATCGACACATTCAACAGGAACATCCCTGTACCACCCCTAGATAATCACCAATAGACACAGTCACCACCAGGAACATTCTTGTACCATCACAAGTAGTAATTTAGCCACAATAACCATTACTGATTATGGGTGACCGCCAGACAGAAGAGGAGGACCAGGCAGGTAATGCAGGAGTCGCCGGAGTGCATCGCGCTCTCCAACCAGTATTCTGTTCTGAGTACTGGTGACGGTGATGGTTCCTCTGGGGAGTGCAGCCAGAATCAAGTCCATGGCACCACGGGTGGCTCAGCTGCACAGGGGGGGGAGGAAAAAGAGTGGAAGAGTAATAGTGGTAGGGGATTCGATAGTTAGGGAAGCAGACAGACGTTTCTGCGGCCATAGACGTGACTCCAGGACGGTATGTTGCCTCCCTGGTGCCAGGGTCAAGGATGTCACTGAGCGGCTGCAGGACACTCTGAGGGGGGAGGGTGAACAGCCAGAGGTCATTGTCCATATCGGTACCAACGACATAGGCAGAAAGAAGGATGAGGTCCTGCAGGCAGAGTTTAGGGAACTAGGAGATTAAAAAGCAGGACCTCAAAGGTAGTAATCTTCGGATTACTCCCGGTGCCACGTGCTAGTGAGTACAGGAATAGGAGGATAGAACAGAAGAACGCGGCTGGAGAGATGGTGCAGGAGGGAGGGCTTTAGATTCCTGAGGCATTGGGACCGTTTCTGGGGACGGTGGGACCTGTACAAGCCGGATGGGTTACACCTCAACAGAGCCGGTACCAATATTCTCGCGGGGAGATTTGTTAGTGCTGTTGGGGAGGGTTTAAACTAACTTGGCAGGGGGATGGGCACCAGCGTATAGGAAAAGAGGAATAAGGTGCATAAAAGAGTGTGTTGGATAGTACTAGAGAAGATAGTACTAGAGGCGGTAGTAGTACCATATTAGATTGGAGCAGACCAAGAAAGACTACGAAAAATTCAAAAATGGGTTCAGAATGCATGTACGTAAATGCACAAATTGTGGTGAATAAGGTTGGTGAGCTACAAGCACAATTAGCCGTGTGGCAATATGATGTTGTGGCAATAGCGGAAACGTGGCTTAAAAACGGTGAGGACTGGGCACTTACTATTCAAGGGTACTAGGTGTTCAGAAAGGATAGGGAAGGAAAAAAAAGAGGTGGGGTGGCAGTGCTGATTAAGGAAGACATTGTAGTGTTGGAAAGGGAGGATGTTCTTGAGGGGACAAGGACAGAATCCATTTGGTTAGAGTTGAGGAGCAAAAAGGGTATGATCACGCTATTGGGGGTATTCTATAGGCCTCCAAATAGTGAGAGGGAGGTGGAGGAGCTAATCTGCGGGGAAATCGCAGAGATATGAAAGAGCTATAGAATGGTGATATTGGGGGACTTTAATTACCCAAATATCGATTGGGATAATGCTAGGGTAAAGGGAAATGAGGGGGAGGAATTTCTGAAATGTGTTCAGGAGAATTTCCTTGACCAATATGTTTTTGGCCCAACTAGGAAGGAGGCATTGCTGGATCTGGTGCTGGGGAATGAGGTGGGCCAGGTCGACCAAGTGTCTGTGGGAGAACACTTCAGTATGAGTGATCATCATATCATAAGATTTAGATTAGTAATGGAGAGGAGCAAGGAACAATCTAGAGTGGTACTTCTAAACTGGAATAGGGCTAACTTCAATGGGATGTGAAAGAATCTAGCCAGGGTAAAATGGGACCAAAGACTGACAGGAAAAACTGTAATGGAACAATGGGTGATCTTTAAGGAGGAAATGTTCCAAGTACAGGCTAGGTACATTCCAACAAGAGGGAAGGGTAAGGGAACCAAAGCAAGGGCTCCTTGGATGACGAGGGAGATAGAGAAGATGTTGAAACAAAAAAAGAGGGTGTATGATGCATGTCGGGTGAATTCCTCAAGGGAGAACCAGACCAAATACAATAAGTTGAGCGGGGAAGTGAAGATGAAAATAAGATTGGCAAAGAGAGAATATGAGAGTAGAATGGCAGTTAACAAAAAAGGGAACCCAAAAATCTTCTACCGGCATGTAAACAGTAAGCGGGTAGTAAGAGGCGGGGTGGGCCTATGAGAGACAAAGAAGCTGATATATGCTTAGAGGCGCAGGGCAAGGCTAGAATACTCAATGAGTACTTTGTATCGGTGTTTACTAAGGAGGTGGATGCTGACAAAATATCAGAAGAAGTGGAAAAGGTAGAAGCAATGGAAGGGGTGAAAATTGATAGACAGGATGTACTAGAAAGGCTGGGTATGCTTAGAGTGGACAAGTCGCCTGGTCCAGATGGCTTGCATCCTAGGTTGCTAAGGGAATTGGGGGAGGAGATAGCGGAAGGGCTTGCCATAATTTTCCAATCTTCCCTAGATGCGGAGGAGTTGCCTGAGGATTGGAAAGTGGCAAATGTGACACCATTGTTCAAGAAAGGATGTAAGGACAATCCTAGTAACTACAGGTCGGTCAGTTTAACATCAGTGGTGGGTAAAGTTTTAGAAACAATAATCAAGGAAAAAATGAACGGGCATTTGGAGAGGTTTAAGCTAATTAAGGAGAGCCAACATGGGTTTGTAAAAGGAAGATCTTGTTTGACTAATCTAATTGAATTTTTTGATGAAGTAACAGAGTGGATTGATGAAGGGAATGCAATAGATGTTGTCTACATGGATGTTCAGAAGGCATTTGACAAAGTACCACATAGAAGGCTGGTTAACAAAATTGAGGCTCATGGAATAGGTGGGTCAGTGGCAGCTTGGATAAGGAATTGGCTTAAGGACAGAAGACAGCGAGTTGTGGTAAATGGCTGTTTTTCAGACTGGAGGATGGTAGACAGTGGTGTTCCCCAAGGGTCAGTGCTGGGGCCACTGCTTTTTTTGATATATGTAAATGACCTGGATATTGGAATACAGAATAGAATTTCTAAATTTGCCGATGACACCAAACTTGGGGTGTGGCAAACAGTGATGATGATATCAATCGACTGCAACAGGACATAGAAAGGCTAGCAGAATGGGCAGACAAGTGGCAGATGGAATTTAATACAGAGAAGTGTGAGGTGATGCATTTTGGTAGAAGGAACAGGGAGAGGCAATATACACGTAATGGCACAGTTTTCAAGAGTATGCAGGGACAAGGGACCTGGGAGTTAATGTGCATAGGTCCCTGAAGGTGGCAGGACATATTGAGAGAGTGGTTAACAAAGCATATGGGATTTTGAGCTTCATAAATAGAGGTATCGAGTCCAAAAGTAGAGAAGTTATGCTGAACCTTAGGCCACAACTGGAGTATTGCGTCCCGTTCTGGTCACCACACTTTAGGAAGGATGTGAAGGCTCTTGAGAGGGTGCAGAGGAGATTTACCAGATTGGTTCTGGGGATGGAGGATCTTAGCTACAAGGACAGGTTGGAGAAGCTGGATTTGTTTTCATTAAAGCAGAGGAGGTTGTGGGGTGTTTTGATAGAGGTGTACAAGATCAAGACGGGTTTGGATAGGCTAGACAGGGAAAGGCTGTTCCTACTAGTTGATGGTACAAGGACTAGGGGACAGAGATTTAAGGTTTTGGGCAAGAGATACAGGGGGGATGTGAGGAAAAACTTTTTTACACAGGGTGTGGTGATGATCTGGAATTAACTGCCGACGGAAGTGGTGGAAGCGGACACACTCAATGTTTTCAAGGGGAGACTGGATAGGCAGTTGAGGGAAATAAACTTGCAGGGCTACGGGGATAGAGCGGGGGAATGGGACTGACTGGATTGCTCTACAGAGAGCCGGCTCGGACTCGATGGGCAGAATGGCCTCCTTCTGTGCCGTTATGACTCTATGATTCTATGATTGAGAGTTAGCTACAGAAATCATCTTTGCCTCACTTTAGTTAGGTACTTCACCACACAAAACATCCTTGTACCACTATTTGGCAGTTTGTCATAGAAATGATTCCTCACCATCACCAACATGACATACGAGAACATCCTTGCAACATCATCAACATACACTGAGGGATAAGGATCATCCCTATACCACTTGGTCTAAATAATAATGCATCATTTTTGTACTTCAGCAATGTGCTCTGTGGAACCCCTGGAAACTACATCAGGCACCTGGAGGGAGTGAACACACATCAATCCTTTCACTATGTTTAGTTCACAGAGCAGCAACTGTCCCGACTGCTTTCATTGAAACCATTTAAGGCTGAAAATTTCAGGACCACATTGAGTAACGTGCAGACTGTCAGAGATGGAGCTACACAGAGCTCCATTAAGTCCTGTAATCATTGCTCAGGCTATAAGTGATACAAAAAGTACTTAACAGCAATGGTGCTTTGTTGTAGTTACTTTCATTTCAGTTAAAAGTTGATTGGAGTCTCCTCCTCCCCTCTGTGTAGATAATACAAAATGCAACAAAACTCCCCCAACACCACCACTACCAACTTGCATCTATATAGCGCCTTTACCATAGTAAAACGTCCCAAGGCACGTCACAGGATTATGAAGAAACAAAATTTGACACCGAGCCACATAAGGAGATATTAGGGCAGAAGAGAGGTAGTATTTAAGGGGTGTCTTAAAGGAAGAAAGAGAGGTAGAAAGGTGGAGAGGCTTAGTGAGGGAATTCCAGAGCCTAGGTTCTCGGCAGCTGAAGGTACGACTGCCAATGGTGGAGCGATTAAAATCAGGGATGCGCAAGAGGCTAGAATTGGAGGAGCGCAGATATCTGAGGGTTGTAGAAGGTTATAGAGATAGGGAGGGGCGAGGCCATGGAGGGATTTGAAAACAATGATAAGAATTTTAAAATCGAGGTACTGCTTAACCAGGAGCCAATGTAGGTCAGCGAGCACAGGGGTGATGGGTGAACAGGACTTGGTGCGAATTGGATGAGCTTAATTCTATGGAGTATTCATGAAAGGCCATCGACCCGAAACTTTAACTCTATTTCTCTTTCTACTGATGCTGCCTGACTTGCTGAGTATTTCCAGCATTTTCTGTTTTTATTTAAGTTTATGGAGGGTGGAAGATGGGAAGCCGGCCAGGAGTGCGTTGGAAGAGTCAAGTCTAGAGGTAACAAAGGCATGGATGAGGGTTTCAGCAGCAAATAAGCTGAGGCAAGGGTGGAGTCAGGTGATGTTATGGTGGTGGAAGTAGGGGGGTCTTAATGATGGCGCAGATGTGTGGTCGAAAGCTCAGTTCATGGTCAAATATCACACCAAGGTTGCGAACAGTCTGGTTCAGCCTTAGACAGTTATCAGGGAGAGGGACGGAGACAGAGGCTAGGGAATGGAGTTTGTGGCGGGGACCGAAGACAATGGTTTCGGGCTTCCCAATATTTAGTTGGAGGAAATTTCTGCTCATCCAGTCGGACAAGCAGTCTGGCAATTTAGAGACAATGGAGGGGTCGAGAAAGGTGGTGATGAGATAAGAGTTGATGTTGTCAGCGTACATGTGGAACTTGACATTGTGTTTTCTAATGATGTCACTGAGGCGCAACATCTAGATGAGAAATAGGAGCGGGCCAAGGATAGATCCTTGGGGGACACCATGCAGTAACGGTGCGAGAGCAGGAAGAGAAGCCATTGCAGGTGATTCTCTGGCTACAAATGGATAGATAAGAATAGAACCAGGCGAGTACAGTCCGACCCAGCTGGACAATGGAGGAGAGGCAATGGAAGACGATGGTGTGGTCAACCTTGTTAAAGGCTGCAGACAGGTCAAGAAGGACCGGGAGGGAATAGTTAACCACGGTCACATAGGATGTCATTGATGAGAGCGTTTTCAGTACTGTGGCAGGGCGGAAACCTGATTGCAGGGATTCAAACATGGAATTCCGGGAAAGATGGGCACGGATTTGGGAGGCGCCAACACATTCAAGGGTTTGGATAGGAAAGGGAGGTTGGAGATGGGGTGGTAGTTTGCAAGGACAGAGGGTTCAAGGACTCAACATCGAATTCAACAATTTCATATTATAACCTCTGCCCCCATTTTTTCCAAGACGACAGCTGCTGATGATTCTGCTATTCCCATTTACACCACTTCTAGACCCATTTCTATTTCTTTACTTGTCCCATTACCATCTCCTTTTGCTTTGTACAATCATACCTTTTGTCATTTTATCTCTTTTTGCCTTCCATCCTATCACAGACCAGCCCCTCCTCCCTTTCCCTACCTCTGTACTTGCTTAAAACCTGTTATATCTCTGTAACTTTTTCCAGTTCTGACGAAAGGTCATCAAACTGAAACATTAACTCTGTTTCTCTCTCCAGAGATGCTGCCTGACCTGTTGAGTATTTCCAGTATTTTCTGTTTTTATTTCAATGGGTTTAAGGGTTGGTTTTTTGAGGAGAGGGGTGATGACGGCAGATTTGAAGGGGAGGGGGACAGCACCTGAGAAAGAACCATTAATAATATCAGCTAACATGGGGACCAGGAAGAGAAGTTGGGTGGTCAACAGTTTCGTGGGAATAGGATCGAGGGAGCAGGAAGTGGGTCTCATGGACAAGTTGAGCTTGGAGAGGGCATGAAGGGAGATAGGAGAGAAACTAGAGGAAGATGCGAGTTCAAGGCTAGGTCAGGGGGCAACTTTCATGGAAGTTTGGCCTGGTGGGCTTGGGGAAAGGGAGGGAACCGGCAGAGGCAGCTGAACAGATGGTCTCAATCTTGGTGTCAGTGAAGTCTTTGAGCTCCTCGCACTTGATGTTGGAGGTGAGGGTGGAGGAGGCAGCATCACAAATGCAAACATCTCCACTTCCGTGCTGAGTTATCTGGAGCAGAGATGGTGCTGAGTGTCCCCATGCTGGAGAGATTAAAAAAACGAGTGGTCCAGCTATCCTATTGCTGGTCACCATCCCTGCTGTAAGTGCATACACACGGACATCTGTTGAGAGACAGGACGGGGCTGGGCTACGATGCCCTACATTGTCAAATATCCTGCTGATACCCCCTGATGAACAAAGGCCAATTGGATGAGGTATCGGAGAAGCCTGCATCCGTGGAACCAGACAGTAGGAGATGGCCGAAGAAAATTGCAGGGAACATTTTTTTTTAAAGTCATTGCTCACAGCATTATTGATATTGTAGTGGAGAGTTCAGACCCAATCATTAGTTTCTTCTGAACCTCTTTCAAAGATGAAGATCAATGGTTTAAAACTTTAACCACCACCACCCCCACCCCTAAGCGTGGTAAACTTTGGACACTGCTGCTTATTACGTGCATTCCTGTAGGTTAAATTTGGTGGTGACCGAGATAACTGGCAGTCCAAGACACCAGAGGGCGCTCCCCACTTACTGACAAGACAATGCCAGAGACGGCTAATGGTCGCTCTTAGTGTGAGGAAGTCACTACACCCATAACAGGCCTCAAATTTCCCTTGTATTCTAACATTCCAGGCATACCAAAACTGAACATACTGTATGAATAATAAGTCAGTAAAGACTACATGCAGTGT
Organism: Squalus acanthias; assembly: GCA_030390025.1. Lineage (NCBI taxonomy): Eukaryota > Metazoa > Chordata > Chondrichthyes > Squaliformes > Squalidae > Squalus > Squalus acanthias. Next base: position 133,798,831 of record CM059433.1, read on the forward strand.
AAGGATAAATAACCCCCTAATGCACTTTAAGAACACTCGGCTGTAGTGATATCTCCCAGCTAGTTTGGTGGAATAGCAAATACGTGTTTTTTTTGTATTATTGAGCTGAGAAGCAGAGATTAGGAGCTCACTGTTTGGGGAACTGTAGACCCAACTTGCATGCCCCCACTCTGCGACATACTGTACTGGGGCTTCAATGAACTCTGGCATTGTGTTATGACGTCGGATCTTATTTCCTTCCCCGTAACTGCAGCAATCAAGATAAAGCTTGGAGGACAAAAATAATGTCAAAGCTGATTTTATCCACAATATTGGCACAGTTATTACAGAAAATGTTCAATTCATGTTATCTCAACCCCTGCTTATTACTAAGAGATCAGAATACTGGGCTTCAACAATTCACTTTCTCAGACGTCAGCATTGCTGTCAACTTATTTCTTCTCCTCTCTTCCATGCCGAATGGCACGAGACTACCCCTCTGCTCTCTAGGTAGACGTAAAAGATCCCATGGCACTATTTCGAAGAAGAGCAGGGGAGTTCACCCCGGTGTCCTGCCCAATATTTATCTGGTCATTTATTTCACTGCTGATTGTGGGAGCTTGCTGTGCATAAACTGGCTGCCGCATTTCCTACATTACAACAGTGACTCCACTTCAAAAGTACTTCACTGGCTGAAAAGCGCTTTGGGACATCCTGAGGTCGTGATAGGCGCTATAGAAATGCAAATTCTTTCTATGTCCAAACCATTTATGAATACGGAGCACAAGAGATCTCAGCACAGATCCTACATTTTGCCAAACTGAAAAATATTCATTTACCCCTCCTCTCTGCTTTCTGTCCTTCAGTCAGCCCTCAATGCAAGCCACCACTTTACCTTAATCTCTGCAACCAGTCTCCTATGTAACACTTTACCAAAATGTTTTTCAAAAATCCAAATATACCATACCCAATTTATCCCCTTTGTCTATGTGCTTGGCAATTTCCTCAAAGAATGAAATTAAATTAGTCAAGTATGAACTTCCGTTCACAAATCCATGTTTAATGCATCTGATTAGCCCTATCTAAGTAAAGAAAGAAGAAAGTACTTGCACTGCTCATATCCTCAGGACATCTCAAAGCACTTCACAGCCAACATGTACTGTAATCACTGTTGTAATGTAGGAAACGTGGCAGCCAATTTGCACACAGCAAGCTCCCGCAAACAGTAATGAAATAGACAACCAAATACAGGAAACTTTCGTTTATCCGGCATCGACGGGACCGGCGTGGTGCCGGTTTATCGAAAGTACCGGATAACAGAGAGTTATATCTACCGAGGCTATTTTTAACAAAGAGACTCCAAGCAGCACAGGAGAATCTACTCCTGCTACTGCAATGTTTCGGACTTGCGCCAGGAGGCCGAGTAGTGGCACTTTTGAAAAGTACCCCTACTGACTAAATCGGCGTTCTCGGACTCGGGATCGGCAACATTGCCGGTTATTTGAGAGGATTTTTCGGAGCACTCGGCGTTCGCGGAGACTCGACTGCGACTCGGCAACATTGCCGGTTATTTGAGAGGAGTTTTCGGAGGATGATTTTTGCCGGTTAAGCGAGAATTCCGGATATTTGGGTGCCGGATAAACGAAAGTTTCCTGTAATCTGTTTTTGGCAGTGTTGGTTGAGAGATAAATGTTTGCCAGGACACCGGTAAGAATTTCCCATCCCTTCTCTGAATAGTGCCTTGAGATCCTTTATATTCACCTGAGCAGGCAGATGGGGCCTCATCCAAAAGACAGCATCTCCGACAGTGCAGCATTCCCTCAGTACTGCACTGGAGAGAGAGCCTAGATTACGTGCTCAATTCTCCAGAGTGGGGCTTGAACCCATGATCTCCTGACTTAGAAGAGAGAGTGTTACTACTGAGTTATGACTACCACATGATCCCTAATAGTTTTCCTATTTCCAACAGGGCTTATTACTTGCCACTTTTTTGAACAAAGATAGCACCCTCCTGGCCCTTTGGTACTACTCCTGTTTGCAAACAATTTTTGATAAATTATGGTTATTACTTCTGCTTTGACCAGCCCCATTTCTCCCCCCGCGCCCCCACCATCAATATTACAGAGTGTAGACTATCCAGACTCGAGTCCTAGTAAACCTCTTGATACTGTTTCTTTTTTAATATTTATATTTAATAGTGGTTTCTCCATGTCCTCCTCTGCTACTCTTGCAGCCCTTCCTTCACCTTCCTCTGTAAATACAGAAGCAACCTACTGGTTATGTATTTCTGCCATTCCTTTATTCTCTTCTACAAGATTGCCTTCTTCATTCCTTTGGGTCCCCAGCCCTTCTTCCACTATCCTCTTGCTTTTGATGCACATGCTATTTCCCTTTATGTTCATGGCCAAGCTTCTTTCACACTCTCCCTTAGCCCTTTTCATATTTGTTTTAATAAGAACATAAGAAATAGGAGCAGGAATAGGCCACTTGGCCCCTCGAGCCTGCTCCGTCATTCAATAAGATCATGGCTGATCTTGAGCTCAAAGCCACTTCCCTGCCCGCTCCCCATAACCCTTCAATCTGTCTATCTCCACCTTAAATGTATTTAATGACCCAGCCTCTACAGCTCTCTGGGGCAGAGAATTTCACAGATTTACGACCCTCAGAGAAGAAATTCCTCCTCATCTCAGTTCTAAAAGGGCGACCCTTTATTCTGAAACTATGCCCCCGAGTTCTAGATTTCCCCACAAAGGGAAACATCCTCTCTGCATCTGCCTTGTCGAGCCCACTCAGTATCTTATATGTTTCAATAAGATCAACTCTCATTCTTCTAAATTCCAATGAGTATAGGCCCAACCTGCTTAACCTTTCTTCATAAGTCAACCCCCTCATCTCAGGAATTAACCTAGTGAATCGTCTCTGAACTGCCTCCAATGCAACTATATCCTTCCTTAAATAAGGAGACCAAAACTGTACGCAGTACTCAAGGTGTGATCTCACCAATACCCTGTACAGTTGTAGCAGGACTTCCCTGCTTTTATACTCCAACCCCCTTGAAATAAAGGCCAACATTCCATTTGCCTTTTTGATTACTTGCTGTACCTGCACGCTAACTTTTTGTGTTTTATGCACAAGGACCCCCAGGTCCCTCTGAACTGTAGCATTTTCTAATCTCGCTCCATTTAAATAATAGTTTGCTTTTTATTTTTCCTGCCAAAGTAGATAACCTCGCACTTTCCCACATTATACTCCATCTGCCAAATGTTTGCCCACTCACTTAGCCTGTCTATATCCCTTTGGAGATTCTTTGTGCCTCTTCACAACTTGCTTTCCCACCCATCTTTGTATCATCTGCAAGCTTGGCTAAATTACACTTAGTCCCTTCATCCAAGTCATTAATGTAGATTGTAAATAGTTGAGGCCCCAGCACCGATCCCTGTGGCACCCCACTAGTTATCGTTTGCCAACCGGAAAATGACCCATTTATCCCGACTCTCTGCTTTCTGTTAGTTAGCCAATTCTCTATCCATGCTAATATATTACCCCCAATTCCGTGAGCTCTTATCTTATGCAGTAACCTTTTATGTGGCACCTTATCAAATGCCTTCTTACTATGTTTTTTTTTATAAACAGCCTCAACGTTATCATCCTTAGACTGTTCATGACCTTATTCATCCATGGAATTCTGGCCTTCGCCTGGTTGGAATGTTTTGAGTCTGTATCCTACCCTGGCGTGCTTAAATATTTCCCACTGTTGGCCTGCTGTTTTATGTGCCAACATCTGTCTAAATCTTTTGGGCTAACTCCCCCTTCATGTCTCTAAAATTTCCTTTTTTCCAATCCTCCACCTTTGTTTTTGACTCTTTATCTATTTTGATTGTAAACCTAATAGTCAATTATGAGGGGATCATCAATTTAAAACAGAGATTGGTTAGCAGAAATGTCTTTACAAAGTGTTGCTGGAGCATGGAATGCTTTGCATGCAGCCAGAGTTCAAGCTCCTACTCCACTGACCATTGCTGGAGGTGCATCTGTGTGGATGTTGGATGAAGAAAGAATTAGGATTGGCTGTAATGCGCACCCCACGCTGCTGCTCAAATAGCCTTCCAACATTCATCATCACATATGAAGACAGCCAATTGGACAAATACCAGAGCCCACAAAACAAAAGCCACACTTACACAGATCTTCTTTTGGCCATGGTATCAATTCGGGAATTTGAGTTTAAATATATCACAGCAGCACATTAGCATTGAATTTATCAGCTATGGTTCAGTTGCTGTTTGTGGAAGCTGGCTGTGTGCACATTACCTGCCGCCTTTCCTACATTACAACAGTGACTACACTTCAAAAGTACGTCATTGGCTGTAAAGTGCTTTGGGACATCCTGAGGTCGTGAAAAGCGCTTTCTTTCGTATCTGATTCATGCATTTAGTTTCATGAATTGGTCATGAATTAGTTTCATAATTTCAACACTAATTAAAAATATTTGTTTCTAGTTCACTACAACTATAAAAGTGCACGTTTGTCAGCTTCCAGTAATAGTCATATAAACCGTCCAATGCTCATTGCGGGAAAATCACTCCAGCGCCAATGCTCCCGCTATAAGCAGTGAGGACTGCATATAGAATTAATACCTAGGAGGAACTACTAGGGCAGAATCTAATTGGGAAGTTCAATTGATTTATATATAGAATATTGCATACCTGGGAGTAACTACAAGGCTGTAAACCTTCCAAACGGAATGGTAAACTTGGCTCCTTGCCAAGAGCAACACTGGCAATAGCCTGGGATCAATTCTTCCACTCCACAAGTTGTTTTTATATTGCAGTCCAGATCTTGGGCGTGCAGCCTACTACTCTCTCACTTAGTTGTCAATAGTGCAGACAACCTTCTTGTAAACGGGCTACAGTGTGGGACATACTGCTCTGCACCTGCACAGGATTGCCATGACATTTTGACCAGAGTGCATGATGGTGTCACCTGCTGCTACTGCTAGAGACAGTCCACTTACTGGCCCCAGAAAGACCATTGACAGTCAGGAAGACCCAGGAATAACAGGTTACTCCAGACCACTGTTCTTGACAGTTCCAGCAAGTTTACCCTGATGCTGCCACGCTACAGCAGTGATGACTGAAAGCCAATATAAAAGCAACTTATAACATCGTTGGCTACAAGAGCTACAAAGCCATATGGGGTGAACAGGTAAATTGGGGAGGGGGGCTGGGTAATATCATGTGGGGAAAAGAAGGGGAGAATAATAGATATCAGAGGACAATCTCAAGTTTAATCTAACCAAAAGGTTCAGCTACAATACTGAAGTTAGATATCTAAACCCAGAAACGTTGTAATGTATACTCATTTCATTTCAGTGGGGAAACGGATTGGATTTTCTTTGATGCGTTCAGGCAGCAGTGTCCATATACTCCATCTCCTGGATGCCTGGCAATGTTCTGATAAGAGGATTAATGACTGTAACAGCATTGTTCTTGGTTTAGCGAGAAGTAATCTCCAACTAATCAGGAAACCATATCCTCAGTATAGACAAGTACAGAAGGGTTCTGTGGGTCTATACATTTCTTTTCTCTACTTCAACAAGTTGGCCTGCAAAAGTGCAGCTAAACTCTGGGTGGGGGGAGGGGAAGAGTGAGAACATCACTTGATAAAAATTTAACATCATGATCCTCAAGTCGTATTTGAGAGCTGGACTGTTCTAAAATATGTGGTTCGAACAAATAGGGAAAAATTAGAATTTTTGTCTTGGTTGGTAAGAGAAAGGTTGCATAGAAAGAGATAAGTAATCAGACAGTTAACAAGTGCTAGGGAAACTGGGTTAAGTCTGCAGCTGTATATCCCCTACGGGCAGCTCCAGTACAGCACCACATTTCACATTGACCCAGTTTGGCTCTGTGATGATCCACCCATCAAAGTATGTACAAAAAGGTACAAAAATTATACATTCACTAAATTTTAAATACTGACCTAAAGCAGCACCACAGTGAGTCTGCTAATTTTACTGCTTCTGAAAATGATACAACTTATATACAACTTTAACGTAGGAAAGTGTCCTGAGGTGCTTTACAGGAGCGTAATGAGACAAAAATTGACACAAAGCCAAAGGAGATATTAGGTCAAATGCTGCCTGACCTGCTGTGTATTTCCAGCATTTTCTGTTTTTATTTGAGATATTAGGACAGGTGACTAAAAGCTTGGTCAAAGAGGTAGGTTTTACTGAAGGTCTTAAAAGAGGAGAGCGGTGTAAAGATGGAGAGATTTAGAGGAGGAATTCCAGAGCTTAGGAACTAGACGGCTGAAGTAACAGCCGTCAATGGTGGGTGATGCAAATCAGGGATGCACAAGAGGCTAAAGTTGGAGAAACAGAGACCTTGGAGGGTTGTAGGGCTGGAGGAAGTTAGAGAGATGACAAGGGGCGAGGGCATGGAGGGATTTGAACATTAGGATGAGAATTTTAAAACTGAAGCCAGGCTTCCAGGAGATGGAGTATACGGACAATGCTGCCTGAACGCATCAAAGAAAATCCAATCAGTTTCCCCACTGAAATGAAATGAGTATACATTACAACATTTCTGGGTTTAGATATCTAACTTCAGTATCGTAGCTGAACCTTTTGGTTAGATTAAACTTGAGATTGCCCTCCGATATCTATTATTCTCCCCTTCTTTTCCCCAACTGTTGGTGGACCGAGAGCCAATATAGGCTAGTGAGCAGAGGGGTGAAGGGCGAGGAGTGAGCAGGACTTGGGTGCGAGTTAGAGTACAGGCAGCAGGGTTTGGATGAACTCAAGTTTATGGAGTGTGCGCCATATACATTTAAGTTTGCACCTCTTGGGACTGAAGATGGGGGCTGTACCGGGGGGGGGGGGACCGACCAGAGTGGGAGAGAGTAAGGGTTTCAATGGGGAAAAGGGCATCAAAGGCAGAGGTAAGGGTGTGACTGAGCAGATTGGTAACAGCGGAAATGTTATGGCGAACGGAGGGCCAAAGGCTAGACAATTGGGAGTCTGAAAGTGCTGTTTGGGGAAGAGCTTTCTCCAGGGCCGGTGCAGAAGGAAGTGGAGTTGGAAGGGAGAAGGGGAGGTGGGTGGTGAGGAATACAAGGAAGTGATCAGAGATGGCCTTATCTGTGATTGAGACGATGAGAATGAAGAGGCAAGGTCGAGTGAGTTTTTAAAATCTCCTAAGTGACACACTCAGTTTACAGCTAGAATGCTCATTATGTTGATTAGACTCACTGCAGTGGTAACAGAATCCTTCATGAAATTATTGCTGCTACGAGGCACAGCGATTTATAAATGAAAAGTCCAGGAACTGGAACGAAGCAATTTCCTGAGTCAAAATGAATGCAGGTCCTTGCAGTTGACTCATTTAAAAGAGATAATTAATGATTAGCAGATTCTGTTTTGTAGATTAACTATAATCTGAGCAAGCATACTTCGTCCCAGTGGCTCACATTGCCCTCTATGGCATGCAGTAGCACTTCATCCCACAGAACACGCCAAGATCTGCAATTGTTTACATAGCTGTGACTGTGTTCAGAGATCTCTCCAGCATTTAGACGGAACATCTTTATTGTACGATGGCAACAACTCCAAATTTGGCTGCAGTTTAACAAAAAAAGCAATTATAGATCGTGAGAGATCTAGTACTGCAGCAATGCAGAGACAGCAGCGCGGAATGCATCTGCAGAACAATTAAACATTTTTATTTCCCCCTCTCTTGTAGGTGCTGGCGGTAGGATTCAACTGCCTTCCAAGCACCTCACCCACATGGTCATTCTCTGTGTACAAGTCCAGATAATGTGTCGGCAGACCGTTCAACTGCTGGAAGGATAGGGCATCATAATCTAAGCAGATCCTGTCCTTACCTGATGTCGACACAGCTGCATTTTCCAGCAAGGGGTTGGGGGCTGTAGATTTTTACACCTGCAATAGCGCAGGGGTGCAGAGACCAATTGTACATAGCCATCACATTTCTTTAACAGAAGAACCACAACTATACAGGGAAAAAGATCCTTTGCTCTCCAGTGCTGGGCAATGTTTTTCACTCAATTGGCAGCAATGAAGAGATTACTTCACAACTAATTAGTGCATCATTTTCCAGCCAATCTTTTCTGACACTGGCCTCCTCTGCATCCCCTCTCAATCCCACGCTGGTACCCCGAGCCTTCAGCTGTCTTGGTTACATAAAATTTACAGCACAAAAACAGGCCATTCGGCCCAATGCCAGTGTTTATGCTCCACATGAGCCTCCTCCCACTCTATTTAGTTCATCTCACCCTGTCAAAATATCCTTCTACACTCTGAAATGCTCTCCCCAAGCGCTTTCACCTTGCTAATTCTCTACCCGTCTCCAAAAGCCTCCTCAGAATCATGAATTTGATTACCTCTCCAATTCTTCTCCTGTTACTGCTCAGCGACTATTTCTCACTTGAAACGCAGTATGTCAATGCAAATTGTTGTGAACGAACAGCCATGTCTGAAACCAATGTTAATTCTCTCGCTGATACAAATTTTATATTTTGCAGATTACTACTAATTAAGGGGTATACAGTTTGTTTAATATGCAGATACACTGGTTTCCTGGTAAAATATCCACTTGCTATGTTGTGACGCACAGTGCTATCATTACAGCGTTAACAGTTTTAATTACAATTGCATCAACCATGCCAAGTGCCCACCCAATAAACTGAAGATAAAAATGATTGCTTTTAGTGCTGCTGAGAAACAGGATCTAATTTAATCTGTATTCATATTAGTTGCACTGTGAATCGGTAACAGGTGGCGATAAACTCAGGATTCATGTTAGAAGCATAATGGAGAGAGACATTTGTAAGAAAGTTTTTACATATTGGGATTATTATATGAATAAATTACCAAAATTGACTATTAAAGACTTGTCAATCATAGAACATAACAACATAGGACCAGGAGTAGCCCATTCAGCATCTCAACCCTGCTGATCTCATGGCTCAACCCTCATGGTTGATCTGTAGAAGGTTATGGATTCAAGCCCCACTCCAGAGACTTGAGAACATAGTCTAACTAATAGTTCAGTCCAGTGCTGAGGGAGTGCTTCACTGTCAGAGGTGCTGTCTTTTGAATAAGATGTTAAACCGAGGCCCCGTCTGCCCTCTCAAGGTGAACATAAAGGATCCCATGGCACTATTTCGAAGAAGAGCAGGGGAGTTATCCCTGGTGTCCTGGCCAATATTTATCCTTAATCAACATTCACTAAAAAACAGATTATCTGGTCATTATCACATTGCTGTTTTGGGACGTTGCTGTGTGCAAATTGATTTCTGCGTTTCCTACATTACAACAGTGACTACACTTCAAAAGTACTCATTGGCTGTAAAGCCTTTTTAGTTTAAAATCATCATTTCCAACAATTCAGAACTCTCTCGATAATGCACTGAACTATCAGCCCAGATAACGTGCTCGAGTCCTGGAGTGGGACTTGATGAGTAATACAGCAAACTGCTGGTCCTGTTTTCCCCACGGCTATCTGGTTTCAATTACGGATTTCAGTTTTTTGTCCCCATATTTGAATGTTTTACTTTGTTGTTACGAAACTTTACATTCCTATACATCAACACTTGTTAAGTAACAAATACAAAACACACATAAGAGATCAGTATTTTTTCTCCTGAATGTGCCTGGTCTGAGCAATATATTGCAATGTTCCTAATAAAAGAACAGCAAGAGGACGGGAGAAAGCAACCATGATTTTTTTTTTTCCGTTCCGGGATGTGGACGTCGCTGGCAAGACCAGCATTTATTGCCCATCCCTAATTGCCCTTGAGAAGGTGGTGGTGAGCCGCCTTCTTGAACCACTGAAGTCCTTGAGGTGAAGGTACTCCCAACAGTGCTGTTAGGGAGGGAGTTCCAGGATTTTGACCCAGCGATGATGAAGGAATGGCGATATATTTCCAAGTCAGGATGGTGTGTAATTTGATGTTCCCATGCGCCTGCTGCCCTTGTCCTTCTAGGTGGTGGAGGTCGCGAGTTTGGGAGGTGCTGCTGAAGAAGCCTTGGCGAGTTGCTGCAGTGCATCTTGTAGATGGTACTCACTGCAGCCACGGTGCGCCGGTGGTGGAGGGAGTGAATGTTTAAGGTGGTGGATGGGGTGCCAATCAAGCGGGCTGCTTTGTCCTGGATGGTGTCGAGCTTCTTGAGTGTTGTTGGAGCTGCACTCATCCAGGCAAGTGGAGAGTATTCCATCACACTCCTGACTTGCGCCTTGTAGATGGTGGAAAGGCTTTGGGGAGTCAGGAGATGAGACACTCGCCACAGAATACCCAGCCTCTGACCCACTCTTGTTGCCACAGTATTTATGTGGCTGGTCCAGTTAAGTTTCTGGTCAATGATGACCCCCCCAGGATGTTGATGGTGGGGGATTCGCCAATGGTAATGCCACTGAATGTAATGGGGAGGTGGTTAGGCTCTCGCTTGTTGGAGATAGTCATTGCCTGGCATTTGTGTGGCGCAAATGTTACTTGCCACTTATCAGCCCAAGCTTGAATGTCGTCCAGGTCTTGCTGCATATGGGCAAAGACTGTTTCATTTTCTGAGGAGTTACAAAAGGAACTGAACACTGTGCAATCATCAGCGAACATCCCCACTTCTGACCTTACGATGGAGGAAGGTCATTGATGAAGCAGCTGAAGATGGTTGAGCCTAGAACACTGCCCTGAGGAATTCCTGCAGCGATGTCCTGGGCTGAGATGATTGACCTCCAACAACCATAACCATCTTCCTTTGTGCTCGGTATGACTCCAGCCAGTGGAGAGTTTTCCCCTGATTCCCAATGCCTTCAATTTTACTAGGGCTCCCTGATGCCACACTCGGTCAAATGCTGCCTTGATGTCAAGGGCAGTCACTCTCACCTCACATCTGGAATTCAGCTCTTTCGTCCATGTTTGGACCAAGGCTGTGATGAGGTCTGGAGCCGAGTGGTCCTGGCGGAACCCAAACTGAGCATCGGTGAGCAGGTTATTGATGAGTAGGTACCTCTTGATAGCACTGTCGACGACACCTTCTATCACTTTGCTGATGATTGAGAGTAGACTGATGGGGCGGTAATTGGCCGGGTTGGATTTGTCCTGCTTTCTGTGGACAAGACGTACCTGGGCAGATTACCACATTGTCGGGTAGATGCCAGTGTTGCAGCTGTACTTGAACAGCTTGGCTAGAGGCGCGGCTAGTTCTGGAGCACAAGTCTTCAGCACGACAGCCGGGATGTTGTCAGGGCCCATAGCCTTTGCTGTATGCAGTGCATTCAGCCATTTCTTGATATCACGTGGAGTGAATCGAATTGGCTGAAGACTGGCTTCTGTGATGGTGGGGACCTCAGGAGGAGGCTGATATGGATCATCCACTCGGCACTTCTGGCTGAAGATGGTTCCAAACGCTTCAATTTGTCTTTTGCACTCGCGTGCTGGGCTCCGCCATCATTGAGGATGGGGATGCTCATGGAACCTCCTCCTCCCGTTAGTTGTTTAATGGTCCACCACCATTCATGACTGGATGTGGATGGACTGCAGAACTTTGATCTGATCCTACGATTGTGGGATCGCTTAGCCCTGTCTATAGCATGCTTCTTTCGCTCTTTAGCATGCATGTAGTCCTGTGTTGCCTGCTTCACCAGGTTGGCACCTCATTTTTAGGTATGCCTGGTGCTGCTCCTGGCGTGCTATTCTGCACTCCTCATTGAACCAGGGTTGGTCCCCTGGAGTGAGGGATATGCTGGGCCATGAGGTTACAGATTGTGGTGGAATACAATTCTTCTGCTGCTGATGGCCCACAGCTCCTCATGGTTGCCCAGTTTTGAGCTGCTACATCTGTTCTGAATCTATCCCATTTAGCACGGTGGTAGTGCCACACAACACGATGGAGGGTGTCCTCAGTGTGAAGACGGGACTTCGTCTCCACAAGGACTGTGTGGTGGCCACTACTACCAATGCTGTCATGGACAGATGCATCTGTGACAGGTAGATTGGTGAGGACGAGGTCAAGTAGGTTTTTCCCTCGTGTTGGTTCTCTCACCACCTGCCGCAGGCTCAGTCTGGCAGCTATGTCCTTCAAGACTTGGCCAGCTCGGTCAGTAGTGGTGCTACCGAGCCACTCTTGGTGATGGACATTGAAGTCCCCCACCCAAAGTACATTCTGTTCCCATGCTATACTCAGTGCTTCTTCCAAGTGGTGTTCAACATGGAGGAGTACTGATTCATCAGCTGAGGGAGGGCGGTAGGTGGTAATCAGCAGGAGGTTTCCTTGCCCATGCTTGATCTGAAGCCATGAGACTTCATGGGGTCCAGAGTCAATGTTGAGAACTCCCAGGGCCACTCCCTCCCGACTGTTTACCACTGTGCCACCACCTCTGGTGGGTCTGTCCTGCTGGTGGGACAGGACATACCCAGAAATGGTGATGGAGGAGTCTGGGACATTGGCTGAAAGGTATGATTCTGTGAGTATGACTATGTCAGGCTGTTGCTTGACTAGTCCATCGGACAGCTCTCCCAATTTTGGCACAAGTCCCCAGATGTTAGTGAGGAGGACTTTGCAGGGTCGAATGGGCTGAGTGTGCTGTTGTCATGTCCGAAGCCAGTGCCTAGGTCGATGCCGGGTGATCCGTCCGTTTTTTTTTTAAATTATTGTTTCTCGTAGCGGTTTGTTAGAACTGAGTGGCTTGCTAGGCCATTTCAGAGGGCAGTTAATATACCTCACCATTACTAAATTAATTAAAATGCAAGACTGCAGGAGTGTACACACCTTTCACCAAGTTACAACCTTCAACTCGAGTTAAATGGGACTTGAAATTTCAAGTTGGAAACTTTGGGAAATCCTTGCCAGTTGTGGCACACAAATGTTAAAATCCCAGTGAGACTTCAGCAGAAAGTTGAGTGTACCCTACGACCTGCTCATTCACTAATGGGGATTCATCAAGCAGCTGACAGAGGAAATAAGATTGTTTCTTTTAAGAAATTTATGATTCTGACTATAATAATTAAGATAAATGAGTTCAACATACTGAACTCTGCTTTACATTTCCCAAAAAATGACAAAAGGCTTTCAAAATCAGCAGCACCGAGGTCAATAGGAACGTGACTCAAATTCACCAACTAAAATAAAAACACACACACAATACAGCAACACAGAAAATCCCTGGAATGCACAAGTAAAATGATTCCAGCGACATAGCTCACTCTCTGGGTGCCCAAAGTATGCAGGACTTCATTAGCATCCCACTGCTACTAAACGTTGAGACAAACTGTCGACAGCTCAAGTGAGAGGATACGGGAGAGGCACACTGCGAGCCACACACCAATGTCACTCAAAAGAGAAAGAGTTTCCAGAGTTACTCACCAGCTTTCTGAAGGCAGCAGGGAGCGACACACGACTTCCTAACAAGCAGCAGAAATCCATTCGATGGAAAGTAACTCGGAATCATTGGAAAGTGACTCAAGTTGGTTCAAGCTGCTGATTATGAACTGAAAGGGGTATTCTTGCGACTCATCAAGGCAAGGCGCTGTGCAGTTTGCCCAAGATCCCAAACTGCATCTTAGTGCATTTTTGTACAATCCCCTCCCTTTGAACTTTCTTTAAAATTGTAGGCCAAGGCCCATGATGCAAGACACCACAGAGGGTGAAAAGAGTAAAAGAGGGGAGATAAACAAAGGGAAGACAGAGCAGGCGGGACAGGTGTACAAATCATGCTTTCTGAAGCAAGGCATTTTTACTTCATTAATACACCGTTATGGTTTGATTACTGGTGCCCAGGTGAGGATAGTTTATAAACCTCTTCCTATCCAACATCAACTTGTATTTATAGACCCTTAATGTAGAAAAACATCAAGGCACTTCATAGGCATAATCAGAAATAAATGGACACAAAGCAAAAGGCAATTATTAGGAGGAGTGACCAAAAGCTTGGTCAAAAGGTAAGTTTTAATGAGGGCGTTAAAGGAGGAGAGGGAGGTAAAGAGGTGGAGGGCCTTAGGGAGGGAGTGAATTTCATTAGAATAGTCAAATTTGGAGGTGATAAAAGCATTGACGAGGGTTTCAGTGGAAGATGCACTGAGGTGGGCGAGATTACAGGAGTGGAAATAACTGGTCTTTGTGATGGAGAGTATTTAGTGTCGGAAACTCAGATTATATAAAAACACTGCTGAATGTGGTGTGAAACAATTATGGAGAAACAATCTGGTAACATGCAGCTAAGCACCACATTGATTAGCGGTAGATGTCAATTTAAAAGCAGCAAAAGTGCATTAGTGTTCCCAGAAGCACAATATTTCTTTTAAAAAAACTCCTTCTCGGTGAAACAATGATTTACTTGTACTTCTTTCAATTTAATATACTGTATTCGCTGCTCACGATGCGGTCTCCTCTACACTGGGGAGACCAAACGCAGATTGGGTGACCGCTTTGCCAAACACTCTACCAATGAAGCTCAACGGAATCTCGAGGAACACCACCTCATCTTTCCATTAGGCACTTTACAGCTTTCCGGACTCAACATCAACTTCAACAATTTCAGATCATAACCACTGCTCCCATTTTTTCGGACAGCAGGTGCTGGTAATGATTCTGCTGCTGCCGTTTACACCTCCTCTAGACCCATCTTTTGTTTCTTTACTTGTCCCATTATCACCCCCTTTTGCATTGCACCATCATCGCTTTTGTCACGAAATCTCTCCTGCCTTCCACCCTATCAGACTTTCCCTTTTGTTCTTTCCTCTCCTCCCCTCCCCCTTACCCTGCCTCTGTACTTGTTTAAAACCTGTTACATCTGTAACATTTTCCAGTTCTGACTAAAGGTCATCGACCTGAACCGTTAACTCTGTTTCTCTCCACAGAGGCTGCCTGACCTGCTGAGAATTTCCAGCATTTTCTGTTTATATTTCAGATTTCCAGCATCCTCAGTATTTTGCCATTTGTACTGTATTGCCCAGTCCTGCTGAAAAACCCTTGCAATGTTCAATCTTTTCCATACATTCTGAGACAGGGAGGAAGATATTGAAGGGTGCAGTCAGCCTGGACTGTCTCATGCAACTCCCAGTAGACAGCTTCAGAGTGACACTGGCAGTTCACCCAATTAAGTGCAAGTGCGACTCAGAACTTTGCCTGTTACAAAGCATAATGGTCACAAATTCATGCCAAACATCACTTTTAATGTAACAGTTAGACAATTAAATAAGCTGCTCTTCAAGTTAAATGCAAAAAAATCAATTCAGTAGCAATTTCCACTGACATGGGCTGAATTAAAATGAAGGGACAATAGCATTGAAAAACAAATACAATTCTTGTAATGAGCTGTCTCGACCATCCACCTTCCCTTTATCAGGACATATGGGACCAGGAAGGGTTACAAATTTCTGATCGGCGAAAAGGAAATGCACATCTTAGAAAACGGCAATGCCTTCAGATAGTTGATCTCAGCCAGGAGAGGGGTGGGTGAGTAGTGTGCTGCTATTGGTTTCTGCACCCCTGTGTTAGGAGGGCATGAGGTTAGAAATCTGCCAGTGTCCCAATCCTCTCCCTATCCAGCAACTACTGGTGGACAAGAGATGAGGACAGATACAGTCTCTGCTGTGATGCCCCTGCGATTAAATAGCTATCCAGATCCACATATAAAGAATGAGCACTTGGGGGCGAGTGGTAATTATGGGCCCCGTCATATTTTTCTGCAATGCTTCTTAAAACTGCTGCATTATACAAGATGTTTCCCTGATGCCATTTCTGTTCAACCTGGCAATAAATCTATAAATGCTTTGACATATACTTTCAATATAATTAGTATTAGCTACGTGGCATCTCATAGCGAGAGACTGACAGCTAATGGAAGGGGGCAGAGTGTACAACTGGACGAGGGCTCTGCATTGTTCGCCAAGTAATTTTTTTTTAAACATTACAGATTTACTGAGTTGTGCAAACTTTACATACATCCCAAGTCAGGATATATTACAAATTATACAGCAACCTGCAGATACATACATCAAGGTTACTGCCAGATTCAACTTGGCCTGCAGAAGACAAGTCAATGTTCCCAGAGGTGCAGATAGGCAAGACACAAAAATCTTTGCAACTAGCACAACCCAGGGGAACCAGAGGAGATTAACACTATTACATCCAATTTTCCACAGGTGCACTCACTCAAAGTTTTTTTTAAAAACAAAAAGCATACACAGATGTATTACACACAAGGAAAATAAATCACTAATAGTTACACAGGGACATTTCCAAACAGACTCCAGTGCCTGTTGAGGAAAGGAGACATTAAGAGAGATACTGAGGTTTCTTACAGATACATAAATGGGATATGTGGACTCTTTGGAGTCTATCCATTTGCAAAGGAATCCAGCTTCATTTAGTTTCTTAGCCAATTTGAGGTTGCATACTTCAGCTTTTCCAGGAGCTCCAAAAATAAGTCTGGCACTGAATCTGCCAAGAACACAAATTATAAAACCAAGACTCTGAAATCAGATCATTTCCGCACAGTGGAGTCTCTGGCTGAGCACACAGCTTGTACCTCCCCAAGTCATAAGATGCTTTTGTGTTAGGTGAGTGTTGCTGATTCTAGACATGCAGTCAACAGCATTTTGTAATATAAAGTAGGAGATCTGTAAAGACCCGTATTTCTGTGCTTCTCGTGAGCTGCCACCGTCTCCCACTTGAATGCAACACCTTGGAGCCAGATTCTCGCCCTTTCACCAATGAGAATCACGGATATCTGGCTTTAAGTGAAAAGTGATACTCGACTGAAGCAGCAAGCATCGGGTACACGGTGTGGGGGGGTGGAGTAGGGGTGAAGAGAAGTACACAGAGGTCCAGAGTCTTGAGCTCTGCTTTTCCAAGACCCTTCTACACAGCCTAGAAGTGCCTAAGGAAACAACATCCACCTTTAATGAAGGCTTCAGCTCTCCTTCTAGTTAGTGAGATCAAACATCCATGAAGGTGTTGCACAGAGTTCTGTCATCTCATAGGTCATACATATATGTGACAATTAAAGAAAGAGATCTCTAAATTTTGATGAGAGGAGCTTTCAACAGGAATCAGTTACAACACTGGATGATCTGTTACTACAGAGCACAGACATCGTCAGCGTTCTACGGCTCAGGGCAGTAACTTGCAATTATAGTGTCTTTTATGTAGAATGCGCCCCAAAGCACTTCACAAAGTAGGAGGAAATGCGGAGATGGAAGCTAAGCTAGAGAGAGATTAGGAAGAGTCACCGAAAACTTTGTTGAAAAGATGGGGTTTGAGAAGGTTTCTAAGGGTGAAGAGAAGGGTAGTAAGATGGGAGGGCTTTAGGGAGGGAGTTTCAGAGAACAGGACCAAGATAACGGAGGGATCTACCACCAATGGGTGGGGCAAAAGAAGGAGGAAACGTGAAAAGATCAGTGTCAGAGAATTTGAGGTGCAGGAGGGAATAGAGGGCTGGAGGAGATTGAAAAGACAATTGTGGCAATTTGAAAACTAGGATGAAGACTGCAAATTTAATATATGATGGATAGGAAGCCAGTAGGTTAGTGAGGGCAGGACATAGGTGAGTATTAATTTAAAAAATGCATTAAAACCCACACACACAATATTTAAAGCAAGCACACTTTGCAGGGTGGGAGACAGAATGGAAGGAGTAGCTCTGTTGTGATGTACTCCTCCATTTATGTACCTGAGTAAAGGTTTCCCACTTGTTCCCATTGGCACCAGGTGCTGTGGCACTGTGCCATAAAACCAGGAAGGTCCCAGTTTCAATCCCTGATATTTGCTGAGTTGGCTAATCTTGGCTGGGCAGCAATGCAGATGCCATAGTTCGCATTAGTGCCTCAGTAAAGAAACAGAAAATTGCTTAACGTTTCTGCTCTTTATCACCAACTAGACACTGTCGCTGAGAAGTGTGGGCAATTGGCCAGCAAAGCTCATCATCATGGCTCATAAAATAAATGGCAAATATGTTCAATTTTAATTCAATTATTACAGATGTTGTTTACATTATGCTAACTTCTGAGCCTAGATCAATAAACGCAGTTCATTCACTCCAACTGTTCCCAATATTCCTGTCCCTTTTCTTTTGCGATTGGTGTCCCAATTATCAAGCTGCAAATGGCTGATGTTGAATGAAAGCATTTTCTACACAGCCATGATTTTCTGGCTGGGACCAGGCACACAGCCCGCCTGACCCTGGGAGAGCCTTGCACTGAGAAATGGGGTGGTAACAGGAGCAAAGTGGCATGCTCCTGGCTGCCAGTCTTGGGACCTCTGGTTGCTACCTTCCCTATTATTGTGCAGGGGCAAAGAGACGTAATAACCTCAAGTCTCTTTGTACCTTTGGGATGTCCGAGGACTCCCACAAACCTTATGATCTGCAAAGAGTCCCGACACAAGCTCCATTGCCAGGTTTTTTTTCCATGCACCCCACCATTTAGTCACCCAATATGCCAAATGAGGGGAAACTAAGGCAGTAGGCTGGGAATGCCCCATTCTGCTTCACTGTAATGTTTACACTGGGCTTGCAGCTATCCCAGGTGCAAACCTAACTTTGCCCTTTTGAAGGGGCTCAGAAAGCCTGGGACCACAAACTGGGGGCAGAGATTTGACATAATGAATTTCCACCCCATTTGTTCTTTGCTGCACCTGGAAACTGAATGTTCCCAGGCACAATGAAGGGGGAAATCAGCCCTGATGGTAAGGAGGAGGAGAGAAGAACTAGAGGAAGGGGCAAAGATTGCAGAAATGAATCCTAAATGATTACAGAATGAAGGGAATAATGTTAAATATAGTGGGTATAATTGATCCAGTCCTGAAAGACTGCACATGTACCATCTGTTGACAGGAGAAATAAAATATTGCCGGCTGTAAGTAGATCCATAAGTGGGCACTTAAAGCATCGGTGATACCATGTGTGGAACATTCTGACAGCCACACTGGCACAAAAATAGAAACACTGAAAAAGATGCAGAAAATGTCAACAAAAATCGTTCCAGGTTTTATATCTATAAGGAGAGATTAAGGGTTTTAAATCTTCTCTCAGGAGAGCAGAAAAAAATACCAGAGCAAATATGATCCAAGTATTTGAATTAATGAAAACAAACTCATAAGAAAAAAGTAGCTTGGGAACCAGAGTACGTGATTCCAAAAAAAGGAAAGAATGAACTTAAATTTAAGGAGCTATTTCTTCACACTATAAACCTCGCTTACACACTCATTCAAAAAGGAAAGATGTAATGGTGAATCTATATAAAATATTAGTATATTAGTACAGCTTCCTGATTTCACTCCTAAATGGCCTAGCTCTTAATTTTAAAGATTATGTCCCCTTGTTCTGAATTCCCCCATCAGAGGAAATAGTTTATCTATAGCTACTCTATCGAATCTCTCAATTAAATGACCTGCTCAACCTTCTAAGCTCAAGGGAATGCAAGCCAAGTTCATATAACCTGTCCTCATAATTTAACCCTTTAAGCCCTGGTATAATTCTGGTGAATCTGTGCACGACCCCTTCCAAAGGCAATATAACCTTCCTGAGATGCGGTGCCCAGAAGTGAATGGAGTACTACAGATGCAATCTGATCCAGGCTCTGTACAACTGAAGCTCCCCGCAACCCCTGTATTCAACTTCCCTTGAGATAAAGGCCAACATTCCCTTGGTCTTCTTGATTGCTTTTTGTACCTGTGCACCAGCTCTTAGTGATTTGTGCACCTGGACACCCAAATCACCCAAAGTAAGAGTAAGCTATAAATAGCATCACACACCAAGAAATTCCTGTAACCTCTATACTAAAAATACCCTTGTACACACACAGGTGTTAAGTATGGCAATCTTTTCATTCTTCCTCTACTTTCTCCCTTGGTGCATTGGCACTGGTGTGCAAAGACAAAAATACACGGAAAAATGGGTGTCTACAGGAATGAGCCTGGTTAAGATATGGTAGCAATGACAGAGGGATGGGAGGGAAGGAAGGAAGGTTTCCGAGCAATTTAAGTTTATAAAGGAGAAATGATGTGCACATCAACTATTTGTTATGAACTTGCAACCGATTGGTGCGATAACGTCCAAATTCATCTTCATTTTCAAACGTAGTGTTTTCAGATACGCACTGCAGTGGAATCCTCCTAAGTGTCCAACTAGTTTGCCAACAAAATTGAAGTTTGGGTTAGGATTTCTAGCAACCCCAGATAAAAATAGGCGGTGTGTGAATTACATCTGTTAAGGGCAGGGCCGTGTTGAGGAAGATGAGATAACAGGTGCAAAGCCCCATTGCTTAAAAACAGCTGCAAATCGTTGGAATGGACTGTAAAAACTGCACTCCAAGCCAAGTGTTTGGTTTCAACTTTTTAATTTAACTAATCGTCATGTTGCCTCTTTGTGGTTTTATATTTATCACAAAATGCCATGCTAACTTGAGAGAACTGCACTGTAAAAGGACAGAGGCAATACTTAGTTTGCAACACCCAGCACTTCCAGGTGGTATTGGCCTGATTCCAATCTTACTGTCCCATATTAGTTTTATTCAGTAACAAAGTTACGGAGTTAAGTGCAAAGTATAAACTTAAAATATAATTATCCTATCCTAAAACAAGTAATACTGCAGAAATCTAATTGAGTTCAGTACTACAATACCATTTAAACATGAAATACAGAGTTTATACAGAAATACAGAGCTGGGCAAGTAGAAGGCGTATCAGTGGGGGA
This sequence comes from Squalus acanthias, assembly GCA_030390025.1. Lineage (NCBI taxonomy): Eukaryota > Metazoa > Chordata > Chondrichthyes > Squaliformes > Squalidae > Squalus > Squalus acanthias. The sequence goes on from CM059433.1 coordinate 133,819,524, forward strand.
GCATTAGAACATAAGAAATAGGAGCAGGAGTAGGCCATTCGGCCCCTCGAGCCTGCTCCGCCATTCAATGAGATCATGGCTGATCTTCTGCCTCAATTCCATTCACCGGCCCTATCGTCATATCCCTTGATGCCCTTACTAGTCAGAAATCTATCGACTTCTGTTTTGAATATACCCAATGACTGAGCCTCCACAGCTCTCTGGGGTAGAGAATTCCAAAGATTCACCACCCTCTGTGTGAAGAAATTTCTTCTCATCTCAGTCCTGAATGGCCTACCCTTTATCCTGAGGCTGTGGCCCCTGGTTCTAGACTCCCCAGCCAAGGGAAACATTCTCCCAGCATCCACCCTATCAAGCCCTGTAATAATTTTGTATGCTTCAATGAGATCCCCTCTCATTCTTCTGAATTCAAGAGAATACAGGCCTAGTTTACTCAATCTCTTCTCATACGAAAGTATTGCCATCCCAGGAATCAATCTCGTGAACCTTCATTGCACTCCCTCTATGGCAAGTATATCCTTCCTTAGGTAAGGAGACCAAAATTGTACACAGTACTCCAGGTGTGGTCTCACCAAGGCTCTATATAATTGGAAGGCCAGCATACCATTTGCCTTCCTAATGGCTTGCTGCACCTGCACATTCACTTTCAGTGACTCATGTACAAGGACACCCAGGTCCCTTTGAGCATCTGCATTTCCCAATCTTTCACCATTTAGTAAATACTCTGCCTTTCTGTTTTTTCTTCCAAAGTGGATAACTTCACATTTATCCACATTATAATCCATCTGCCATGTTCTCGCCCACTCACTGAGCCTGTCGAGATCCCCTTGAAGCCTCTTCACATCCTCTTCGCAACTAACACTGACAACTAGCTTTGTATCATCAGCAAATTTGGAAATGTTACATTTAGTCCCCTCATCCAAATCATTGATATAGATTGTGAATAGCTGGGGCCCAAGCACCGATCCCCACAAGTCACAGCCTGCCATCCTGAAAAAGACCCGTTTATCCCTACTCTTTGTTTTCTGTCTGTTAAACAATTCTCAATCCATGCTAGTATATTACCTCCAATTCCATGTGCCCTAATTTTGTTCACCAACCTCTTGTGTGAAATTTTATCGAAGGCCTTCTGAAAATCCATATACACCACATCTACCGGTTCCCCTTTGTCTACTCCACTAGTTACATCCTCAAAGAACTCCAATAGGTTTGTCAAACAGGATGTCCCTTTCATAAATCAATGTTGACTCTGCCCAATCTTACTATTAGTTTCTAAGTGCCCAGTTATTGCATCCTTTATAATAGATTCCAGCATTTTCCCAACTACTGATGTGAGGCTAACAGGTCTGTAGTTCCCCGTTTTCTCTCTCCCTCCTTTCTTAAATAGCGGGGTTACATTTGCTATCCTCCAATCTGCAGGAACCGTTCCAGAATCTATAGAATTTTGGAAGATGACAACCAATGCGTCCACTATCCCAATGGCCACCTCTTTCAAAACCCTAGGATGTAGGTCATCCGGTCCTTGAGATTTATCGACTTTTAGTCCCATTAATTTTGCTAGTACTGTTTTTTTACCTAATAATAATTTCTTTAAGTTCCTCATTCTCGCCACACCCTTGGTTTGGTGCTAGTGACCATAATTCTGTTAGATTTAAGGTCGTTATGGAAAAGAACAAGGATAGACCAGGAATAAAAATTCTAAATTGGGGAAAAGCAAATTTTGCTAAGCTCAGAGGGGATTTAGTCATAGTGGACTGGAAACAGCTACTTGAAGGTAAATCAGTCAGAGCAGTGGGAGGCATTCAAGGAGGAGATCCAGAGGGTTCAGACCAAATATGTGCCCTTAAAGAAAAAAGGTGGGACTAACAAATCTAGAGCCCCCTGAATGTCTAGGGACATACAGGGTAGGATAATGAAAAAAAGGGAGGCGTATGACAGATACCGAGGGCTAAATACTCCAGAATCTTTAGAGGAGTACAGAAAGAGCAGGGGTGCAATTAAAAAGGATATTGGGAAAGCAAAGAGAGAGCATGAAAAATTCTTGGCAAGTAAAATCAAGGAAAACCCAAAGATGTTTTATAAATACATTAAGAGTAAGAGGATAACTAAAGAAAGGGTAGGGCCTATTAGAGATCATGAGGGTAATCTATGTCTGGAGGCGGGAGATGTCGGTAGGGTTCTTAATGAATACTTTGCGTCTGTTTTCACAAAGGAGAGGGGCGAAGCAGACATTGCTATCGGGGGGGAGGAGTGTGAAATATTAAATGAAATAAACATAGTGAGAGAGGAAGTATTAAGGGGTTTAGCAGCTTTAAAAGTGGATAAATCCCCAGGCCCGGATGAAATGTATCCCAGGCTGTTAAGCGACGCAAAAGAGGAAATAGCAGAGGCCCTGACCATCATTTTTCAATCCTCTCTGGCTTCAGGTGTGGTGCCGGAGGACTGCTAATGTGGTACCCTTGTTTAAAAAGGGAGAAAAGGATAGACCGAGTAATTACAGGCCAGTCAGCCTAACCTCGGTGGTGGGAAAATTATTGGAAAGAATTCTGAAGGACAGGATAAATCTTCATTTAGAAAGACACGGATTAATCAAGGATAGTCAGCACGGATTTGTTAAGGGAAGGTCGTGTCTGACAAACTTGATTGAATTTTTTGAGGAGGTAACAAGGAGGGTAGAAGAGCGTAGTGCGTTTGATGTAGTGTATATGGACTTTAGCAAGGCTTTTGATAAGGTTCCACATGGCAGACTGGTCATGAAGTTAAAAGCCCATGGGATCCAGGGCAAAGTGTCAAGCTGGATTCAAAACTGGCTTGGAGACAGGAAGCAGAGGGTAATGGTTGATGGGTGTTTTTGTGACTAGAAGGCTGTTTCCAGTGGGGTTCCGCAGGTCTCAGTACTAGGTCCCTTGCTTTTTGTGGTATATATCAATAATCTAGACTTGAATATAGGGAGTATGATTAAGAAGTTTGCAGATGATACTAAAATCGGCTGTGTGGTTGATAATGAAGAAGGAAGCTGTAGACTGCAGGAAAATATCAATAAAGTGGTCAGGTGGGCAGAACAGTGGCAAATGGAATTCAATCCGGAGAAGTGTGAGGTAATGCATTTGGGGAGGGCTAACAAGGAAAGGGAATACACATTAAATGGTAGGACACTGAGTAGTGTAGAGGAACAAAGGGACCTTGGAGTGCATGTCCACAGATCCCTGAAGGTAGCAGGCCAGGTAGATAAGGTGGTTAAGAAGACATACGGAATGCTTGCCTTTATTAGCCGTGGCATAGAATACAAGAGCAGGGGGGTTATGCTTCAACTGTATAAAACACTAGTTAGGCCTCAGCTAGAGTATTGCGTGTAGATCTGGTCATCATATTACAGGAAAGATGTGATTGAACTAGAGAGGGTACAGAGGAGATTTACAAGGATGTTGCCGGGAGTAGAGAATCTTAGCTGTGAGGAAAGACTGGATAGGCTGGGTTTGTTTTCCTTGCAACAGAGGAGGCTGAGGGGAGACCTTATTGAGGTGTATAAAATTATGAGGGACATAGATAAAGTGGATAGAAAGGACCTATTTCCCTTAGCAGAGGGGTCAAAAACCAGGGGGCACAGATTTAAAGTAATTGGTGGAAGGTTTAGAGGGGATTTGAGGGGAAATTTCTTCACCCAGAGGGTTGTGGGGGTCTGGAACTCACTGCCTGAAAAGGTGGTAGAGGCAGGAACCCTAACCACATTTAAAAAGTACTTGGATGTGCACTTGGGATGCTGTAACCTGCAGGGCTACGGACCAAGAGCTGGGAAGTGGGATTAGGCTGGATAGCTCTTTGTTGGCCGGCGCGGACACGATGGGCCGAAATGGCCTCCTTCCGTGCTGTAACTTTCTATGATTCTATGATTCTATATATCTACCAAATTAAATTAAAAGTAACTAGCTCTGTGTCAAAATTTTATAGGTTCTTTGTTCTCGAAGATAAATCATTTTCGGTTCACAGTTATTGCACTGAAGGCTCTTAATTTTTCAACTGCAGAAATTATATCTACATAATGCAATATATACACATTATTGAAGATACTAGGATTGGTGGGTGATAAGGCTGTAATTGACTCCAGAGGCACTTGTCTCCTTTACTTCACATGTCAAATTTAAAGTTCTTGCTGAAGCAGTTGAAACAAGCAATTGTCTAGTCACTATAACCTGAGCAATCATTTATGACCACATTATCCTCCTCCAACACCTTTCCTATGCTGTGCAGTACAGTGGGACTGCCCTCAGTCGATTCCACTCTTGCCAATCCAATCACAGCCAGGGCATCTCGATCAACAGCTTCTCTTCCTCCCTCCGGACCGTTACCTCCAAAGTCTCCTTTATCTACATGCTGCCCCTTGGCAACATTATCCGCAGACATAGGGTCAGCTTCCATGTATACGCTGATGATACCAAGCTCTACATTTCTATCAAGTCTCTCAACTGCTCAACAACAACTTGCATTTATATAGTGCCTTTAATGTAGTAAAACGTCCCAAGACGCTTCACCTGAGCATTATCAAACACCAAGCCACATAAGGAGATATTAGGACAGGTAAAAGGGAGGTTTTGAGGAGAGTCTTAAAGGAGGAGAGAGAGAGAGGTAGAAAGGCTTAGGGAGGGAATTCTAGAGTTTAGGGCCTAGGCAGCTGAAGGCACGGCGCCAATGGTGGAGCGATTAAAATTGGGGATGCGCAAGAGGCCAGAATTGGAGGAGTGCAGAGATCTCGGAGGGTTGTAGGGCTGGGGAAGGTTAGAGAGATAGGGATGGAGCGAGGCCATGAAGGGATCTGAAAACAAGAATGAGAATTTTAAAATCAAGGCGTTGCTGGTCCAGGAGCCAATGTAGGTCAGCGAGCACAGGGGTGATGGGTGAACGGGACTTGGTACGAGTTAGGATAGCGGCAGCAGAGTTTTGGTTAAGCTAACGTTTACGGAGGGTGGAAGGTGGGAGGTAGGCCAGGAGAGTGTTGGAATAGTCGAGTCTAGAGGTAACAAAGGCATGGATGAGGGTTTTTGCAGCAGATGAGCTGAGGAGGGCCAGAGTCAGGTGATGTTACAGAGGTGGAAGTATGCGGTCTTGGGGATGGAGCAGATATGTGGTCGGAAGCTCATCTCAGGGTTAAATAGGATCCTACAGTTGTGAACGGGGAGTGGGAATAGTCAGTGGCTAGGGAGTGGAGTTTGTGGCGGGGGCCAAAGAGAATGGCTTTGATCTTCCCAATATTTAGTTGGAGGAAATTTCTGCTCATCCCTTCAACGCACGGACTGCAGCGGTTCAAGAAGCTGGCTCACCAACACCTTCTCGAGGGCAATTAGGGATGGGCAATAAATTGAGAAATTGAAGGGGCCAAGGATAGATCCTTGGGGGGACACCAGAGGTAATGGTGCGGGAGCGGGAAGTGAAGTCATTGCAGGTGATTCTCTGGCTACAACTGGATAGATAAGAATGGAACCAGGCGAGGGCAGTGCCACCCAGCTGGATGACAGGGGCGTTGGAGGAGGATTGTGTAGTCAACCGTGTCAAAGGCTGCAGACAGGATGAGGAGGAATAGTTTACCATGGTCAAAGTCACATAGGAAGTAATTTGTGACTTTGATAAGGGCGGTGGGGTGAAAACCCGATTGGAGGCATTCAAACATCGAGTTGCGGGAAAGACGGGTACAGATTTGGGAGGCGACAACACGTTCAAGGACTTGAGAGGAAAGGGAGGTTGGAGATAGGGCGGTAGTTTGCAAGGACAGAGGGGTCAAGGGAGTGTTTTTGAGGAGCGGGCTGATGACAATAGATTTGAAGGGGAGGGGGAAAAGTACCTGAGGAGAGGGAACCATTAATAATATCAGCTAACATGGGGGCCAGAAAGGAAAATTGCAGGGTCAGCAGTTTGGTAGGAATAGGCTCTACTGCCTCTGTGTTGTCACACTGTTTGGCCGACATCCAGTCTTGGAAACGTTGGTAAGACTGAAGCCATCGCCATATACTTCACACTCTCGTCACTGATTCCATCTCCCTCCCCGGGCATTGTCCCAGGCTGAACCAGACTGTTACCAATCTCAGCGTCCTATCTGACCCTGACCTGATATTCTGACCCCCATATCCTCTCCATCACAAACACCGCCTACTTCCAACTCCGTAACATTGCCAGCCTGTATCCCTGCCTTAGTCCATTTGTTGCTGAAACTCTCATCCATGCCTTTATCACCTCCAGACTTGACTATTCCAATTATTACCTGGCTGTCCTCCCATCCTCCACAAACTTCAGTTCATCCAAAACTCTGCTGCCTATATCCTATCCGCACCAACTCCCACTCACCTATCACCCCAGGCTTTGATGACCTATTTTGGCTCCCAATCCCCCAACGCCTCCAATGCAAAATTCTCAATAGGACGGTGAGGAGAGAAGCTAGGAGAGATTTTGTTACGCAGACAGTTGTTGGAGCATGGAATGATTCGCTACAGGGAGTGGTTGAGCAGCGACAATTGCATCATCTAAGAGAAAAGTAGACAAATATTTGAAGCAGAGAAAGGTACTGGGCTATGGGGAAAGCAGGGTAGAGAGATTAGTTTTGGATTGCTCTAAGCAAAGAACCAACACAGACAGTGATGAATAACCTCCTTCTGTGCTGTAAACATCTATGACTCAATCCCCAAGCTGCAGCTTACGAGCAGGGAAAACTTCTGGTCAATCATTTCTAACATTAAATAACCATGTATGTCCTGTCCACAAAAAGCAGGACAAATCCAACCCGACCAATTACCGCCCCATCAGTCTACTCTCAATCATCAGCAAAGTGATGGAAGGTGTCATCAACAGTGCTATCAAGCAGTACTTACTCACCAATAACCTGCTCACTGATGCCCAGTTTGGGTTCCGCCAAGACCACTCAGCTCCTGACCTCATTACAGCCTTGGTCCAAACATGGACAAAGGAGCTGAATTCCAGAGGTGAGGTGAGAGTGACTGCCCTTGACATCAAGGCAGCATTTGACCGAGTCTGGCATCAAGGAGCCCTAGTAAAACTGAAGTCAATGGGAATCAGGGGGAAAACACGCCACTGGCTGGATTCATACCTAGCACAAAAGAAGATGGTTGTGGTGGTTGAAGGTCAATCATCACAGCCCCAGGACATCACTGCAGGAGTTCCTCAGGGTAGTGTCCTAGGCCCAAACATCTTCAGCTGCTTCATCAATGACCTTCCCTCCAACATAAGGTCAGAAATGGGGATGTTCGCTGATGACTGCACAGTGTTCAGCGCCATTCACAACTCCACAGATAATGCAACAAGACCTGCACGACGTTCAGGCTTGGGCTGATAAGTGGCAGGTAACATTCGCCCCACAGAAGTGCCAGACAATGACCATCTCCAACAAGTGAGAGTCTAACCACCTCCCCTTGACATTCAATGGCATTACCATCGCCGAATCCCCCACTATCAACATCCTGGGGGGTCACCATTCACCAGAAACTAAACTGGACCAGCCACATAAATACTGTGGCAACAAGAGCAGGTCAGAGGCTAGGTATTCTGCGGCGAGTGTCTCACCTCCTGACTCCCCAAAGCCTTTCCACCATCTACAAGGCACAAGTAAGGAGTGTGATGGAATACTCTCCACTTGCCTGGATGAGTGCAGCTCCAACAACACTCGAAGCTTGACACCATCCAGGACAAAGCAGCCCGCTTGATTGGCACCCCATCCACCACCTTAAACATTCACTCCCTCCACCACCGGCGTACCGTGGCTGCAGTGTGTACCATCTACAAGATGCACTGCAGCAACTTGCCAAGGCTTCTTCGGCAGCACCGCCCAAACCCGCGACCTCTTCCACCTAGAAGGACAAGGGCAGCAGGCGCATGGGAACACCACCACCTCCAAGTTCCCCTCCAAGTCACACACCATCCTGACTTAGAAGTATATCCCCGTTCCTTCGTCGTCGCTGGGTCAAAACCCTGGAACTCCCTCCCTAACAGCACTGTGGGAGTACCTTCACCACACGGACTGCAGCGGTTCAAGAAGGCGGCTCACCACCACCTTCTCAAGGGCAACTAGGGATGAGCAATAAATGCTAGCATTGCCAGCGACGCCCCGATCCCATAAAACGAATAGAAAAAGGGAAAATATCAAGGTTTTTTTCAAAATTATGTTAAAAAAAATAATTTGCTGTATAACAGCAACTTGTATTTATATAGCACCTTTAATGTAGTAAAACATCCCAAGGTGCTTCACAGGAGTATTAAAAGACAAAAATTTGACACCGAGCCACATAAGGAGAAATTAGGGCAGGTGACCAAAAGCTTGGTCAAAGAGGTAGGTTTTAAGGAGCATCTTAAAGTATATTTTGATACACTCACATTTTGGCTTCCAATATATGATTGGTAACTCGATGGATAAGCGGTTATTTAAGCCAATCCCAAGCTTGTATCCTACAGACCTGTGATGTATTAGAGGCATGAAACTTTTGAGGTGTAAATGCTCACACTTTCAGATGCATCTCCTTTGAAAGTTATGATGGAACAGACACTCAACAGATGCAAGACTTTTACTTTACATAATGCGGAGATGCCGGTGTTGGACTGGGGTGGACAAAAATGAGAAGTCGCACAACACCAGGTTATGGTCCAACAGTTTTATTTAAAATTACGAGCTTTCGGAGCACTGCTCCTTCTTCAGGTAAAGGTACCATTTACCTGAAGAAGGAGCGGAGCTCCAAAAGCTCGTAATTTTAAATAAAACTGTTGGACCATAACCTGGTGTTGTGCGACTTCTCATTTTTTACTTTACATAGATAGTACTTGTTGATATCAAAATAGAAACCATGGCAATGGAAGATAAAAGAGGTGCTAAAATTACACTAAGAGTAATGCCAATCACAGGACATGCCATAATTCTGAAGTAGAGAATACAAGCTGCGTGGGACTGATTGAAAGAAAATAATTGCATCAGATGACACTATAAACTGCTATAAAATGAGATCTGTATTCTAATCACTCCCACCCATTAACAGTATTAGTATCTATACCGCTTTGCTCCACACCGACAGATCAAGTCTACCATGCCACCACTATTCTGTATCAGTGGTTTTCAAACTTTTCTGTGGGAAACCCTATGCAAACACTGGAACAAAGCCAGCAACCCCAGTCCTGATGTCTGAAAGACAATTTCAGCTACACAAAGTAAAACCGTGCAATCACTGCAGAATAGGTAAAGTATACAGCAAAAGAAGTAATGTGCTGTTAGGGAAAGAATCCTAGTGACCACGGGGATCCTCTAGGGTCATCCTTGAAGTTATATATTTTAGTATTCCTATTACCCAGAATTGAAGTCTCATATTATGAAGAAAGCAAATTGCATTCAAGGTGGTTTTGTGTTGTTTATTTTAGGGAGCATCAACCAAGATCTAACTAAAGCCAGCTAACATAGAGGCTGCAGCTTTAATTAGGACTAGAAACCACAAAGGGCTTTGCACAGACAGCTGATTATTGTGTGGTCACTCCATATCCCTGTGCTTATACACCCATTCCACATGCATTCATGGAACAGTGGTGACATCTGAGCATTGAGTACAAAGCACAGTTATCCATTCATCATAGGGGCTTGGGGCTACTTTTTGTTTTTACAACACTACGGGGAGGAAAAAGTCATTCTTCTAAGTGCAGAAAAAGTCAGGCGCGTGCTTACTACAAGCCAAGGTTGAAGGTCACCGTCTGATCACTTATGCTTCTGGCTCAGCAGCTCTGCACGTTATTGCCATTTTTCCACAATCACCTTGCCAAGCAGTATGTTTTATGCTTCTGAAATAGCAACGAAGTTTGCATTTTCTAACATGAATACTACTGTAACTGTAGAAAGTGTAGGGAAAGAAAGGAATGTATATACACACCCATGTCACTATGAATCATAATTCTTAACTCTTGCGTTAACTGAGCTTCTTAATCCCTCTGGAACATTGTACAGCAGGAGAGATTCTGCAGGGCTGCTGAAGAACCAAGTGCATCTCACGTTTAAATAACACCTCATCTTTGGTTCTTAATCTGATCTCCAACCAAAGAAGTTTTTTTGCAGTTCATATCAAAAATAAGTCAGCTTGTGGCTTGTGCGCTCCGATGGGCAATAAATGCTGGCCTTGCCAGCGACGCCCACATCCCATGAATGAATAAAAAAACTAAAACTGTGGACAGATTTGTACAGCAGACCCACAGTTGTCCAATGGTTGCAGCAAGGGAAGCTCAAGTATTGAGGGATATCTGAGGGAGTGGGCAATGAGTAAACAGGGAGAGGGAACAGAGGGAATGGTCGGTGAAAAGCACGGTTGGAGTACAATGTACAGTTCTGGTTTCCATATCATAAAAAGGATATAGAGGCACTAGAGAAAGTGTAAAAAAGATTTACAAGGATGATGCTAGAACTGAGAGGTTATTCCTATCAGGAAAGATTGCAGGCTGGGGCTCTTTTCTCTAGAAAGGAGAAGGCTGATGGGTGACTTAATAGAGGTCTTTAAGATTATGAAAGGGTAGATGTAGAGAAAACGTGTCCACTCGTGGGGGAGACTAAAACTAGAGGTCATAAATCTAAGATAGTCACTAATAAGTCCAATTGGGAATTGAGGAGAAATGTCTTTACCCAGAGAGTGGTGAGAATGTGGAACTTCCTACCACAAGGAGTAGGTGAGACAAATAGCATAGATGCATTTAAGGGGAGGCTAGATAAGTACATGAGGGAGAATGGAATAGAAGGGTATGCTAATAGGGTTAGATGAAGAGGGGTGGGAGGAGGCGCATGTGGAGTATAAACCAGTTCGGCTGAATAGCCTGTTTCTGTGCTGTACATTCTATGTAAGAGAACTGTTTTAGCGGGCTACTGAAACCAGTGAAGTATTCAACATGGTAGCAGTGGTGTGGGAGGGAGTTCCAGATGGTGGAGACATTGTGGCAGCTGCAAGGTTCCACCCCCACCCCACCACCACCAAGCGTATAAACAAATATATACAGCGTAACATCTGGATCACTAGTTGCAATCTGAATAAATGATTTTCAAATGCAAACACTAAACAAAAAAATACCATGTATTGCGTAGTCAAAAAGATACCATGTATTGCGTAGTCAAAAAAATGCAATAACGAGCAAATATATTACCAAAATATATCCAATTACAGAGAGAATAATAGAAGCAAGGCAGTGATCTCCTTGAAGGGTTTGGATGATGCCAAATCATAATAATAACAACAACTTGTGTTTATATAGCACCTTTAATGTAGTAAAACATCCCAAGGTGCTTCACAGGAGTATTATAAAACAAAAATTTGATACCAAGCCACATAAGGAGAAATTAGGGAAAGTGACCAAAAGCTTGGTCAAAGAGGTCTTAAGGAGCGTCTTAAAGGAGGAAAGAGAGGTAGAGAGGTTCAGTCAGGGAATTCCAGAGCTTAGGGCCTAGGCAACAGAAGGCACGGCCACTAATGGTTGAGCGATTATAATCAGGGATGCTCAAGAGGGCAGAATTGGAGGAGCGCAGATATCTCATGGGGGTTGTGGGGCTGGAAGAGATTACAGCGATAGGGAGGGGCGAGGTCATGGAGGGATTTGAAAACAAGGATGAAAATTTTGAAATCGAGGCGCTGCTTAACCGGGAACCAATGTAGGTCAGCAAGCACAAGGGTGATGGGTGAACGGGACTTGGTGCGAGTTAGGACATGAGTAGCCGAGTTTTGGATGACCTCAAGTTTACGTCGGGTAGAACGTGGAAGGCCAACCAGGAGTGCATTGGAATAGGCAAGTCTAGAGGCAACAAAGGCATGGATGAGGGTTTCAGCAGTGGATGAGCTGAGGCAGGAGCGGAGACGGGTGATGTTACGGAGGTGGAAATAGGCGATGGAGCTGTTGGGGGTGATTGAGGAGTGGAGCAGGGTGTCGCAGAGGAAGCGGTCCCTTTGGAATGCTGAAAGGGGAGGGGAGGGGAAGATGTGTTTGGTGGTGGGATCACGCTGGAGGTGGCGGAAATAACGGAGGATGATCCGTTGAATGTGCTCGAGGAACAGCACCTCATCTTTTGATTAGGTACTTTACAGCCTTCTGGACTCAACATCAAGTTCAACAGATTCAGACCATAACCTCTGCCCCTATTTTTTCAACGGCAACTGTTGATGATTCTGCCATGCCCATTTGCAACATTTAATCACTCCTGCCTTCCACCCTATCACAGACTGTCCCTTTTGTTTTTTGCTCCCCTCCCCCACCCCACCCCCCTTTCCCTGCCCCTGCCCCTGGTTAAAATTTGTTACATCTCTAACTTTTTCCAGTTCTGACGAAGGGTCACAGACCTGAAAAGTTAACTCTGTCTCTCTCTCCACGGATGCTGCCTGGCCTGCTGAATGTTTCCAGCATTTTCTGTTTTTGTTTCGGATTTCAGCATCTGCAGTGTTTTGCTATTGTATCAGAATCTACTACCCATTTCTGTGGATGGAGAACCTGTTTGCATAACTTTCCTGCTTTTTTCTGCAACTGTCGTGATTTTTGGCAGATTTGAGGCTCGATAAAACACCAGCCCGAGTGGTGAAGCACGGCCAATTTTATGCTGTCTTTTGAGACAGAGGAGAAGCAGCTTAATTTAAATATATATATATATTTATTTTAAATCAGTTTTCAGCTCAAACCACAAGAAGTTTGAATGGCCCAAAATTTGCGATCGGAGGCTTCCTGCGGGCAGATGCCTCCGACCTGTAAAAAAATCTATGCATTTACCTGGTGGCCCGGGAGGTATGGAGGCTTGCAATCCTGGGCCTCTCCGGGTACGTGCGGGCAGAGGCCCACATATCCCTAGGGGGCATGCGGTTCGCAAGCGCTCCTGGGATCACGTGGGCCGGCCCAACCAATAAAAGAAGGGAATCCTCATTCATACTTATGGGAGTTCCAATGGGGATCACTTAAAAAATACACGAAAACATGAAATAAATTTAACAAATTACATATTTAAAATTAATTAAAATGCCATTTAATTAAATATTTTAAATGAAAATTTAAAAAAATTGGAAAAAAAAGATATGTTTTAATGGGGCTAAAACTAAACTTACCTTATTGGACAGGGTTTTTAAACATATAAATGAATGATAAAATTTTATTTTTCTAATTTTAAAAAACTCTTATGCTGGTAAAAGCAGGCCTTACGCCTGCTTTTACCTGGAGTAAGAATTTCATGGGCATTCAGCGGGCGGAAGTTGGGCAAATAGCGCAACTCTCCACTTGCAGAGGCCCTTCTCCCGGGGATGCGGAGGATCTGTCAAGAGGATTCTTGACAGATCGCAAGTTCCGGGTTTTAGTTCTGGTTTTAACCCAGAACTTGCACGGCCCCAGCGGGCACATACACACCTCGTATGCACCCGTAGGAGGCACAAAATACGGCCCAATGTCATCCTCTGGGCAGGACTCAAAACTGAGGACTGTAACAAAGTCTTGAAGTTCTTGCGCCTTCTGCTGCCATTCAAAGCTGAAAATGTGTCTTTCAAGCATGTCTTTGACCCGCTTCCAGCAGCCCTGATCCCAGCCGTTCCAATCAGCTGCAATTTCACTTTGTTGCTCCCATGTGGGACCTAACTTTATTACAACGCTCCAATCACAGCAACACAAGGCAGCAATCAGGCCAGGATTCAAAGCCAGGGCTCCTATGAACATTAACCTCAATTTTAAATTCATATCTCCTTCACAAAATCAAGTAAGAACTTAAAGCATTATCTGTTTTACGGCACCAATTTCCTGCCATTAGAGCTAGTTAGTGCATTTTGCATTTTATCTATAGTACGTAATATTGATAATGCAGCCTGATACAAATGGCACTATTAAAAGACACAGCGCAAATTCTTAGTCTGAGACAGCAAATTGACACTACATCTACACCCCCACTTACCGAAGCATTATGAACATAGGAACAATAGGAACAGGAGTAGGCCATTTAGCCCCTCAGGGCTGCTCTGCCATTCAATTATATCATGGCTGAACTGCCGCTGAACTGCATCAGAAAAGCAAAAGCTCATGGTCTCACTTGAGAGTGAAGCTATGTTGCGTCGCCCCCCCACCGATAACAAAATTCAGAAAACTAACCATTTAGAAGCATCAAGATATATTATATGTAGAAATATGTTGGCCAACATGCAAAGAGGACAGGTTTGAAGAAGAGGACAGCAGAAATGTCAAGATATTTTAAAGTTTATATTTAAAAAGAAAAAAATGCTGCAAATTGGCAATAAAAACAGGAAATGGTGACAATACACAGCAGAACCTTCACCATCTGTTAGAACAACTACGCCCTTCATAAAGGACGGAACGAAAACTCAGGGAGCCTCAACCCAGATCCTAGTGTTAGGAGGGCCACCATACAAATCTGTCCACAATTAGGTGCTATAAAGATGGCTGATGTAGAAATGGAACAATTAGCACTGGTGCAGACTTGGCACAGCGCAGAGCAGCTGCACCCCAATTCTGGGGCTGTTTGATGCTCGACATAACAAGCCATTTGGCCCAACTGGTCTATGTCCGTGTTCATGCTCCACATTAGCCTCCTCCCACCCTACTTCATCTCACCCTATCTGCATATCCTTTGACAGTAATGGTATCACCAAGAGTTTAAAGAGATCTGATAAGGTGATCCCACTACTTTTTTTGATATATATTAATGACCTGGACTTGGGTATACAGGGCATAATTTCAAAATTTGCAGATGACACGAAACTCGGAAATATAGTAAACAATGAGGATAGTAACAGACTTCTGGAGGACATAGACAGACTGGTGAAATGGGAAGACAGATGGCAGATTAAATTTAATGCAGAGAAGTGTGAAGTGATGCAATTTGGTAGGAAGAAGGAGGAGAGGCAATATAAACTAAATGGTATAATTTTAAACAGGGTGCAGGAACAAAGAGACCTGGGGGTGTACGTATACAAGGGTATTGGTGAGACCACACCTTGAGTACTGCGTACAGTTTTGGTTTGCTCATTTAAGGAAGGATATACTTGCATTGGAGGCAGTTCAGAGAAGATTCACTAGGTTAATTCCAGAGATGAGGGGGTTGACTTATGAAGAAAGGTTAAGCAGGTTGGGCCTATACTCATTGGAATTTAGAAGAATGAGAGGTGATCTTATTGAAACATAAGATACTGAGGAGGCTCGACAAGGTAGATGCAGAGAGGATGTTTCCCCTCGTGGGGAAATCTAGAACTCGGGGGCATTGTTTCAGATTAAAGGGTCGCCCTTTTAGAACTGAGATGAGGAGGAATTTCTTCTCTGAGGGTCGTAAATCTGTGGAATTCTCTGCCGCAGAGAGCTATGGAGGCTGGGTCATTAAATACATTTAAGGTGGAGATAGACAGATTTTTGCAAGATAAGGGAGTGAAGGGTTATGGGGAGCGTGCAGGGAAGTGGCTTTGAGCCCAAGATCAGCCATGATCTTATTGAATGGCGGAGTAGGCTCGAGGGGCCAAGTGGCCTATTCCTGCTCCTATTTCTTATGTTCTTATGAAGGTGGCAGGACACGATGATAAGGCTGTTAAAAAGGCATCCTTGGCTTTATAAACAGAGGCAGAGTACAAAAGCAAGAAAGTTATGCTAAACCTTTATAAAACACTGGTTAGGCCCCAGCTGGAGTATTGTGTCCAATTCTGGGCACCACACTTTAGGAATAATTTCAAGGCCTTAGAGAGGGAGCAGAGGAGTTTTACTCGAATGGTACTAGAAATGCAAGACTTCAGTTACGTGGACAGACTAGAGAAGCTGGGATTGTTCTCTTTACAGCAGAGAAGGTTAAGAGGAAATTTAACAGAGGTGTTCAAAATCATGAAGGGTTTTGATAGAGTAAATAAGGAGTAACTGTTTCCAATGGCAGGAGGGTTGGTAACCAGAGGACACAGAGTTATAGTAATTGGCAAAAAAAAACCAGGTAAGATGAGGAGAGATCTTTTTACGCAGCGAGTTATGATGACCTGGAACGCACTGCCGGAGAGGGTGGTGGAAGCAGATTCAATAAAACATTCAAAATGGAATTGGATAGATACTTGAAGGGGAAAATTGCAGGGCTATAGGGTAAGGGCAGGAGAGCGGGACTAATTGAATAGCTCTTTCAATGAGCCAGCACAGGCACTATTGGTGAATGGCCGCCTACCGTGCTGTATCATTCGATGATTCTATAGGGTGGCCCCAATACAACACAGGGTGGTTGGATATGTTTTAAATGTGACTTACTTCAGGATCCGTAGAAAGTTAGCAGTGAATATCGATTCCCATGTTAAAGAAACAAAGGAAACACTAATTGCCACTGATTGTAATCTTCATTAAAATCCCACAAATTGCCAGAGATTGCAATCGACTTACATGTAGCTTGTCAGCACTAACATACCAGGCCTTGACTTGGATTTTTTTGTACACAGATAAACCCATATTTTATGACTGACAATTTTAGTGTTTCAGCTTTACTCTGTTGTTTTCACTCTCACTTCTGAGTCAGAAATTAATGGGTTTGAGCCCCAGTCTAGGACTTGAGCACATCATCTGGGCTATTTCTCATCTGCATGCGGCCCCTCAGCACCATCATCCGAAAACATGACGTCAGATTCCACATGTACGCTGATGACACCCAGCTCTACCTCACCACCACTTCTCTCGACCTCAGGATGTCAATTTTAGTGACGTAGCCCCTTTTTAAGAGATTAGATGAACATTAAATTAAAAGGATCTGGGGAAAGAAAAGAGAACTGGGATCAGAGTAGCCAGCTCCAATGTGGAACTCAGACATGATGGGCTGAATGTCCTCCTTCTGTGCTGAAATTTTCTGTGATTCTTATAATTAAATAACCACAAAAACAACAAATCCAAATTCAGTTTAGAATTGAACCTGAGCCGGGATGCACTTCGATAACAATGAGGTGCTCAGGCTGATGTTCAATTTGAATTTAGCTAATTTTCTTTGTATTTATATTTTTGGAAAGGACTCACATGGAACAACAGGCGGCAAAAGAAGCCTGGCGACATTCACCATTACAAAAATCCTGGTGACCACCTACCAGTGGATGCCGAAAGTAACAAGAGTTCTAGTTCCGTCATTACCTTCATTACCTTGAGTGGAGTAGCATGGTGGCGCACACAAGGCAGCTGTCCAATGTTATGAGCACTGACCCCACTGCAGTTTCTAGGCTCAGCCTCATTAAAATGTTGTAGGCAAGGTCCAGGCATTAGAAACCCTCTGTTAATTGGAAGCTTGCGCATTGGGGAGGATGGGAAATAGGGTGTTGCTGCAGAATTTAAGTCCTGCAGCAGCTTAAAGGGCCAGGCATTCTCTCCTTAATTTGTGCTAAACCCAAGAAAGTTCTTTCCCCACAATGTCATGAGGGTTGGCTGGTGGGCAGAGAGCTCCCTGCTTCCCGGACGTAGTCGTGGAAGTGCTGCTGCAGGAGGGACACAGCGACGCGGGCCCCCAAAGAGTTCAAGGCAGTGTCACCTCCAACACCCCACACACAGTTATTCACCAGGTCAAGCAAGGTAAAAGGACCCAGCCATATCTTCCAAGAACGCACTGAACTAAACATGTCTACCGCATACGACCATGCTGAATTGCTTCAATGGCCAGAGATAGCGGGGTACCCTTCACATTCCCAGTCTTCACCTGCACATGTTTCTTCACTGTACAAACTGTCACCCCAGAAAGAGCCTTGCATGGTACTTAACTGCCTGCTCATGCACATCATGACACCCTTATAGGCTGCATGCTGAGAACAGCATATTACTGCATGCCATGTAAGTGATGGTAATTTGATTCTTTTTGAAGGACAAAACAACCCTCAACACCCAGGAGAGATCTGTGACAGGTGGTGGCTCCCCAAAACCTCAAAAGCACTCCATATCCATAGAGGGTGCCAGAGATGGGAAAGTCGGGAACGCATGTGACCATTACAGGTCCATGATGACATTCATATAGTAACTTGCCTCATCACAAATTACGTTTGGTTACCTATAAAACCACGGCAATAGAAAAGCTTTGCAGAGGGACAATGACATGGCACAATCTTAACAGCCAAAACAAACAGGGGGTGGGCAGGTCCCTTAGTTTTCAATCACGAGCTTGCGCTGGCTTATGGAACAGGCCACATTCAAAACACTTTCAACGCAAACAGGACCTCTCCATAATTAAAGCTGGATGAGAGGACGAGCAGATACGTAGGCAGAAGAAAGATGAAAAGGGACTATGCAGGTCCTGAGCAAGATCTTAAGAATGTTTTTTACATAATCACATCTTTTCACATTCTTAAATCTCTACATAAGCTAAAAAATATAAAAAGTGAGATTGGAATGAGACACAAAGTAAAAACTTTATATGTCTTCAGCATCAATTCCTGTACAAGTACATGTTTGTGGTCATTATTTATGTTAAAAGGATTAAGTAGCTATAATGATTTTCCCCATTTCAGGATTTCAAAGCTTAGAACACAGTTGAAAGGTTTTAAAGGTTCAGTGCAAAGCTACCATTAATTCAATTGAGCTACTTCCATCTACTCCTATATATCTACTAATTGCATGAAAATAGTCATTAAACACAAGTATCATTCCACTGTAAATGTAGGAAATAGTTAAAAATACTTCAAGACCAGTTCAAAGCAGTGTTGAATTACTTGGCCACACACAAGCTCTGTATTTCTGTTTCTGCAGCCATTTGCTGCAGCATAGGTGCCTTTAGGACGGGCCATAACCCAAACCTGTCTCTTCCCTTTCAGATGCTGACCAACTTCCTAATGCCAATTTCCTTCTTCTTGAGCGATACTCTTCATTCATCCCCTCAAATTGCCCCCACCGTTAACAGACTTCTAACAATACCTCAAATCGTCTCTTCAAATGTTTGGGAGGAAAATTCTGCTGAGTGTTTTCCCATAGTCCAATAAGCCACACCATGACAATTTCACACAGCCACCATTACAAATCAGCCTACGACGGGGCTATGTGAAAATCTCATGCTGCCGAGTTCCCAATAATAGCATTAAATGAATCGATTTAACTCTTAGCCGCTTAATTGTTCATTCATATAGGTTTTTTATTTTTCGCAATATTGCGTGGAGAGCATATGGTGAAAGCACGTCAGAGGAAAATGAAGTGGAATGAAAAGGTACATAGAATCACAGGTGCCACTATAGGGTCAGGAAACTATGTTTTTCTCGGAGCTGCAGAGAATTACCAGAAGAATTACATCGAGTATAGCATCCAGTTCCAGTCACTAAGACACAAGGGACACCATCATGCCCTGACGGCAGTGCGAGAAGAGCCATGAGATTGATCCCTAGCATCAGAGGACTAAGATATGAGAAAAGACTAGATGGAACCTTGGGCTTTTCAACGTTGAAAGGAGGCAACTGAAAAGTGACCTCAAAGAGCAGCAGATTTCAAATGTTTCTGACACACCTCCATGGAACCCATGTCCCAACTTATAAGAGACTTATCAGCTCCCCAAAAGCAAACAGTGTTACCATACAGAAATAAGGTTTTATTGGTAAAACAACTTGTATTTATATAGCGCTTTTAACGTAGTAAGACATCCCAAGGCGCTTCACAGGAGTATTAAACAAGCTAGTAAGTAGACAAAAACATAAGAAGAAAGAGCAGGAGTCGGCCATACGGCCCCTCGAGCCTGCTCTGCCATTCAATAAGATCATGGCTGATCTTCGACCTCAACTCCACTTTCCTGCCCTATCCCCATATTCCTTGATTCCTCTGGAAATCTATCTATCTCAGCCTTGAATATACTCAATGACTGAGCATCCACAGCACTTTGGGGCAGAGAATTCCAAAGATTCACAACCCTCCAAGTGAAGAAATTCCTGCTCATCTCAGTCTTAAAAGGCCGGCCCCTTATCCTGAGACTATGCCCCCTAGTTCTAGACTCTCCAGCCAGGGGAAACAATCTCTCAGCATTTATCCTGTCAATCCCCCTCAGAATCTTATATGTTTCAATCCGATCACCTCTCATTCTTCTAAACTCCAGAGAGTATAGGCCCAATCTACTCAATCTCTCCTAAGACAACCCTCTCATTCCAGGAATCAATCTAGTGAACCTTCGTTGCACCACCTCTAAGGCAAGTATATCCTTCCTTAAATAAAGAGACCATAACTGTGCACAGTACTCCACGTGTGGTCTCACCAGAGTCCTGTACAATTGTAGTAAGACTTCCTTACTTTTGTACTCAAACCCTCTAGCAATAAAGGCCAACATGCCATTTGCCTTCCTAATTGCTTGCTGAACCTGCATGCTAACTTTCTGTGTTTCTTGTACTAGGACACCTAAATCTTTCTGAACACCAACATTTAATAGTTTCTCACCATTTAAAAAATATTTTGTTTTTCTATTCTTCCTGAATAACCTTCCATTTCCCCACATTATACTCCATCTGCCACCTTATTGCCCACTCACTTAAGCTGTCTACATCCCTTTGCATCCTCCTCACATCTTACCAACTACCAGAATCTGATATCAGTTGGAGAGAAATCTGCTGACCTCAAAAAACTAGAATTTCCTCGGTGACCCCAGTTTGAAAATCGAAGTCATAGAGATGCATCAGATATTAACCAGCATAGAAAAGGTAAATCCTAACACTACCTCAAAATAAGACCATGACAGCAGGACATAGGAGTACAGATCCACACTGACAAAAGGCAGATCTAGAAGTGAAGTCAGGAAGGGCGTCTTCACAGAAACAAGATGTGCAAGAGATTTCTGGGTAGGGTGGTAAAGGCTAAAAGCCTGGTATCATTTAAGAAACTGTTAGATCCCATGATGGAGGTATTCCACAGGATTTTCTCCTCGATGGATGAGGTAGAATGGGCCACATAATACATAAAATTCACACTTCCACCACACTTCATTGAAATCCTAGCCACAACAGCCATGCTGATCAACTACTATTGTCAGATTATCAAAGCAGGTACTTAGTCCGATCAACAGGGAATTTATCAATTAATATAAGATCGTGCTATTATTCAAGTACCTATAACAGCCTGGGAGTTACCAGGCAGGAACAATAAAATGCAGATTACACATTACAGTCACTGAGCTAGGTGAGTGAATTTTAAACAGCATCGAAATCTGACTTACCATGAGGGCTGGGAGTGCATCAAAAGTATTTTAAAAATATATAAACACTAAAATGATCCAACATATATCCCTGAACTAACACCACTAAAACAGATTGTCTGGTCATTAGCACATTGCTGTTTGTGGGGCCTTGCTGCGCGCAAATTGGTTGCCACATTTTCTACATTACAACAGCGACTACACTTCAGAAGTACTTCATTGGTTGTAAATCTCTTTGGGACGTCCTGAGGTCATGAAAGGCGTTAGATAAGTTTAAGTCTTTCTTTTTTATATTTTATAATATAAATTGGGACTTTAATTTGTTGGGGTGTGTGTGTAGATGGAGAGTTCTCAATGCACCATTTATTCAAAGGATTTGACCAAAAGAAGCATGAAATCCAATGTACAAGTTGAGCTTGTGAACACATCACTCCCTTATACTTAAACGGCCACACAAACCTGCAAGAAGGTGCAACTTCTACATTCCGTACAACAGTGCTTTTGAGAACTGTAAAATTGACTCGGCTCTTTTAGCACTGGAGGTGCCAACACACTGACCACTGGACAGCAACATGACACGAATCCTATTGCCTTTGGCATGCAGAGGTGGAAGAGGAGAGTAATTCAAAGCTGCTGTTAGAAAAACAGCAAAGATTTTGTAAAGGGAGTTCTGACAGTACGTTTATGTTTTAACAACTTATCCAGCACCATGCTGAGAATTCAATCCCTCCACCCCGCTATAGTATGTGATTCTTTTCTACAGCAAAGGTGAAAACATTGACATCAGTAGAGCAAAGAAAAACCTGTTGTTGTCCCAAGATTAATAAAATTGAATTGCTTTATTGACCTTGAGACAAGTAGTATTACTGCTCAGACAAATCCTATCGAGCTCCAACAGTCCACCTCCCTGAATGTACAGACATCTCAGCGCAAGCCAGACCAGGTCAGTGCCACTGCATCTGTCATCAACCATTAAAAGCAGTCTGTGATTTAGCTGCCTTGGCACCACGCTAATCTAAATATTGCCCAACAACTCCGCTGCATTTCAAGCAACCTTGGCTTTCACCTCTCTTCCCAAGGATCCACAAGAATTTCTCACTGATGGGACGTGTAATGCATACCGCGTGCGGGTGCAGCTCACTGGGAAAGCAACGTCTGTATGATCATTACACCAGCTGTCCCTGTTAAATTATCACTTTCTATTAATATTATGGAAAGCTGGCTGCCAAGGAACTTCTAACAGGAAACTTAACACTGCTGGCACGCAGAAGTGCCTTTCCCATCTTCGTCCAAAACACAAACATCAGCCTTAACAACGAACAGAGGGCTGAACAGTTCTCTAAATTAAAATAATTTCTATAAAACTAAACCTTCTGGCACAATATGAACCTTACCAATATTTTTGGAGACCTAGATACAGATACCAGCTGGATTTCCCTGCCTCGAGCTCAAATGCATGTCCCATACAACAGGAAGAAAATGTACACTGGTCCCTCCCTCTTGTTAATGCAAAGAATGGTCAAAGCTGATCCTGGCAAAATCTGCACCTTGACAAAGTGTTCAAATATTAGAAGAATTGAAGATGAGGAAATTAAGAGTAAGAAGGGAAAGCCAGGCAGAACTTTGTGGAATTTGTGTGGAATACGTTACCAGAGAAGGACACTGAAGCAAATTGTATAAATGGGATCAAAAGGCAATGAAGTGCATTCAGAGAGATGGGATTGAGGGATTTCGTGAGAAGAGTAAGCAAGATCTGATATACAAAGATAATGGATGGACTTGCCACAAACATGTCCTGTATGTGTTCCTGAAAGATGTGCCATTTTCCTTCCTTCTACCTAGCTCACACATCTGTACAAATCGTATTTACACAAACGGAAGGGTAGCATAGTGGTTATGTTACTGGACTAGTAATCCAAAGGCCTGGACGAATGATCCGGAGACATAAGTTCAAATCAGCAGCTGTGGAATTTAAATTCAGTTAATTAAATTAATCTGGAATAAAAAGCTAGTGGATTACGTAAACTACGGGATTGTCATAAAAACCCATCTGGTTCACTAATGTCCTTTAGGGAAGGAAATCTGCTGTCCTTACTTGGTCTGGTCTATATGTGACTCCAGACCCACAGCAATGTGGTTGACTCTTAACTGCCCTCTGAAATGGCCTAGCAAGACACTCAGTTGTACCAAACCGCTACAAAGAACAGCAGTTCAAGGCGGCGGCTCACCACCACCTTCTCAAGGGCAATTAGGGGTGGGCAATAAATGCTGGCGATGCCCACATCCCGTGAAAGAATATAAATTTTTAAAAACACTCAAAGCACTGATGTGCGGAGACAGACAGGTATTTGGTCTTCCCCTGCCCAATGGAAGAACTTACTTGGTTGGCATATTGCTATGATTATGTCATCGTAGCCTCTTCCTGCTGAACACCCTTGTGAGACACTACGCCTTTAATGTATCTTTTACGCATTAACAATCATCAATCCCTGTACATTTTTAAATAGAGAATATGGCAACATACTAAACATATGGATCTAACGGAGTATTTTTCAATTTAAAGTTTTACCTGGACAAGGATTTCGCCAAACACAGAACAAAAGTAAAGCTGTTCTGACCCCTACTGCCCATTCTATTCATCTTATTATTCTGTACAAAATGAATTCACAATCTTCACAATCACACTCTGTGCTGCAAACTAGTGGCAATAGGCACCGCATTTGCTTGGGATTCACCTCATTGAGGCCTCAGCTTTCTCCCCCCAATTGTCCGAACCTATGAAGAGGTTTGCTTGTGATGATGGTAATAGAAGTCGAAAAAGGCTGGCTAAATGCACACTGCTGATTTTCATTTGAAAAATTAAAATGCTTTTCTGAATCGATGATTTACAAATAAGAAAATATTCTGCGGCTTTGTTCATTCCTCTAAATTTGGAATTGGCAGAATTAGAAATAAACCCAATAAGGGCATTAGCTTGAAGCAATATCTAAACAACAGCAAACTTATTTTAAAATTATTTATAAAAGAAGAAAAATTACCACTGGTCCATAACACTCTTGCAAAGATCTTCAAGTATGTATGACAAGTTCTCGGTCAGTTATAGTTAACCTTGTGGTCCCTGGAATTATCAAACCATTGCATCAGTTCATCTTACCTGTGCACATAGTGTAACTGATGAACAGAATCGATGGCTAACACCATTTCTGCCAAGTAGAACTTTGCCATGTCCTCTGGTAACCGGTCCTCAAATTTACTGAGTAGTGTTAAAAGATCTCCTCCCACGTAGTAGTCCATCACAAGATACTGGGAACCAAGGGAGAAGCAAAAGAACAATAGTGAGCGAGTCAGTAACTTTCCCATTATTCATTAGATCTCCATCTCAGGCGGCACTTACACTACAGCTGTAGCATCTTTTGCTCCAACGCTAAAGTTTTCGGATAAATCTGAAGTTTGGATCCCATCTGACTCTGGAGTAACAGGAACGGAGATTCCATAGTGGAGGAAAACACATTCTGCTTCACTCCGGAGTCAGTTCAAGCCCCAGATTGGTTAGGGTGCTGTGTGGGTTAGAAATCTGATTGCCAGACAAACAGATTGCCAGGAAGCAGCTGCAGAACGGGTGCAAAGACCCATAACCCACCCCTGGTTTCTTCTCTTCAAGATGGTAGCAGTGTAGAATGCATTCGACCATCCTATGGCTATCCATTGCTTAAGTGACAGGTTTGCCTTCAGGTCTTGCACAAGAGGAAATGAGTAACTGTCAAGACTGGCTAAACTCATCTGACTTGCGTGACACCTGCTAAGCCTATGAGACAATGATCTCCTGACCCAAGTGATCCTGGGTTAAGAAATCCAGGGGAACCTGAGAATCACCCGTCAAATTGTCAAACCAAAGATGACTGACCTATAATAGGAACCTGTAGTTCCCTAACTCTGCAAATTGAAACCATCTCTAACAATGGTGCATTTTGAATGCAAGGAATTGTGACATGTTTGAAGAATCTTAAATGGTGGTGAACTTGTGAAGAATTAAACTAGTCTCTTTCATGTGCATCTTCAGCACATGGTATTTTCAGGACCCGTCACTCCTGCGCTGTGCAGAGCAGTTTTTTTGTTTTAAAAGGAACATATATGCAAAGTTCATTTTCCATAATCCTGATTAAGTAGCTTCAAATAAAAATTACTTAAAATATGCTTTTTTTAATTTCCACCCCAGATTCAAGTATTGTTAAAATTGGGCTGAGAGCATTGATTTGCCACTTGGGGTTTCTAACTCAGTCACTCAAATATTGTGGTTCTCCAATAAACATATAAAATTTAATGTAGACCAGACGTACATCTACAAAATACATTTCCTGGCCTGTCGCCGTTCCAAATTCAGTGAGCTCACTGCTTCTGCCTGCATACCATCTGCCAACACTCACAGAAGTTAAGACCTTTAGGTACAAGTAGCTAAAGGCAAAAAAAAGACCAATTGTGCTCAGCCAAATGTACAGCAATAATTTCAACATTCACCACCAAAGGCCGATTTGCCCGAGATTGCACTCTACCTACTTCCACAAGTGGAACAGTACTGCTTTGGCAGATTTTACTCAGGTGGCACACTATTGCACATGTGGAAATCTGTAGCCTGGAACCAAAATTCCTGTCTGATAGAACCAAATAATCATTTACATCACACAGGGAGGGCATTTAACCTGTTCCAGTTCTTTGCTAGAGCAATGTAAATCTAATCCCACTGTCACCGGAAATCCTGGAGAAACTGCGTAAAACTCTGTTTACGCCATTTCTCTGAGGGTTACGCCAAAATTACAGAGGGGGATCGGAGAATCCCTGGGGAAATTCTACCCCTAAATTCCCAGTCTGCTTCGCTATTTACATTTTTTTCTGACGAAAAGTCATCGACCTGAAACGTTAACTCTGTTTCTCTCTTCACAGATGCTGCCTGACCTGCTGAGTAGCGCCAGCATTTTCTGTTTTTATTCGCTATTTACATTGCTTGATTCAAATTATTGGAAGTTCAACACAGATAAATGTGAGGTATTACATCTTGGTAGGAAGAATAGGGAGGTCACTTATTACTTGGAGGGTGCGAGTCTAGGTGGGGTAGAGGAACAAAGGGATCTCAGAGTACAAATACATAAATCACTAAAAGTTGCGCCACAGGTTAGCAAGGCCATAAAAAAAGCAAACCAAGCACTAGGGTTTATTTCTAGAGGGGTAGAATTGAAAAGTAGGGAAGTTATGCTAAACCTGTATTGAACCTTGGTTAGACCACTTAGAGTACTGCGTACAGTTCTGGTTGCCATATTATAAAATGGATATATAGGCACTGGAGAGGGTGCAGAGAAGATTTACAAGGATGATACCAGAAATGAGAGGGCATACATATCAGGAAAGGCTGGGTCTCTTTTCTCTTGAAAAAAGGCTGAGGGGTGACCAAATAGAGGTCATAGAGTCATAACGGCACAGAAGGAGGCCATTCGGCCCATCGAGTCCGCGCCAGCTCACTGCAGAGCAATCCAGTCAGTCCCACTCCTCCACTCTATCCCCGTAGCCCTGCAAGTTTATTTCCCTCAAGTGCCTATCCAGTCTCTCCTTGAAAACATTGAGTGTGTCCGCTTCCACCACTTCCGTCGGCAGCGAGTTCCAGGTTTTCACCACTCGCTGTGTAAAAAAGTTTTTCCTCACATCCCCCCTGTATCTCTTGCCCAAAACCTTAAATCTGTGTCCCCTAGTCCTTGTACCATCAACTAGTGGGAACAGCCTTTCCCCGTCTAGCCTATCCAAACCCGTCATAATCTTGTACACCTCTATCAAATCACCCCTCAACCTCCTTTGCTCTAATGAAAACAAATCCAGCTTCTCCAACCTGGCCTTGTAGCGAAGATCTCCCATCCCCAGAACCATTCTGGTAAATCTCCTCTGCACCCTTTCAAGGGCCTTCACATCCTTCCTAAAGTGTGGTGACCAGAACTGGACACAATACTCCAGTTGTGGCCGAACCAGCACTTTATAAAGGTTCAGCATAACTTCTCTGCTTTTGTACTCAATACCTCTATTTATGAAGCCCAAGATCCCATATGCTATGCTCACCACTCTCTCAATATGTCCTGCCACCTTCAGGGACCTATGCACATTAACTCCCAGGTCCCTCTGTCCCTGCACACTCTTTAAAACTGTGCCATTAAGTGTATTTTGCCTCTCTCTGTTCCTTCTGCCAAAATGCATCACCTCACACTTCTCCGTATTAAATTCCATCTGCCACTTGTCTGCCCATTCTGCTAGCCTATCTATGTCCTGTTGCAGTCGATTGGTATCATCTTCACTGTTTGCCACATCCCCAAGTTTGGTGTCATCGGCAAATTTAGAAATTCTACTCTATATTCCAATATCAAAGTCATTTATATATATATCAAAAAATTATGAAAGGTTTTGATAGAGTGGATACAGAGAGAATGTTTCCACTTGTGGGGAAGAGCATAACTAGAGGCCATCAATATAAGATAGTCACCAAGAAATCAAATAGGGAATTCAGAAGAAACTTCTTTACCCAAAGAGTGGTGAGAATGTGGAACTCGCTACCACAGGGAGTGGTTGAAGCCAATAGTATAGATGCATTTAAGGGGAGGCTGGACAAATATATGAGGGAGAAGGGAACAGAGGGTTATGCTGATAGATTTAGATGAGGAAAGACGGGAGAAGGCTCGAGTGGAGCATAAACACCGGCACGGACTGGTTGGGCCGAATGGCCTGTTTCTGTGCCGTATATCCTATGTGATCCTATGTAATTCTCTTTTTTCAGGCAAACAACAATATTACACTGTCCGTAGACAGCAAATATCAAGAACAAAAGCGGACCCAGCACTGACCCCAGGATACTTCCCTTTCAACCATTTTCCAATCTGAGCAACAATCATTGAACCCTAACCCTTTGTTGCCCAGTCATCCAACTTTCTATCCATGCTGCAACATTTCCTCTTACATAGAAACATAGAAGATAGGAGCAGGAGTAGGCAATTCGGCCCTTCAAGCCTGCTCCACCATTCAATGAGATCATGGCTGATCATCCAAATTCAGTACCCTGTCCCTGCTTTCTCCCCATATCCCTTGATCCCTTTAGCCTTAAGAACTATATCGAACTCCTTCTTGAATATATTTAATGATTTGGCCTCAACTGTCTTCTGTGGTACAGAATTCCACAGGTTCACCACTCTCTGGGTGAAGAAATTCCTCCTCATCTCAGTCCTAAATGGCTTACCCCTTATCCTTAGACTGTGACTTCTGGTTCTGGACTCCCCTGCCATCGGGAACATCCTTCCTGCATCTAGTCTATCTAGTCCTGTTAACATTTTATATAAGTTTCAATGAGATCCCCTCTCATTCTTCTAAACTCTAGCGAGAATAAGCCTAATCAACGCAATCTCTCTTCATACGTCATCCCTGCCATCCCAGGTATCAGTCTGGTGAATCTTCGCTGCACTCCCTCCATGGCAAGAACATCCTTCCTCAGATAAGGCAACCAAAACTGCACACAATACTCAAGGTGTGGTCTCACCAAGGCCCTGTACAACTGCAACAAGACATCCTTGTTCCTGTACTAGAATCCTCTCGCTATGAAGGCCAACATACCATTTGCCTTCTTAACCGCCTGCTGCACCTGCATGCTTACCTTCAGCGACTGGTGCACAAGGACACCCAGGTCTCGTTGCACCTCTCCTTTTCCTAATCTATTGCCGTTCAGATAATAATCTGTCTTCCTGTTTTTGACACCAAAGTGGATAACCTCACATTTATCCACATTATACTGTCAGATAGAAAACAGAGAGTTGGAATAAACGGCTCATTTTCTGAATGGCAGGCAGTAACAAGTGGGGTACCACAGGGATCTGTCCTGGGTCCCCAGCTGTTCACAATTTACATTAATGACCTGGATCAGGGAGTCGGATGCAGCATTTCCAAATTTGCAGACGACACTAAACTAGGAGGGGGGGTGGGCTCAGAGGAGGAGACCAGGAAGCTCCAGAGCGATTTGGACAGACTGGGTGATTGGGCGGATAAATGGCAGATGCACTATAATGTGGACAAGTGCGAAGTTATCCACCTTGGGTGCAGGAACGGGAGGGCAAATTATTATTTAAATGGCAATAAATTGGGAGAGGGGGAAGTACAGAGAGACCTGGGTGTTCTTGTACACCAGTCACTGAAGGCGAGCATGCAGGTGCAACAGGCGGTCAAGAAGGCAAACGGTATGCTGGCCTTCATAGCAAAAGGGTTGGAATACAGGAACAGGGATACCTTGCTGCAGCTGTACAGGGCACTGGTGAGACCACACCTCGAGTACTGTGTACAGTTTTGGTCGCCTCATCTGAGGAAAGATGTTCTTGCCATGGAGGGGGTGCAGCGGCGATTCACCAGGCTGATACCAGGAATGGCGGGATTGACCTATGAGGAGAGACTATGTAGTTTAGGGATGTACACACTGGAGTTTAGAAGATTGAGAGGGGACCTCATAGAAGTGTATAAAATTCTGACAGGTCTAGACAGACTAGATGCAGAAGGAATGTTTCCCTTGGCGGGTGAGAACAGAACTAGAGGACATAATTTAAGGATAAGGGCTAAACCATTTAGGACAGAAATGAGGGGGAATTTCTTCACTCAGAGGGTGGTGAACCTGTGGAACTCATTGCCACAGAGGGCAGTGTACGCCAGCTCATTAAATATATTTAAGAGGGAATTAGATATATTTCTACAGGCAAAAGGGGTTAAGGGTTACGGAGAGAAGGCGGGGACGGGATACTGAATTGGAGGATCAGCCATGATCTCCTTAAATGGCGGAGCAGGCTCGAAGGGCCGGATGGCCTACTCCTGCTCCTATCTTCTATGTATCTATGTATCTATGTATACTGCATCTGCCATGCATTTGCCCACTCACCCAACCTGTCCAAATCATACTGGAGTTTCTCTGCATCCTCCTCACAGCACACTCGCCCACCCAGCTTTGTGTCGTCTGCAAACTTGGAGATATTACATCTAGTTCCCTCGTCTAAATCATTAATATATATTGTGAATAGCTGGGGTCCTAGCACCGATCCCTGCGGTACCCCACTAGTCACTGCCTGCCACTCGGAAAAAGACCCGTTTATTCCAACTCTTTGCTTCCTGTCTGCCAACCAGTTCTCTACCCAAGTCAGTACCTTGCCCCCAATCCCATGTGCTTTAACTTTGCATGCTAATCTCTTATGCGGGACCTTGTCAAAAGCCTTCTGAAAGTCCAAATACACCACATCCACTGGTTCTCCCTTATCAATTCTACCAGTTACATCCTCAAAAAATTCCAGTAGATTTGTCAAGCATGATTTACCTTTTGTAAATCCATGTTGACTTTGTCCGATCCTGTCACTGTTTTCCAAGTGCTCTGCTATTACATCTTTTATAATGCACTCTAGCATTTTCCCCACTACCGATGTCAGGCTAACCAGTCTATAATTCCCCATTTTCTCTCTACCACCTTTTTTAAATACCATAAACCATAAAGCTGAATTGTTGGCCTTCACTCCCTCTCTGACACTACCTTTTTTTATTTATTTCTATTTTAATCAATATTAATCTGGTCATGGATCCTCTGAACTTTCTCCCCTCATTCCTCCTAAGTGTCAAATAGTCTGACCTACACACTCTTTCCCCTCTTAGGCTGTCAGCCATGCTCAGTGGTAGCACTTTCACTTCTGAGTCAGAAGGTTGTGGGTTCAAGTCCCACTCTAGAGACAAGCACATAATCTCCGCAGAAATCAGTGAAGTACTGGGGGAGTGCTGCACTGTCAGAGGAGCCGCCTTTAGAATGTGACATTAAACCAAGGTATGGTCTGGCACCATGGAGGGGAATGCTCCAGTGTCCTGGCCAACATTTTTCTCTCAACCAACATCGCTAATTGGTCATTTATCTCATTTGCTGTTTGTGGGAGATTGCTGTGAGCATATTTGCTGTTACGTTTCCCTACATTACAACAGTGACTACACTTCATTGGCTGTAAAGTGCTATGGGATATCCAGTGGTCATGAAAGGCACTATATGAATGCAAGTTCTTTCTTTCTCTCTCCATCCTCACTGGGCTCCAATGAAGAATCATCACACAATATCCTCCTTCAAAATTACTTTTCCCCCCACAAGAATGTCAAAACTGTGGTACTCCATACTTCCCTCAGTCTTCTTTTCTTTTTAATCTACAGGCTTTTAAAACCCAAGCTTGGCATCTCCGAACCACTACCCGATTCACCTTCAGAAGGTGAAAGACTCTGTTCTATCAAGGCCACCACACCAGCCAGAGACACATTCCTTTTGAACAGATAAACTTTCTGAAGTCTGAACAAACTTTGGAATTCAACTGCTCCCAATCTCTAGTGCCATCCTCTCAACACCACCAACCCACACACCCTCCTGCCCGTTCTCTAGGACTGCTGCATCCAGTTCCTGCAACCTACCTCATACCTACCTGCAACATCTTCCCTACATCCTGGGCTTTTAAAAAAAATTGAAATAACATTAACTACATGGTTAAATGAATACGTAACTGTAATCAAGGCCACTGATTTACATTTCAACACAAATATGCTCAATCATGGAATTCAAGCCTGAAAATATCACTTGCATTTCTAAAATACTCTATAATAAAAGTGCTATTTGACTTAATCACTGTAAATCAGTGATCCTGATATATCACATGAGATAAGACGGCGTATCCTCTAACTTACCATGAACATGCCACGGGAGACCTGTTAGCATATATATAATAGAAATTTATGACGGTTGCACAGAATGTTAAACATCACTTTATAACACAGTACATGTAGAACTAGCCCTATTTGAGAGCTGATTTATGCAAAATATAGCATATGATTGACATTGAATGTGTAATAAAATAAGCCTATGGAGCCTAATAAAGGGTACTGCAGCTTTAAACAAACACCCAACTACCTGCAGAAATCCAAGTTCATTTTTGTTATGGGTGGCTAAAAGACAAAGCTGCATGTGTTCAGACTTCTGTTTCTTTAGAACTCTGTCCAGATTTTCTGCTGTTAATATATTTCCACCACCATTTCTTTCCACTTTAGGATTTCCTAAGATTAATTGCTGAATTTAGCTCGTTATTAAAGTAAAATTTCTCATGTACCTTTGCTGGACAAGTCATTTCAAAGTCTAATTTTTAAATGGTACAAATATATCAGAAAATCCAGTTCATAAACTGCACAAGTAGTTACATCATATCCAGATGATGCTAAGCTACTTGGTGTGTGTGAGTGAGTTATAGCATTGGTTGGTTACCTCAGATCTGGTTCTGAATCTGGTGCAGACTCATGGGCATGACCCCTCTCTACCATCAGAAATTTCAGCACAGGAGACAGCCATTTGCTATATTGTGCCTGTGCCAGCTCCACATCAGTACTATACTCTAATCCCATTTAGTACATTGTGCTTGTGATGACTCAACAATGGAACTATCCATTCTAATCCTAATTCCCTGGTCCCTTTATTATTTTTCTTCTCAAGTGTTTGTCTAATTTCTTGTGAAATATTGTTTTTTTTAAAATTTGTTTTATGGGATGTGGGCGTCGCTGGCAAGGCCAGCATTCATTGCCCATCCCTAATTGCCCTTGAGAAGGTGGTGGTGAGCCGCCTTCTTGAACCGCTGCAGTCTGTGTGGTGAAGGTACTCCCACAGTGCTGTTAGGTAGGGAGTTCCAGGATTTTGACCCAGCGACGATGAAGGATCAGCGATATACTTCTAAGTCAGGATGGTGTGTGATTAATGGGGTGCCCAGAATACCTGCACCTTCTCCTTGGCTCCAATATCTTTTCTATAATGGGGTGCCTAGAAGCTGTGCATCTTCTCCATGACTCCAATATCCTTTCTATAAGAGGTGCCTAGATCCTCTGTACCTTCTCTACAGCACCAATATCCTTTCTATAAAATGGTGCCTAGAACCTGTGCATCTTCTCCATGGCTCCACTATCCTTTCTATAATGCGGTTCCCAGAACCTCTGCACTTCCCCCTTGGATCCAATATCCTTTCTATAATGGGGTGCCTAGAACCTGTGCATCTTCTCCATGGCTCCACTATCCTTTCTATAATGCGGTTCTCAGAACCTCTGCACCTTCTCCATGACTCCACTATCCTTTCTATAATGTGGTTCCCAGAACCTCTGCACCTTCTCCTTGACTCCAATATCCTTTCTAACACCATGTAACTAACACCATTACACTGATTATGCATATATTCCAAGCCCCTTAGAATTCAAGATGGCCCTTGCAGCTGTCCAGTTGAAACAAATTACATTTTTATTAAACTAATACATGCAAGTTTGTTAACTGCAAACCTTCAAAGACCAAATGTAGATTTCCAAGGCATCTGTAATCAAATTATATGAATACAAAAATATTTTTTCATTTTAAGTCAACTGTACTACTTATCCACTTGTTGATCATGGAGGCTTTGTGCTGCAGAACAGCAAGGGTGCAAAAGATGGATAAACTAACTCAAGAAGCTGAATACATAATTACTACCTGTATCTTTATAAACACTGAGATATATTTTAAAAGTTGGTGATCACGATAGAACTACGAATATTCTCAAAAGGATGGCTCAACTTAGCACGCGGTTGGTACAGTCTATTGGCATACTGCACTACAGAATTGGATACAGTCTCTTGTCTGTAGCTGCACATGCCATCAGTTCCCTTTGTTACGTGGGGTGTTGGGGCAGGGGAAGGAAGAGAGGTATCAGGGTGAAGTTAGTACTGCTCCACAAGGAAGAGAAAGATCAGAGGGGAGTCAACCCATACTGCTGCCAGGTACTTCCCCACCAATGGTTACGGGGTGATAATGACATGCCTATCGCATGACCAGGAAGTGGTGCGCCATACAGTACAGCTAAATAGGGGAGCAAATGAACAATTCAAAATCATTTCACTTAAAATTTACACAAAGCAGAAATAACACTCTAGGTTTTAACTCACCAAATAGTTCTCATCCTGGAAGGCATAGTGCAACGTGGTAATCCACTGGCTGTCTCCATTTACCAACACATCCCGCTCCTCTCGAAAGCAGGCAGTCTGGTTAAAAAACAATACGCAAGTTGCATACAAAATTAGATAAGATCAGGAACAATAGAAGGACGTGCACAGTCAGAGAAATAGTAGAAATATTTAACATGCGTTAAAATTTAAGCTGGTGCTTTTAAGTGCAGTTATCAAATATTTAGCGAGCCTTTTGATACGAAAGGGGAAACGTGGTAAGGACGCTGACTCGAACATCAGTGCACTGTCCCATAGAATGACGCGGAGTGTAGGATTCATAGTTAACCCACAGAGGATTCCCCAATCCTACCTCTACACAGGGAGGAGAAGAAAAATCGAAGGGTGAATCACCCTGGGCTGGGTGGGCTCCTGCACCCTTTGGCAGCTGGTTTCAGCATCAGACTGGTAGTGGCTGAGAAAAGCATCAAGTGCAAATGGTGCGTAGCATGGGAGATCTCGGCAAGGGATGATACCTCAATTATTTATTTTTTTGGGGGGGGGGGGGGGGGGGAGAGAAAAGAGAGGGGCGCGTCTTCAAATTGACTCTAATTCTGTAACTGAAGAGTTTAAATGCATTTTTTCTTCTCATTTATTTAATTTTTTGTTATAGATAAAAGCAAAATCAAAATGCAATGTTTGTAAGTACAAGGTTGGGTTTAAAAACGCTTCTGTTTTCTAATAACTACTGTGGCTGAGTGAAATCTGTAACTAATCGGCCCCCTTGATGGTAATAAATCCACTAATCCGTACCCAGTTCCCTCTCTCCAACTACTTCCCCTGCCATAGTCAGACATTTTCAAACTGAAATATGAGCAATATCTCACCACGAATTACTTGGAAATTTATGACTAGTTGTACCAGCTGGAAAATACCAGACGGCTAAATTGCTTCAACTATTTTTTTTAAATTGCAATTCAATGTAATTGCACACATTTGACAAGTTAAAGATAGCTGTACAGTCACTTGAAATTAAATAGTAGGCCAGAACATCTTTTAACTTTTTAAACATCCAACTTCGGTCAAATATAGCTCACAGCTCAGCTTAGTCTCGAATCAATCGGCATTCAAGTTACTCTCTCCCCGCAGTTTGACAATTCCTTGTACTTTCTGGTACAGTGAGACTTGAAAAGGGATTTTTGTTTAACAAGCAGGCTCTCCCTGCTGCCAGCATGGCCAAGATGCAGGATATAATTGACCCTTGGTAACGAATGGAAAAAGCATGCATGGTTCATTGCTATACATCACAAAGCAATGTCTTTAATGTAAATTGCTCCAATTTTTCACTTTCATACGAGAAAAATTGGACATGTAAACTCATGCATTTATTAGAATTTTTTTGATGACAATGTAGAAGGAGCCCAATAACACAGAGGCATTCAGTTTTGATAAAAAAGCACAATTCTTCCCATATCCTCAGTAATGATTCACACTGAGGTACAACTAGCTGGGTAACAGCAGCTCTCCACAATGATTCACACTGAGGTACAACTAGCTGGGTAACAGAGGCTCTCCACAATGATTCACACTGGAGTACAACTAGCTGGGTAACAGAGGCTCTCCACAATGATTCACACTGAGATACAACTAGCTGGGTAACAGAGGCTCTCCACAATGATTCACACTGAGGTACAACTAGCTGGGTAACAGAGGCTCTCCACAATGATTCACACTGGAGTACAACTAGCTGGGTAACAGAGGCTCTCCACAATGATTCACACTGAGATACAACTAGCTGGGTAACAGAGGCTCTCCACAATGATTCACACTGAGGTACAACTAGCTGGGTAACAGCAGCTCTCCACAATGATTCACACTGAGGTACAACTAGCTGGGTAACAGAGGCTCTCCACAATGATTCACACTAGAGTACAACTAGCTGGGTAACAGAGGCTCTCCACAATGATTCACACTAGAGTACAACTAGACTGGAAGGAGACACCGCGGGACACACTCACTGGAAGGAGACACACTATAAGGAGGTTGGGACCCAGGAGCGAGGTCGGGGCCCAGGAGCGAGGACGGGGCCCAGGAGCGAGGACGGGGCCCAGGAGCGAGGACGGGGCCCAGGAGCGAGGACGGGGCCCAGGAGCGAGGACGGGGCCCAGGAGCGAGGTCGGGGCCCAGGAGCGAGGACGGGGCCCAGGAGCGAGGACGGGGCCCAGGAGCGAGGACGGGGCCCAGGAGCGAGGACGGGGCCCAGGAGCGAGGACGGGGCCCAGGAGCGAGGTCGGGGCCCAGGAGCGAGGTCGGGGCCCAGGAGTGGCGCAGCGTAGACCAGCAGCGGGGTCGGGACGACCACACTGCAGCCTATGAAACCCAGGCAGAGAGGACCTGCGGGAAGGAGGGAGGAGGACAGTAGGAGTATGTTTGTGTGTGTGTGCTAGGCCGATGTAGCAGAGCCTGGTCTCCAATCGTCTTGGATCCCCTTGCCATTGGACCAAGACCTTGCTCTGTCAAGCCCGTGTGGTAGCTGGTGTGCAATGGCCACCCCACGTTAAAAGAATTTACGCACAGGCATCTTCCACCCTTTAAAATGAAGTTCGGGACCTGGAACATCAGGACCCTCATGGACAACCCCAACAGCGACATACCGGAACGCCGTACTGCTATCGTTGCCCGGGAGCTCAGACATTTTGACATAGACATCACCGCCCTAAGCGAGACCCGGCGGGCAGGGGAAGGCCAGCTCAAGGAGCAAGGCGGTGGTTACACCTTTTTCTGAAAAGGCAAATCTGAAGAACGCCGCCTCCATGGGATAGGCTTCGCCATAAAAAATGAGCTAGTTGAACGTCTCAGAGACTCCCCTTGTGGAATAAACAAACGCCTCATGACTCTACGGCTCACCCTAGCCCGGAAGCAGTGCGCTACTGTCATCAGTGCATACGCCCCAACACTGGAAGCCACAGACGAGACCAAAGAGGAATTCTACTCCAGCCTCGAACAATCCCTGTCCCGAGTCGCAACGGGTGACAAGCTGATCCTTGGCGACTTCAACGCCAGAGTTGGAAAGGACACAGACCTCTGGGGGGTGTGATCAGCAGAGAGTGGGTAGGGAAAGCCAACTCCAACGGTACCCTCCTCCTGACGAAATACTTCGAACATGGCTTTGTCATAACCAACACCTTGTTCCGTCAGAGAGACAAGTACAAGGCTTCATGACAACACCCTCAATCCAAGCACTGGCATCTGCTGGACGACGTCATCGTCTGAGCGAGGGACCGCAAGGACATCCACATCACCCGCGCCATGACAGAAGCGGACGACTGCTGGACAGACCACCGCCTAATCTGCTCTGTCATCTCCATCAACGTAGCCCCAAAACAGCGGCGGCAACAGAAGCAATGCCGCAGGAAAATCAACGCTGGAGCACTCAAAGACCCTGCTAAGAAAGCCCTATTCAGCCTGCGTCTCACAACCAACCTGACTCCTCCCAATCTGGTCTGCACTCAAGGCCTCCATAATCAGCACCTGTGAAGAGACGCTCGGTCACTCGACCAGGAAACACCAACACTGGTTCGACGAGAACGACCATGAGATCCAGGAGCTAATAAGCCGCAAGCGCAAGGCATTCCTGATCTGGAAACAGCAACAGAACTCGAGAGCAAGAAAGCAGCTCTACAGATGCCTGAAGACTGAGGTCCAACAAAAAACTCGCAATCTAAAGAACAGATGGTGGGTGGAGAAAGCGCAGGAGATCCAGCAGCTAGCCGACAACCACGACATGCATGGATTCTTTAGCGCAGTCAAGACCACCTACGGCCCAAGCACCCAAGGTCCTACCCCACTACGGGCCAAGAACGGAGAGGTACTCATCAAGGACAGAGAGGCAGTCAGTGCCTGCTGGCAGGAGCACTTTGAAGATCTCCTGAACCGAGACTCTGTCTTCGACGCGAATGTCCTCAACTCCATCCCACAGCATGCTACCCGCCACCACCTCAGCACAACCCCAGCCCGGCATGAGGTTGAAAAGGCCATCCGACAACTGAAGAACAACAAGGCCTCAGGAGCAGATGGAATTCCCGCCGAGGCTCTAAAACATGGCGGAGAAGCACTATTGGCGCGAATACATGAACTAATTTCTCTTATTTGGAAGGAGGAGAGCATGCCAGGGGATCTCAGAGACGCCATAATCGTGACCATCTTCAAGAAAGGTGACAAGTCCGATT
This sequence comes from Squalus acanthias, assembly GCA_030390025.1. Taxonomy (NCBI): domain Eukaryota; kingdom Metazoa; phylum Chordata; class Chondrichthyes; order Squaliformes; family Squalidae; genus Squalus; species Squalus acanthias. The sequence continues at coordinate 133,857,876 of CM059433.1, forward strand.
GCGGTAATTACAGAGGAGTCTCCCTGCTGTCTGCCACAGGGAAAGTCATCACAAGAATCCTCCTCAATCGCCTTCTCCCAGTGGCTGAAGAGCTCCTCCCAGAGTCGCAATGCGGATTCCGCCCACTAAGGGGCACAGTGGACATGATCTTCACCGCGCGTCAACTACAAGAGAAATGCAGGGAACAGCACCAACCGCTGTACATGGCCTTCTTTGACCTCACAAAGGCCTCCGACACATCAACCGTGAGGGATTATGGAGTGTCCTCCTCAAATTCGGCTGCCCTCAAACGTTTGTCACCATCCTCCGCCTGCTTCACGACGACATGCAAGCCATGATCCTGACCAACAGATCCACCACAGACCCAATTCACGTATGGACCGGGGTCAAGCAAGGCTGTGTCATCGCACCAACGCTCTTCTCGATCTTCCTGGCTGCAATGCTCCATCTCACCCTCCGTAAGCTCCCCGCTGGAGTGGAGCTAATTTACAGAACAAACGGGAAACTGTTCAACCTCCGTCGCCTCCAATCCAGATCCAAGGTCATCCCATCCTCTGTCATTGAATTACAGTATACAGACAACGCTTGCGTCTGCGCACACTCTTGAGGTCGAACTCCAAACCATCGTCAACACCTTCACCAAAGCGTACGAGAGCATGGGCCTTACACTAAACATCCATAAGACAAAGGTCCTCTACCAACCTGCCCCCGCCACACAGTACTGCTCCCCGATTATCAAAATCCACGACGAGGCCTTGGACAACGTGGACCACTTTCCATACCTCGGGAGCCTACTGTCAACGAGGGCAGACGTCGATGACTAAGTCCAACACCGCCTTCAGTGTGCCAGTGCAGCCTTCGGTCGCCTGAGGAAGAGTGTTTGAAGGCCAGGACCTCAAACCTAGCACCAAGCTCATGGTCTACAGAGCAGTAGTGATACCCGCCCTCCTGTATGCTTCAGAGACATGGACCATGTACAGCAGGCACCAGTCGCTGAAGGTAAGCATGCAGGTGCAGCAGGCGGTGAAGAAGGCAAATGGTATGTTGGCCTTCGTAGCGAAAGGGTTTGAGTATAGGAACAGGGATGTCCTGCTGCAGTTGTACAGGGCCTTGGTGAGACCACACCTTGAGTATTGTGTGCAGTTTTGGTTGCCTTATCTGAGGAAGGATGTTCTTGCCATGGAGGGAGTTCAGCGAAGATTCACAAGGCTGATACCTGGGATGGCAGGAATGACATATGAGGAGAGATTGGGTCGATTGGGCTTATACTCGCTGGAGTATAGAAGAATGAGAGGGGATCTCATCGAAACATATAAAATTCTGACAGGTCTGGACAAACTAGATGCAGGAAGAATGTTCCCGATGGTCGGAGAGTCCAGAACCAGGGGTCATAATCAAAGGATAAGGGGTAAGCCATTTAGGACAGAAATGAGGAAGAATTTCTTCACCCAAAGAGTGGTGAACCTGTGGAATTCTCTACCACAGAAGGTAGTTGAGGCCAAGTCATTAAATATATTCAAGAATGAGTTAGATATATTTCTTAAAGCTAAAGGTATCAAGGGATATGGGGAGAAGGGTACTGAGTTTGGATGATCAGCCATGATCTCATCGAATGGCGGAGCAGGCTCGAGGGGCCGAATGGCCTACTCCTGCTCCTATCTTCTATGTTTCTATGTTAAAGCACTGGAGAGGTACCACCAACACTGCCTTCGCAAGATCCTGCAAATCTATTGGCAGGATAGGCGCACCAACGTCAGTGTTCTCGCTCAGGCCAACATCCCCAGCATCGAAGCTTTGACCACGCTCGATCAGCTCCAATGGATGGGCCACATCGTCCGCATGCCCGATACGAGACTCCCAAAACAAGCGCTCTACTCGGAGCTCCGACACGGCAAGCGAGCCCCAGGTGAGCAGAGGAAACGCTTCAAGGACACCCTCAAAGCCTCCTTGAAAAAGTGCAACATCCCTACCGACACCTGGGAATCCCTGGCCCAAGACCACACAAAGTGGAGGAGAAGCATCCGGGAAGGTGCCGAACATCTCGAGTCTCTTTGCCGGGAGCAAACGGAAGCCAAGCGCAAACAGCGGAAGGAGCGCACGTCAACCCAAGCACCCGCCACCCGCCACATCATATCTAGTGAGCACTAAAATTAAATTAGGGTTTACCAACAAATCCACGGGGCCCACGTCCTTCCATAGGAAGAAAGGGAGAATCGATCACTTCTTGGTTGTGAATAAAAGGTTGTGGAAGTTTAATCCTATTTTTACAAAGTTACAATTGTTGAACAGAAACTACTCAATCATTCTGTCACTATGCTGGCTGCTATGGTCATGGAACAGTACTGCAGGTTAGGTCTGCTTGTTCTGATCCTGTAATAAGACCTCCAATACCATCACAGTAACAAATTGACTAAAAAATACATCTTTGCTTTTTGTTTATCCGCCACGTAACTGAACAGAGATTGAGTTGAAAACTGCACCAGCACCTGCCTGCACCATTCACTGGAGGCTTTTTTACTCATCTCATTTAAGCTCGGCCAAGTATGTTTAAAACTGGGGCACAGAACCAATACTTGTGAATGTACCTCTGCTCGCTTCAGCATCTCCCATTTGTTGAGGATCTTCATGGCAAAAACCTTTTCAACGTTTTTTAACTTCACAACGGCAACCTGCAACAAAAAAACAAGGTGCTGCAAATTACTGAGCTGCTTACAAATAAATGTCCTTAATTATAAGGATTATAAATATAAATGTTACAAGAAATAGATGAGAACTTGAATTTATGTAGCATCCTATCATGTCTTCAGGATGCCACAAAGCACTCCACAAGCAATGACTTTCAAAGTGCAGTCACTATTGTGTAGAGTATTGGTTGAGGGAGGAACGTTCACCAGGACAGCTGTCTGTTCTTCTTTGAATAGTGCCATGGGATTTCTTACATCCACCTGAGGGGGCAGCTGGAGGTCTCTGCGGGCAACACGGTGGCATAGTGGTTAGCACTGGTGCCTCACAGCGCCAGGGACCCAGGGTTCGAATCTGGCCTCGGGTGACTGTCTGTGTGGAGTTTGCACATTCTCCCCGTGTCTGCGTGGGTTTCCTCCGGGTGCTCCGGTTTCCTCCCACAGTCCAAAAATGTGCGGGTTAGGTTGATTTGGCTATGATAAATTGACCCTTAGTGTTAGGGGGGATTAAATATGTGGGGTTACGGGGATAGGATAGGAAGGGATATGTTAGGGGGAATTAAATACGTGGGGTTACGGGGATAGGGTGGGATATGTGTCGGTGCAGGCTCGATGGGGATTCTGTGTGAGAAAGCAGGGACAGGGTACTGGATTTGGATGATCAGCCATGATCGTATTGAATGGTGGAGCAGGCTCGACGGGCCGAATGGCCTACTCCTGCTCCTAGTTTCTATGTTTCTAATGCCTCATCTGGAATATGGCAACTCCAGCAATGCAGCATTCCCTCAGTACTGTACTGAAGTGCCAGCCTAGGTTACGTCCTCAAGTCTCTGCAGCGGGGCTTGAACCCATGACCTTCTGACTCAGCGGCAAGACTACGACCAACTAACCATTAGTTATATTCTTTTATAAAGTTTCTACTTCAAGAATTTGATGCAAAGCAAAGCACCTCTGCCTCCCCCCCCGCCCCCGACCCCCCACCCCAGACTAGAGCAGACTACTACTCTTCCACCTATCTATAGCAAATTCCACTTCTTCCTCGATAGCTTAATGGTGTAAAATATTAAAGTTGAATACCATCTCACATACTCACACCATACACTCAGGCCCAAACCAATAAAGACCAGTTTACCATGGTTTGCTGTGGGGATCTTTTTAAAAAGAAAATCCCCATCATCACTTGCAAACTTCCCAAACACATCAGTAAAATTTTGCATGTTGTTCAAACCCAGTAGAGTACTTGGTTTATAACATATATATCTTCACGGTCAATCAAAATCAAGCAACATGTATGAAGTCTTAACTTCCATGCATCAAACTTTCTAACCCAATATGTAAAAAGCCCATCAAGGGACTATTCACTATTGGATCTAGTAATGGGAAATGAACCAGAGCAGATAAGAGAAGGAAAAGTAGGGGAACATCTAGGCAATAGTGAGCATAATATAACATGCTTTAAGATAATAATTGAAGAGGACACAGGTATGACAAAGACCAGGGTAATAGATTGGAGAAAAGCTGATTTTGAGAGCTGAAAATAGAACTTGGGAAAATAAAATGCACAACAACATTGGCAAATACTGATGTAAAACAGCAATGGGAAACATTTAAAACGGTGTTCAACAGAGTCCAGGAAAAATATATTCTGCCAATAAACAAGAACAAGCTAAACACTAATGAGACACCATGGATGAATAAAGCCATAAGGGAAAAATTGAGGGTAAGGAAAGAGGCATACATTAAGTACATGGACAGCAGGGAAAGCATGATAAGGGTGAATATGAAGGGATTAGTATAGAAGTCAAAAAAACAATTAGGAAGGCAAAGAGGAACTATGAAATTAAATTATCTACGAACATAAAACAAAATAGTAAAATATTTTACAGGCACATAAATAAAAAGGGCGGGATGGAAATAGGGCCACTAAGGGATGGAGAGGATAATACTATAGGCAGCGAGAGAGATGGGAGAGATATTAAGAACATAAGAAATAGGAGCAGGAGTAGGCCATTCAGCCCTTCGAGCCTGCTCCGCCATTCAATGAGATCATGGCTGATCTTCTGCCTCAACTCCATTCACCGGCCCTATCGCCATATCCCTTGATGCCCTTACTAGTCAGAAATCTATCGACTTCTGTTTTGAATATACCCAATGACAAAGCCTCCACAGCCCTCTGGGGTAGAGAATTCCAAAGATTCACCACCCTCTGTGTGAAGAAATTACTTTGCTTCAGTATTTACCAGGGACATGATGGACATGACATCGGATGATGAGATTAGTAATGAGTTTACTGCATTTAAAATAAAACGAGGAGATATACTAAATAAACTAATAAAACTCAAAGAGGATAAAACCCCTGGTCCAGACGGATTACATCCGCACATTTTAAAAGAATCTAGGGAAGAAATAGCAGAGGCATTACTACACATATTTAGTAATTCGTTAGAAAAGGTGTAGTGCCAGAGCACTGGCGGATAGCTAACGTAATACCTATATTTAAGAAGGGAGATAGAACATGTCCAGGGAACTATAGGCCAGTCAGCTTAACATCGGTGGTTGGAAAAATAATGGAATCCCTGCTAAAGGAGAAAATAGAAGAACATTTAGAAACAAAAAATATAAGAAGAAATAGTCAGCATGGATTTCAAAAGGGAAAGTCTTGCTTGGCCAACCTAATTGAATTTTTTTGAAGAGGTAACAGAGAGAGTAGACAAGGGTAATGCAGTAGATGTAATTTATCTCGATTTTCAAAAGGCCTGCGATAAGGTCGCAGATGTATCTGTCCATGACAGTACTGGTGGCAGTGACCACCGCACAGTCATCGTGGAGATTAAGTCCCGTCTTCACACTGAGGACACCCTCCATCACGTTGTGTGGTACTACCACCGTGCTAAATGGGATAGATTCAGAACAGGTCTAGCAGCTCAAAACTGGGCATCCATGAGGCTCTGTGGGATACCAGCAGCAGCAGAATTGTATTCCACTACAATCTTTAACCTCATGGCGCGGCATATCCCTCACTCTACCATTACCATCAAGCCAGAGGACCAACCCTGGTTCAATAAGGAGTGTAGAAGAGCATGCCAGTAGCAGCACCAGGCGTACCTAAAAATGAGGTGCTAACCTGGGGAAGCTGCAACACAGGACTACATCCATGCTAAAAAGCAGAAGCAGCATGCTATAGACAGGGCTAAGCGATCCCACAATCAACAAATCAAATCAAAACTCTGCAGTCCTGCCACATCCAGTCGTGAATGGTGGTGGATCATTAAACAACTAACGGGAGGAGGAGGCTCCATCAATATCCCCAACCTCAATGATGGTGGAGTCCAGCACGTGAGTGCAAAAGTCAAGGCTGAAGCGTTTGGAACCATCTTCAGCCAGAAGTGCCGAGTGGATGATCCATATCGGCCTACTCCTGAGGTCCCCACCATCACAAAAGCCAGTCTTCAGCCAATTCGATTCACTCCACATGATATCAAGAAACCGCTGAGCGCACTGGATACAGCAAAGGCTATGGGCCCCGACAACATCTCGGCTATCGTGCTGAAGACTTGTGCTCCAGAACTAGACGCGCCTCTAGCCAAGCTGTTCCAGTACAGCAACAACACTGGCATCTATCCGACAATGTGGAAAACTGCCCAGGTATGTCCTGTCCACAAAAAACAGGACAACGCCAACACGGCCAATTACCGCCCCATCAGTCAACTCTCAATCATCAGCAAAGTGATGGAAGGTGTCATCGGCAGTGCTATCAAGCAGTACTTACTCATCAATAACCTGCTCACTGATGTCCAGTTTGGGTTCCGCCAAGACCACTCAGCTCCCGACCTCATTACATCCTTGGTCCAAACATGGACAAAGGAACTGAATTCCAGAGGTGAGGTGAGAGTGACTGCCCTTGACATTAAGGCAGCAGTTGACCGAGTGTGGCGTGAAGGAGCCCTAGTAAAACTGAAGTCAATGGGAATCAGGGGGAAAACGCTCCACTGGCTGGAGTCATACCTAGCACAAAGGAAGATGGTTGTAGTGGTTGAAGGTCAATCATCACACCCCAAGACATTGCAGCAGGAGTTCCTAACGGCAGTGTCCTAGGCCCAACCAGCTTCAGCTGCTTCATCAATGACCTGCCCTCCAACATAAGGTCAGAAATGGGGATGTTCGTTGATGACTGCACAGTGTTCAGCGCCATTCACAACTCCTCAGATAATGAAGCAGTACATGCCCACATGCAACAAGACCTGGATAAAAAGTGGCAGGAAACATTTGCTCCACAGAAGTGCAAGGAAATGACTATCCCCAACAAGCGAGAGTCTAACCACCTCAGCTTGACATTCAACCACATTACCATCGTCAAATCCCCCACCATCAACATCCTGGGGGTTACCATTGACCAGAAACTTAACTGGACCAGCCACATAAATACTGTGGCAACAAGAGCAGGTCAGAGGCTAGGCATTCTGCGGCGAGTGTCTCACCTCCTGACTCCCCAAAGCCTTTCCACCATCTACAAGGCACAAGTAAGGAGTGTGATGGAATACTCTCCACTTGCCTGGATGAATGCAGCACCAACAACACTGAAGAAGCTCGACACCATCCAGGACAAAGCAGCCCGCTTGATTGGCACCCCATCCACCACCTTAACCATTCACTCCCTCCACCACCAGCGTACCGTGGCTGCGGTGTGTACCATCTACAAGATGCACTGCAGCAACTCGCCAAGGCATCTTCGGCAGCACCTCCCAAACCCGCGACCTCTTCCACCTAGAAGGACAAGGGCAGCAGGCACATGGGAACACCACCACCTCCAAGTTCCCTTTCAAGTCACACACCATCCTGACTTAGAAGTATATCGCCGATCCTTCATTGTCGCTGGGTCAAAATCCTGGAGCTCCCTCCCTAACAGCACTGTGGGAGTAGCTTCACCACACGGACTGCAGCGGTTCAAGAAGGCGGATCACCATCACCTTCTCAAGGGCAATTAGGGACGGGCAATAAATGCTGGCCTTGCCAGCGACGCCCACATCCCATAAAAAAAACGAATTAAAAAAAAATTACTACATAATAGACTAATGAATAAGGTCAGGGAATGCGGAGTCAGGGACAGCTAGCTGGCTTCAAGACAAGAAGCAGAGAGTAGGGGTAAAGGGTAGCTATTCAGAGTGGCAGAAGGTGGGAAGTACATACATACATACGAATTAGGAGCAGGAGTAGGCCACTTGGCCCTTCGAGCCTGCGCCGCCATTCAATAAGATCATGGCTGATCTGATTACTCCACATTCCCGCCTACCCCCGATAACTTTTCACCCCCTTGCTTACCAAGAATCTATCTACCTCTGCCTTAAAAATATTCAAAGACTCTGCTTCCACCACCCTCTGAGGAAGAGAGTTCCAAAGACTCACGACCCTCTGTGAGAAAAAATTTCTCCTCATCTCTGTCTTAAATGGGCGACCCCTTCTTTTTAAACAGTGACCCCTAGTTCTAGATTCTCCCACAAGGGGAAACATCCTCTCCAGATCCACCCTGTCCAGACCCCTCAGGATCTTATATGTTTCAATCAAGTCACCTCTTATTCTTCTAAACTCCAGCGGATACAAGCCTAGCCTGTCCAACCTTTCCTCATGAGACAACCCGCCCATTCCAGGTATTAGTCTAGTAAACCTTCTCTGAACTGCTTCCAACGCATTTACATCCTTCCTTAAATAAGGAGACCAATACTGTACACAGTACTCCAGATGTGGTCTCACCAATGCCCTGTATAACTGAAGCATAACCTCCCTACTTTTGTATTCAATTCCCCTCGCAATAAACGATAACATTCTATTAGCTTTCCTAATTACTTGCTGTACCTGCATACTAACCTTTTGTGATTCATGCACTAGGACATCCAGATCCCTCTGCATCTCAGAGCTCTGCAATCTCTCACCATTTAGATAATATGCTTCTTTTTTATTCTTCCTGCCAAAATGGACAACTTCACATTTTCCCACATTACACTCCATTTGCCAGATCTTTGCCCACTCACTTAACTTATCTATATCCCTTTGTAGCCTCCTTATGTCCTCTTCACAATTTACTTTCCTACCTATCTTTGTGCCATCAGCAAATTTAGCAACCATACCTTCGGTCCCTTCATTCAAGTCATGTATATAAATTGTAAAAAGTTGAGGCCCCAGCACTGATCCCTGTGGCACACCACTCGTTACATCTTGCCAATCAGAAAATGACCCATTTATGCCTACTCTCTGTTTCCTGTTAGCTAGCCAATCTTCTATCCATGCCAATATGTTACCCCCTACGCCATGAGCTTTTATTTTCCGCAATAACCTTTGATGTGGCACCTTATCAAATGCCTTCTGGAAATCTAAGTACAGTACATCCACCGGTTCCCCTTTATCCACAGCACATGTTACTTCCTCAAAGAACTCCAATAAATTGGTTAAACATGATTTCCCTTGCACAAAACCATGTTGACTCTGCCTGATTACTTTGAACTTTTCTAAATGCCCTGCTATAATGTCTTTAATAATAGCTTCTAACATCTTCCCTATGACAGATGTTAAGCTAACTGGCCTGTAGTTTCCTGCTTTCTGTTGCCCTCCCTTTTTGAATAAAGGAGTTACATTCGCTATTTTCCAATCTAATGGAACCTTCCCCGAATCTAGGGAATTTTGGAAAATTAAAACCAACGCATCAACTGTCACACTGGCCATTTCTTTTAAGACCCTAGGATGAAGTCCATCAGGACCCGGGGACTTGTCAGCCTGCAGCTCCAACAATTTACTCAGTACCACTTCCCTGGTGATTCTAATTTTCTTGAGTTCCTCCCTCCTTTCCATTTCCTGATTTACAGCTATTTCTGGGATGTTACTTGTATCCTCTATAGTGAAGTGGTGTTCCACAAGAATCAGTGCTGGGACCACTGTTGTTCATAATTTATATTAACGATTTAGACCTTGGAATCAAAAACACAATTTCTAAATTTGCGGACAACACTAAATTGGGGGCGATAGTTAATACTGAGGAGGACTGCAACAAATTACAAGACGACATTAATAAACTTGCAGAATGGGCATATAATTGGCAAATGAAATTCAACACAGATAAATGTGAGGTATTACATTTTGGCAAGAAAAATAGGGAGGTCACACATTACTTGGAAAATAAGAATCTAAATGGGGTAGAGGAACAAAGGGATCTCGGAGTACAAATACACAAATCACTAAAAGTATCGACACAGGTTAACAAGGCCATAAAAAAGCAAACCAAGCACTAGGGTTTATTTCTAGAGGGATAGAATTGAAAAGTAGTGAAGTTATGCTAAACTTGTATCGAACCTTGGAGAGGGTGCAGAGAAGATTTACAAGGATGATACCAGAAACGTGAGGGTACACCCATCAGGAAAGGATGAACAGGCTGGGTCTCTTTGCTCTTGAAAAGAGAAAGCTGAGGGGTGACCTAATAGAGGTCTTTAAAATCATGAAAGGTTTTGATAGAATAGATACAGAGAGAGTGCTTCCACTTGTGGGGAAGAGCATAACTAGAGGCCATCAATATAAGATAGTCACCAAGAAATCAAATAGGAAATTCAGAAGAAACTTCTTTACCCAGAGAATGGTGAGAATGTGGAACTCGCTACCACAGGGAGTGGTTGAAGCAAATAGTATAGATACATTTATGGGGCGGTTAGATAAGCATATGAGGGAGAAGGCCATAAAAAAAAACCAAGCACTCGGGTTTATTTCGAGAGGGATAGAATTGAAAAGTAGTGAAGATATGCTAAACTTGTATCAAACCTTGGTTCGACCACACTTGGGAGTAGAGGGTTATGCTGATAGGGTTAGATGAGGAAAGACGGGAGGAGGCTCGAGTGGAGCATAAACACTGGCATAGACTGGTTGGGCCGAATGGCCTGTTTCTGTGCTACATATCCTATGTAATCCTATGTAATTAATGTATCCTGATCAAGGAGAGCAATCTAACCTAAAATGAGTTCATTTTATGGGCTGCATTGCACAGCACGAGATAATAAACATGACATACAACTTTCAATGACATACAAACCATCCATAGGCTCAACAGAACCACTCAAAGTTAAAACTTCAACAACTCTTAGCACAGGACTTTTCACTACTTTGGGTATACTGCCAAATAGAAAGCTACTCAATAAATAGCAAATCCAACAGGTTCCTGGTGCATGCATCCTCTATTTATTTGGTAAATATTATTGCTCAAAGTGAGATCTCTCGGTGCTGATCACCTCAATTTAAAAATTCTCATCCTTGTATTCAAATCCCTCCATGGCCTCGCCCCTTCCTATCTCTGTAATCTCCTTCAGCCCTACAAGCCTCCGAGATCTCTGCACTCCTCCAATTCTGGCATCTTGTGCATCCCCGATCTTAACCGCTCCACCACTGGGTTTTATTGATAACGCTCTTATTAAGCGCCTTGGGACATTTTGCTACGTTAAAGGCGCTATATAAATGCAAGTTGTTGTTGATCAATGAAACAATCTTCCATTTTGAGCACCGACAGATGTGTTAGTAGCAGATGAAAGCCTCCCTCCCCCTTCCTGAGCACTGCTTTAATATGCCCAAACCCCAATCCAGGAACAGCACTTACTGCACCAACTAGGCCTTTAATATCTGCCACACTATTCACGTGGCCTGAGAGAGCTTGCTGTGGACCCACAAACACAGAGACCTTATTTCGTATAGGTACCTTACAATTGGCAGAGATTGTCACCTGGTGTGGACCCACTGCTAACTAAGCACAGAATAAGAAGTGAATATGGGACCTAACTGGAGTGCATGGCTCAGTACTTCGCCAGGCATTTATCCACTGTCCATCAGTAGAGCCCCAGCACCCTCCAATTAACACCTTTCAGTTTCAATCTCTGAGAAACCAGAGCAATTGTCACTGGGTCATAAAAAGCTTTGGTTTTTAAAGGGGTTGGATGGGACAGATGATTATGGATATTTTCCAAAACTCACTGGACAGCAGATTCCAGAGGATGGGAAAAGGGAGCCAGGGATGAGTCGTCTAATTATAGACTAGTATGTCTCTCAAAGATTCTCAGAAAATTACTTGAAACAATGCTGAGGGACGGTATAAAGGATCATGGGGGGGGGGGGGGGGGGGAAACAATGGGAGACCACCATACATAGATTCAAGAAAAACTGTAGGTAGGGAGTTCAGATAGAATGACTTTAGCGAAAGATTGTTCAACATATGGAACAAACTGACAGCGCACATAGTGGAACAGGAAACTTTAAGGGATTTCAAAAAGGAAACAGACAGCTTCCTGGCATCTGAAAGGATTCAAGGTTGTTAAAATTTATAAATGACCAGTTCATCTCCCATGATGTTGCTCATGGACAATTTTTTTTTTTACTTTGCCTCTGTGCCTCGTTGTAACTGTCTCAATCCTTCTCAGGTTTTAAAAACGTACTCAGGGGCATAAGCAAAAGGCCAAGTGGGATAACTTTATTTGAAAAGATCCTGAGCTGAAATGTGGATTTAAAAGTTGGAATTCAAATGAAATTTATTGAAGATGCACTCAACTTCCTAAAATGGCAGCCGGAGTACTGGGATCTGTCTACATGACAAATAATGACCCCTCAGAACATTGTGTGTAAAATATAAAAGAGCCCCTCAAGAAAAATAATGTACTTGAAAACTCGGTCAGCACATTATGGAGAATGAAAGGCTCTGCTGAATATAAAACTTCAATGTAAAAAGCCAGCACACTATGCAAGATGGAGAATAAATAAATAGATAGATTTTCAAAATTACTCAGCAACACAATCAATACACTGGGCAAGAGTAATGTCTTCAAAAAGAAAAAAAGCACAAATTTAAAAGGGATATAAAAAAGGCATGTAGAAAAAAAATCACTGGATTCCAAAAGTCACTAAGCAGCACAATCACAGACTGAGCAGGCTCAGTATCTTTAAAAAGGCAAAAATAGGTGATATTTAAGAGCAGATATAAATATAAAATTGTTTAAACCATACTGATCTGAAGAAATAATTAAAAACGGCTTGAACCTCGTCTTAATGCTGCCAAACAGCAACTCCAGAGTCAAGAGCCATGGAGGTCAAAGCAAAATGGAAAAAAAAATTACATCAATAAATCTTAAATTAAAAGATAAGATTTGTCCTGAAGTACTAATTTGAGTGCAGCCTCACGGTTATGAACTGCAGACGCAGCCTGCCAGAGGTCAGTAATGGCCGCTGACCTTCTGGCAGATTTTGGCATCCCGTAAGGTGGAATGGACCAAGTCGTTCCCATGTACTAATCAGGCTGCTGGGAGAATAATGGAGGCATGGGCAAGAGATTTCCGTGGACAGACAAGAGCAGGTCAGCTGGATCACATCCATCAGTCAAACAGCCAATATAAAAACACCTTTTTTTGGCGGGGGGGGGGGGGGGGGCCGTAAGAGAAGAGATTGGAGAAATGAGTCACATGTTTCCCATTGACCAATCAAGCCAGTAGATTGCGACATGACTTTATAGTAATGTGCACAAGCCAGACTTGAGAAGGCAATATCATTCAAAAAAATTCAACATTTTTGAGAGAGAGATTTTTTGCAGGAATTAAAGTGTATAATTTCTAGCCAGATGGATAAATTTTAAGCAGGAGGACTATTACTCAAAATCAAACAGCTGTAACAGATTATGAATGACGTGCAATTACTCAAAATATATAATCCTGTGGAAGATCCAGGGAAAGGGCTTTGTTAAAAAAAAGGCAAACACTTCACAATGTAAATGGCTCAGTTCATGTGAAATATTTCCAACATTTTTCTCATGTGAAACGAGTTCCAAGCCATTAAAGGCTATGCATTTAGTACTAAGTTACTAAAACAGTACTGCACTTCCCAGAGATATTTAAATGGCAGCAGTTTGGCACATTGTTCGGAATTTATAGGGTTGCCAGCTACGGTGGGAAAATAAATGCGCTCACTGATCAGCAATGCACCAGTTTCCCCATTAGATTGGACAGATGAGACTTGATTTCATCATCAAAAGACCTGGAAACAGTGACTAACAAAAAAAAACAAAAGTATCATTCAACAGCACACACAGGAGCTTTTCAAAACTCCATTAGTGGTGGACAAAAGGAGAATGAACTCTTCCCAAAATCTAACCATCTTTTGTACAAGTGATCCAAACAAAACTAACGTCCAAATTGACACCAGAGTAAATGAGTCCCACTTCAAGCTGCGACAAACACACGTCAGGATAGACTGGCAGTTCAACTCCCAACCTGAATAACCACCCCTGCCTCTCCAGCTCTTGTGCCAGCCGAGTATATTAAACTTACTGGACCATCTCTCCTAGCACTGCTCACATGTAGTCTGTGACTTGGAATAGGGTTTTTAATGCTCCCTGCAGTCTAAATGCCACAGCAGTTTGCCCATCACTGTAAAAGGCAAATTACAGGAGTGATTCAAGGTAAACATATTTCTTAACTGCCAAACAAAGATACAGACCTTGGATATAATTGTAATTGATCCCCATCACTTAAACGGGTGAAGTGACAACAATAGTCAAGAAGCTGCACATGACCCAGGACAGAGCAGTTTGCTTGATCAGTGCCCTTGTCACTGGACTCAATATCAACCCCTCCTTCAACCTCTACTACCAAGAAGGATAAGAGCAGCAATGTCATGGGAACACCAAGCTCCTCAAGTCACACAACATCTGACTTGGACATAAATATTGGCTTTCCCTGCATCATCACTGGGTCAATATCATGGAATTCCCTACCTAACATTTTGGGAGCACCATTAGCAAAAGTAGAAGGCCCACCACCACCTTCTCAGGGGAACCAGGGATGGGCAGCAAAAATGAAGCCTTGCCAGTGATGCCCACATCTCGAGAACAAATAAGTGTCAAGTCAACAGTACTATTTCCCATATGTTTCAGTCAGTGTGAAATAGTGCATTTGAACATCGGATGCTGAAGCTCAGTGTACGTAGTGTATTACTGAGCCATATAGATCTGGAAACTCGCAACTTATCTCATCTATGCTGTGTTAAATAATCTTAGTTGTGGCGCAGAATAAGGTAGACATAATTTCCTTGGTTTCGCCATGCTACAGGACCAAAAACAAAAACTACCAGGGTTTCTGCTCTTTATCTGTGCCGTAAAGTACTTATCTGTAGGGATTAGGCAAAGATTGGGCTCAAAGCGTGCCAACACACAACATAAAGGGTTATATGAGGAATGAACACGACCAAGATGCTGGACATAAGAACAGGAGTAGGCCATTCAGCTCCTCGAGCCTGCTCCGCCATGCAATAACATCATGGCTGATCTTCAATCTCAACTCCACTTTCCCGCCCGATCCCCATGAGTCCAAAAATCTATCTAGCTCAGCCTTGAATATACTCAATGACTCAGCATCTACAACCCTTTGGGGTAGAGAATTCCAAAGATTCGCAACCCTCTGAGTGAAGAAATTCCTGTTCATCTCAGTCTTAAATGGCCAACCCCTTATCCTGAGATTATGCCCCCTAGTTCTAGACTCTCCAGCCAGGGGAAACAACCCCTCAGCATCTACCCTGTCAATCCCCCTCAGAATCTTATATGTTTCAATGAGATCGCATCTCATTCTTCTCAACTCCAGAGAGCATAGGCCCATTCTACTCAATCTCTCATCATAGGACAGCCCTCTCATCCCAAAGATCAATCTAGTGAACCTTCGTTGCACCGCCTCTAAGGCAAGTATGCCCTTCCTCAGATAAGGAGACCAAAACTGTGCACAGTACTCCAGGTGTGGTCTCACCAAAGTCCTGTACAATTGTCGTAAGATTTCCTTACTCTTGTATTCCAACCCCCTTGAAATAAAGGCCAACATGTTATTTGCCTTCCTAATTGCTTGCTGTACCTTCATGCTAACTTTGTGTTTCCTGTTCGATGTCGATCTCAGTCTTGAAAATTTCAATTGTCCCAATATCCACAGCCTTTTGGGGAAGAGAATTCCACATTTACACTAGCCTTTGCGTGATAAAGTGCTTCCTGATTTCACCCCTGAATAGCCTAGCTCTAATTTTAAGATTGTGCTCCCTTATTCTAGATGCCCCCACGAGAGGAAATAGCTTCACTGTATCTACTCTATTGAATCCTTTTATCATTTTAAAGACCTCAATTAGATCACCCTTCAACCATCGATACTCAAAAGGAATACAAGGCAAGTTTATGCAACCTGTCCTCATAATTCTGGTCATATATCCATCTTGAGGTACGGTGTCCAAAACTAGGGTCTGACCAAGGCTCTATGCAATTGAAGCATAACTTCCTTTCCTTTGTATTCCAGCCGCCTAGAGATAAAGGCCAACATTCAATTCAACTTTTTGAGAGATTGGTGTGCAAAGTTAAAGCACATGGGATTGGGGGTAAGGTACTGACTTGGATAGAGAACTGGTTGGCAGACAGGAAGCAAAGAGTTGGAATAAACAGGTCTTTTTCCGAGTGGCAGGCAGTGACTAGTGGGGTACCGCAGGGATCGGTGCTAGGACCCCAGCTATTCACAATATATATTAATGATCTAGACGAGTGAACTAGATGTAATATCACCAAGTTTGCAGACGACACAAAGCTGGGTGGGCGTGTGTGCTGTGAGGAGGATGCAGAGAAACTCCAGTATGATTTGGACAGGTTGGGTGATTGGGCAGATGCATGGCAGATGCAGTATAATGTGGATAAATGTGAGGTTATCCACTTCGGTGGCAAAAACAGGAAGACAGAGTATTATCTGAACGGCAATAGATTAGGAAAAGGGGAAGTGCAATGAGACCTGGGTGTCCTTGTGCACCAGTCGCTGAAGGCAAGTATGCAGGTGCAGCAGGCGGTTAAGAAGGCAAATGGTATGTTGGCCTTCATAGCGAGAGGATTCGAGTACAGGAGCAAGGATGTCTTGCTGCAGTTGTACAGGGCCTTGGTGAGACCACACCTTGAGTATTGTGTGCAGTTTTGGTCACCTTATCTGAGGAAGGATGTTCTTGCCATGGAGAGAGTGCAGCAAAGATTCACCAGACTGATACCTGGGATGGCAGGAATGACGTATGAAGAGAGATTGGGTCGATTAGGCTTATATTCGCTAGAGTTTAGAAGAATGAGAGGGGATCTCATTGAAACTTATAAAATTCTAACAGGACTAGACAGACTAGATGCAGGAAGGATGTTCCCGATGGCGGGGGAGTCCAGAACCAGAGGTCACAGTCTAAGGATAAGGGGTAAGCCATTTAGGACTGAGATGAGGAGGAATTTCTTCACCCAGAGAGTGGTGAACCTGTGGAATTCTCTACCACAGAAGGCAGTTGAGGCTAATTCATTAAATATATTCAAGAAGGAGTTAGATATATTTCTTAAGGCTAAAGGGACCAAGGGATATGGGGAGAAAGCAAGGACAGGGTACTGAATTTGGATGATCAGCCATGATCGCATTGAATGGCGGAGCAGGCTCGAGGGGCCGAATGGCCTACTCCTGCTCCTATCTTCTATGTTTCCATGTACCTGTCTCAGTTCAATGATTTTCTCCATTACCTCTTTTACTTATTATATCCAATACGTTCTTCCCCTTGACTTATTTTAGGTTCCCTTTTACTACTGGTACTGTCATCTTCCTCTACAGCAAAAACGGATACAAAGTATTTATGTAACGGGTCTGCCATTTCCTTATTATCCATTATAGTCTCGCCTGCATTCGTCTCTAATGGGCCTACATTCGTCTCTAATGGGCCTACATTCCCCCTTACCACTTTCTTTCTCTTAATATATTTATAAAAACTTTTGCTGTTAGCTTTGATATCCCTTGCAAGTTTGTTTCATATTCCCTTTGGCACCTCATTACTTTCTTTGTATCCCTTTGTTGTATTGGATAGCTCTCCCAGTCTGCTAGATTTCCGCTTTTCCTTGCATATTGTGTAATCTGACAGTGCAGCTGGATTATTTGTCACCATCGGAATAAGAGAAAAGGAGGGGCGGGGGAATTTAGGGGCAAAACACTTATTTTTCAGCCAAAATCAATCACAAAATAAACAAAGACTATTCAGGTATGGAGAAACCATAACAATCAGCAATGGCTGCATAATTGTGGTTCAATGTCAATGAACAGAATTGTCCAGTGTAGTTCGAGTGGGTTACTAAACCAGGAAAAATCCTAAAATAAGATCACAGCTATTTAAATTACTTTAAAAAAAACTGTAGTTCTTATTTAGTTACTTTATTCAGAAGTGGAGGAAATAATTTATTTAAATATGGCTGTATAACTGAATCAAACAGCTGGCGCTGCCAAGAGTCAAGATATTAATCCTTCAGTTTAGCAGCCAGGCATTGTGTAGGAGAAATGACCTCAGAATTGCCTTAAATGAGTCCCCAAAAATTGAGTCAGTATGTTTGGAAAGGGCTAATGCTAATTAAACCATGAAGCTTTCTACAAACAAACCATTTCTTGCCAGGGATAGAAGGCAAGCCATCAAGCCCACAGATGGCTCATTAAAGGGGACGTTAAAGATGCCCTACCTTATCTGGACCTGTGTGAGACCTTTTGTGAGCAAAGACCGGAGAAGCTCAGGAGTAAACGAGTGACCTGGCATGTCTAGGTGCCAGCGCTTCACTGATCTGGAGGTTATCGGGCATACCAACAGAGCTGTGTGAGGTGACTGACACCAGAAGGGTGGAACTCTTCTAACACGTGACTCGGATTGGTCAACAGAACTGAAGGTTTCTTTGGAAACTAAGGGGGAAAAATTGGGTTGCTTTGCGCCTCCTGTTAGCACCAACAGGGCGCAAAGCACCTAGCGCCCGGATGCGGTGCCGCTAATGCCTCCTGCGAAATTCAGCGGGAAATTAGTGGCGGCGGTAGCCGGTAGCGCCCCGCGGCTCTGTGCCTCCGGCGATGACGTCATCGCCATGCGCAGCGCCCCCTGACCTACCGCCAGACGCCATGTCCGACAGGGTCAGGGTGCTGTGTTTGCGGCCGGGGCGGCACAAATTAAAGGACAGGTGCCAGGCATCCATTTTTTTGGGGGGCCGCCTGCCAGCACCTGCCCCTTTTCGCCTCCTCCTGCCGGGTGCCGGCCACGATTGGTCAGCCCAGCACTCCTCGAGTGCCGGGCTCTTTTGCCGGCACCCTGCTCCCTGGTGGTCCAGCAGGGCCCCAGTGCGCGCTGCACTAGGCCCCTCCCCTTTAATCAGGGGAGGGAGGCCTGTAGTACAGCAGCGCTACGTGCCAACACGCATGGCGCTGCTGCACGTAGTGCCGCGATATTCAATGGGAGCGCCCCAAGAGGGAGGGGGAGCACTTCCAGTAGTGCCCCGCCTCCTGCTTGGGTCGCTACCATTCAATTTTGGGCACGGGGGCACTAACTTTTTCGGGGCGCTAAAAGTAGCGCCCCAGCGAAGTTAGCGCCCCAAAGGGGGCACGACACAATTTTTCCCCATAAGGATATACATGATGGTGTTCTTGATAATAAGCTTAGTCTTCAGTTATTAGTTCTAGCCCTTGTCCTTTTAGTAGCAGTGTTTGTAGCATATGTAGGGGTTCTTTGTCTTGTGTATGTAGAAAGGAGTCTCATTAAAATCGGAGTGTGGCTCCTGACAAAGAGAGAAAGGTTACAGAAGTTAAGAGTGTACAATCATAGAACAAGGGAGGTGAGAGTTAAGCCAGCTACAAGCATAGGTGAATTTACCCAGGAGCAGAGATCCAGGAGGAATGATTAGCACCACAGACAGAGGTTGATCACTCTTAACACTATCCTCCCAGAGGAAGGCGAGGAAACCAGTTCATCTACACCTTCTCTTCTTCTTAGGCAGTCGCTCGGAACCGAGGATGACTTGCTTCCACATTAAAAATGAGTTCTCAGGTGACTGATGAGTCAAATGTGGGACCTACAGTCTCTGTCACAGGTCGGGCAGACGGTGGTTGAAGGGGCAGGTGGGTGGGGTGCTTGGGTTGACGTGCGCTCCTTGCGCTGCCTGCGCTTGGCTTCCGTTTGCTCCCGGCGAAGAGACTCGAGGTGTTCGGCGCCTTCCCGGATACTTCTCCTCCACTTTGTGCGGACTTGAGCCAGGGATTCCCAGGTGTCGGTGGGGATGTTACACTTTTTCAAGGAGGCTTTGAGGGTGTCCTTGAAGCATTTCCTCTGCCCACCTGGGGCTCTCTTGCCGTGCCGGAGCTCCGAGTAGAGCGCTTGTTTTGGGAGTCTCGTATCGGGCATGCGGACAATGTGACCGGTCCATCGGAGCTGATCGAGCGTGGTCAAAGCTTCAATGCTGGCCTGAGCAAGAACACTGACGTTGGTGCGCCTATCCTGCCAATGGATTTGCAGGATCTTGCGGAGGCAGCGTTGGTGGTACCTCTCCAGTGCTTTGAGGTGCCTGCTGTACATGGTCCATGTCTCTGAAGCATACAGCAGAGCGGGTATCACTGCTGCTCTGTAGACATAGAAACATAGAAGATAGGAGCAGCAGTAGGCCATTCGGCCCCTCGAGCCTGCTCCGCCGTTCAATGCGATCATGGCTGATCATCCAAATTCAGAACCCTGTCCCTGCTTTCTCCCCATATCCCTTGATCCCTTTAGCCTTAAGAAATATATCCAACTCCTTCTTGAATATATTTAATGAATTGGCCTCTACTGCCTTCTGTGGTAGAGAATTCCACAGGTTCACCACTCTCTGGGTGAAGAAATTCCTCCTCATTTCTACCACAGAAGGCAGTAGAGGCCAATTCATTAAATATATTCAAGAAGGAGTTAGATATATTTCTTAAAGCTAAAGGGATCAAGGGATATGGAGAGAAAGCAGGGACAGGGTTCTGAATTTGGATGATCAGCCATGATCGCATTGAATGGCGGAGCAGGCTCGAGGGGCTGAATGGCCTGCTCCTGCTCCTATCTTCTATGTTTCTATGTTTCTGTTCTAAATGGCTTACCCCTTATCCTTAGACTGTGACCCCTGGTTCTGGACTCCCCGACCATCGGGAACATCCTTCCTGTATCTAGTCTGTCCAGTCCTGTCAGAATTTTATAAGTTTCAACGAGATCCCCTCTCATTCTTCTAAACTCCAGCGAGTATAAGCCCAATCGACCCAATCTCTCCTCATACGTCATTCCTGCCATCCCAGGTATCAGCCTGGTGAATCTTCGCTGAACTCCTTCCATGGCAAGAACCTCCTTCCTCAGATAAGGCGACCAAAACTGCACACAATACTCAAGATGTGGTCTCACCAAGGCCCTGTACAACTGCAGCAAGACATCCTTGTTCCTGTACTCAAACCCTCTCGCTACGAGCATAGTGCCGGGGTTGAGGTCCTGGTCTTCAAACACTCTCTTCCTCAGGCGACCGAAGGCTGCACTGGCACACTGAAGGCGGTGTTGGACTTCGTCATCGACGTCTGCCCTTGTTGACAGTAGGCTCCCGAGGTATGGAAAGTGGTCCACGTTGTCCAAGGCCTTGTCGTGGATTTTGATAATCGGGGAACAGTACTGTGTGGCGGGGGCAGGTTGGTAGAGGACCTTTGTCTTACGGATGTTTAGTGTAAGGCCCATGCTCTCGTACGCTTCGGTGAAGGTGTTGACGATGGTTTGGAGTTCGACCTCTCATCTGCACCAGCACATAAGGAAACTGCCGTATATTTGAAAGTTCAAGCATATGGACTTTAATCTATTCAATAGATTGGTTATCTAGTGCTGTTAACTTGTCAGCTGTATAAGGAATCTAATCCTAAATTAATCTCCAATTTAGATCAATATCAGACAATTATCTCAACTGTAAATTTATAATACCGAAGCAGTTAATGCTGAATTACTATGACATAACTGATTGTCTTTTGTCAATTACACCTAAATACCAATTATTTGCATACTCAATGTTTACTTGTTGCTAACTATGGTCCTACGGTTAATACACAATTGTTAATTCATGACTTTGTTGTCTGACAACGTCTTTGATGATTGGCAAGAAATGGTTAATTCATTTCTTCAGTAGCTTGTGCAAATCCTGATGGGATCCTGATGGCAGGATAAATGCTAATACAATCCAAAATGGCGAACCAAATTTAGACAAACCCCAGACGGTTCCTTGACAGAGAGTTATGGTGAAGGAGTTAAGGATTCGTCTGGCTCCCTTGATGAATATTCTTCATAGTATTCTTCCAATTGTATCAAAGCAACCTCTTCAATAATGTGCAGACCAGTGATTTTATACACTAAGCAACTTATAAGTGGTCAAAAACTGGCTTAAATTGGGCTTAAGAGAAATGGATATCTGGAAATGATTACAAGACAGTAATATAATGGGGGCGGGGGGAGGATTCCAGCTGGTCCATATAGAATGCAATGGAATCAAAAGTCATCTCATTGAGTGGTTCCAAATGGCAACAGAATTGTAAAAGCGAAACTCAAGTGATTTACAACAGCCATAAAAAAAA
This sequence comes from Squalus acanthias, assembly GCA_030390025.1. Taxonomy (NCBI): domain Eukaryota; kingdom Metazoa; phylum Chordata; class Chondrichthyes; order Squaliformes; family Squalidae; genus Squalus; species Squalus acanthias. The sequence goes on from CM059433.1 coordinate 133,879,999, forward strand.
TCCAAAAATGAGATCAGCCTTTTAATCACTTTTAAATATGTAGTGTTTACTTAGTCATTTCACCCAGTTTTAGTGCCAAGTTTGGCTGTCGTGGGAGGCACTGATGATCACTGCACTTCATGCATGTGCGACTTGAAAGCCATCGCAAAGAATTACTACCTGTGACATATTCACTGCTAGTTCACCAAATAATCAATAGCTGATGGGGAGGAAATCACACAGTCGGTTTAGATTTTAACAATTATCAACTTCCTGCAACCAGACATACAGTTAGATTCCAGAAAGCAAACTGTGACAACAGCACCAACACTCGGGGCTAAAAATAGCTATCACTCTATTGCAGTTTGTGACTAAACCACATTTGAATGCTCAAGAATTAAATCTCATCACTGCAGGAATGTAAGTCTTTCCGTTCGTAACAGATTTTCCTCTGGACCCTATCCCCAGCGATGTCTGTAAGTAGTTGTAATACAGTTGCAAGACTTGCTGAATACTGAGAAGCCCCAAGCCCTAGGCAATTAAGTACCCATTTTAGCAAAACTGTTTTATGACTGCTGTTTAAAACCTCAGGCAAAAGCTTCTAGCTGGCCTTAAATTACGAGTTGCAGGATTGTCAATCAGATCACTTTTGGCCCCGATGTTTCTATTCAGCTCTATTCTTCAGTACTGCACAAGATGGACAACCATTCTCAGAGTAAAACATGCGCATTTTTTGCTTTTATATTTTAAATGTGTGTTGGAAATGATAATTATAGTCCCTTGAAACAAAAATACTGCAGATGCTGGAAATCTGAAACATAAACAGAAAATGCGGGAAACACTCAGCAAGTCAGGCAGCACCAAAAAGAAAGGAAAAATGTTGGTGTTTGATGAGCCCTTCATCAAAACAGAGAATCTCCAGCAATTACACCTTTTCCTGCCCCACATCGTTACCACCGGAATTGTCCAAAATCTAGCGCGGACCTCTCCTCTTTCTCATCCCCATGCTGCCCTTGGTGAAATCACCCACAAATATGGGGTCAGCTTCCTCATTTACACTCATGACACACAGCCATATCTTTCTACCTCCTCTCTCTAACCCTCCATTGCCTCTGTGTTCTCAGGCTGCTTGTCCGACGTCCAGTCTTGGGTGAACTACAATATCCTCCATTTAAACATTGGGAAGATCGTCCCGGACCCCGTCACAAACCTCGTACCCTTGTCATCGATTCCATTCCCCCTCCCCAGCCACTGTCTCGAGTTGAATCAGACTTCTCACAACCTTGGCATCCTATTTGACTTGAGCTGAGCTTTTGGCCTCATATCCTCTCCATCACAAGGGCAGCCCACCTCCACATCCATAACTTTGTCCGCCTCCCTCTGTTTCCTCAGCTAAAACTCCCATTTATGTTGTTTTAAATTTTTCATCCTTGTGCCAAGTCCAAGTCCCTAGCCGGGATCACTGTGGGTGGTTGAGCTGCATGGGGTCCTGGGAGGGGGGAGTGGATAGGTTGCAAATGGTAGCATCGGGGATACTACTCTCGTGTTGAATCCCAACCTCGCAGTCATGAACAGGAACCAGCTTTAAATTTCTAAACTGTTTTGAATGCTTTGGAAAACATTATATTTTTAAAACATATTAAATTTTAAAAGTATCTCAGAAGCTTAAATCCAGTTCTAATTTACGACAGGAACCCAGTGCTGGGACCAAAACCAACAAGAGAGTGAAACTGAATGCGCTTCAGGCAGTGTTGCACTATGACTCTGCAGGCCAGACATTCTTTCACAAGGGCCGACTTGCTTCATTTCCTCAGAAATTCAACTGGCAAAAGCTAAAGACCAAAGCAGAGGACCCACTGATGCATCTCTCAATGCAAGCTTCTGCTTCATAAGTATCATGTGCACATTTATGTAGTGCCTTTAATGTAGTAAAACATCCCAAGGTCCTTCACAGTTGCATTATCAAATAAAATACACAATCTGATTACAGGGGATGGAGGTATGGGGAAATCAGGGTCTTTAAATGAATTGCCCTAACTTTAACTATGCCTTTAAGGCCACTATTCAGGTACTTCCTGTGGGGAAATGGTCTAAATAGACACATCCTGAAGTTAATAAGACCCTAATTGTTGATGAAAGTTTCTGTAAATTGACAGTTGCTTGATCTGATTCGCTGCCATCCTGCTGAAACGCCACTGGACAAGGCAGTCAAACCATTCACAGTGATTTCACTTTATACTTCTCGTCTATGGTTAAATCAACTTCTGGTCCACAGGGTCAATACTTTCCCTCATAATTTTTGATGTTACACAATGAATGCTGCCTCTCTCTCACACACACTGAGTGCAAGTTATTTTTGTCATTACATAACACGCAGGGAAATGAGTCCACATGGTAAATAGCAATTGGATGTTTTTGCTGGTTGTATTATTGAGATAATATTACTTTCCTGTCTACAATTCAAGCTCTGGGAGCTGGGGTCTTCTCACCAGCAAGTTTGGTTCTATGCCAAAATTTCACAGACCAAGCAAAGGGTCACCAGCGTTGGAGTAACAGAGCCTTTGGGAATGAAGCACAATAACGGGTCAGGCCTTAATGTCACCTCCAGGCTCAACTATTCCAATGCTCTCTTGGCCAGCTTCCCATCTGCCATCCTTTGTAAACTTCAGCTCATTTCAAACTCTGCTGCCTATATCTGCTATCCACCCCACTCCCCCAACTCGCCCGTCACCTTTGCCCTCACTAACCTACATTAGCTCCCAGTCCCTCAACTCCTCCAATTTAAAATTCTCATCCTTTTGTTTAAATCCTTCCATGGCTTCTATAACGTCCTCTAGTGCTACAATACCCTCCTGAACTCATCGTTCCGCTGATTCTGGCATTTTGTGCATCTGCTCTTTCTTAATCCCAATTCTGGCGACTATGCTTTCAGCCTCCTAGGCCCCATACTCTGGAATTCCCTCTCAAAGCTTCTCTATCTCCATTTCCTCCTTTAAACCCTTCCTTACAATCCACCTCTTCAACCAAGCATTTGGTTACCCCTTCTAATATCTCCTTCTTTAGCTCAGCATCCATTTCTTTTACACCTCTGTGAAGTGCTTTGAGACTTTTTCTATGTTAAAATAAATGAGGCAAGGCACAGGTGGGCAATGTGTCACAGAAGGATGCAAGGAAAAAGGAAGAAAATAAGACGTATTTATATAGCACCTTTCACAACCTCACAATGTCCAAAAGCACTTTACAGCTAATGAAGTACTTTTGAAATATAGTCATTGTTGTAATGTAGGAAACGCAACAGCCAATTTGCGCACAGCAAGATCCCATCAACAGCAATGTGATAATGACCAGATAATCTGTTTGTGATGTTGGTTGAGGGATAAATGTTGGCCAGAACAGCAGAGGTAACTACCCTGCTAATTCTTCAAAATAATGCTATAGGACCTTTTACATCCACCTGAGATGGCAGATGGTGCCTCAGTTTAACGTCTCATTCCAAAAGACGGTACCTCTAACAGTGCTGCACTGGAGTGTCAGTCTGGATTAGGTGCTCAAGTCTCTGGAGTGGAACTTGAACCCACAACCTTCTGACTCCAAGGTGAGAGTGTTACCCACTGAGCCATGGCTGACACTTCCAATATAGAGCAATGTGGGGTTTAGAGCTCAGCTCAGGCTGCAAACAGTCTGGTTCTGTCCAAGACAGCGGTCGAGAAGTGGAATGGAGTCAGTAGCGAAGGAACAGAGTTTGTGACGGTGGCCAAGTTGATGGTTTTGCCCTTCACGATTTCCAAAGTTTCCTTGACTCATTGAGAAGAGCACTCAGCCCCAATTTATTTTTTTAATGGTGTAGATTTAGATAGTCGAGACAAACAGTTTAAGTAAAGGGATCAACAGAGGTGGCTCAGTTAAAAAAGGACACAGTAGAGATGAAATGAAAATGTTAGAAATACATAATAGGTGTGCCAGCATCAGAAAAGAGAGACCAGAGTCTCCATTAGATGGACTGACCATTTCAGATACCGATGGACATAAGAACATAAGAAATAGGAGCTGCAGTAGACCATTCGGCCCCGCGAGCCTGCTCCGCCATTCGATAAGATCATGGCTGATCTGGTCTTGGCCTCAACTCCACTTTCCTGCCCGCTCCCCATAACCCTTGACTCCCTTATCGTTCAAAAATCTGTCTATCTCCACCTTAAATATATTCAATGACTCCGCCTCCACAGCTCTCTGGGGTAGAGAATTCCAAAGATTCACGACCCTCCGAGAGAAGAAATTCCTCCTCATCTCCGTCTTAAATGGGCAACCCCTAGTTCTAGATTCCCCCACAAGGGGAAACATCCTCTCTGCATCTACCCTGTCAAGCCCCCTCAGAATCTTATACGTTTCAATAGGATCACTCTCATTCTTTTAAACTCCAATGAGTATAGGCCCAACCTGCTCAACTTTTCTTCATAAGACAACCCCTTCCATTGTGAACTTCCAGCATTTCTGTTACTTTCATTTTAAAAGTAGTCACCTTAATGAAAGTATTATCAGGAGAGTTGAGTCACAATGTCAGGCAATCTGTAAACATTGCATAATTTACACAACAGAGCAAGTCCATACTCTATTTTTGTACTATATTATTGTCTATGCATTGTTGACATTCTTTCCTAAGAACTGCATACCACCAAGGCATCCAGCCAGTTTGTAATCCGCAGTCTTCACACATTGTGATCGTTGAGTACACAGCAGTATTGACGGCATTATGATAAATGTTCAACCTTTAAAATTGTTTAGCAATGACTCCGTGTTCTAAAATGGTACACAATTTTTGACACTGGGCCGGATCTTGCTGGAGCAACAGCGTGTTAACGACGCACGCCGTTATTAATGTGCAAATCAGGGGATTAAGAGATACATTGCAAGTTGCGAATCTCCAGAACTTACTGGTTGATTTACATCGTTCCCGCTGTTTGCTTCGCACAAACAGCATCTCACCCTTAGCCTCCCCGTTATTTTTAAGAACTTGCTAGATTTGCACATTAATTGCTCTTTAAACTCGCCACAGAAAGGAACATCTGGTAATTAACAGTGTAAGTACCTATGTGATGATTTGTTAATGCAATGCCAATCAACCTCTCTGGCCCAGAAATTTACCAATTTAAACTGTGGAATCTCATTTCTTCAGGTGGTAAATTGTTCTTAGAGATTTAAAAAAATCAAATTTAAAATTTTCGCATTTTGTTCTTATTTTTCCTTTCTTTCTCTTTTTTCTCTCTTTCTTAATCCAATCTTTCTTTCCCTCTCTTTATTTCTCTTTCTGTACCTGATGACTCTAATTCACCCTCTTGTTCCGTTGTTCCTCTGTTTCTTTCTCCATCCTTAAATCTCATTGGTTAAGGAGATAACACTGTTGGTCCCGCCGTTCACCGAGGTCCCAGATACCCCGTTGCCCTCGCTACACCGTTATCAGCTCGCACTTCCAGCAAGTTACTCCGCAAAACATTTCTGAGCTGAAGGGTGCAGAATAAAATCTAACTAATGGGGCTGCCACAAGATGCCCTGCTCCAGTACGATCCTACCCAGACCGGCACGGACTCGATGGGCCGAATGGCCTCCTTCTGTGCCGTTATGACTCTGTGACTTATGACTCTAGGAATTAGACAACTCAACATGCTAGAGCCCCAAGAGCTCCAGTTATCCTTGGACACTTTTGCTTAGCCCTGATAATTGGTTATAGAGCAATGGACGATGCTCAGGTTTCCAGCATACCCTCTTACCAGGGAGCAATCCATGACACAGAAGGGAGGGGAGGGGAAAGAAAGGGAGGGGAGGGGGGAGAAAGGGGAAGATTTATTTACAAGCAAAGAATCCTTATGAATTTTAAATGATACACTGCTAATGATGGGGAATATTTCATGAGTTTTCTAGATTTCTTTGCAGACTAATTTAGGTTCAATTAAAATGCCTAATCATTTATTTTATTTAGAATACCTACATTTGGTTCTGAAAAATCTATGGTGGTAAAATCTCTCATATACAAATCTTTAACAGTGGGAAGACAAGCTGATAAAAATGTTCAAGTGTATGGGATCCTTCATTTAATAAATAGGGGCACAAAAGACAGACATAATGGCCCGGATTTTGCGTAGATAATAACGGTGATGCTAACAGCGCTCCCCATTATTATGGAGTAAATCAGCGGGCGCCTTGCTGGATCAGATGCTGGATTATAGCAAGTCTGCGCTCAAAAGCCTGCAAAAACTTTGTGGGCAGCTGTCAGTGAGGTGAACGACGAGCACAGTTCCTTCACCACTGACCGCAAAATCCGGGCCTATTATAATGTGAAATCCATTGCTTAGGCCACAGTTAGAATATTGTCCAGTTTCGAGCCTTCTACTGTACATATGGGAAAAGGGACTAAGGAGATTGTTCCTCCAGAACCGGCACAGGCACGATGGGTGGAATGTGCTCCTCCTGTGCTGTGCAATTCTATGATTCTAAACTACTAGAGTCTGTAATGCAGGATGAAATTAGTAAGCACATGAAAAAACAGGAGTTAATCAAGGTCATCAATAGACAGATTTCTAAAAGGCAGACAGTGCTCATTGAACCATACAGAATTCTTTGAATAACAGAAAGGATAAATAAAATACAGTAGATGTAGTTTATATGGATTTTCAATGTATTCAATGAGGTTAAAAACAAAGCAGAGAGAGAGACCTTGGGGGAAAAATTCAGCTGCTTGCGCCTCCCGTTAGCGCCTTAAGAGGGCGCTAATGGGGCGTAAAGCTGCTAACGCCCGGGCGCAGCGCCGCCCACGCCTCCCAAAAAATTTAGTGGGAGGTTAGCGGCGGCGGCAGCCGGTAGCGCCCTGTGGCGCTGCGCCGCCGGCGATGACGTCATCGCCGTGCGCAGCACCCCGCTCGCGCCCCGGCCGTGATCTTCAGTCGCGCCCCCTGATTTACCGCCAGACGCTATGTCCGACGGGTTCAGGGAGGCGTACGTGCGGCCGGGGCGGCGATATTTAAAGCGGAGGTGGCAGGCGGCCATTTTTGTTGCTGGCCGCCTGCCAGCACCTGTCCCCGGCCCCCGTGAAGCCCCCCCACCGTGAAGTGCCGGCTGCGCTCCAAGAGCCCGGCACTTCTCTTGAGTGCCGGGCTCTTTTGCCGGCACTCCCGATCCCTGGGGGCCCAGCTGGGCCCCGGTTCGCGCTGCGCAGGGTCCCTCCCCTTTAAGAAGGGGAGGAAGGCCTGCAATACCGCGGCGCGACGTGCCGCAGCGCGTGGCGCTGCGGCACGTAGCGCCAGGATATTCACTCGCAGCGCCCCAAGAGGGATGCGGGGTGCTTCCAGTTGCGCCCCGCTTCCCTCTTGGGGCGCAACCACTGAAGTTCCGGCGCGGGGCCGCTAATTTTTTCGGGGCGCTAAAAGTCGCGCCCCGGCGAGGTTAGCGCCCCAAATGGGGCGCGACTCAATTTTTACCCCCTTGCATTTATATGGTGCCTTTCATGTACTTAAGACATCCCAAAGCACTTCTTAGCTAATAAATTACTTCTGAAATGGACTCTTGTGTTACGTAGGCACGCACAGCAGCATCTACACACAGTAAGGTCCCACAAACAGCAACCAGAGCAATGAGCAATTAATTTGTTTAAGTGGTGTTTGGTTGAGGGATCTTTCAATTCCACTGTGAGATCCTATAGATTTGACGCAACACTTCTTCCCCCAGTAAGGCAGGATCTTTGGGCGCAACCAGAAAAGAGACTGCACTGTCCCCAGCACAGCTTCCCCATCATTTTCCATAACTGGCCAGGGTTCCACTCTTCATCGACATCCAACAACCCCTGCTTGAGGTGCCCATGTCTGATATTGAAAGAGGGGGATCTGGGAGACTCCCCAGGACAGAACAGCCTCAACATCAACTTGTATTTATATAGCGCCTTTAACAGAGTAAAACATTCCAAGGCGCCTCACAGGAGTATTATAAGACAAAAAAAAAATTGACACCGAGCCACATCAGGAGAAATTAGGGCAGATGACCAAAAGCTTGGTCAAAAAGGTAGGTTTTAAGGAGCGTCTTAAAGGAGGAAAGAGGTAGAAAGGCGGAGAGGTTTAGGCAAGGAATTCCAGAGCTTAGGGCCTAGGCAACGGAAGGCATGGCCACCGATGGTTCAGCGATTAAAATCAGGGATGCTGTTTGGGGGGGAGGGGGGGGCTGGAGGAGATTACAGCGATAGGAAGTGGCGAGGCCGTGGAGGAATTTGAAAACAAGGAGGAGCATTTTGAAATCGAGGTGTTGCTTAACCGGAAGCCAGTGTAGGTCAGCGAGCGCAGGGGTGATGGGTGAACGGGACTTGGTGCGAGTTAGGACATGGGCAGCCAAGTTTTGGATGACCTCAAATTTACGTAGGGTAGAATGTGGGAGGCCAGCCCGGAGAGCGTTGGAATAGTTAAGTCTAGAGCCTCCTTAAACTCACCATCAAGGCTCAAACATGAGGACACTACATCCACCATGAAACACATCACAGCAAAGAGAAATGCTTTCAGAAGCGGAGGAGTTAAAAAAAAATTGATGAGAAAGAAAAATGTTGCCAGCTGCCTAAAATCTAATTCACTTGCTCAACTTTTTGGTGGCCAGAAACAGCAACCAAACTGTAGCTTTGCTGGTCGACATTACGTTTTATTTCAGGGAAACCCACCACAGAATACAACTAGTTACAAACTACAACAACTGGCTTTTTAATGATTTTTTTTTAGTCAATTACTAACCTGGTCTAAAAGCAAGGATTAAAAAGAAAACCGTATATGGAGAAGTTAGTGTCCATTGTACACAGGATGTGAAATTTTAAAATATCGACTTGAACATTTCCACAAAAGGACAATCAAAACGAGAGCTAAACTAAAATCTGAACAAGCTCAAATCGGATGTCAGCATCTGCCAGTCTCTTTGCTAAAAGCTGACCACTGATCATACAATCACTGAGGACTGGTGCAGTCCACAGCATCCTCTTCAGTGACTGGTCTAATTTAAAACCCTGGAATCATAGGAGTAAAGGTTTTAAAAATGTAAAATCTGAGGAAGGAAAGTAAATGCAAATATCGGAACCTAGGAACAGGAGTAGGCCATTTAGCCCCTCGAGCCTGTCCGCCATTCAATGAGATCATGGCTGATCTGTGATCTAACTCCATATACCCACCTTTGGCCCATATCCCTTAATACCTTTGGTTAACATAAATCTATCAATTTCAGATTTAAAATTAATTGATCTAGCATCAATTGCTGTTTGCGGAAGAGAGTTCCAAACTTCTACCACCCTTTGTGTGTAGAAGTGTTTCCTAACTTCACTCCAGAAAGGTCTGGTCTAATTTTTAAGACTATGCTCCCTAGTCCTAGACGCCCAAACCAGCAGAAATAGTTTCTCTCTACCTACCCTATTAGTTCCCTTAATATCTTGAAAACTTTGATCAAATCAACCCTTAACCTTCTAAATTCCAGGGATAATAACCCTAGTTTGTGTAATTATAACAGAAAATGCTGGAGATACTCAGCAGGTCAGGCAGCATCTGTGGAAAGAGGAACAGAGTTAACTTTTCAGGTCGATGACCTTTTGTCAGAACTCTCCACAGATGCTGCCTGACCTGCTCAGTATCTCCAGCATTTTCTGTTTTTATTGCAGATTTCCAGAATCCACAAATTGCTTTTCTATTAGTGCTTAATTCATTGCCACTTTTCTTCCAGGAATGCCCACCTTGAAGAAGTTCAGCTCTGATCTCTGACGGGATTTCTCTTTTACCTAGTTTGTGTAATCTCTCCTCATAATTTAACTCTTGGAGTCCAGGTATCATTCTGGTAAATCTACGCTGCACTCCCTCCAAGGCCAATATATCCTTGCTAAGCTGTGGTGGCCAGAACTGCTCACAGTACTCCAGGTGTGGTCTAACCAGGGATTTGTATAGCTGTAGCATGATTTCTACCCCCCCCCTTGTATTCCAGCCCTCTAGATATAAAGGCCAGTATTCCATTAGCGTTTCTGATTATTTTCTGTGCCTGTCCATGACATTTTAATGATCTATGTACATGGACACTTTGGACTTCCACTGTTTCTAGCTGTTCAACATTCAGAAGGTACTCTGTTCTATCCTTTTTAGGTCCAAAGTGGATGATCTCACATTTGCCTAAACTGAAATCCATTTGCCACAGTTTTGCCCATTCACTTAATCTATTAATATCTTTGTAAATGTTATGCTTCTATCTACACTGCTTACAGTGTCATCAGCAAACTTGGATATGTGGCTGTCTATCCCATCCTCTAAGTCGTTAATAAATACGGTGAATAGTTGAGGCCCCAACACAGATCCTTGCAGGACACCACTAGTCACATCCTGCCAATTAGAGTACCTGCCCATCATCCCTACTCTCTGTCTCCAGCCGCTCAGCCAATTTCCGAACCAGGTCAATAATTTTCCTTCAATTCCATGAGCTTCAACTTTAGCTAACAGTCTCTTATGAGGGACTTTATCAAATGCCTCATCATAAACATTCCCCTGTCCACTACTTTAGCCACCTCTTCAAAAAACTCAATCAGGTTTGTCAGGCATAACCTACCCTTTACAAATCCATGCTGGCTCTCTCTGATCAGCTGAAAATTTTCAAGTTGTTCAGTCACTCTATCCTTAATTATAGACTCTAGTAATTTCCTGACAACCAATGTTAGGCTAACTGGTCTACAATTCCCTGGTTTCACTCTCTCACCTTTCTTAAATAGCGGAGTGACATGCGCAATTTTCCAATCTAAAGGAACAGTTCTCGAATCGAAAGAACACTAGAAGATTATAGTTAGGGCATCTGCAATGTTCTCATCTACTTCCTTTAAAACCCTGGGATAGAAACCATCTAGTCCTGGGGAATTGTCTCTCTTTAGTGCAATTATTTTCTTCATCACTTATATTTTGCTTATGTTAATTTTGGTGAGTTCCGATCCCCGATTCAATATTAGATCATTGGGATGTCCAGCATGCTATCCTCTTCCTCTACTGTAAAAACTGACGAGGACGGTAGCATAATGGTAATGTTACTGGGCTAGTAATCCAGAGGACTGGACTACTGATCCAGAGACGCGAGTTCAAATCCCACCACAGCAGCTGGGAATTTAAATTCAGTTATTTAAATAAATCTGAAATAATTAAAAAAGCTAGCATCAGTAATGGTAACGATGAAACTATCGGATTGTTGTAAAAACCCATCTGGTTCACGAATAGGGAACAAAATATGCCATCTTGTCTGGCCGACATGTGACTCCAGACCCACAGCAATGTGGTTGACTCTTAACTGCCCTCTGAAATGGCCTAGCAAACCGCTACGAAACATAAGAATAAAACCGGACGGACCACCCGACATCGAACTCGACACCGGCTATGAACACGACAACTGCACACCCAGCCTGCAAAGTTCTCCTCACCAACATATGGGGACTTGTGCCAAAATTGGGAGAGCTTCCCACAGACTAGTCAAGCAATAGCCTGACATAGTCATACTCATACCTATATACAGTCGGGAAGGAGTTGCCCTGGGAGTCCTCAACATTGACTCCGGATCCCATGAAATTTCATGGCTTCAACTCTAGCATGGGCAAGGAAATGTCCTGCTGCCTACCGCCCTTGCTCAGCTGATGAATCAGTGTTCCTCCATGTTGAACACCACTTGGAAGAAGCACTGAGAGTAGCAAGATAACAGAATGCACTCCAGGTGGGGGACTTCAATGTCCATCACCAAGAGTGGCTCGGTAGCACCACTACTGGCCGAGTCCTGAAGAGCACAGCTGCCAGTCTAGGCCTGCGACAGGTGGCGAGAGACCCAACACCTCATCAAACTACCTGTCGCAGATGCATCTGTCCATGACAGTATTGGTAGCAGTCGAAGTCCCGTCTTCACACTGAGGACGCCCTCCATCGTGTTGTGTGGCACTACCACCGTGCTAAATTGGATAGATTCAGAACAGATCTAGCAGCTCAAAACTGGGCACCCATGAGGCGCTGTGGGCCATCAGCAGTAGCAGAATTGTATTCCACCACAATCTGTAACCTCATGGCCCAGCATATCCCTCAAGCCAGAGGACCAACCTTGGTTCAATAAGGAGTGCAAAAGAGCATGCCAGGAGCAGCACCAGGCGTACCTAAAAATGAGGTGCCAACCTGGGGAAGCTGCAACACAGGACTACATACATGCTAAAAAGCAAAAGCAGCATGCTATAGACAAGGCTAAGAGATTCCACAATCAACGGATCAGATCAAAGCTCTGCAGTCCTGCCACATCCAGTTGTGAATGGTGGTGGACCTTTAAGCAACTAACGGGAGGAGGCGGCTCCATGAATATCCCCATCCTCAATGATGGTGGAAGCCAGCACGTGAGTGCAAAAGACAAGGCTAAAGCATTTGCAACTATCTTCAGACAGAAGTGCCAAGTGGATGATCCATATCGGCCTCCTCCTGAGGTCCCCACCATCACAGAAGCCAGTCTTCAGCCAATTCGATTCACTCCACGTGATATCAAGAAACGGCTGAGCACACTGGATACAGCAAAGGCTATGGGCCCTGACAACATCCCGGCTGACGTGCTCAAGACTTGTGCTCCAGAACTAGCCGCGCCTTTAGCCAAGCTGTTCCAGTACAGCTACAACACTGGCACCTATCCGACAATGTAGAACTGCCCAGGTATGTCCTGTCCACAAAAAGCAGGACAAATCCAATCCAGACAATTACCGCCCCATCAGTCTACTCTCAATCATCAGCAAAGTGATGGAAGGTGTCATCGACAGTGCTATCAAGCGGCACTTACTCACCAATAACCTGCTCACTGATGTCCAGTTTGGGTTCCGCCAAGACCACTCGGTTCCAGACCTCATTACACCCTTGCTCCAAACATGGACAAAGGAGCTGAATTCCAGAGGTGAGGTGAAAGTGACTGCCCTTGACAGCAAGGCAGCATTTGACCGAGTCTGGTATCAAGGAGCCCTGAAGTCAATGGGAATCGGGAGGAAAACTCTCCACTGGCTGGAGTCATACCTAGCACAAAGGGAGATGGTTGTGGTGGTTGGAGGTCAATCATCACAGCTCCAGGACATCGCTGCAGGAGTTCCTCAGGGCAGTGTCCTAGGCCCAACCATCTTCAGCTGCTTCATCAGTGACCTTCCCTCCAACATAAGGTCAGAAGTGGGGATGTTCGCTGATGACTGCACAGTGTTCAGTGCCATTCACAACTCCTCAGATAATGAAGTAGTCCATGCCAACATGCAACAAGACCTGGACAACATTCAGGCTTGGGCTGATAGGTGGCAGATAACATTTGCGCCACACAAGTGTCAGGCAATGACTACCTCCAACAAGCGAGAGTCTAACCACCGCCCCTTGACATTCAACGGCATCACCATCGCCGAATCCCCCACCATCAACATCCTGGGGGGTCACCATTGACCAGAAACTTAACTGGACCAGTCACATAAATAATGTGGCAACAAGAGCAAGTCAGAGGCTAGGTATTCTGCGGTGAGTGTCTCACCTCCTGACTCCCCAAAGCCTTTCCACCATCTACAAGGCAGAAGTAAGAAGTGTGATGGAATACTCTCCACTTGCCTGGATGAGTGCAGCTCCAACAACACTTGAAGCTTGACACCATCCAGGACAAAGCAGCCCGCTTGATTGGCACCCGATCCACCACCTTAAAAATTCACTCCCTCCATCACCGGCGTACCGTCGCTGCAGTGTGTACCATCTACACGATGCACTGCAGCAACTCGCCAAGGCTTCCTTGGCAGCACCTCCCAAACCCACGACCTCTTCCACCTAGGTGGTCAAGGGCAGCAGGAGCATGGGAACACCACCACCTCCAAATTCCCCAAAGGCCAACATACCATTTGCCTTCTTAACCGCCTGCTGCACCTGCATGCACCTTCAACGACTGGTGCACAAGGACACCCAGGTCTCGTTGCACTTCCCCTTTTCCCAATCTATTGCCGTTCAGATAATAATCTGTCTTCCTGTTTTTGCCACCGAAGTGGATAACCTCGCATTTATCCACATTATACTGCATTTGCCATGCATCTGCCCAATCACCCAACCTGTCCAAATCATACTGGAGTTTCTCTGCATCCTCCTCACAGCACACACGCCCACCCAGCTTTGTGTCGTCTGCAAACTTGGAGATATTACATAGATTACATATAGATTACATAGAAGATAGGAGCAGGAGTAGGCCATCCGGCCCTTCGAGCCTGCTCCGCCATTTAATGAGATCATGGCTGATCCTCCAATTCAGTATCCCGTCCCCGCCTTCTCTCCGTAACCCTTAACCCCTTTTGCCTGTAGAAATATATCTAATTCCCTCTTAAATATATTTAATGAGCTGGCGTACACTGCCCTCTGTGGCAATGAGTTCCACAGGTTCACCACCCTCTGAGTGCAGAAATTCCCCCTCATTTCTGTCCTAAATGGTTTAGCCCTTATCCTTAAATTATGTCCTCTAGTTCTGTTCTCACCCGCCAAGGGAAACATTCCTTCTGCATCTAGTCTGTCTAGACCTGTCAGAATTTTATACACTTCTATGAGGTCCCCTCTCAACCTTCTAAACTCCAGTGTGTACATCCCTAAACTACATAGTCTCTCCTCATAGGTCAATCCCGCCATTCCTGGTATCAGCCTGGTGAATCGCCGCTGCACCCCCTCCATGGCAAGAACATCTTTCCTCAGATGAGGCGACCAAAACTGTACACAGTACTCGAGGTGTGGTCTCACCAGTGCCCTGTACAGCTGCAGCAAGGTATCCCTGTTCCTGTATTCCAACCCTTTTGCTATGAAGGCCAGCATACCGTTTGCCTTCTTGACCGCCTGTTGCACCTGCATGCTCGCCTTCAGTGACTGGTGTACAAGAACACCCAGGTCTCTCTGTACTTCCCCCTCTCCCAATTTATTGCCATTTAAATAATAATTTGCCCTCCCGTTCCTGCACCCAAGGTGGATAACTTCGCACTTGTCCACATTATAGTGCATCTGCCATTTATCCGCCCAATCACCCAGTCTGTCCAAATCGCTCTGGAGCTTCCTGGTCTCCTCCTCTGAGCCCACCCCCCCTCCTAGTTTAGTGTCGTCTGCAAATTTGGAAATGCTGCATCCGACTCCCTGATCCAGGTCATTAATGTAAATTGTGAACAGCTGGGGACCCAGGACAGATCCCTGTGGTACCCCACTTGTTACTGCCTGCCATTCAGAAAATGAGCCGTTTATTCCAACTCTCTGTTTTCTATCTGACAGCCAGTTCTCTATCCACGTCAATACTCTCCCCTTTATCCCATGAGCTTCAATTTTCCATGCTAATCTTTTATGTGGGACCTTATTGAAGGCCTTTTGGAAGTCCAGGTACACCACATCTACTGGCTCTCCCCCATCTATTTTACCAGTTACTCCCTCAAAAAATTCCAATAGATTAGTCAAGCACGATTTACCCTTTGTAAATCCATGTTGACTCTGTCCTATCCTGTCCCCATTTGCTAAGTGCTCCGCTATTTCATCCTTAATGATGGACTCCAGCATTTTGCCCACAACTGATGTAAGGCTTACAGGTCTGTAATTACCTGCTTTTTCCCTACCCCCCTTTTTGAATAGTGGGGTAACGTTAGCTACCCTCCAATCCATGGGCACTGTTCCCGAGTCTAATGAATTCTGAAAAATCATACTTAGTGCATCCGCTATCTCTAGGGCCACCTCCTTCAGTACCCTAGGATGCATGTTATCAGGCCCTGGGGATTTGTTCGCCTTCAATCCCTTTAGCTTCCTTACCACCATATCCTTAGAGATATTGATTTGCGTCAGTTCCTCCTTTGCCAATGTCCCTATTTTTCCCGATATCCCAGGGAGGTTTTTTGTGTCTTCCTTCGTAAAGACTGACCCAAAGTATGCATTTAGTTGGTCTGCCATTTCCTTATTTCCCGTTATATATTCCCCCGTATCTGACTGCAATGGACCAACTTTGGTTTTCACCAGTCTTTTCCTCTTGATATACTTATAAAAGCTTTTGGAGTTAGTTTTTATATTTTCCGCCAGCTTGCTTTCGTAAGCTATTTTGCCCCTCTTGATTAAGCCCTTTGTCCTCCTTTGCTCTATCTTAAACTGTTCCCAATCTTCCGCTCTGGCGCTTTTTTTGGCTATTTTATACGCCCTATCTTTGGATTTTATGCTGTCTCTAATTTCCCCTGTTATCCACGGTTGAGTCACCTTTTTAGATTTCCTTTTATGCCAGATTGGTATAAACAATTTTTGCAATTTTGTCATTCTATCTTTAAATGCTTGCCATTGTTTATCTACCTCCAGTCCTCCCAGGAACGTTGTCCAATCAGACCTACTCAGTTCCCGTCTAATGGCATCATAATTCCCCTTGTTTAAATTCAGGACCTTAGTCTCTGAGTCAATTTCTTCGCTCTCCATTTCGAGTGAGAAATCGATCATGTTATGATCGCTCTGACCCAAGGGTCCCCGTACAACAAGATTACTAATTAGTCCCTTCTCATTGCACAGTACCCAGTCCAATATAGCCTGTTCCCGAGTTGGTTCCTCGACATATTGATCCAGATAACCATCCCTTAAACACTCAAGGAATTCCTCCTCCTCATTATTTTTACTGATTAGGCTAGTCCAATCTATATGTAAGTTAAAGTCACCTATGATGACAGCTGTGCTCTTATTGCACGCTTCTCTAATTTCCCTCGTGATGCCCTCCCCAACCTCTATTTTACTATTTGGAGGCCTATATACCACTCCTATTAATGTTTTTCGCCCCTCGCTATTTCTTAGCTCCACCCATATAGATTCTGTATTAACTGAGTTAATATCTTTCCTTTCAATTGCATTTATCCCCTCTTTTATCAGCAATGCTACCCCTCCTCCCTTTCTTTTTTGTCGATCCTTACTAAATACTAGTTCCCTCGTCTAGATCATTTATATATATTGTGAATAGCTGGGGTCCTAGCACCGATCCCTGCGGTACCCCACTAGTCACTGCTTGCCACGCGGAAAAAGACCCGTTTATTCCAACTCTTTGCTTCCTGTCTGCCAACCAGTTCTCTACCCAAGACAGTACCTTACCCCCAATCCTGTGTGCTTTAACTTTACACGCTAATCTCTTATTCAGGAACTTATCGAAAGCCTTCTGAAAGTCCAAATACACCACATTCACTGGTTCTCCCTTATCTATTCTACCAGTTACATCCTCAAAAAATTCCAGTAGATTACTCAAGCATGATTTACCTTTTGTAAGTCCATGTTGACTTTGTCCGATCCTGTCACTGTTTTCCAAGTGCTCTGCTATTACATCTTTTATAATGGACTCGAGCATTTTCCCCACTACCGATGTCAGACTTATCGGTCTATAATTCCCCGTTTTCGCTCTACCACCTTTTATAAATAGTGGGGTTACATTAGCTATCCTCCAATCCATGGTAACTGTTCCAGAGTGTCTAGAATTTTGGAAGATGACCAGCAATGCATCTACTATTTCTAGGGCCACTTCCTTAAGTACCCTAGGATGTAGATTATCAGGCCCTGGGGATTTATCGGCCTTCAATCCCGTCAATTTCCCTAACACCATTTCCCTACAAATACTGATTTCATTCAATTCCTCCCTCTCATTAGACCCTATGTTCCCCGACATCTCTGGGAGGTTATTTATGTCCTCCTTTGTGAAGACAGAACCAAAGTATGTATTTAATTGGTCTGCCATTTCTTTGTTCCCCATTATAAATTCCCCTGATTCTGACTGCAAGGGACCTACGCTTGACTTCACCAAGCTTTTTCTCTTCACATATCTATAGAAGCTTTTACAGTCAGTTTTTATGTTCCCTGCAAGCTTACTCTCATACTCTATTTTCCCCCTCTTAATTAATCCCTTTGTCCTCCTTTGCTGAATCCTAAACTGCTCCCAATCCTCAGGTTTGCTGCTTTTTCTGGCCAAATTATATGTCCTCTCCTTGGATCTTATGCTATCCCTAATTTCCCTTGTTAGCCACAGTTGAGTCACCTTTTTTGTTTTATTTTTATGCCAAACAGGGATGAACAAATTCTGTAGTTCATCCATGCGATCTTTAAATGTTTGCCATTGCCTATCCACCGTCAACCCTTTAAGTAACGTTCCCCAATCCATCCTAGCCAACTCGTGCCTCATACCATCGTAGTTTCCTTTATTTAAAATCAGGACCCTAGTCTCTGAGTCAACTACTTCACTCTCCATTTTAATGAAGAATTCTATCATATTATGATCGCTCCTCCCCAAGGGGCCTCGCACAACAAGATTGCTAATTAATCCTTTCTCATTACATAATACCCAGTCTAAGATGGCCCGATCTCTAGTTGGTTCCTCAACATATTCACCACACGGACTGCTGCAGTTCAAGAGGGTGGCTCGCCACCACCTTCTCATGGGCAATTAGGGATGGGCAATAAATGCTGGCCTTGCTAGCGACGCCCACATCTCAAGTATCATTCGAGTAAATCGCCTCTGTACCCTCTCCAAGACTTGAACTTCCTCCTAAAGTGTGGTGCTCAGACTTAAACCCAATATTCCAGCTAAGACCTTCAATGATTTATAAAGATTTAGCATAACTTTCTTGCTTTTTTACTTTATGTCTATTTATAAAGCCCTCCCAAACCCACGACCTCTACCACCTAGAAGGACAAGGGCAGCAGGTGCATGGGACTACCGCTTGCAAGTTCCCCTCCAAGTCACACAACATCCTGACTTGGAAATATATCGCCATTCCTTCATCGTCGCTGGGTCAAAATCCTGGAACTCCCTCCCCATCAGCACTGTGGGAGTACCTTCACCACATGGACTGCAGCGGTTCAAGAAGGTGGCTCACCACCACATTCTCGAAGACAATTGGGGATGGGCAATAAATGCTGGCATTTCCAGCAATACCCACATTTCGTGAATGGATAAAAAAAAAGCCCAGCATCCCATATGCTTTTTTAAACAGCCTTATCAACTTGTCCTGCGACCATCGAAGATTTGTGTACATACACCCCCAGGTCTCTCTCTTCCTGCAACACCTTTAAAATGTTACCATGATGTAGGCTGACATACCGAAACAGTGCTGTTCTTTGAACGAGACACTAAACTGAGGTCCTGCCTGCCTATTTCATGGCTGTTAAAAGATTCCCCAGCACACTTCAAAGAGAGTTAGGGAGTTCTCTTGGTGTCCTAGTGAAACCCCTCAAACAGGAATTCACCATTTATCTCATTGTTTTTTGTGGGATCTTGCTGTGCACGTAATAGCTGCCTCATTGCCTACATAACAACTGTGAGTGCAGTTCAGAGTAATCACACTACGTGACAAAGACTGCAGCAGTTCAAGGTAAGAGCCCACTACCACCTTCTCAGGGAAATAGGGATGGGCAATAAATGTGGCCTCGCCAGTGTCACCCACATCCTGAGAATCATGAGGTGCTATGCAAATGTAGATCTTTCTTTCTGTCAAGTACTGTGAGTACATCACTGGAGTACTGTGCACAGTTCTGGGCACCACACCTTCGGAAGGATATATTGGCCTCGGAGCAAGTGCAGCGTAGGTTTACCAGAATGATACCCAGACTTCAAGGGTTAAGTTACGAGGAGAGATTACACAAATTAGGGTTGTATTCCCTAGAATTTAACAGGTTAAGGGGTGAGCTGATCGAAGTTTTCAGGATATTCAGGGGAACAGATAGGGTAGCGAGAGAGAAACTATTTCCGCTGGTTGGGGCTTCCAGGATTAGGGGGCATAGTCTAAAAATTAGAGCCAGACCTTTCTGGAGTGAAATTAGGAAACACTTCTATACACAAAGCGTGGTAGAAGTTTGGAACTCTCTTCCGTAAACGGCAATTGACGCTAGATCAATTGTTAAGTTTAAATCGGAGATTGATAGCTTTTTGTTAACCAAAGGTATTAAAGGATATGGGCCAAGATGGGTATATGAAGTTAGATCGCAGATCAACCATGATCTCATTGAATGGCAGAACAGCCTACTCCTGTTCCTATGTTGCTTGCAACTCAGAGGTGGTGAGTGGACAGAGATTTGGAAAAACAGTTACTGTGTGATTTATGAGCCCATTTTTTAAGCTTGTAAAGGCTTGCATCATGGAAAGCTCACATTTTCTCAGCCATAAACATAAGGGCAGCTCTTGAACTAATTAAACAAAACAAACACAAAGCATTTCTGATATTCCTGTCCTATGACTTGTACATTAAAGCACTGTCGGTATGTGATGATGTACAAAGACCCACGCTCAATCATTTCCAGCTCCCTTTTTGCAAATGGTTTATTTTTTCTTCAAGATCTCCACATTTTTTTGTGTGCATTTCTGGAAGTGTGCTCTTTCTATCAAATTATTCCTCCTTAAGTCATGCTTTTTTTAAATTAATTATATGCAGGAACACATACTATGATAAACTTTGTCAGAAGCTATCTCTATAGATTCATGGCTCTAGAAAATCAACTTCACAGATCGTGAACTGGCAGATATTCAGGAATCCACTGCTTGCGCACTGAGCAAAAGCTGCAGGATGTGAAGTGTTGAATCCAGAGCTTTTGGTGCCACTTATACATTGCAAAATAATGAAAGGAGGACACTGAACACCAATGGGATGCTGGACAGTTTTGAGTTAGTGTCAAAAAAAAAGTTCCCAAGTCATCAATTTAAAAACTACATTTGGCTCTCAAAGTTATTGCTTTCAGTTCACAAAGATATTTTGTATTTTTTTTTTGTCTCCGCTCTGTCAAATTTCACCCCACCAATCACATAATCTGAGCAAGACAACCCTGAGCTGACCTTTTCTCAGGTCTTGGTGATTGCACCTCTGAGCTGGCCAATAGAGCTGCTTTTATACTGTCGCAGTTTTAGTTTGGATTCCAGGAGACCAGGATACTTCAGCCAACTCCCAATATCCAGGTGCATGAATCAGGCTCCCCTATCTGACAGCAGACTCACTGACACACAGAAGACTGGGTCCACAAGTACACCTGCTTTGATATTGTACTTTATGAGGTGCTAGGGCCACCGGGTCCTGAGGCACCAAACTGGACGAGATTTGCTGGATTCCAGCGGCTCGGACAATAAAGAACTCCAGCTTCTGCTGCCAGGGTAAGTGAGTCGGATTTGATGTGAATGCAAGGAGCCCAGTCTTCTGTGAATCATAGCTTAGACAGCAGCAGTATCAAAGTAGCATCGAAGGCGATTCAAAATTTGATTTTCCTTCCATCTAAGTGGGGGGTGGGTGAGGGAGAGGGGGAATGCCTGATTTCCAGACTGCATCATCCCAAGGGCATAAACCTATCTTACCACTCTCAGTGACGCAGCATTTTAAGAACAGAGTGGGAAATAAACCTGTAACAGCAACATTTGCTTCTCAGTTGAAAGGAATGAGCTCTGAGGCTCTCAATTTTGTGCTTTATAAACTACCAGAAAAGCCCCTCTTTGCAGACACCATTCAAGTGACGCTTTTATAAACCAAAGACTCAGACTAGAATTATCACGATCTAATTACAGCAATAGACTGGTGTAGACAAGCAGTGTGACTCTTACTGCAGAACCATTTGTAACAAAACAAAAAATGTATAAAATCCAAATCATGAGTTTACAGATCGGTCTAGCATTTCAAATGGAGCAGCTCATGTGATGCTATTACATCCCAACCTGACAGTACAGCATTCAAGGAGAGTGTCAGATTTTAGTCTCCCGATCAATTCTGCTTCAGTCATAGAAGGAAGAAATATACTCTCAAAAAGCAGCACACTCAAGTAGCATCAATGAGCTGCTTGTAGTATTCTAATTATTGTTTTAATTAAGTGCCACTCTTTATTCAGATTCCTCTTCACAAAGCCTGCTGAGTAGGAACAGCATGCAGTAATTTAACTCGTGTATATTTTTAGCACAGCCAGAAAATCTTCACACAGTGCTAAACACAGCATTGGTTACGCTAGCCATATGGAGTTTTTAAATTTGTTTTTAATTATTCAGCAGGGTAAATGGCATAAATCCATCAGATTTGTTTTTCAATTACCTTTGGATCCCAGCAAACCGTGATGTTTGTTACAAGGTGCTACACATGGAGTAAAATGTTCCTGGGCATGGCTGCAAAGAAATCTGCTATGAATTTTGCAAAACTTCAATGCTGTCCCCAAGTTATGAGAGGTATCTAATCGGCAATGCCACAGTTCTGATATTAATAAAAATATTTATTTCATGTATGTGGCCATAAAATAATGCAGGATGAATGGACCATCACAGCATCACAAGATTTTTTTTATTCATTCACGGGATGTGGGTGTCGCTGGCAAGCCCAGCATTTATTACCCATCCCTAATTGCCCTTGTGAAGGTGGTGGTGAGCCGCCACCTTGACAACTGAGTGGCTTGCTAGGCCATTTCAGAGGGCAGTTAAGAGTCAACACTGCTGCGGGTCTGGAGTCACACTTAGGCCAGACCGGGTAAGGACAGCAGATTTCCTTCCCTAAAGGACATTAGTGAACCAGCTGGGTTTTACGACAATCCAGTGGTTACATGGTCACCATTACTGATACTGCTTTTTTTTTTAAGTTCCAGATTTATTTAACTAACTGAATTTAAATTCCCCAGCTGCCGTGGTGGGATTTGAACTCACGTCTCTGGATCATTAGTCCAGGCCTCTGGATTCCTAGCCCAGTGACATTACCACTATGCTTTGAATGTGAAAGGCCAGGGTTATGGACTACATTACCCCATCACGCAGACCACCCCAACGCGTCGATCGCCTTGTGTGGAACTTCTCGACAAGTCCTCAATTTCTCTTTCATTAGTTTAAACCTGTGCTTCCTTGTCCAACTGTTACATTTTCGTTAGAAGTAGTGCCCCATATTGCTGACACGGTAAAGATATCAACAACTTGCATTTTCGTAGTGCTTTTAATGTAGTAAAACAGCCCAAAGCGCTTCACAGGAGCGTAATCAGACAAAAATCTACACTGAGCAGGAGGAGATATTAGGACAAGTGACCAAAGCTTGGTCAGAGGTAGGTTTTAAGGAGGATCTTCAAGGAGGAGAGGTGGAGAGACAGAGAGGTTTCGCGAAGGAATTTCAGAGCTTAGGGCCTAGATGGTCGAAGGCACGGCCGCCAATGGTGGGGCGAAGGAAGTGGGGGTGCACAAGAGGCCAGAGTTGGAGGAATGTAGAGTTCTTAGGGTTGTAGGGCTGGAGGAGGTTACAGAGATAAGGAGAGGTAAGGCAATGGAGGGATTTGAAGATGAGAATGAGAATTTTAAAATTGAGGTGTTGGTGGACCACGAAGAGTAGTGAAAAGCCTGTCATCTTTTAAGAAATAATTGGATGCTGAAATGGGGAGACATCAGGGAAAATTCAGAATAGATGAACTAAGAAGCACCAAATGACCTCTTTCATCCATAATTATCTTAGGACTAGGAGTCACCCAATCTCAGTGGTTCACACAATTAGCCTTAGCATTCCTAATCTAGGACATAAGATACACAGATTGGCCAAGGATCTTGCTCCTGACCTCAGGCTGGTTACGTGAATGTTAAGTGAGGACAGATTTACTCAAAGAATGGTCACTTCTACGTGAGGTTGTAAGCCATACGATTCTGCTGAGTTGACCAGTATGCCTTGTGCTACTACGCTTTCTGCTTACGATACAAAATGTTTGACCAATTTAAGAAAACCTCAGCGTGGTGATGAGTAATGTCTGTATGTATACCTTTCAATAGTGAATGTCTATGTCTATGTCTGTTACAACTGTATAGAATGGAGACGTAGAAATTTAAATGCAAGATACAGAATGACCAGTTAGTGGCCTGCCCACGCGCTAGTTATGTATGGGGTAATGTCTGAATCCTAAAAATAAGAAAATAGAATTTGGAAGTAACAAGCATTCCCCTGAATCAAATGTTGTTCAAGAGGGTGTCTATAGATAGATCATGACAACCACATTTCCTGAAATGTAAACAACTTAAGGTATAAGAATAGGTGGCATAGCTGGAGTCTGGCAGAACAGACTCGAGAAGATGGCGCACTGAAGCCACTGTACTTCTTTTCACCGGACTGAGGTAAATACTCCTTCTGTATTTTGCAGTGCTTCTAATAAAGAGATTAAAGACAATTTGTTGTTGTGAACTTGATTATCTGATGTCCAAAATCATAAGACTCCTCTCATTAGAGTCAACTAGGTACTGTAGGACAGTGAAAGCAGCAAGACTGGTTTGGCAGTACAAATAAAATCTGCTTCATTACTGGATATCTTCACTGAACAAGTTACTGGAAGACTATAATGAGGGCACAATTTCTATACACGGCTACTTCTCATCAATTCCTTTAGTGGACTATACTTTACTTGTCAAAGTTCTATGTTGGCACTGAGATCATCCAAATGGTTTATCGAAATACACTCATCAAATCCCATAACTTGTCTTCCCTTTTACTCGTTACAACACTGGTGGTGTCTTCATCTCAGTTTTCTCAATCATCAACACATACAAATTTCAAATGGTGAAGATCTTGGTTTTAAGTCACCCAAATTGTTGATTTGGGGCACTATTTCAAAGCAATTTGAGTCAATGATCCTGCTAGTGTAGAAACAGAAAATTATGGTCTATCAACATCTGAAAAG
This sequence comes from Squalus acanthias, assembly GCA_030390025.1. Taxonomy (NCBI): domain Eukaryota; kingdom Metazoa; phylum Chordata; class Chondrichthyes; order Squaliformes; family Squalidae; genus Squalus; species Squalus acanthias. The sequence goes on from CM059433.1 coordinate 133,904,634, forward strand.
AGCAAAAGGCAGTTTAACACTTCAATGGGGAGCCTCCATCAGAACTCTTATTTCCAGCATTTCTCTTTTTATTTCAGATTTCCAGCATTCATGAAATTTTATAACTATGGTTGTTTTTCCTAGCATGACAATTTCCTTTTGCATTTTTATATAAAGGCTGTAAATTTGCTGGACATGCACCATGTTTATAGAGGAACTATATTATATCGACAGATTAGTACTGTAAATAGATACTGTCCGGTGTTATACTCTGAGGAGTAACACGATGATTTGCGACTAAGAACAAACAAATATGTAACATATAACAACTTTAAAAAAACCTGAAAGAGTACAGCTGTGTTTCTAACCGATGCCTGAAAGCTAGCAGTAACTGTTTCACCCTAGGCCAAACAGTCAGGGCTCTCAACATGCTGTATCTGGAGCTCCATTTCTGCTTCTTTCTTCCAGACTTCCTGCCACATATCAATATGGTGTTTTCTGGGACTCAACAATAGGCTACTTCACAGCTGCTTTTTACAGCAGTTCCCTAGAGCCCATTGGGACGGATGTTCAATTGACATTGAAAAGCTGAAACAACACAATGTGCTGCCTGGGGAGTTCGACAGTGTATATTCCTAGGGATGAAGATGGGGATTACATTCGCCACTGCCACCCTGAACCTGCTTTATTGTCAGTAAAGTTACAAATTAGTGCTAGTTAATATCCTGTGGCACTACGGACAAAAATTAAAGGGCGTGAGCATGCTCTGCTGGATTTCTCCCATTGACTGAACCCCCACACCCACATACCCAGACAGTGCCCTCTATTTTACCACCCCCCACCCCACCAACGGGTGAGAGGGGGCTAGGGTTAAAATACCAGAATCAAGCAATCCAACCCCAAACCAACCCCATTCATGACACAATTCAGGCCCTGGACGAGGCTCCCACTAAAAGCTGGCTTAACGTGTAAAAGTCATGCCTCGATGATATAATCGACAGCACAACTTATTTTTAACCTCAACCCGGAGAGTCATGTGCTGTCTGCTGCCCGGCAGCAGAATCATGGAGGGAGGAGCCTGGTTTTAAACTCCTAGCGGGCGCGAAGGAGCAGTAATGTTCTCCCCAGGCCTCACAAGGAAGCATTCAGCCTCCCTGCTACCAATTTCTGCCATCAGCAAGCTCCCCGCTCCCAATCTTAACCTCAGCTTTCTCCTCCCCTCCCGATCCTTAAGATCCGTTGGGATTGGCCAGGCCCCCACGTCCCCGGACTTTCCGGGTTCTTCGCCCACCACTATTAATATCAGGGCCAGTGAGTCTGGAATGCGTTGCCTTAGCCTTTATCTCACCTGTTTGACAATGGCAGAAGCTTGGACCATGGGTGTTTGAGTTTGTTTCTCAATCTAAAAGGGAGAAAGCAGAGGCCATCTTTGGGGGAAAAAAAAGCAGAAAGAGAAAAAGATAAATCAGATCTCAGACACCAACTGCTGGTTCATTCTCTCCCTCTCTATTTGGTGCTGGGTTACACATGGTCAATTCCTAGATCAACACACAGAGGAAGCAGGTTAGAAGATAGAGCCTGTTTTAAAGGGTTTAAATTTGTGTAGAGCTGCGAGTATCTGCTAAACAGAGTGGCAATGGGAATTTGGAGCAGAGGGGAAGGAAATGCCAAGTGCTTTAAACCAAAGGACAACAGTAAATATATAAATAATCAGAGTAATTCATTAGCTCTAAAGGGATAAAATTAAAATTAACTAAGAGGAGGATATCTACCTTAAAGGAAGCCAAATTGCATTAAAAAAAAAACTGGTATGCATAAATAATTAAATAATAAATAGGAGTAAGGGGATACTAAACTAAAAACATACATAAGTAAATGGACTTTTAAGCAACATGATGGGACAGCTGAGACCTGCTGCCTGCAATTCCTGTGCCATGTGAGAACTCCAGGACGCTTCCTGTTGGATAACCACACGTGCAAGAAGTGCCTCCAGTTACTTAAACTCGAGCTCAAGGTTTCGGAGCTTGAGAAGCGGCTGGAGTCACTGCAGGGCATACGGAGGCTGACAATTTCCGAGAGCGCACGTTCCAGGAGGTGGTCACCCTGCAGGAAATTAAAGGCATGACCTCAAAAGGTAGTAATCTCTGGGTTACTCCCAGTGCCACGCGCTAGTGAGTATAGGAATAGTAGGATAAGACAGGTTAATGCGGGGCTGGAGAAATGGTGCAGGGAGGACGGACTTCAGATTCCTGGGGCATTGGAACCAGTTTTTGGGCAGGAGGGACCTGTTCAAGGTGGACGAGTTGCACCTCAACAAAGATGGGACCAATGTCCCCACGGGAAGGTTAACTGGTGCTATGGGGAGGGTTTAAACCAATTTAGCAGGGGGATGGGAGGACTGGGAGAGAGAAATAGCAGTAGAGTAAAGAATAGTTCAGAAATAGGAGTGGATCAGACAGGAGCAAATGCGAGGCAGTCTAAGATGGGTTTGGAGTGCATGTGGGTAAATGCACGTGGTGTGGTAAATAAGGTTGGTGTTTCAATGAGAGAGAATTTTGGGAACAATGATCATAACTATTCTAAACCTGATGATGTTATGAAAAAAGGACAAGGAACAATCAAGCATAAAAATACTTAACTGGAGGAGGGCTAACTTCAGTGGGTTGAAGAGAGATCTGGCCCAAGTGGATTGGAATCAAAAATTGGTATGCAAAACAGTCATTGAACAATGGGAGATCTTCAAAGAGGAGATGGTTTGGGTACAGAGTAGACACATTCCCATGAGAGGGAAAGGAAGGGCATCCAAAGCTAGAGCTCCCTGAATGACGAAAGATGCAGAGATTAAAATGAGACAGAAAAAGGAAATTTATGACAAATGTAAGGTTCATAATACAGCAGAGAACCAAGCTAAATATAGAAAGTATAGAGGAGATCTACAAAAGGGAATTAAGAGGGGCAAAGCGAGAGAATTAGGATAGATTAGCAGCTAACATAAAAGGGAACCCGGAAGACTTTTATACACACATAAATAGTAAAAGGAAGGTAGTCAAAGGAAGGGTGGGGCCAATTAGGGGACAAAAGGAGATATTCTTGTGGAGGCAGAGGGTATGGCTGAGGTACTAAATGGGTACAGCACACAGCATTCGGCCTGTTGAGCCCGTGCCAGCTCTCTGCAAGAGCACTTCAGCTAGTCCCACTCCCCCACCCTTTCCCCGCAGCCCTGAAAATGTTTTTCCTTCAGGTACTCATCCAACTCCCTTTTGAAAGCCACGATTGAATCTGCCTCCACCACCCTGTCAGGCAATGCATTCCAGCATGCCAGATGCTAACCGCTCACTGCGTAAAAAAGTTTTCCCTTATATCGCCTTTGGTTCTTTTGCCAATCACCTAATCTGTGTCCTCTGGTTCTCGACCCTTCTGCCAATGGGAACAGTTTCTCTTTATCTACTCTGTCGAGACCCATCATGATTTTGAACACCTCTATCAAATCTGCTCTCAACCTTCTCTGCTCCAAGGAGAGCAACCCCAGCTTCTCTAGTCTATCCACTGAAATCTGAAGTCCCTCAACCCTGGAACCATTCTTGTATATATTTTCTGCACCCTTTCTAAGGCCTTCACATCCTTCCTAAAGTGCGGGGCCCAGAATTGGACACAATACTCCAGTTGAGGCCAAACCAGTGTTTACCAGTTCGTCATAATTTCCTTGCTTTTGTACTCAATGCCTCTATTTATGAAGCCCAGGATCCCGTATGCTTTTTTAACCGCTTTCTCAACCTGCCCTGCCACCTTCAACGATTTGTGCATATATACCCCCAGGTCTCTCTATTCATGCACCCCCTTTAGCATTGTACCCTTTAGTTTATATTGCCTCTCCTCGTTCTTCCTACCAAAATGCATCAATTCACACTTTTCTGCGTTAAATTTCATCTGCCACGTGTCTGCCCATTTCACCAGCCTGTCTACTTCCTCTTGAAGTCGATCACTATCCTCCTCACTGTTCATTACACTTCCAAGTTTTGTGTCATCTGCAAATTTTGAAATTGTGCCCTGTATTCCCAAGTCCAAGTCATTAATATATATCAAGAAAAGCAGTGGTCCTAATACCGACCCCTGGGGAACACCACTGTATACCTTCCTCCAGTCCGAAAAACAACCGTTCACCGTTTCTCGGTTTCCTGTCACTTAGCCAATTCCGTGCTGCCACTGTCCCTTTTATTCCATGGGCTTTAACTTTGCTGGTAAGCCTATTATGTGGCAAATGCCTTTTGGAAGTCCATGTATACCACATCAACCGCATTGCCCTCATCAACCCTCTCAGTTACCTCATCAAAAAACTCAATCAGGTTCAACACGATTTGCCTGTAACAAATCCATGCTGGCTTTCCTTAATTAATCCACACTTGTCCAAGTAATTGTTAATTTTGTCCCTGATTATCGTTTCTAAAAGCTTCCCCACTACCGAGGTTAAACTGACTGGCCTGTAGTTGCTGGGTTTATCCTTGCACCCTTTTTTGAACAAGGGTGCAACATTTGCAATTCTCCAAGTCTCTGGTACCACTCCTGTATCTAAGGAGGATTGGAAGATTATGGCCAGTACCTCCGCGATTTCTACTTTAACTTCCCTCAGCATCCTAGGATGCATCCCACCTGGTGACTTATCTACTTTAAGTACAGCCAGCCTTTCTAGTATCTCCTCTTTATCAATTTTTATCCCATCCAGTATCTCCACTACTTTCACTGTGACTTTGGCAGCATCTTCTTCCTTGGTGAAGACAGATGCAAAGTACTCATTTACTACCCCAGCCATGCCCTCTGCCTCCATGCGTTGGTCTCCTTTTTGGTCGCTAATCGGCCCTACCCCTCCTCTTACTACCCGTTTACTTTTTATATGCCTATCGAAGACTTTTGAATTCCCTTTTTTGTTAGCTGCCAATCTATTCTCATACTCTCTTTGCCCCTCTTATTTTCTTTTTCACTTCCCCTCTGAACTTTCTATTTTCAGCCTGATTCTCACTTGTATTCTCAACCTGACATCTGTCAAACACCCCCTTTTTCTGCTTCATCTTACTCTCTATCTCTTTCGTCATCCAGGGAGCTCTGACTTTGGTTGCCCTACCTTTCCCCCTCATGCGAATGTACCCGAACCATCTCCTCTTTAAAGACAGCCCACTGTTTTATTAAAGTTTTGCCTGCCAATCTTTGATTCCAATTTACCCGGGCTAGATCCGTTCTCAATCCACTGAAATTTACCTTCCTCCAATTAAGTGTTTTTACTCTAGATTGCTCCGTCCTTTTCCATAGCTAATCTAAACCTTATGATACTATGATCACTGTTCCCTAAATGTTCTCCGACTGACACTTGCTCCACTTTCCCCACCTCATTCCCCAGAACCAGATCCAGCAATACCTCCTTCCTCATTGGGCTGGAAACATACTGATCAAGAAAGTTCTCCTGAACACACTTCAGAAATTCTTCCCCCTCTCTGCCCTTTACACTATTACTCATGTTTGATTCTGGGCACCACACTTTAGGAAGGATGTTAAGGCCTTCGAGAGAGTGCAGAAGAGATTTACTAGAATAGTACCAGGGATGAGAGACTTCAGTTATGTGGAGAGACAGGAGAAGCTGGGGTTGTTCACCTTAGAGCAGAGAAGGTTAAGAGGAGATTTGATAGAGCTGTTCAAAATCATGATGGGTTTTCATAGAGTAAATAAGGAGAAACTGTTTCCAGTGGTATTAGGGTCAGTAAGAGGACAGAGAATTAAGGTGATTGGCAAAAGAACCAGAGGCGACATGAGGAAACTTTTTTTTTTTTTTACACAGCGAGTTGTTGTGATCTTGATTGCACTGCCTGAAAGGGTGGTGGAAGCAGATTTAATAGTAACATTCAACAGAGACTTGGATAAATACTTGAAGGGAGTAAAATTACAGAGCTATGGGGAAAGAGCAGGGGAGTGGGACTAATTGGATAGCTCTTTCAAAGAGCCGGCACAGGCACGATGGGCCGAATGGCCTCCTCCTGTGCTATATCCTTCAATGATTCTAGGTTACATTATTTTTCTCAGGTGTTTTTCTTCCTTTACTAATATGCATCACTTATTCCTGTTGTGCAGCTCATCAACCACACCACTCTGTAGACGAAGTACACCTGTAAGGCAGTACTGAGGCACAGGACCTTGCTCCAGAAGACAACAATCTCCAGTGATGTGAAAGAACACAGCCATGTACTCAGGGCTGACCACCAGACACCAGACAGATAAAATCGAGCTTCAAAGTCCTAGAAGTAAAGGGAATTAGGGGTTACGGGGAGCGGGCAGGAAATTGGACATGAGGCTGAGTTCGGATCGGTCGAGGCCCTGTGGGTGGCGTAGCGGGCCCAGGGGCTGAGTGGCCGGGTCCTGCTCCTACTTCTTGTGTTCTTTAGATTTGAGGTGAGGATCAGATCAGCCATGATCTTATTGAATGGCGGAGCAGGCTCGAAGGGCCGATTGGCCTACTCCTGCTCCTATTTCTTATGTTCTTATTAAAGTCACTTGTTACACCTAGAAATCTCAAGCACATAACCGTGATTGGCTGGATGGGAGGCTGTGTTGAATATGCCCTTGAACATCAAACAATCCATCAAGAAAGACTACTGAAAAATAGGCTTAGAAATCTTTCAAAGAATGCCCATTATATTATTTTCAATTAGAAGAGATTTCAAAGATGGTGCTGGCAGTCTGGTGCTGCACATGTGGGATTTGATGACCTATTTTCCAAAACTACTTAAAGCCAATATATAAACAAAAAAAAAGTGGGAGGCAGTGGAGGGAGAGGAGTCAAAACTCAGGGATTCTTACTGTCCTTGTGTCAAACTGCAACAAAACTCAGTGGGTCAAGCAGCCACATCAAGGCTCCTTGGACTAGAATAACTCCTACGATACAAAACTGGGCCAGATAAAAAGATGCAACATCACAAAATGCTAATTAACACAGCATCAGAAGTAATTGCTGTAACAGCAATAACAGGAGCAAATGGATATTAAACATTCAACCCACTCTCGAATGATCCTTCAAATGAAAGTGGCAACTCTCACCCCTCCTACTCTAACATGTGGTTTGAATGAAGGGAATTAGATTATTTCATATGGTCACAACTGCAAATACTTTTGAGTTATGATTTCTTCATCAATAAACCACCCACTACGTTACAGGTCATCCAAGGTCTTTCTCAGCTCGCCATCCATTGGGAACTTAGAAAGAGAAGAGCCAGCCTGCAAACTTACCACAATGCTTCCAAAGGAAACAATTCCCAGCATTGCATGCATTTGCTCACAGGATTAGTTTGTTCTCCAATTCCAACACAAGAGGGAAATTACAACATCCTCCAAAGGTGAAATGATATAAATCTTGAGCATAGCGAGCCAAATATGCTCCAGATTTATATCATTTCACCATTGGACACAGCAATCAATGCCCATTGTTAAAGTTCAAGGAAAAAATACAAAGAATATAAAATATGCATAAAATGACATGAACAAACACTGAGGGGCAACACGGTGGCATAGTGGTTAGCACTGGTGCCTCACAGCGCCAGAGACCCGGGTTCGAATCTGACCTCGGGTGACTGTCTGTGTGGAGTTTGCACATTCTCCCCGTGTCTGCGTGGGTTTCCTCCGGGTGCTCCGGTTTCCTCCCACAGTCCAAAAATGTGTGGGTTAGGTTGATTTGGCTATGATAAATTGACCCTTAGTGTTAGGGGGGATTAAATATGTGGGGTTATGGGGATAGGATGGGATATGTTAGGGGGAATTAAATACGTGGGGTTACGGGGGTAGGGTGGGATATGTGTACTGTGGGGATTAAAGCAGGGACAGGGTACTGGACTTGGATGATCAGCCATGATCGTATTGAATGGTGGAGCAGGCTCGACGGGCCGAATGGCCTACTCCTGCTCCTAGATTCTATGTTTCTATGTTTCTATAAGCTCCAAGATCAGTCGGTGACTGGCATGTGTGTATACCCATCGCTATGTACATATACGTCACGTGACTGGTCAACGGCAAGTGCCATGTAGCGGTTTAGTAACCCACCCAACTCCAGAAAGTGCCAATAGCTTTGGGCGGATCAGTGCCTGGAGGAGAGTAGATGAAAAATCACTAGGATGCTGCCTTGTATGAAGAAATATAGGTACAAAAAAAACCTGAAAAATTGGGGAAAGCGGCGATTACGGGGTGATATGACAGTAGTGTTTAAAAGTATGAAAGGATGGGGCAAGGCAGATAGAAGTTGACTGTTTCCAGTAGTTGAGGGGGTGAAGAACAAGGAGCTATCGGTGCAAGATTATATGCAAGAGATTTATAATAGAGAGTAGGAGAAACTTCTTTACACAAAGGTGGCTGTGGAATTCACTTTCAGGGTTGAGGCAGAAACTATGCCAACGTTCAGGATTAGATTGGATAGGTGGATGAAAGGAAAGAGGTTGACGGGATATGGGAGCAACAACAACTTGCATTTATATAGCACCTTTAACGTAGTAAAACGTCCCAAGGCGCTTCACAGGAGCTGTTATCAAACAAAATTGGACACTAAGCCACATAAGGAGATATCAGGACAGTGACCAAAAGCTTGGTCAAAGAGGTGGGTTTGAAGAAGCGTCTTAAAGGAGGAGAGAGGCGCAGAGAGGTTAAGGGAGGGAATTCCAAAGCTTAGGGCCTAGGCAGCTGAAGGCTATTTGCTCAGAGGGTAAACATGGGCTGGTTGGGCCGAATAGAATGTTTCCAGTTTTATAACTTCCATATATTTCTACCACATATGACTATAAGCAAAGTACCATCAGCTGATTACATCTTTTCGCAGTCCTGTATTCTCCAGGGCATTGGCACACTGCAATGAAGGCTGACTTGCATATCCCCACATCTGGTGGGGTGCGATCGTGATAACGTGGATGACAAGAATTCAGAATAATCGGCTCGCATGCAACACAACCACAATCTCATTACATTGAACAATGGAATTTGTGGCACGAGGGATCATGCTATGAATATCCAAATCAGATGTTACACAATTTCATTACTTACAACTACAACAAAACCAACAGGAAATAGTCAATTCCTCTTAATAGCAAGCAAAAAAAATTGCACAAAGAATAAGAACTGCTTTCAGATGAAACTTGAAAAAACATTTTATTTATTTTTGCTCTAATCTTCTCTTGCTAGGGTACTGCACCACAGGTGCCAGGAGCCCTCTGGTACCACGTTCGAGTGGTCACCGTTCACATACAAGTCAACACGTCAGGCATTCACCATCTAAGTCACCACAGTTGTGCCTTACCCTAGCCTCACCCGATGGCCACACTGTCCAGGTGGGATCATTGCATAATGGTCAACAGCAGAACAGCTGGTCCAATATCTTGCAGCACAGAAGGAGGCCATTCCAGTTCTGTAAAAGACCTAGCCAATAAGTCCCTCTCCCCTACTCTATCTCCTTAGCCCTGCAAATGTTTCCATTTCAAGTATACATACAATTCCCTTTTGAAAGTTAATATTGAATCTGTTTCCACCACGCTTTCAGGCAGTGCATTCCAGATCATAACGACTCGCTGCGTAAAAAAATTTCTCATCTCCCACCTGGTCTTTTGCCAATTGCCTATCTTTAAGCTCAAGGCACTGAGTCCAATTACAACAACTAACTGCTGCCCTGATGGCGAGCTGCCAACCCAGCTGAGAATGGCCTGTATAGTTCGGGGCCACACCGGGCTTGGCCTTTACCCACCAGGCCAAGAGGAGCTGGAAGGATTTCCTGTTTCTAACGCAGCTTTTCAAATTGAAAACCTCTTGCGTGACAAATCCTTCTAATTGTTCAGTTCTGTTGATGGGTTAACACACAAAACGCTAAACCACGAAATGCTAACCCTGTCTTTTCTCTTAAAGGTACTGAGTGCTAGAAATCTGAATTAAAAACAGGAAATACACACCATTCTCAGTTTTTTGTTTAAATCTCTATAAATTATTCTGCTCCTCATAACTAATGCAAACTTCATTTAAAAGCTGTCCAGCATTTAAAAAGCTAGACTGGTATGTGTGCTGCTTCAGGCCGTAGAACACAAGGGATATTAGCCCAGGATTCTTCCAAGACAGCAACTTTCGGAGTTCAACCATGCCCTCGTTTGGTAGAGGCTTGCTGGGAGAGAAAAGAACAGTCGGCAGCTAATGTGCGTCACTGGAAAGGCCGGGGAGATCTCTCCTCTCTCCTGGTCTTGCGGATTGGGATGGGGAGCAGGAACACAAAAGATAAGAAAAATAAAATGAAAGTGGAAGAAACTAACAGCACTTACATTTTTGCTGTTTCTAAAGCAAAAGCCATGTATTTTATCATAAACCTGTAACGCTATTAAAATTACTGAAACTTTCAGTTACTTGTTGCATTGCAATCTGCATAATTTCAAATTCTTTTTTAAAAAAAAGGCAATTGATAAACATGTAAAAGCCAGTAAACAATAACATTCCTGTAAACTATTACAAATTCATTCTTGCTGAGCCTTTTAAGTTTCCCTTCCTCAGTACTGATAGTCAGAAATTCTGAATTTTGAGGCATTCAGCCACAAGTCAATTCCTCTCTTTGCACCACCTGTCTGATCAGAGCATGAAAATTCAGATTTTCATCTGAATTGTGGGTAGCACTGGCAAGGCCAGCATTTTTTCCCATCACTAGTTGCCCTCGAGTGGTGGTGGGCCTCCTTCTTGAACTGCTGCAGTTCGTGTGGTGAAGGTGCTCCCACAGTGCTGTTAGGGAGGGAGTTCCAGGATATTGACCCAGTGATAATGAAGGAACAGCGATATATTTCCAAGTCAGGATGTTGTGTGACTTGAAGGGAAGCTTGGAGGTGGTGATGTTCTCATGCGCCTGCTGCCCTTGTCCTCCTGGAGGTCGCGAGTTTGGGAGGTGCTGTCGAAGAAACCATGGCGAGTTCCTGCAGCGCATCCTGTAGATAGTACACACTGCAGCCACGGTACGCCAGTGGTGGATGTTTAGGGTAATGGAGGAGGTGCCGATCAAGCGGACTGCTGTGTCCTAGATAGGGTCGAGCTTCTTGAATGTTGTTGCAGCTGCAACACATCCCTCTTGTGTATTTAACTAGTGATACTGGATTCCTAAATGGATCGGTTACCCCAGGGCTGACACCCCATTCCTTGATGAGAATAACAATACATCACACACAAATTTAAAGAAATCTTACTCTTTTTAAAGCAGGTTAGTGCTCTCAATCAAAACAGAAGCAGAGAGTGCACAGGAAATACAGAAAGATTTTGGCTGGCTGACAGTTGTTTGTGTTGGTACAGTTTCAGCTCCTGCACCGTTATCTTTATCTTCATTTTATTTTGTCACTCTTATCTTCCTTACTTTCAGATAAGGCTTTACTTTAATTAGCTGCACTGTGAAACAAGTCAAGTAGGCAAATTTAGATATCTAAACACTGCACGTACAAGAACACTACTCACAGGCAGAGGTTGCAGTTCTGGTTTACAGCGTGCCTGGTCTGATGAGTTCCAGTTAACCCCGTAAGTTCGAAGCAAGTTGAGCTATCCTACAGCACAGTTGATACCCAGTCTAAGATATATTTGCCACAGAAATAATTACTGCGATAAAAGGAAATAGCACAAATAACGGTAGCAGGAGAAAATACACATTAAAATTACTTAAAAGAAACAGAAAGGTGGGGGAGGCGGAAGCAAGAGTATATTACGTTCACTCTGACGATAACAGTCTGTGCCCCACTGCAGCTCCATTCATTTTGATGAGTCAGAACCTTGGACTGGCTAGAGAGCCACCCGGCCCTGGGAAAAGCAAACAATCAACGTGCCGAACACCCACAATGGATCACTGGCAGGTCATCACTGCTGTCAGATAGATGGAGAAAATGTATGGGCTTCTTCCTGCATATTCCTGTTGTCCGACCATCTTTTATTAATGGGAGTAAAAGCCCCCTTTTCCTGTAATAAGTCCAACTCATCTGTGACTCCTGTCCTAACAGACTTCTATCATCTCCCAACACATTGCCTTAAGAATATTCATTTACAAATCCATCCATGACCTCGCCCCCACCTTACCTCTGCTACCTCCTCCAAACATCTGTCCCAGCCTGCAACCTCTGTTCTTCTGACTAAGGGCTATTCTGGACCCTCCCTTTGCTCCACCATTAATGGCAAAACCTTCAGCTATCATGGTCCTGTACTCTGGAATTCTCTATTTAATCCCCGCAAACATGCAGCATCTCTCCCCGCCTTCCAAAAAATGTCTCCCAATCAAGCTCCTCAGGCGACTTCCCTAAAACTTCTCTTAACTTTTGTGTGTACCATCTACAAGATGCACTGCAGCAACTCGCCAAGGCTTCTTCAGCAGCACCTCCCAAACCCGCGACCTCTTCCACCTAGAAGGACAAGGGCAGCAGGTGCATGGGAACACCACCACCTCCAAGTTCCCCTCCAAGTCACACACCATCCTGACTTAGAAGTATATCGCCGATCCTTCATCGTCGCTGGGTCAAAATCCTGGAACTCCCTCCCTAACAGCACTGTGGGAGTACCTTCACCACACGGACTGCAGCGGTTCAAGAGGGCGGCTCACCACCACCTTCTCAAGGGCAATTAGGAATGGGCAATAAATGCTGACCTTGCCAGCGACGCCTACATCCCATAAAAAAACAAATTAAAGAAAACTTTTGCTAGGTGTCTGTTTTCTCCACCCTTTCTTGTGAAGAACCTTGGAATACAGTATCAATGAAAGTTATTAGCACCAAGAGAATTCTACTTTAGGAATAAGGAATAGAGGCAAAGGCGTCACCAATTGAGCCAGCATCCGCATGTGGGAAGATTGTGGCTTTAGACTCACTCCAGGACTTGACTTGAGAACATAATCTGGCTGACGTACTGCAGTACCGAGGGAGCGTTGTTGGAGTTGCTGTCTTCCGCATGAGACGTAAAAGATCCCATGGCCCTTGTCAAACAAGTGCATGCGACTTCTCCCGGTATCCTGGCCAACTTTCATTCCTCAACCAACAGCATTAAAACAGATTATCTGTTTGTTTATCTCATTTGCTGTTTGGGGGCTGTTGGTGTGTGCAAACTGGCTGCTGCATTTGCCAACCTTACAACAGTGATTACACTTTTTTGCAGAACCAAAACTTGGTCTTCTCTATGCCTGGGTGAAATATGACTCGGATATCCTTGTATTCATGATACCATTGTAGCAAATCAGACAGTCACATCAAGGCTTTTCAAAAGTGGGATAAGCTGGCTTCATGCCTCTAGAAGTAACACGTTAGAAGACAATGTGCACTGGTATCATGTGCATCGCTGAGGACACGACATTCAACAAGTCTTGATCCTGGGAAGCAGCATCAACCAGAGGATGAAGATAAGTGAATCTAACCCACAACCCTCTGATTCAGAACATGAATGTGCTACCACTGAGTCAAGCTGACACTAACTATTCTTAAAGAGTTATTTCGATTCCACGTCGTATTCAGTGCTGGACTACGCAGACACACCTATCCATCACTTCCCAATGGGAGTGTAAAATTGTACAGTTCAGCAGTTGGGCTACAGCAAGTTTGAGTGGAAAACAAACAGTGAAAATTTACCCCCATTTTTGTGTTCCATCAGAACATCCTTGAATGCATTATCGACCATAACTCACTCTATCCCAGCTGCTATTCATTTTTAATGAATCCAAACTATTCCAACCACGACTGGTAATGACATTCTTTCTTAGGTACAAAGAGTTTATGAAGTTTGTATTGCGTACTCTTGCTAGTTTTTTTCCCACCATGGCTTTCAAAAAAGTCTCTCTCACTTTATTTCCACCACCCACCCCTGACAAAGGAACCTCCAGGATACTGCAGTGGAGTTTCTACTAAAATTCAGATGTTAATTCTATATATTTAAAATATGCTGAAATTATATATTTAAAAAAAATTAGTGGCAACGTTGGGCATTTCAATAAATAAGACTCTAGATGAGGTGTAAATAGCAATGGCTGAATCATCAACAGCTGCCATGTGAGAGAGAAAAAAAAGAAAAGAAATAAAAATAGGGGCCGAGGTTATAGACTGAAATTGTTGAACTGGATGTTGAGTCCAGAAGGCTGTAAAGTTCCTCATTGAAAGACTTTTTTTTTCTTCTTTTCATTTTTCTTTTTTTTCCTCTCACATGGCAGCTGTTGATGACTCTGCCATTGCAATTTACAACTCATCTAGAGTCATCTTTTGTTTCTTAACTTGTCCCATTACCATCTCCTTTTGCCTTGCACCATCATCCCTTTTGTCTTTTAATCACTCCTGCCTTCCATCCTATCACAGACCTTCCCTTACGTTCTTTCCTCCCCTCCTCCCTTTCCCTGCCCCTACACTTGCTTAAAAATCTGTTACATCTCTAACTTTTTCCAGTTCTGACGAAGGGTCGTCGACCTGAAACGTTAACTCTGTTTCTCTACAGATGCTGCCGAACTTTCAAAAAGAATTGGATATATACTTGAAGGGGGAAAAAATTGCAGAGCTATGGGGAAAAGAGCAGGGGGTGGAGTTAATTGGATAGGTCTTTCAAAGAGCCAGCACAGGCACAATGGGCCGAATGGCCTCCTTTTATGTTGTATGATTCTAAGAGCGTTTTGCTCAGTATAATCACACAGTGAAACCTGAGGGAAAATACACCGGGGTGGGGGGGCTGTGATGTAAGGTAAAGATATAGAATTGCCATAATATTTTTGATAAATGGGTGTGAACTTTTAAATATTTGTGCATTTAGCAGGACACGGTACAGGTCTGTGCCATTAACAACAGTGACTACACTTCAAAAGTACTTCATTGGCTGTAAAGCGCTTTGAGACGTCCAGTGGTCGTGAAAGGCGCTATAGAAATGCAAGTCTTTCTTTTTAATGGTTAAATCATGGTTGCTATTATAAACAAAATGAATGAAATTTAAGGACAGCAAAATGAAGCCATTTAAAATGGCATGAACATTAAAAGGTACAGTTGATATTTAACATTTTAATCAAATAGTATCCATAATTATAGGCTAAGTGTCACTGTGCCTCGGAGTAGTGGGTTACGGGTTTGTGCCTACAATACCACACGAGCCTGATCTGAGCCACGAGGCTGCGAAAAGTCCTCCCGAGGCAGGGAAAGAAAGAGCAAGAGAAGTCTCAGCCGTTCTATAACTCCCAGCTGTTGGTTCAGAGCAGCAACAGATTGCTCTCCTACTTGACCGCAGTCGGTGTGTGGCCTGGGAGGACAAAGGGGTAGGCAAAAATCAAGTGAGTCTTAATCTTCAACTTTTAAAAAAAACATCTCAAGTTTCTGAAAAATGCATGTGTTTTTAATATTTCTGTTATGAGTGGCATAATCAAAGAGCACACAGCAAGTTGCTCCGATAATAAATACATGCTGCGTTACTGATGTTTTTGAAACAGAGCCTTGGTGAACTGACGAATGGATACGGTTTCTTTCGGTTGGCCCCTTTCCATTAGACAGAAATGGCAAATAAATGCTACACAACAACACTACCAGTCAACATTCCTGCATCAACTGCAACACAGAAAGAACCACACGCCTACTCCAAATCACCCGGGAGTGCGATTAACAACCAAACTGAAGCTGGATGCAAGCTGAGCGGCACGTGCCGAGCAGTGCACCCAAGGATTTCCACACAAGCATGTGTACACTTCGAGGAGACCGCTGCAGACACCAAGCCAGAGAATGCTTACCTCGCCAAATGCTCCTCGGCCAATGACTTTCAGGATTTCAAAGTCTTCCTTATGGAGCCGCATCTGCTTCACCTTAACAGTGAAAGGTTTGGCTGAAACAGAACAAAAACACAAGCATTACTTCACTTTAAAGGAACGCTGAGGGAAGTGTTGGAACACAGCGCAGAAAAGAAGCTGGAGCTTGTAAATTATTGCCATGGACTCTGACAGCATAGCTGAAGAGACCAAAGCCATCATAACTAACACTTCACCCTAATGCTTATGGCATGTACCAATTCACACTAGATCTGAGGAGGAGTAGGTGCAGAGGGGGAAGACCAGGGGAGGGGGGTGGGGGAGGGGGAGGGGTTGAATTGAAGAATCCTCGAGTCTGCAGTTAAAATGAATTATATGCTGTTCTTATCCTGTGTCTTTTGCACGGGTGCATCACCATTTTCAGCACACCACAACCAAAATTGTTTAATATGGCCGGTGTGGGCTACACAAGGAAGACGAGCTCCAATAGCTGTTCATGTATCCTTTTCAAACTCTGCATTTCATTTATTTCCACTGCTCTCCCCACCCCACCCCCGCCCCACAACCACTAATACATAAAAAACCCCAGCCTTCTGTACCACCATTCTACTTTTACTGCTTGCAAAGAGTTGATCTCTGCCGCCCGCATCACTGAGCAACATACCGTAACCATTGCGTCCTCCTTGCATCACAGATGCACTAGTAGGTGCAATCACCACAGCAGAATGCCAACTGCATTTTAATGCGGTGAACTATTCAAAATTTCAAGTAACTGTAGTTAAATTATCTGTTTGCATTCTGCTAAATTTTTCTGCAATATTTTAGAGCATTTTTGCTAGTCTAGTCACAGTTAAATTCACAGGCAGACAAGCTCTTGACATGTTCTGCACATTAATTTAGTGATCATTTTAGCATTTAAACCTCAGCATCATTGAAAAAAGACTTTTGTTGGGAACAAGCAACAGTAAACATGCAAGAAAAATTAAAAGTCTAATCCTACGTACCGGAACAATACGCCAAGATACAAATTGGCGTGTAGATGTCAAAAATTACCAATGCTTTGGGGAATAGGGAAAATAAGGACTATAAATTTACCACTATTTACTGAAAGGAAGTGGGTTATAACCACCAAACCTTTTGAGGTGGGCAGGTGGCGGAAGAGGGAGGTGCCCACTGTAGTAGTATTAGAGAGTAAAAATCAGTAACCGCCCTGAGGTCATGTAAGGCCCTATATAAATATAAGTTCTTTCTTTCACTGTCTGGAATCGTGTTGGTAAATAAATTCCCTGTTGTGATCAGGCAAGATGCCAGGAAATGCTCTGCGTGTAGGTTCTTATCAAATGACGCACACATGATTGAACCCACGCAACCAGATACCCACATCCAAGTAATCTGGGGTTCTGCCATGCCTTAAGTGGTGTTGCATGATTGAAGATATCAATTATAGTGACAAGTGTACTTCAACTGTTGACGATCATTCAATAAATATGCAGTGATCACGTCATGAATGTAAATCCTCCAGTGTGGAAGCTGTACAATTTAACCATATTAAGCGCTATCAAAATCCACCATGAAGTTGGCCACTGGTTGAGATGGAGGGGTGGTGTGGGGAGAGGACTAAAAACACTCAACAGGCCCCATGATGTTTGTGGTGTAGGTTATGAAAATAAAAGTGATAAGGTGCAATCTCTGTTCAGGGCTCAGGCAGAAGTTAAAATCGAGCAGTGAGCTTTGCTCTTGCAGCTGCATCACCTGAGCACCCAGCCTTGTAATCATAGAAACATAGGAACAGGAGTAGGCCATTTAGCCCCTCGAGCCCATTCCGTCATTCAGTGAGATCATGTCTGATCTGCGACCTAACTCCATATACCCGCTATTGGCCCACATCCCTTAATACCTCTGGTTAACAAAAAGCTATCAATCTCCGATTTAAATTTAACAACTGATCTAGCATCAATTGCCGTTTGCAGAAGAGAGTTCCAAACTTCTACCACCCTTTGTGTGTAGAAGTGTTTCCTAATTTCACTCCTGAAAGATCTGGCTCTAATTTTTAGACTATGCCCCCTAGTCCTAGACTCCCCATCCAGCAGAAATAGTTTCTCTCTATCTACCCTATCTGCTCCCTTTACTGTCTTGAAAACTTCGATCAAATCACCCTTTAACCTTCTAAACTCTAGGGAATGCAACCCTAATTTGTGTAATCTCTCCTCGTAATTTAACCTTTGGAGTCCAGGTATCATTCTGGTAAACCTACACTGCACTCCCTCCAAGACCAATATATCCTTCCTAAAGTGTGGTGCCCAGAACTGCTCACAGTACTCCAGGTCTAACCAGGGTGTTGTATAGCTGCAGCATAACTTCTACCCCCTTGTATTCTAGTCCTCTAGATTATAAAGGCCAGCATTCCATTAGCCTTTTTGATTATTTTCTGCACCTGTTCATGACATTTTAATGATCTATATACCTGGACTGGACTATACTGGACCGCCCCCCCCCCCTCCCCCTCTGTGTGTTAATATAGTAACCTGTTCTATCCTTTTTAGGTCCAAAGTGGATGACCTCACATTTGCCTACACTGAAATCCATTTGCCAGTTTTGCCCACTTAATCTATCAATATCCCTTTGTAATTTTATACTCTCATCTACACTGCTTATAGTGCCACCTATCTTTGGGTCATCGGCAAATTTGGAAATATGGCTTTCTATGCCATCATCTACATCATTAATAAATATTGTAAATAGTTGAGGCCCCAACACAGATCTCTGCGGGACACCACGTCATCTCCTGCCAATTAGAGTACCTACCCATTATCCTTACTCTCTGCTTCCTGCCACTCAGCCAATTTCCTAAACAGGTCAATAATTTGCCTTCAATTCCGTGGGCTTCTACCTTGGATAACAGTCTCTTATGTGGTACTTTAATCAAATGCCTTCTGGAGGTCCATATAAATAACATCCATAGACATTCCCCTGTCCACTACTTTAGTCACCACCTCAAAAAATTCTATCAGGTTTGTCAGGCATGACCTACCTTTCACAAATCCATGCTGGCTCTCTCTGATCAACTGAAAATTTTCAAGGTGTTCGGTCACCCTATCCTTAATTATAGACTCTAGTCATTTCTCAACAACAGATGTTAGACTAACTGGTCTATAATTCCCTGGTTTCCCTCTCTCGCTATTATTAAATAGCGGAGTGACATGCGCAATTTTCCAATCTAAAGGAACGGTTCCTGAATTGAGAAAACTTTGGAAGATTATAGTTAGGGCATCTGTAATGTGCTCACCTACTTCCTGTAAAACCCTGGGATAGAAACCAAATGGTTCTGGGGATTTGTCACTCTTTATTGATATTATTTTCTGTCAGCTGTGGCTCAGTTGGTAGCACACTTGCCTCTGAGTCAGAAGGTTGTGGGTTCAACTCCAGGGACTTGAGCACATAAAGCTAGGCTGACACTCCAGTGCAGTGCTGAGGGAGTGCTGCACTGTCGGAGGTGCCGTCTTTCCGATGAGACGTTAAACCGAGGCCCTGTCTGCTCTCTCAGGTGGACGTAAAAGATCCCATGGCACTATTTCGAAGAAGAGCAGGGGCATTATCCCCGGTTTCCTGGCCAATATTTATCCCTCAACCAACATAACAAAAACAGATTATCACATTGCTGTTTGTGGGACCTTGCTGTGCGCAAACTGGCTGCCGCATTTCCCACATTACAACAGTGACTCCACTTCAAAAGTACTTCATTGGCTGTAAAGCGCTTTGAGACGTCCAGTGGTCGTGAAAGACGCTATATAAATGCAAGTCTTTCTTTCTTTCTATTACTGTTATTTTATTTACAGTAATTTTATCGAGACCCTGTCCCTGATTCAATATTAGTTTCCTTGGGATTTCCGGCATGCTCTTCCTCTACTATAAATACTGACGCAAAGTAATTATTCAACATGTCCGCCATTTCCTTATTATCATTGACAGTATCACCGATATCATTTTTAAGGGGCCAACAATGCTCTTGACTACTCTTTTTCCTAATATAATTGTAAAAATTCTGTGTGTTGATTTTAATATCCTTTGCAAGTTTCTTTTCATACTCCCTTTTTGCAGCTCTTACTGTCTGTTTTGTGACCCTTTTCTGTTCTTTGTCTCTTTCCCATTCGCCAGGATCTGCGCTTTTTTTGTATTTTTGTATGCTTTTTCTTTTAGTTTTATGCTGTCCCTTACCTCTTCAGTCATCCATGGCTGGTTTTTTGGCAAGTAGAGCTCTTGCCCCTCAGGGGTATAAACTGGCTCTGTATCACATTAAATTTTTTTATCAACATCTCCCACTGATCTTCTGTCAGATTTGCCCAGTTTACTGTGGACAGTCTCTGTCTCATCCCGTTGAAGTTAGCCTTACATAAAACTAGAATCTTAGTAACTGTTTCGCGTTTCTCCCTTTCAAACACTAATCACTCCAGGGTATACTCGGTACTCTCGATTTAAAACACGGCATTTTTTTTTAAACTATGCAGCCTCAAAATATGGGTCTCCTGCATGGGGACCACAGTTAGAATTCCAGTCTTGAGTGGTGAATGTATTCAGGTTTCCTTGTAAAGAGTGACTTGTACTAATATGAGCTGGATCGTTTGATGGTTGCAATACTATGGGCAGGTATGGTTGGCTGGGATCCTTCATATATGCCAGGTTTCAGCTTTTTCTGACGATGGTCCGTGTGTCACTGTTTGCTCCTACCAGAGTCCTTGTGGTAAGGGAAGGGAGTGCAGCCACAGTATACTCTTGGCAACAGGAGTTCCTGCCTACACTATGCAGCGGCCGGAGTCCCTGACATTAACTGTAAACTCACGCAGGAGTGGCACAGAGAGGTGAAGGGAGGAATGACTGGGACGGCAATGAAAGGGTCAAAATAGGAAAGATAAAATAGATGATCATGAAGGGAAGGCGGCACAGGCACATGGAGTGCAATGAAGTGGAGAAGGAAGCGAAAAATGGAGGAGAGAAGTGGATGGCAAGGGACCGAGGGAGCAGAGTGCCAGGTTGGACCGAGGGAGCAGAGTGCCAGGTTGGACCGAGGGAGCAGAGTGCCAAGGAGAAGCATGCTGAGAGAGGGATGACCTGGGACAGTTGGAAGAGGAGAGAGCATCTTCATGAAAGTGTGGGGAATTGAAGAGGAGTTGTGTCTCTGAAATTGGTCCGGTGGCAGTAGAGTGCCTCTGTGAACTGGGGCAGGGCAGAGGTCGAATGTGAGAGAACAACTTTTGGACAAAGTGATGATCTGGGTTGGTGTGTTGGAAATCCAAATGCCACTGTGAATTTCCTTTTTTTTAAATCTATCATTTGCAATTTAAAACAGTTTAGAATTAACCAGAATGGATCATTTTTAATGTAAATATTCTAATATCAACAGAGTAAACTGCCCCAGATTCCCTAGAAATGCACTACTGTGTCATCTAGATCAATGATTTGGATGAGGAGACCAAATGTAATATATCCAAGTTTGCTGATGATACAAAAGCTGGGAGGGAATGTAAGTTATGAGGAGGATGCAAAGAGGCTTCAAGGGGATATAGGCGAGCTAAGTGAGTGGGCAAGAACATGGCAAATGGAATATTATGTGGAGAAATGTGAAGTTATCCAATTTGGTAGGAAAAGTAGAAAAGCAGGGTATTTTTTAAATGGTGAGAAATTGGGAAATGTTGGTGTTCAGAGGGACCTGGGTGTCCCTGTACACAAATCACTGAAAGTTAACATGCAGGTACAGCAAGCAATTTGGAAAGCAAATGGTATGTTGGTCTTTATTACAAGAGGATTTGAGTATAAGAGTAAAGACGTCTTACTGCAATTATATAGGGCCCTGGTGAGACCATACCTGGAGTATTGTGTACAGATTTGGTCCCCTTACCTAAGGAAGGATATACTTGCCATAGAGGGAGTGTAACGAAGGTTCCTGGGATTGGGGGGATTGTCCTATGAGGAGAGATTGAGTAGACTAGGCCTATATTCTCTAGAGTTTAGATGAAAGAAATGCGATCTCATTGAAATATACAAAATTCTTACAGGACTTGACAGGGTAGATGCAGGGAGGATGTTTCCCCTGGCTGGGGAGTCTAGAACCAGGGGTCACAGTCTCAGAATAAGGGGTCGGCCATTTAGGACTGAGACAAGGAGAAATTTCTTCACTCAGAGGGTGGTGAATCTTTGGAATTCTCTACCCAGAGGGCTGTGGAGGCTCAGTCGTTGAGTATATTCAAGGCTGAGATCGATAGATTTTGGATATTAAGGAAATCGAGGGATATGGGGGTAGTGAAGGAAAGTGGAGTTGAAGTAGAAGATCAAACCATGATCTTACTAAATGGCGGAGCAGGCTCAAGGGGCCAAATGGCCTACTTCTCCTCCTATTTCTTCTGTTCTTACGTTCTCTACTTTTTAATTCTATCCCTCTAGAAATAAACCCGAGTGCTTCTTTATTGGCCTTATTAACCTGCGTCGCTACTTTTCCTAATAAGGCAGTTCAATATCCCACAGTTTCTACCAGAAAGCCAGAAGTCTAAATGGCTACTTAGGGATCAGGGCTATCCTCTGCAGCAGTGACTAATGACCCTGGCTCGGGTCCCAGGAACCTCTGGTGAACATCCATATACAGTACTGATGTTCATGGTGCCACAGGGATCCTAATGGAGATCACTGGAACACTTCGGCTGCCTTCATAGATCTGGGAGCTCTCCAATACAGCCCAGATGGGACATCTTGAATTGGAAGAGTCCTCCTGAAGGATGCACAAGCCCACCAGGGTGAGTAGGCAGCCAAGGCTCTGCGCGTCACATTGGGAACCCTTTGGCAGCTGTGAAATATTACATAGAATTTACAGCAGATAAACAGGCCATTCAGCCCAACTGACCCATGCTGGTGTTTATGCTCCACATGAGCTTCCTGCCATCCCTCTTCATCTAACCCTATCAGCATAAGTCTCTATTCCTTTCTCCCTCATGTACTTATCTAGCTTCCCTTTAAATGCATCAGAAAAAAAATCACATCTTTAATTACAACCATGTTCTAATAATAAAAATGTTTAATAAATCCTCATTTAGTTTCCTTTCCAGTTGCAGCAAAGTAGTGAATGGAAACTTTTTTTTATATTAATCACTTACTGGTATGCTGAGCAACATGGGGAGCACAGGCTCAAACATACTCTATAACCAAGGTTCCATTCCATCTATGGAGCAATCCATGCAACTCACTTTTAAAGGCCCTATACAGCTCTCATAACTCTTGGGCAGAACATCCTGTAGCTCCAAAAATAGACACTCACTAAATGCCAGGGAGTCAGTGGAAGAATGCAGGTTACCTATGAAACCCTAACATCTTCTTCACCTTGGCTCAGTGGTGGCACTCTCGTCTCGGGAGTCAAAAGGTTGCAGGTTCAAACCTCGACTTGAGCTCAAAATCTAGACATTCCAGTGCAGTACTGAGGGAGGTGCCGTCTTTCAGATGCGATATTAAACTGAGGCCCAGTCTGCACCCTCAGGTGGACGTAAAAGATCCCATAGCACTATCTTGAAGAAGAGCAGGGGAGTTCTCCCCGGTGTCCTGGCCAGTCCCTCAATCAACATCATAAAACAGATTATCTGGTCATTATCATGTTGCTGTCTGTGGGACCTTGCTTTGCGCAAATTGGCTATCACATTACAACAGTGACTACACTTCAAGAATACTTCATTGGCTGTAAGCATCTTAGGATGTCCCGAGGTCATGAAATACGCTATAGAAATGCATGTTCTTTCTTTCATTGGAACACAAAAACGGGAATAGGTTGAGCCCATTCCGCAATTCAATGGGATCATGGCTGATCCATTTACTCACCTCCATTTACCCATCTTTGCTCCATATCCCTTGATATCCTTCCCTAACAAAAATCTGGCGATCTCAGTCTTGAAAATTGACGGAGCAGCAACAAACTTTTGGAGGAGAGTTTTCCAGATTTCCACTACACTTTGTGATAAAGTGCATCCCTATTTTATTGCTGAATGGCCTGGCTCTATTTTTAGGATTATGGCCCCTTGTTCTGGATTCTCCCACCAGAGGAAATAGTTTCTCTGCATCTACCGTATTGAATCCCTTTATCATATCAGTCCCTACATCAAATCTACCATGAGTCTAACGGTGGAGGGCGAGGAAAGAGAAACAATTCAGATAAAACTAATGTTATCGTCAATCAGCCACCTTCTACCACATAGATCACAGTACTGGTGGATGGCTAGGAGCAGGTCTCCAACCACTACTTCAGTGCGTGGCATGTAGAAACACCAGGAGAAAGGGAAAATGTAGGAAAAATATTTTTTTTAAATGGTGAAACATGTGCAAAACTGCTGCGTCTGTACATTTCCCAATGATGAGAATCAGACTTCCGAGTTCACCCAAAAGTGGACATTTCATCTGACTTAAAACAGAAAGTTTAAACAGGCAGTGGTAATAGTACAGGCAGCAAACACTTTCACTTCTTGGCAACAGACACATTCAGTGCACTGCAAGCACTTAAGATATTCAAAGATTCTCCCCAGGAATCGTTTCCAAGATAGGAAAACGCACAGAAATGTAGCCAGTTAAGATCTAAATAAAAGCAGAAAATGCTGGAACTACACAGCAGGTTTGTCCGGAATTCTGATCCAGGGCCTCTCCCCAAGACACTAACCTGTCTCTTCCCCTTTTGACCTGCTGTGTATTTCCAGCAGAGGCTTCAATTTTCCTTTATTATGGAGCAGATCTTTCTTTTAACACATTTTGCTTTTTAAAATCTGCACATTTTTCATCAGGTCAATTCTTCAGATCGAGCACCTAGTGCAGATTGGGAGGTTAAACTAGAGTGATGTTCAAGCTGCAGAGTATTTTTTTCAATTTAAAAAAAAGCAGTTTTTATTTTTGGTCCAGCAATTTTCCATCAGAATTCTTATGAGTCTACTACTACAATAAAAAGCATTTACCAAATCACCCAGCGTTAACACTAAAGCCCTGCACAGCCGACAATAAATTTATCCAGAACAGAAATTTCCAGCAGAGATAAAAAAAAAAGAAAAAGCTCAGGTAAAGCTATGTTTCTGTATGATTGAGTGTCTCATTTTGCTTTCTGATTTTTGTTATTGGTTCAGCAGCAACCAACAAGAGTTACTGGCTTGGAGTCAATGCTCTTCCTAACATCATCGTGGGAGCACCATCACCACAAGGACTGTGCGGACCACCACCACCACTTGCTCAAATTATCTAGGAATGGGCAATAAATGCCAGCCTCGCCAGTGTTGCCCACATCCTGAAAATAAAACTAAACAATGGGCACAAGATTAAGTGGCAGCAGCAATGGGTGTGCATTGTATCCCCACCTCAAGCAGGAGGTCACTAAGTGGAAGCACATATCAAACTATCAACTGGCGTGGTAGCAGGGGTCCATCCAGGATGTAAACGCAGGCCACAGTAGACATCAGAAATGGCACTCCAGGCTCTGACTATCCATGAGGAACAAGAGGTCCCTTTGACCAAAATAAAAAATGTAAAATGCTGGAACTACATAGCAGGTCAGTCAGTACTCAAAAGAGAAATGGAGAGGTCAGCATTTGAGGTGGGTCATCAACAGAACTGGAGTTTCAATGAAGAATTCAGACAGCTGACATTAACTTGGCTTTCTCGTTCAGAAACTGACTGATGTATTTCCAACATTTTCTGTCTCCTCAGGCCACTGCAGAAAAGTGGGTCATCTGTAACAATACAACACTTAAATACAGATGGCTACTGTGCACTGGAGTGCAAGTACACTGTATCACAGAGTGGAGGGATGTGCATTCACCTCTACAGACCTTCCACAGCAGCAGGGTTGTTAACATAAGCTGCACTGTCATGTGGCCAGACACTTCCCTAACGGGAAAAAAAAGTACAAAAAGTTCAGAGACATCAGCTGGTTACACAGCAGAGTAAGTGCTGATCCAGGACCGTTTTGATATCACGTTCTAGAATAAGATCATAGAAAAGAAAACCCCTCGTCGACATTATTTACCCATGGATGCCCAAGCTCCAGTCAGTCAACCACATATGACCTGCGAGCCCCAGCAATAAGTTCCACGAAGCCCCGGCAATCCAGTTCTATTTACATTTGTATTTCTTACTTGCTAGTTTGTTCTGTTTGACTTTCATGGCCATGGAGACTTGGAAATAGCCATTCTTACTACTGTTGTCACATTGGTGAATAAATCCTAAATCAGAAAGAACTTAACAGCGCCTCAGGATATCCTAGATTCCTTCAGAAGCAATGAATTACTTTAAGGTGCAGGCACTGTTGTTAGGTAGGCAAACACATCAATTAATTAGCAGGCAGGATGATCCCACAAACAGCAAATGAATGAATGACCAGCTAATCTGTTTTTGGTGCTCACAGCTGAGGGAGGAATGTTGGTCAGATCACCAGTAAAACTCCGTCCTTCTTGAAAACGTGCCATGG
The DNA here is from genome assembly GCA_030390025.1 of Squalus acanthias. Lineage (NCBI taxonomy): Eukaryota > Metazoa > Chordata > Chondrichthyes > Squaliformes > Squalidae > Squalus > Squalus acanthias. The sequence goes on from CM059433.1 coordinate 133,930,841, forward strand.
AATCGACTTGAGTGAGCAGTTTAACATCTCACCTGGAAGATGGCACCTCTGACAATACAACACTCCCTCAGTATTGCACTAGTGTCAGCCTAGATTGTGTGTTCAAGTGCATATGTGGCCTATACATATGCACTTACGCAGCCCACAAAGACAAAAAGCTTGGCCACTCCTGACTTGCTCTATACCCTTCTGTGTTAAAGCACAGCACACACTCACTCTGCTCTGAAATATTATCTATCTTCTTTCTAGAATTCTAAATCACAAATATCAAAATCAGTGCCCACTTGAACCAGTAATATGTTAAGAAAGAGCATCATATTTAAGTTTAATGCAGATTGTTATAATCAATCATGACTTACATACAGTATAAAAGCAGCTTTAATTTAGGAGTGTGCCTTGAAAATATGAAGGTGAGGCCTTTCACAGAAAACCCTCCGGTACATTTCATATCTGCTCCACACCCAAATTAGTATGTAATGAAAGAAATCTCTCAGCTCTGCAATTTATCCTGCACAGCATTCGCCATCAGTTGGGCCTTTGCCAGAAATTAAACTACTCATGATGAGAATGTGGAACTGTTGCCACATGGAGTGCTTGAAGCAGATTGCGCTGACACATATCAGGGGAGGCTTGATACATACTTGAGGAGGAAGGGATTACAAGGGAGAAGGGGCAGGATGGGAAGAGTTAATTAGAGTGGGACGAGGTTCTTATGGAGTATAAACACTGGCATAGACCAGTTCGGCCGAAAGCCCCTTTTCTGTGCTGTAGATTCAATGTAATATGTAACTCTATGTATCCATGCCTATTCCACCTTTTCTAGCTAGGCACATTTCCCAAGTCAGATGCTAAGTCTGAGTAAACTGTACATGCACACAATCAGTGTATTAATCAGAATGTTAACTACTATTAACTTTGGTTTTTCTCATCGCCAGAAAAAGTCAACAGGGAATGAAACAAAATACACATTACATCTTCGAGTTAGCAGTCATTTGTAACCGTTCTCTTTTCATAAGAGTACAAAGAATACTTTTTGATGAACTGCTCTGCCTCAAAAAACACAAGGGTATAAAGAAACCAATGATCTCTCATGCATACTGGCACGTTATGCCAGTTTTCTGAGAATAGACTTCTTGTGATGACTTTCAGTTGTGAGTGGACCCTTGATTGTTTTAGACATAGGAGATAACTGGTGTTCCTTTTTTGTGAGCCGTTACAAAATAAAGTGATGTAGAAAAAATATTCTGATGAAGGGCCTCATCAGTTTCTCTAGCAGTTTCTGTATTTATTTCAGATTTTCAGCATTTGTTTTTTCCCCTTTTTTATCTGTACAGAAATGGCTGGTCACCCTCAAACATTTTTACCTGTTGCTACCATCTCTGTGAACAAAGACAAGACAGACTTACACATGCATAGCACCTCATCACGTCTCTCCAAGGTTCTCTGACCTAAAGGCTCGGTGGCTGCTCCTCTGTGAGGCACCTTGGGGCGTTTTACTATGCTAAAGAAGCCAGATAAATGCAAGTTGTTGCTATTGTAGAAACATCTAAAGCACTTTACACAAAATGAATTGCTCTGAAGTGCAGTGATCTATATGTAGGCATTTTGCACAAAGTCAAAACCCACAAATATCAATGTTCACTTAAACCTGTTTCTAGTGGTGTTAAATGAGGAGGAATGTTGGCCAGGACACTAGGAGAACTCAAATAAAAAGAGAAAATGCTGGAAATACTCAGCAGGTCAGGCAGCATCTGTGGAGAGGGAAACAGAGTTAACGTTTCAGGTCGATGACCTTTCGTCAGAACAGAGTTGCTGAGTATTTCCAGCATTTTCTGTTTTTATTTCAGATATCCAGCATCCGCAGTATTTTGTTTTTGCACTAGGAGAACTCCCTGCTCTTCTTTCAAAATTACCCTCTCAGTAAAAAAAAATGCAATGGTATTATTCAAAGAAGAGCAGGGGAGTTCTCCCAGTGTCCTGACCAATATTTATCTCTTAATCAAGATCACTGAAACAGATTATCTGGTCATTATCACATTGCTGTTTGTGGGAGCTTGCTGTGCGCATATTGGCTGCCGCGTTTTCTACATTACAACAGTGACTACACTTCAAAAGTACTTCAATGGCTGTGAAGCACTGTGGGACGTCCTGAGGTTGTTAAAGCCATTATTGAAATGCAATTTTTTTCCCTTTCTTTCTAACCGGCAGGCAAAGTCCCGCTTTAACGTCTCATCTGAAGGATGGCATCTCTGATGATGCAGCTCTCTCTCCACATTGCACTGAATGGTCACAAGATAGTAACAGGTGAGGAAAACCATTCGGCTCATTTTAGTTCATCCATCCAGAAAGACCCTACATTTCCCCCCACTGCAGCATCTAATTGTTTCTTAAATGATTCCAGGCTTTTCACCTCTACCTGGAAGTTTATTCCATGTTTTGATCACTCTGTGTAAAGGATTTCTTGACAGGAGCCTTACTAGCTTGAATCAGTGCCTCCTTAAAGAAATAGTCAGATGTACCTTTTCCATAACCCTAACTATCTTGTATACCTTTATAAGACTGCTTCACAAATGTTTGTTTCCAGGCTGAAAGGCACAGGTTTGGCCAGTCTTTCCTTATGTCTCAGGCCTCTGATGCTAGGGATCAGCCTCGTGGCTCTTCTCCGCACTGCCTCCTGCACTTGAGGGTCTCCCTGGTTTCTCAGCGACCCCAACTGGACGAAGTGCCCAAGGCGCAGTCTGACCAGACCACAGTACTGTTTGATCATGACTTCCTCTGACTTGTATTCTACTGTGTTGGGTATATGGTTCAACATTGTACTGGTTTTGTTGATTAATGCACAGCAGCAATTAACATGTCAACCATCAAGTCTATCAAGACCCCTGGGTCTCTTTCAATTTTAACATAAGAACATAAGAAATGGGAGCAGGAGTAGGCCATTTGGCCCTTCGAGCCTGCTCCGCCATTCATGGCTGATCTTCTACCTCATCTCCACTTTCCTGCACTATCCCCATATCAGTTGATTCCTTTAATATTCAAAAATCTATTGATCTCTGTCTTGAAAATACTCAACGACTGACACTCCACAACCCTCTGGGGTAGAGAATTCCAAAGATTCAGTACCCTCAGTGAAGAAATTTCTCCTCATCTCAGTCCTAAATTTCTCCTCATCTCACCCCTTATTCTGAGACTGTGACCCCTGGTTCTAGACTCCCCAGCCAGGGGAAACATCCTCCCTGCATCTACCCTGTCAAGCCCTGTAAGGATTTTGTATATTTCAATGAAATCACCTCTCATTCTTCTAAACTCTAGAGAATATAGAATAAAAACAGAAAATACTGGAAATACTCAGCAGGTCAGGCAGCATCTGTGGAGAGAGAAACAGAGTTAAAGTTTCAGGTCGATGACCCTTCGTCAGAGCTGGAAAAAGCTGGAGATGGAACAGGTTTTTAAAAAAGTGCAGGGACAGGGAAAGGGGGGAAGGGAGGAAAGAAAAAAACGGAAGGTCTGTGATGGGATGGAAGGCAGGAGAGATTAAGAGATGGTGCAAGGCAAAAGGAGATGGTAATGGGACAAGTTAAGAAACAAAAGATGGCTCTAGATGAAGTATAAATGGCACTGGCAGAATGAAAGACATCTGCCATGTGGGAGAGAGAAAAAAGAGAGAAAATAAATAAATAAGTAACGAAATGGAAGAAAAAAGGATAGGGGCTGAGGTTATGGTCTGAAATTGTTGAACTCTATGTTGAGTCCAGAAGGCTGTAAAGTGCCTAATCGAAAGATGAGGTGCTGTTCCTCGAGCTTACGTTGAGCTTCATTGGAACAATGTAAGAGGCCGAGGACGGTGAGGTCTGAGTGGGAGTGGAGCGGAGAATTAAAGTGACAGGCGACCGGAAGCTTGGGGTCATCCTTACGGACTGAACGGAGGTGTTCCGCAAAGTGGTCACCCAATCTGCGTTTGGTCTCCCCAGTGTAGAGACGACTGCATTGTGAGCAGCGAATACAGTATATTAAATTGCAAGAAGTACAAGTAAATCGCTGTTTCACCTGGAAGGAGTGTTTGGGGCCCTGGACAGTGGGAAGGGTGGAGGTAAAAGGGCATGTGTTGCATCTCCTGAGCTTGCACGGGAAGGTGCCGGGCGAAGGGGAAGGGGTGTTGGGGGTGATAGAGGAGTGGATCAGGATGTCGCGGAGGGAGCGGTCCCTTCGGAATGTTGAAAGGGGAGGTGAGGGGAAGATGTGTTTGGTGGTGGGATCACGCTGCAGGTGGCGGAAATGGCAGAGGATAATCCGTTGAATGTGGAGGCTGGTGGGGTGAAAGGTGAGGACAAGGGAAACTCTATCGTGGTTCCGGGAGGGAGGGGAAGGGGTGAGAGCAGAAGTGCGGGAACTAGAACGGACACGGTCAAGGGCCGTGTCAACCACAGTAGAGGAGAATCCTCGGTTGAGGAAAAAGGAAGACATGTCGGAAGCACTAGTATGGAAGGTGGCATCGTCAGAGCAGATGCGGCAGAGACGGAGAAACTGGGAGAATGGAATAGAGTCCTTACAGGAAGCGGGTGGGAGGAAGTGTAGTCCAGGTAGCTGTGGGAGTCAGTGGGCTTGTAGTGAATGTTTGTCAATAGCCTATCTCCAGAGATGGAGACAGAGAAGTCGAGGAAGGGAAGGGAAGAGTTGGAGTTGGACCATGTGAAGGTGAGGGAAGGGTGGAAATTGGAAGCAAAGTGAATGAAATTTTCTAGTTCACGGCGAGAGCAGGAGACGGCACCAATACAGTCATCAATGTACCGGAAAAAGAGGTGAGGGAGAGGACCGGAGTAGGACTGGAACAAAGAATGTTCCACATATCCCATGAAAAGGCAGGCATAGCTAGGACCCTTGTGGGTTCCCATAGCAACACCTTTAATTTGGAGGAAGTGAGTGGAGTCAAAGGAGAAGTTGTTCAATGTGAGAACAAGTTCAGCCAGGCGGAGGAGGGTGGTGGTGGATGGGGACTGGCTGGGCCTCTGTTCAAGGAAGAAGTGGAGCGCCCTCAGGCCATCCTGGTGGGGGATGGAGGTGTAGAGGGATTGGACGTCCATAGCTATCTAGAGAATATAGGCCTAGGCTACTCAATCTCTCCTCGTAGGACAATCCCCCCATCCCAGGAATCAGTCTGGTGAACATTCGTTGCACTCCCTCTATGGCAAGTATATCCTTCCTTAGGTAAGGAGACCAAAACTGTACACAATGCTCCAGGTGTGGTCTCACCAGGGCCCTATATAATTGCAGTAAGATGTCTTTACTCTTGTACTCAAATCCTCTTGTCATCAAGGCCAACATACCATTTGCTTTCCTAATTGCTTGCTGCACCTGCATGTTAACTTTCAGTGATTCGTGTACAAGGACACCCAGGTCCCTCTGAACACCAACATTTCCCAATCTCTCACTATTTAAAATATACTCTGCTTTTCTATTTTTCCTACCAAAGTGGAGAACTTCACATTTCTCCACATTATATTCCATTTGCCATGTTCTTGCCCACTCACCTAGCTTGTCTATATCCCCTTGAAGCCTCCTTGCATCCTCCTCACAACTTACATTCCCACCCAGCTTTGTATCATCAGCAAACTTGGATATATTACATTTGGTCTCCTCATCCAAATCATTGATATGGTGAGTGGTTATGATCTGGACTGCACAGCCTGAAAGGGTGATGGAGGCAGACTCAATCGTGGCTTTCAAAAAGGAATTGGATAAGTACCTGAAGGAAGAAAAATCGCAGGGCTACGGTAAAGGGCGGGGGAGTGGGACTAGCAGAGAGCTGGGACGGGCTCGACGGGCCAAATGGCCTCCTTCTGTGCTGTAACCATTCTATGATTCTAGGGTATTAACAGACTTCAGGAGGACAGAGACAGACTGGTGAAATGGGCAGACAAATGCCAGATGAAATTTAATGCAGAGAAGTGATACATTTTGGTTGGAAGAATGAGGAGAGGTAATATGAACTAAATAGTACAATTTTAAAGGGGATACAAGAACAGAAACCTGGGGGTGTATGTACGCAAACCTTTGAAGGTGGCAGGACGAGTAGAGAAGGCTGTTTAAAAAAGCATATGGGATCCTTGGCTTTATTAACAGACAAATAAGAGTACAAAAGCAAGGAAGTTATGCTAAACCTTTATAAATTATTGATTCGGCCTCAGCTAGAGTACTCATAGAATCATAGAATGGTTACAGCACAGAAGGAGGTCATTCTGCCAGTCGAGCCCGTGTCAGCTCTCTGCAAGAGCACCCCAGCCAGTCCCACTCTCCTGCCCTTTCCTCGTAGCACTGCAAATATTTTTCCTTCAGGTACCTATCCAATTCTCTTCCGAAAGCCATGATTGAATCTGCTTCCACCACCCTCTCAGGCAGTGCATTCCAGCGTGCCAGATCCTAACCGCTCACTGCGTAAAAAAGTTTTCCCTCATGTCGCCCCTGGTTCCCCCGCCAATCACCCCAAATCCGTGTCCTCTGGTTCTCGACCCTTCTGCCAATGGGAACAGCCTCTCTCCAACCACTCCGCCCAGACCCATCATGATTTTGAACACCTCCACCAAATCTGCTCTCAACCTTCTCTGCTCCAAGGAGAACAACCCCAGAGCCTCTCCAGTCTATCCACTGAAGTCTGAAGTCCCTCATCCCTGGAACCACTCTCGCAAATCTTCTCTGCACCCCCTCCAAGGCCCCCACATCCCTCCCAAAGTGCGGTGCCCAGAATTGGACACAATACTCCAGTTGAGGCCAAACTAGTGTTTACCAGTTCATCATAATTTCCTTGCTTTTGTACTCAATGCCTCTATTCATGAAGCCCAGGATCCCGTTTGCTTTTTTAACCGCTTTCTCAATCTGCCCTGCCACCTTCAACATTTTGTGCACATATACCCTTTAGCTATTTCAGCACCATTCGTAAAGTGTGTGTGTCACCCCATTTTTCCCCCACTTATCATATTAAATTTCATCCAGGGAAGGGTGGTTGATGCCAGGACAATGTGCTCATTTAAGGCACAGATAAATATTGTAATTGTTGGTATTTTGAAAGGATGAGATAAAAGGGGCATCATCCAAACTTGTGATTGTATTTCCGCAGACCATTTCTTATTTCTCTCTCGATTGTTTCAAATGTGCACGGGTAAGGTAACTCAAATTTATGTTGTAGATATGTCTAAAACTTCAAAGACCCTCTTGCTAAGAAAAAAAACCTGACAGTTCTGGCCATAATGCTATTCCGTACTATAGCACAGTTTTGTTTCTAGAGGGTTACAACAGGTGCTGCACAGAACAGTTAAACAGCGCTTGCTGAATTAGGAGATCCAACTCTGACCTCGGCCTCCTACACTCTTCCAATGAAGCTCAACGGAAGTTCAAGGAGCAGGACCTCATCTTTCCATTAGGCACTTTACATCCTTCCAGACTCAACATCGAGTTCAACAATTTCAGATCATAACCACTGCTCCCATTTTTTTGGGCAGCAGATGCTGGTAATGATTCTGCTATTGCCATCTACACCTCTTCTGGACCCATTTTTTGTTTCTTTACTTGTCCCATTACCACCCCCTTTTGCCTTGCACCATCATCCCCTTTGTCATTTAATCACTCCTGCCCTCCACCCTATCACAGACCTTCCCTTTTCTTCTTCCTCCCCTCCCTTTCCCTGCACCTATATTAGCTATCTAACATTTTTCAGTTCTGACGAAGGGTCACAGACCTGAAACGTTAACTTTGTTTCTCTCTCCACAGAAGCTGCCTGACCTGCTGAATATTTCCAGCATTTTCTATCTATTCTTGCTGAAATAGGACTGCTCAAGTGTAGAAAATCTGACTTGCTCACTCAGTACAATTTTCCCTAATTATTTTTGGACCAATTTAATATTAAGCCAATTGCACCTCATTTAATTTTAAGGCCCTCTTTCTGGCTGATCTGCAGCTGAGGCTGAACTTCGCACCCTAATGGTTCTCTGCACTCTGCTCACGATAAGTCTGTTGCTCACACGAACGCTAATTCACGTATTCATTACAAGTTGATCCAGTTGTATTTGAATATCATTACTGTCCTGAGTTTGTTTGAGTGATGAGTGAATCGAAGACTCGAGTAGTTGGTCCAGGAAGCTGGTCCTTTCGAGTGACCCAGCAATTTTTAAAGGTTAACACTTACTTTTTGAACAACGCAGTTCTTTGATAAGTGGCCAAAAGTTTCATCCATTTTCTATATTTATTTAAATTGCATCAATATATGACTGTTATATCTGAGCCTCTTATTAGAGTAAGATGATCTCCTGATGTTGGAAGAGTGTATTCCATATGCTTTGGAGGCTATGCCTGGCTCAGTTTGTAGCACTCGTCTAAGTCAGAAGGTTGTTAGGGGCGGGGGAGGGGGGCGGTTGTATACTGTGCTGGCGGACAGTCTGCATCCTTGGTTCTTAATTCTCCCAGGCTCCTGGAACTTGCTCCCACTTTGTCAGTTTTTTAGACTTTCACTGCTACCTGCTTGGGCAGTACTGGCTCAGCTTTACTCTGTGTTTAACCTGAGTGAGTAGCGCTTCATGCTGGTGCTGGGAACACAGAGTGGAAATTGCTACCCAGCCTAATGTCCTCCCCTCAATGAGCATAGAATATTCACAGAAAGATTGCACTTTGCTCCTGGAGATTTGGTACAAATCTCAAGAAGAAAAGAAAGACTTGCAATTATATAGCGCCTTTCATGACCGCAGGACGTCCCAAAGTACTTTACAGTCAGTGAAGAACTTCAGAGCTTGAATGACCCGCTGTTCAATGCAAGTGACACTTGTAACTATCCGGAGTGCACTCCTTACAGGCATTGAACGTAACTTGGTGCCGATTTTTTTAAAAAGCTGCTTGTCCAAATAGAACAATATGGTTGAGATTCCCTTTGGCTCTTGTGAAAACAACCATATCCAGCATGCTTAAGCGAATTATCCTCGCTGCGCTTCCTTCAGCCTTTCTGTAGAGGCTGGGGCCAGAGCAAGAATTATTATACTGAACCCTGCTTCCAAGTGGAAGAAATACAGTTCTTGTAACAGAAGAAATATTTTCAAATGTGCATGGGTGTGTCTGCGACTTCCTGCTATTGCAACTATATTTTGTTCTGCTATTCACCTGTGTGCACACAAGCACCGTCTGCCTCATTACTGTCCTGTGTTTGTTTGAGTGATGGAGTGTCAATGGAAGACCTGAGTAGCTGGTCCTTTCGACTGACCCAGCAATTTAAAGGTTTAATCATAGAAAAATTACGACACAGGAGGAGGCCATTCGGCCCATTATGTCCTTGCAGGTCGGAAAAGAGCTACCCAGCCTAATCCCACCTTCCAGCACGAGGTCCGTAGCCCTGTAGGTTACGGCTCTTCAAGTGCACATCCAAGTACTTTTTAAATGTGATGAGGGTTTCTGCTTCTACCACCCATTCGGGCAGTGAGTTCCAGACCCCCACAACCCTCTGGGTGAAAAATATTTTCCTCATCTCCCCTCTAATCCTTCTACCAACTACTTTAAATCTATGCCTATGTTTGACCTAGGGAAAACTCCCTATTCATTAACACCTGCCTGAAAGTGGGTGTGGCCATCAAGTGAGGTTAGGGTCAGGTACAGTTGTTGATTATACCCTGCCATCACTCAAACATCTGGGCGTGCACATCATTAATACCAACTGGGACCAAACATCAGAAAGTGGTCAAAGTATTGGAAGGTGACCAGTGCCTGTGGAACTGTACCCAGCATGAGCAAACATAAGAAATCAAATAGGGAATTCAGAAGAATCTTCTTTACCCAGAGAGTGGTGAGAATGTGGAACTCGCTACCACAGGGAGTGGTTGAAGCGAATAGTATAGATGCATTTAAGGAGGTTAGATAAGCATATGAGGGAAAAGGGAATAGAGGGTTATGCTGATAGAGTTAGATGAGGAAAGACGGGAGGAGGCTCGAGTGGAGCATAAATGCCGGCATGGACTGAATGGGCCGAATAGCCTGTTTCTGTGCTGTATATCCTATGTAATTCTATGGTTCCCAAAGCTTTCAACCACTGGGGTTCTCCTCATGTCATTTCCGGGTATATTGTAGACCAAGTGATAGAGATTTATTGCTACGATTAGTCAACAACTCATTACTGTATTATGCGACTACCAGCTGTTCCTATGTTATTCTATGATTCCAAACAACTATTGTCATTTAGAAAGGCACGGATTAATCAAGGACATGGATTTGTTAAGGGAAGGTCGTGTCTGACTAACTTGATTGAATTTTTTGAGGAGGTAATAAGGAGGGTCGATGAGGGTAGTGCATTTGATGTAGTCTACATGGATTTTAGCAAGGCTTTTGACAAGGTCCCACATGGCAGACTGGTCAGAAAAGTAAAAGCCCACAGGTTCCAAGGGAAAGTGGCAAGTTGGATCCAAAATTGGCTCAGTGGCAGGAAGCAAAGGGTAATGGTTGATGGGTGTTTGTGACTGGAAGGCTGTTTCCAGTGGGGTTCCACAAGGCTCAGTACTGGGCCCTTTGCTTTTTGTGGTATACATCAATGATTTAGACTTCAATGTAGGGGGCATGATAAAGAAGATTGCAGATGATACAAAAATTGGCCGTGTGGTTGACAGTGAGGAAGAAGGCTGTAGACTGCAGGAAGGTATCAATGGACTGGTCAGGTAGGCAGAAAAGTGGCAAATGGAATTCAATCTGGAGAATTGTGAGGTAATGCATTTGGGGAGGGCTAACAAGGCAAGGAAATACACAATAAATGGTAGGACACTGAGAAGTGCAGAGGATCAGAGGGACCTTGGAGTGCATGTCCACAGATCCCTGAAGGTAGCAGGACAGGTAGATAAGGTGGTTAAGAGAAGGCATATGGAATACTTTCCTTTATTAGCCGGGCACAGAATATAAGAGCAGGGAGCTTATTCTTGAACTGTAAAAAACACTAGTTAGACTACAGCTAGAGTACTGCGTACAGTTCTGGCCACCACATTACAGGAAAGATGTGATTGCACTAGAGGGGGTACAGAGGAGATTTATCAGGATGTTGCCGGTCTGGAGAATTTTAGCTATGAGGAAAGATTGGATAGGCTGGGGGCGGGGGGTTTGGAACAGAGGAGGCTAAGGGGAGATTTAATTGAGGTGTATAAAATTATGAGGTGCATAAAATTATGAGGTGCCTAGATAGAGTGGATAGGAAGGACCTATTTCCCCTAGCAGAGAGGTCAATAACCAGGGGGAATAGATTTAAAGTAATTGATAGAAGGATTAGAGGGGAGTTGAGAACTTTTTTCACCTAGAGGGTGGTGGGAGTCTGGAACTAACTGCCTGAAATGTTGGTAGAGGCAGAAACCCTCATCGCATTTAAAAAGTACTTGGATATGCACTTGAAGTGCCGTAACCTACAAGGCTACAGGCCAAGAGCTGGAAAGCTCTTTTTTGGCTGGCACAGACACGATGGGCCGAATGGCCTCCTTCTGTGCCATAAATTTCTATGATTCTATGTTTCTAACCAGTTCCCAGGGTCAAACTTGAGACGTCTGCAGTCACTGCATCTGCCTCAGGGTGGAGCCAAACAATATTTAAAAATGTAATACTTTTTTTTTTAAATCAGTCGGGTGCTCAACAAATGTGGAAACCCTTCACCGTGCTCGCAAATCTCCAAGATAAGAAATCTACACAGGTAGAACTCCTGTTTGCTCGATATGGAATGCACATTCTTTCCTCATTGACACCTGGGATCCTGTTTCTATCGGCTGTAAGCCTGGCCCAAAAAAGGACTGGAAACTGCACAGAACGTCACAATGCTGAGAATTTTATTTTGCTGAATAGTAATGGTTTATAAAAGAGGTAAAAAAGACTAGAGCAATCTCTGTACAGACCAATAATGAAGCACTTTGAAACTGGAAGCACATCATGGCAATAGCAAAAGCTCCAGCAGGTTTTATGCTGCAACAGGGAAATAAGCTGATTAACACCCCGGGCATAACGCACAGTTTGCAGTTATGCAAAACAGTTTCAGCTTCGCATCGACGCAGGCTGTGCCCCGTCAGTCAGGCACAAAGCTAACCAAATCGCATTCAGGCAGGTGATCAAGAGGTCATCTCACACCATTTTTGGCTTTGCACTCACTGTGGTGTTAGCCAAACCCACGTGCCTCTCCACAGGTACTGGTCTCTGACCTGTGGTGTAGCTCCACCTAAAAGTCTGAAGCAAACCCACTGGTGTGTGCCGCACAGAGGAGATGGGACGGTACCTACAGCAGTGCCCAGACAGACAACTGTTCCAACCCTCAAAAATAAGGACAGTAGCTCAAATTATTTATTTTGGTGGTGGGGGGGGAGGGCAAGAATGAAGGGAAATTTATTTATTCTTCAAATCTGTTTTAGCAGGGGCTCCGTATAGACTTTTACCATGTTTCTAAACACAGGAAGATAAAAATAAACATTGCTCTTGCAGATCAATTTTCCTTCAACAAAGGAGAAGGAATTTTAAGAGAGTTCAATTTTAGTCTCAGCATATTCCCACTGGGTCATTTTTTACAAGCTTTCCTTTTTAAAGGGATACTTATCCCCTTTACTTGACCCTCTACATCACCCATCATCACTGGCCAAGCAGAAGTAAAATCTGCTCTCACTTTATTTAGTCTCGCAAGTATCGGCCATTTTACCTGGATAAGCTGCCACCACTGGCATCTGACGATGCAAAGGCGGCAAACTTTGCGCCTCCAGTGGCATCATTTCTATGTCGCAGGCCATCATTTTGTGAGCACTAAGTGCTGCCTTTGAAATCAGTCCAGAAAATAGGCCTGCAAGCAGAAACTAAACCAGTGATACTCGCCAGTCACAGGTCTCTGTTTGGCCTAAAATTAGATTAAAGGTATGCAAGCACAGCTTAGCTGATTCTCCTTCATTGTGAGCTAGCAGCTACCATTCACTCACTGTTTCCCCACAGCAGCACAGCTAAGAATGGAAATCTCTGCCCTACCATTCCCTACCCAATATGTTAGAAGGGGGACGAGAGGAGATAATGCAGCACCAGATATACTTTCTGGAGCACACTAAAACAAAGGGGAAAAAATGTCAGATAAAGCATAAAGCATAAGATAAAGACATGCTGAAGCCGTGGTGGGTTCAACAGCTCTCCAGGGCTGCTAAAGTCTGATTCTGTTTCATCAAGAGCAGTTTACTCCATCACCCAAAGCACTGTAAATATTTTGTGAAATGCAAAGAGCATGTTAGCTAACTAAACAAATACAAATCATAAAATATCCTGGAATGACAGAACACCAAATGTGGGCAAGCTCAGAGTCTCAATAAATGCATTCTGCATCACAGGCCAAGCACAGATTTTTTTTTCCCCCATAGAACATTGTACATATAAGGATACAGGAAACTCTTTCGTATCCGGCACCGACGGGACCAGGATGGTGCCAGTTGATTAAAAATTCCGGAAAACGGAGAGGTATATCTATCGAGGCTATTTTTAACAAACAAAAATTTAAAAATCAAGAAATGTGCAGTATAATTGGGTACTCCCCTACAGAATGTTGTGTTAAATGGATGGTGGAAGATGCTTGATTAAGTACAGTAATGCCAGTTGAGGGTAGTCCATAACTCTTTAATTACTTAACAGTAAAACAAAACTTATAAACGACTATACTGTAGTTTTCGGAGTATGAATTCTGCCGGTTATTAGAGAATTCCGGATATTTAGGTGCCGTTTAAACAAGAGTTTCCTGTAGTTATATTCTCTGCCAAACAACCTAAACCATCACATTTCTCCATCAACAAAGTTTGGTAGGGGAAAAAAGACTTGAGTACAGCAAATCACAACAACACAGCTTCTCCTGGTAAAACTGATAGAGCCCCATTAACGCCGAAGACTGCATTAAATAGCACTTATCCTTACCAGTCAGAAAGTTCAAAACAACCATGCGGTAATTTAAGAAGTTAATATAAACAATATCCAAATATCATAACTTGTAATTGAAACTGAACCACATTTCGTGTGAATACAGAATTGAGGTCTGTTGCTCGGATTGGGAAATACATTCAATTCAACTATAGGGGTGTGGATTTTTTTTTTTTTTTTAAATCGTCCCATTTTTGTCCCCTCCTCTCCTGAAGGAGCTGTTGACTCATGCTGGTTTACAGATCAACAGGCAACAGCAGCTTTTTTTCTTCCTTTCAGATGTCAAAGATCGAAAGCTTCAACAACTCTTGGACACCACCGCCCTCCGGAGCCTTCTTCCCCTTCACTTTCCTCTGACCTCATCCCTTCATCCAATTTCACCCCCGCCGTGGTTTCACTATCCCCTCTGACCTTCCCCTCTCTGACCCCGAGCGATCAGTCCTCAGCAAAGGCCTGAGCTTCATCCCCTTACGCCCCCATCTCAATGAATTTCGAGCTCGGCACGATGCTGAACTCTTTTTCCGTCGCCTTCGTCTCCGTGCCTACTTCTTTGGCCAGGAGTCTTTCTCCTGCTTTCAGAATTCTCGTTCTACCTGGACCCCTCCCTATGGCCTCTTGCCCTCTCTAGATCTTTTCATTGCTAACTGCCGGCGTGACTTCGGTCATCTCAATTTTTCTGCTCCCCTCACTCACTCCAACCTACCTCCCTCTGAACTTGCAGCACTCCGATCTCTCTGATCCAACCCTAACATTGTCATTAAACCTGCCGACAAGGGTGGCGCTGTTGTTGATTGGCGAGCCGACCTCTACCGTGCGGAGGCTGAACGCCAACTCTCCGACACCTCCCCCTGGACCATGACCCCACTACCAAACATCAAGCCATTGTTTCCAAGACTGTCACTGACCTCACCTCCTCTGGAGATCTTCCCTCCATGGCTGTCAACCTCATAGTTCCCCCAACCCCGCACAGCTGCTTCTACCTCCTTCCCAAGATCCACAAACAGGGCTGCCCTGGTAGACCCATCGTTTCAGACCGTTCTTGCCCCACGGAACTCTCTTTTCTCCCCTTGTCCAATCTCTTCCCATCTACATTCGCGACTCTTCTGACGTCCTCTGCCACTTTAACAGTTTCTTGGCCCCAACCGTCTCCTTTTCACTATGGACGTCCAATCCCTCTACACCTCCATCCCCCATCAGGACGGCCCGAGGGCGCTCCACTTCTTCCTTGAACAGAGGCCCAACCAGTCCCCATCCACCACCACCCTCCTCCGCCTGGCTGAACTTGTTCTCACATTGAACAACTTCTCCTTTGACTCCACTCACTTCCTCCAAATTAAAGGTGTTGCTATGGGAACCCGCATGGGCCCTAGCTATGCCTGCCTTTTCATGGGATATGTGGAACATTCTTTGTTCCAGTCCTACTCAGGTCCCCTCCCTCACCTCTTTTTCCGGTACATTGATGACTGTATTGGTGCCGTCTCCTGCTCTTGCCCGGAACTAGAAAATTTCATTCAGTTTGCTTCCAATACCTTCCCTCACCTTAACATGGTCCATCTCCGACTCTTCGCTTCCCTTCCTTGACTTCTCTCCATTTCTGGGGATAGGCTATCAACAAACATCCACTATAAGCCCACTGACTCCCACAGCTACCTGGACTACACTTCCTCCCACCCCGCTTCCTGTAAGGACTCTATTCCATTCTCTCAGTTTCTCCGTCTCCGTCGCATTTGTTCAGACGATGCCACCTTCCATACTAGTGCTTCCGATATGTCTTCCTTTTTCCTCAACCGAGGATTCCCCTCTACTGTGGTTGACACGGCCCTCAACTGTGTCTGTTCCATTTCCCCCACTTCTGCTCTCACCCCTTCCCCTCCCTGCCAGAACCACGATAGGGTTCCCCTTGTCCTCACCTTTCACCCCACCAGCCTTCACATTCAACGGATTATCCTCCGCCATTTCCGCCACCTCCAGCGTGATCCCACCACCAAACGCATCTTCTCCTTCCCCTCCCCTTTCAACATTCCGAAGGGACCGCTCCCTCCGCGACACCCTGGTCCACTCCTCTATCACCCCCAACACCCCTTCCCACGGCACCTTCCCGTGCAAGCTTCTCCTGCCCCATGCTTGCTTAAATATTTGTTACTTCTCCAACTTTTTCCAGTTCTGACGAAGGATCATCGACCTGAAACGTTAACTCTGTTTCTCTCTCCACGATGCTGCCTGACCTGCTGAGTGTTTCCAGCATTTTCTGTTGTTGTTTCAGATTTCCAGCATCCGCAGTATTTTGCTATTGTATAAGTGGGGATTCTTCATGAGCCCAGACAGAGTGCCAACTAGTTATTCAAACATGGAGGGCAGCACACAGCAGAGTCCCCTCAACAGATGTCCACACTCTCACTTTCTAACAGAGGTCACTGCATAGTGATCAAGAGTGGAAACCCTGTTTTATCCCTTTTTGGTTCAGTGGCAGCACTCACAAAAATAATTATCTAAAACAATGAGGGAGGTGATGAAACATCGGCATTTAAATGCTGTGGTGGTACTGAGCCATACAGATGAGGAAGGTTCCAGGTTCTGAAATAACAACAGAAAATGCTGGAAACACTCAGCAGGTCAGGCAGCATCCGTGGAGAGAGAAAAACCACGTTCTGACCTTGGTTAGTGAGGGCACTACAATTTGCTTCACAGGGTGAGGAAGGGCACTAAGAAAGCAACTTTCCAAATTCCATGCCAGTGACGATATTTGGCTTCCGAGTAGGACAGAACAAGAGGCTGCACCAAAAAAGCACTATGCAATGATTTTACAACAGAAATAGCAGTGTTCCGATCTAGGTCAGCTGGAGCTCATCCATTTCATGTTTATACCAGTTTGTTAGTGATTCATGGCTACAAGTTGGGGAGAGGAATCTTTTTGCGCCCTTAATGGTTTTTTTTCATCAGATCAAAAAGCCCTTCCACTCTTTTCATTTAATAGAAAGTGGTCCTTTGAAGGAGCTGTATGCCTTAATTTGGCAGAATCACAGTATTAGTGATTTAATCATTATTACTGTGCCAAAAAGTTACAGTAAAACGCTACACAAGTGAAGTTACACTCTGATAAACAGTTTCCTCTGCCCGCCAACACCCCTCTGATAACACTCCTGTGAAGCATTTTGAGACTTCTCACTATGTTAAAGGCGCTGTGCAGGGTACGGTAGCATAGTGGTTATGTTAGCACTATGGGAGTACCTTCACCACACACACAGCGGTTCAAGAAGGCGGCACACCACCACGTTGTCAAGGACAAATAGGGATGGGCAATAAATGTTGGCCTTGCCAGCGACCCCCACATCCCATGAACAAAAAATATATATGCAAGTTGCTATTGTTAAGAAAACAGTGGACATCCAGTGGGGAAGAGAGAAATGCTGAAGAGTGGGATGGAAGGGATCAGAGGTACACTTGAAGAGAAAGGTTTAGAGAAGTTTTAAGAACACCTTTCAAAGAGGTAGCCGGCAGTGGGAACTAGGCAGGGAATTCCAGGGGACAGGAGCATGAAGCTCAACAAGCAATCAGCACTCGCTTGCCATAATTCAAATTAGGATAAGTCTAGAGAAAGAAGACTAGGACATGCAGAAAACATGTGGATGATGAAGGGTTACACCTGAATCATTATCTTGTCTGTTCGCTCCACTGATGCTGACTGACCCCCGCTGAGTGTTTCGAACATTTTCTGTTTCTGTTTCAGAGTTCCAGCATTTGCAGTTTTTTTCTTATTTAAGCAAGGAGATAGCTGCATGCGATGCCACACTACATGTTGAAGCAGCGTCCACAAGTACTTTAAAAAGAGAATTAGATAGTTGCTTGAAAAATATTAAAGGTATGGGAACCAAGTAGGAGGATGGGGCTAGACTGGTTTAGGCAGAGAAAAGCACTGTTGCAGACTAAGTGAGCTAAATGGCCTCTTTCTATGCTGTAATATTCTATGTGGACATTGTTTGCTGGCACATACGTAGGCTTTTGCCAAACTTTTTTGACACACGGCACTACAGAACAGAACCATTTCAATCCCCTGCTTTTTTTTATTAGTTCATAGGATCTGGGCGTTGCTGGCAAGGCCAGCATTTATTGCCCATCCCGAGTTGCCCTTGAGAAGGTGGTGGTGAGCCGCCTTCTTGAACCACTGCAGTCCTTGTGGTGAAGGTACTCCCACAGTGCTGTTAGGTAGGGAGTTCCACGATTTTGACCCAGCGACGATGAAGGAACAGCGATATACTTCCAAGTCAGGATGGTGTGTGACTTGATGGGGAACCTGGAGGTGGTGGCGTTTCCATGCGCCAGCTGCCATTGTCCTTCTAGGTGGTAGAGGTCGCGGGTTTGGGAGGTGCTGCCGAAGAAGCCTTGGCGAGTGCTGCAGTGCATCTTGTAGATGGCACACACTGCAGCCATGGTACGCCGGTGGTGGAGGAAGTGAATGTTAAAAGTGGTGGATGGGCTGCTTTGTCCTGGATGGTGTCGAGCTTCTTGAGTGTTGTTGGAGCTGCACTCATCCAGACAAGTGGAATATTCCATCGTACTCCTTACTTGTGCCTTGTAGATGGTGTAAAGGCTCTACTGAGCTCTCAATCTCAGGCAAGTGGGAAGGTTCCAGGCACTTTGCCATAGTGCAAAAGGAATAAACTGATGCAGTAGCCACTCCAGGCCAGAGATGTGTACCTCCTCGTGGTTGTATAAGAATAACTTTCCATTTCCTCATTCTAGAGAGGGAGGGCCTAGTGGGGTTGAAGCAGGAGTGGTGAGGGTGCTGGGGGGGTAAAGTGTTAATGTCATGCCTTCATAGAGTATATTCCGGAGAAATGAAGGTGAATTACATACTTAAATTACACCAGGCCTCTTCTGAAACTCTCTAATACAGATTTTATACATCTCTTGAAATACAGTACGTACACAATCTCGCATGTCAAAAACTTGTGACCATGTAAAACTTTTATTTTAAAAATTGTGCATTTCCACAAAGTTGTAATTGTATTTATTAAAACAGCCTTTTGTGCTCAAGATTTCGACACATGCTGGAAACACTTTGTAAATGAGAGTTAACCTCAGGCACGTCAGTGGCAAGACGTCACCATATTTCACATCACTTCAGTTATCTTTGTGAGAGAAAGGTCTTAAGGAGTGGGAGGCGAAGAGAAAGTCCTGGTGATTAAAAGTAATTTGGGTACGGAGCTGCTTTAGTTGAGGGAATACTGGAATCCTTTGTTAAAGCAATGTATTTATTTTTTAAATCACACTCTGATGAACAAAACAGCTCAAAGGTCACCTCTGGTAAGTTTACTGCTGTTGTCACTGTCCTTCACATATTGCTAGGTGGTCACTATAGGTTTCCAATGCAGTCTGTTTATGAGGTCCTACATTATTTGCTGCGTATGCTAAATGCATTGCTACATTTTCTGAATCTGCAACAGCCCTACAAAATCTGCATTTCCTGATCGTCTGATCCATGGGTTTAGTTTCATGATATTCCTTTTGTTTTCAATTCTCGGTGCACAGTGAATTTCAATTATTTCATTTCCTGCTCTGTTCTAAATTAATTTAAATTAACTCAGACAGAGGTCAGCAGCAGCTCTGAATCACTAATACGTCAGCCCACCTCTGATTCCTTGTACTTCCATTACAATGTCCTCTCCCGGAACCTAAATTATTACACCAATTTTCATTAAAAGCAGTAAAATAAAAAGGAAATCTGAAATGCAAACATAAAATGCTGGAAACACTCAGCTGGTCAATCAGCATCCATAAAGAGAGAAGAGACAGGTTCTGATGGGGAATATACATCCAAAGCTTCATAACTTGTCTTTTCTCTTTACATATATTGGCTGACGTTTCCAGCATTTTCTATTTTTTTTTCATTGTTAAACTTTGTTCAAACATGGGGCACGCAGTTAATATTGTACTGATCCAATATTAGAAACATTGTTAAACTGAAGCTTTACAAGTGTTACAAAATAAAATAAGCATTGGCAACCCAATGACTTTTCCTTCATCAAACATATTTCTCCAGTTCCAAATGAAAATATGAAGAAACTCTCAGCTATTTCACAAGGTGGAGAAAGGGGAAAAAAGATGCACAAAATTCCAGTTCTTTCCAGCAGGAACCAATATCCTTGAACTTGTAACCAGAGAAAGTGAGGGAGATTTTATTTTAGTCTTCACCACCTTCAACTGCAAAGGAATCTCTCGTCACAAGGAAGCCTTTCGCATTTGCTGAACTGTGCATTATTAGTTGTTGAATGCCCCAAAAATACACTACTTATATCTTGCAAAACAAAAAAAAGTTTTGCTCCATTAATGTAGGTTTAACAAAAATGCAATTTTATTTCAATGCATCGCTACTACAATTAATTTTCAACCAAATCTCACATCCTATACGTATGGGGAATCCAGATTTAGTGTCATTTGGCTAATAATTAGCACAGTATCAGTACCCGAATAAGGGTCTCGGTTCTCCATACTGCAAGTTCCTGAACACAAGTTCCTATGTTCCAGCCATACAGTTAACAAGGGGCTAAGATAAAGACTGCGGGGTGGGGGCAGGGGGTAGAGAGCAAAGTAAAACCAGAGGGAAATGTTGTCCCAAGCCACCTGTGCAGTTCAGAGAGTGTTATTAGTGGAGGTTAGGAAATGGGAAAAGTGAGATAATAAAACGTACAAGTATTCCTACAGTTCAAGTTGGCTTTAAATTACTGCTCTTAGCCATATTACCATTGATAAGTCCATAAACGTTAGCAATCTTTACTATTTAGTAACAGTGTAACAAGAGCAGAAGTGATGACACTACCAACCCTCATGTAAAGAAAGCAGCAAAACCATAGATGCATCTTTGCAGAATTTGCTTAACAGACATATTTTACAGCTTCAGTCTAATATTTTCCAAAAATAAAATGTCTTCACAGCTGCCAATATGCACTCACATAGCATTCAGGATTCAAGGTGTAACCAAAGTCAACCATGAGGAGAAAGATTATGAAGAGTGTATATTAGTACACATTGACCTTGGACTGACTTTTATTTTCAAGTCACATAAATACTGTGCTTAATCTCAAGAGCTGACCCCTCCGGTTCTGTGAAACTCTTCATACCATACGAGCATTAACCTCTTCAAACATGGAGCACCCAGTCAATATTGTACTGAGATTCCCCTCTACAGTGGTTGACACGGCGCTTGACCGTGTCCGTTCCATCTCCCGCACTTCTGCCCTCACCCCTGCCCCTCCCTCCCAGAACCACGATAGAGTTCCCCTTGTCCTCACCTTTCACCCCACCAGCCTCCACATTCAACGGATCATCCTCCGCCATTTCCGCCACCTCCAGCGTGATCCCACCACCAAACGCATCTTCCCCTCACCTCCCCTTTCAGCATTCCGTAGGGACCGCTCCCTCCGCGACACCCTAGTCCACTTCTCTATCACCCCCAACACCCCTTCCCCGGCACCTTCCTGTGCAAGCGCAGGAGATGCAACACATGCTCTTATACCTCCCCCCTTCCCACTGTCCAGGGCCCCAAACACCCCTTCCAGGTGAAACAGCGATTTACTTGTACTTCTTGCAAATTAGTATACTGTATTCGCTGCTCACGATGTGGTCTCCTCTACATTGGGGAGACCAAACGCAGATTGGGTGACCACTTTGCGGAACACCTCCGTTCAGTCCGTAAGGGGAACCCCGAGCTTCCGGTCGCCTGTCACTTTAATTCACCGCTTCACTCCCACTCAGACAACACCGTCCTCGGCCTCTTGCATTGTTCCACGGAAGCTCAGCGTAAGTTCGAGGAACAGCACCTCATCTTTCGATTAGGCACTTTACAGCCTTCTGGACTCAACATAAAGTTCAACAATTTCAGATCATAACCTGGCCCCTATCATAAATATATTTTTTATCCACACTTTTTGTTTGTGCCTTCTGTTCTTCTCTCCCACATGGCAGCTGTCTTTCATTCTGCCAGCGCAATTTACACTTCATCTAGAGCCATCCTTTGTTTCTTAACCTGTCGCATTACCATCTCCTTTTGCCTTGAATATCTCTTAACTTCTCCTGCCTTCTATCCTATCACAGACCTTCCCTTTTGTTCTTTCATCCCCTCCCCCATTTCCCAGCCCCTACCCTTGCTTAAAAATCTGTTCCATTTCCTGCTTTTTTCCAGTTCTGACGAAAGCTCATCGACCTGAAACATTAACTCTGTTTCTCTCTTCACAGATGCTGCCTGACCTGTTGAGTATCTCCAGCATTTTCTGTTTTTATTTTAGAAGCAAGACAGTTCTATTGAAGATGGGTGTTTCTGTAAGGTTACTCTGTGGTGAGTCAAAAAAGACCTCAGTAAATGCTAGGGGAACTATCACAGTTGGGAATAACATGGTAACTGTTCAAAGTAAATAAATGAATGCACCGATTTGACGTGTACGCAGGAAACTGGCTATTTGTCGTGTTATTTTGTGGAATTAGAAAATTGCCCTGTTGGAAAATCCCAGAGGACGATGTAGTCTTCTGGAGACCATTTAATTATATACAGAATAATCTGGTTGTTAAGTAACCAGCTCACTAGAGCCAATATATTAGCCAGTCACAAATATATTTAAGTCACAAAACTGTTAATCAGAGAAAGTCAGACAGGCATCTGGAAATGAAGACATCTAGAAATGAAGAACAACTCTGTGTTCACTACCAATACCATGAAGTAACTACAGAAAAATGTTAACTCTTCTCTCTAGGCCTGTTCTAAAAGAACTATAGGAAAGATCTGACAGAAACGTA
The DNA here is from genome assembly GCA_030390025.1 of Squalus acanthias. Lineage (NCBI taxonomy): Eukaryota > Metazoa > Chordata > Chondrichthyes > Squaliformes > Squalidae > Squalus > Squalus acanthias. The sequence continues at coordinate 133,953,545 of CM059433.1, forward strand.
GATCATCTAAATCATTTTCTGGTATACATCATTTCAAATTAGTTCTCCACATCCTCATATGTTTATTGGAGTAAGTCAATTTTGTTACTTCCACATGAGCAAGTTTGAGCACGTTGATTCCTTATGTATCGGGTCTGAATTTATGAAATTATCATGGCAATGACAAAGTGATTATTGTAATACAGGTATAGCCACTCTAGACTGATGCAAACCTTCAAACCAGGAAAGAGAGATAAAAACTGAGGTCTCCAATGGCCTAGTGGATAAAAGCATCACAAAGTGTACTACTAAGATTACAAGTTCAATTCCAGATCTCTACACATAACAGGAGTAGGCCATTCGGCCCATCGAGCTTGTTCCGTCATTCAATTAAATCATGGTTGATCTGTACCTCAACTCCTATTACCAACCTTTGTTCCATATCCCTTGATACCCTTATCCAACGAAAAACTATCGATCTTGGTCTTGAAAATTATAATTGATCCCAGCATCCACAGCCTTTTTTAACAAATTTGTTAAAAACAAAGTGCCAACATTTTCAGTGATAACTTAATCATTTGAGATTTTGGCAACAGAGATTTTCCCAAAAGATCAATTTACCAAAGTATCACAATCGCAGGGAGAGTGCTACAAGTGGTTTTTCCTCATATAATCAATAAGGCACAATTGATAATAGCTCAAGCCAACATGGGTTCAGGGACCTTAAGGGATCTTTTACTGGAACAAGATGGGATGGTGCAAAAAGCTGATTCAAAAATAAAGCATAGTTGTTATTCGTGTATCAATACTTTAAGAATGTTGTCAGAAAAAATGGTCGCACCGCTTCTAACAGCCAGCTGTCCAATTCAAGGTCCAGATTGGTAAATCAGCTATATCTTCTTTGTTGTAATGCCAGACGTTCTATTGTGACCTCAATTTTCACCATTACTTTCCCCATTCACAGTTTTTTTTTTAAAAACACACATGGGCCTCACATCAAAAGGGAGTACCTGAGGGCACACTGGAGCTGTTTCACTGCAAGAGATGACCTAATTCAAACGTACAGACATGAATACAGGTCTTCACAATGAAAAACTGCTAATGGTTATTTGATCACAGCTCACACTTTAAAGTCGACAACAACTGCCAGGGCAAGTGACGTCAACTCTACAATACCTGGTGACCTCACCCAGCTAAAATGTTTATGAAGTCAAGTCAATCAACGTATAGTGCCAGAGTATAAACAAAACCTTTGCATCAGTGGTGAATTGTTAATCCAGGTTTTTAGTAATTCAGCAGTTTTAATAATCCCAACATGGTTTCTCATGCAACATTCATCTTGTTTACTATTACTGTATTGTTTATCCAGTGGAATCTCAAGTGAACTAATAAAAAATACCTAATTTAATTTTGACCATGCCCATTTGACACATTGTAATAAAAGACAATTTGTTCATCCTTAAAACAGCAATAAGCAAGAAATTTCTTAGGCTAAAATAGAACAGAAAATGTTTAAATGTAGATGTTAATATGCAACATAAATACTACACATTTAAACATTTACCTGAGCATTACTTGGGTAGTACTGCCACAGGAAGGTTGGAATTGCTGTCACTAAGCCCATTTACTATATTGGTATAGGAAAATTTTACTTCAGCCACATTCTTTAATGACATGTGATACTAGTTCTTACGCACGCCAAGTTTCTCCACCACGAGTATTTCATCCAAATGTTAGAATAGCTCAAAATGTCCAACTCAAGTTTATACGGGCAAAATCTATACTAGTACTGCTGGGTGTTTTTGAGTGAGAGTGCGAGACACAGTCAAGAATGCTACCACTGCGCCAAGCTGACAGCTGACTGCAGTACTGAAGATCTCACCCACACCAATACCCCCACCCCTTACTGAAATCCTAGTGGTTTTTGTTTGAACTTCTCTCAAGTATTATGCATTGGAGCTGAAACATGCTGTTATGAATGAGACAGAGCACGAATAATCTTATTAGAACGTTAGTAGATTTATTTGATAATGCGATGGTTGTCTCAGATACGATCATCAAAATCATATAGCCACATGACTACCTTGGAAGCCACTGGCTCCCCTCCAGTCCTATCCAAAGATGCAATTAACAAATTTAGTAGTCAGCCAAATGTCTGATATGTGCAGAAATCCATCACCATGTTTAAGTGACGCCAAACCAAGCTATTGAGAAAGCCTCATGGGTAATTTTGTACTTCACAGATATGGAAAACACAAGTTTTCTATCCAGGAAACGTAACTCACTTTCCTCTCCCCTTCCCCTCACCACAGTAACGTTTCTCACTTTCCCTTTCCCCTTGACACAGTAACGTTTCTCACTTTCCACTCCTCTCACCACAGTAACGTACCCCACTCTCCTCACCCCAGTAACATACCCCACTCTCCTCTCACCACAGTAATGTACCCCACTCTCCTCACCACAGTAACATACCCCACTCTCCTCACCCCTCACCACAGTAACGTACCCCACTCTCCTCACCCCTCACCACAGTAACATACCCCACTCTCCTCTCCCCTCACCAGTGACACACCCCACTCTCCTCACCCCAGTAACGTACCCCACTCTCCTCTCCCCTCACCACAGTAACATACCCCATTCTCCTCTCCCCTCACCACAGTAACATACCCCACTCTCCTCACCCCTCACCACAGTAACATACCCCACTCTCCTCACCCCAGTAACATACCCCACTCTCCTCTCCCCTCACCCCAGTAACATACCCCACTCTCCTCACCCCAGTAACATACCCCACTCTCCTCACCCCAGTAACATACCCCACTCTCCTCACCCCAGTAACGTACCCCACTCTCCTCACCCCTCACCACAGTAACGTACCCCACTCTCCTCACCCCAGTAACGTACCCCACTCTCCTCACCCCAGTAACGTACCCCACTCTCCTCTCCCCTCACCACAGTGACATACCCCACTCTCCTCTCCACAGTAACGTACCCCACTCTCCTCACCCCTCACCCCAGTAACGTACCCCACTCTCCTCACCCCTCACCCCAGTAACGTACCCCACTCTCCTCACCCCAGTAACATACCCCACTCTCCTCACCCCAGTAACATACCCCACTCTCCTCACCCCAGTAACATACCCCACTCTCCTCACCCCAGTAACATACCCCACTCTCCTCACCCCAGTAACATACCCCACTCTCCTCACCCCAGTAACATACCCCACTCTCCTCACCCCAGTAACATACCCCACTCTCCTCACCCCAGTAACATACCCCACTCTCCTCACCCCAGTAACATACCCCACTCTCCTCACCCCAGTAACATACCCCACTCTCCTCACCCCAGTAACATACCCCACTCTCCTCACCCCAGTAACATACCCCACTCTCCTCACCCCAGTAACATACCCCACTCTCCTCACCCCAGTAACATACCCCACTCTCCTCACCCCAGTAACATACCCCACTCTCCTCACCCCAGTAACATACCCCACTCTCCTCACCCCAGTAACATACCCCACTCTCCTCACCCCAGTAACATACCCCACTCTCCTCGCCCCTCACCACAGTAACGTACCCCACTCTCCTCTCACCACAGTAACGTACCCCACTCTCCTCTCACCACAGTAACGTATCCCACTCTCCTCTCACCACAGTAACATACCCCACTTTCCTCTCCTCGCCCCTCACTACAGTAACGTACCCAACTTTCCTCTCCTCTCCCCTCACCGCAGTAATGTACCCCACTCTCCTCTCACCACAGTAACATACCCCACTTTCCTCTCCTCTCAGTAATGTACCCCACTTTCCTCTCCCTCTCCTCTCACCACAGTAACATACCCCACTCTCCTCTCCCCTCAGTAATGTACCCCACTTTCCTTTCCCTCTCCTCTCACCACAGTAACGTACCCCACTTTCCACTCTCCTCTCCCCTCACCACAGTAATGTACCCCACTCTCCTCTCCCCTCACCACAGTAACCTACCCCACTCTCCTCTCCTCACCACAGTATCGTACCCCACTTTTCTCTCTTTTCCCCTTACCACAGTAACTTACCCCACTTTCCTCTCCCCTCACCTCACCACAGTAACGTACCCCACTTTCCTCTCCCCTCACCACAAGGACGTTCCCCACTTTCCTCTCCCCTCACCACAAGGACGTTCCCCACTGTCCTCTTCCTCTCCACAAGGACGTTCCCCACTGTCCTCTTCCTCTCCACAAGGACGTTCCCCACTGTCCTCTTCCTCTCCACAAGGACGTTCCCCACTGTCCTCTTCCTCTCCACAAGGACGTTCCCCACTGTCCTCTTCCTCTCCACAAGGACGTTCCCCACTGTCCTCTTCCTCTCCACAAGGACGTTCCCCACTGTCCTCTTCCTCTCCACAAGGACGTTCCCCACTGTCCTCTTCCTCTCCACAAGGACGTTCCCCACTGTCCTCTTCCTCTCCACAAGGACGTTCCCCACTGTCCTCTTCCTCTCCACAAGGACGTTCCCCACTGTCCTCTTCTTCTCCACAAGGACGTTCCCCACTGTCCTCTTCTTCTCCACAAGGATGTACCTCACTTACAAAATCCCAAAAGCTTAGACACAGTTTAGCAGATTCAAAGTTTACAGACAACCCCAAACGTGCACAGGGCTACTGCTGGAGTTTCAAGAGCCAGCACCACACAACTTACCAGTGCAGAGCAGGAAGCAGGTAAGCTTCCTGCTGCTTACCCACTCAGGGCCATGCCATATGTTTCAGCACTGATTCGCATGATTATCTGCAGGTGAGTGCGATGCATCCCAATCCTTAGTGACAGGTCAACCCTTCCAGATCTCATTTGAAAATCAAGCTGGCTCGACAATTATCAACAGTGCCCTGCAGTACTGAAAATTGCCTGGTTCAGCTATCAGATTACAAAGCAAAAGCATATTTTGCTATCAGATTACAAAGCCTGCCCCAGAGGGCGGGTTTGAATCCTTGCTAGACAGAAAACAGGTACCAGGAACCACAAGCAGCATGGTGAGCAATACAACTTTCATGAAGTGTGTGAATGCATTGCCACCATTCTCCAGGCCACGGTATGGACTACACACACCATCCAACAGTGGTTCCACTAGTTGGAAGTGCAAAGCTTCAGCAAATCTGCTCGTCACTGCGATTGACACTGAACCCTGGATGTACAAGTGTGTGTTCTCATATCTGGCCTCCAGGTACAACAGGTATCCTCCCAAGTCTCAGAATTTCATCAGCTATACCATAGACATCTGCCTTCTACGTGTTGGAAGGTCCTAAACAGGGCAGGTTGTGACATGATAGCCAGCTTGATGTTCTGGACGTCCACGTTTACTCGTCATCAATCAGTTTGATTGGAGGAAGTGAACTCTGCACTGCTACCTAAAGGTAAGACAAGAGACTTGGACAGTATTCACACTGGATTCCTAGGTAATGAAGGTGGGAGAAGAGAAATGGCAATAGTCTTGGAGAACAATGCCTTGAATCACCGATTCTCCTGGAGCTGCCTGTCTGATGCTGGTGATTAGGATTCTGTCTGCTGAAGGACTCATACCATCAGATAATCAGTGACTCTTAGGGTGATTTTGCAGTACTGGATGCTTTGGAGGCTTGCAGAGTAATCAGAAAAGAACCGGCAGGATTTCTCACTCAAAGAATGCTGGGGAGGTTGTTTCTCTATGCAAGATTGTGGAGTGTCATAAGGCTTCGGAGAAACCAGCTGAAGGTCGCGTGAAATTCGTACTATTAAAAATATACACCCCACCACGATTCAAGGCTTCAGTCTCATTGAGATTCAGTTGACCTTTCTAAACTCATCATACACCACGTCAGTGAAGCCCATCTAAAATCACAGATTACTGTTTGGAGTCACTCCCAGCTACCTATTCTTCTAAACATGTACTTATAGTCTTAGAGGGCAAGAGACAGTCGTGGCAAAACTTCAATAACTGAAATGCCAAAGTATATGAAAATGTTCCAACATTTGTAAATGATACGGTCTACAAAACCAAAAATATTTACAGTAATACATCTGGGTTATTTTACAATGCACAGCTACGAAGTTGTTCTGGAATGCTCCTACCAAGTTCCTTTGCAGCTCTTGGTCTGCAACTTATTTGTGAATGAATAGAGGGCAGCCCATACAGAGTGACCAGTAGGAATGTAACTTTCCTTGCACAGGTGAAATGTCTGGGATTTATTTAAAATGTTGCATCACCATTAATGGCAACTATTGTGTTGGGAGATTCTTGGTTCAGGGGTACAAAGCTGTATCACAAGTGTCTCAGAAGGAAGTGGTGCCAAGCCTTCCAACATTCAGCTTGACCCATTGACACAGTGTTGGTTCATAATATATACAACCCTCAAATAAACAAAATTATAGCTGTCTTTAGGTAGGCAAATTCCAATTCTGAGATTTGCAAATGTGTAATCAGCAATAGTGTCAATACACTATTTTGTTCTTTAATGAAGTAACGGAGAGGGTTGATGAGAGTAGTGCGGTTGATGTGTATGTGGACTTTCAAAAGGCATTTGAAAGTTCAATGGGAAGCTTTCCTCCCAACATTCCAGTTAGTTTGGGAATGTGCAATACCACCAAAGCAAAAGCAAGGTAACCTCTCAGAATGGTGACATGATATGAAGGCTTGCTAAATACCAACGGCATCACAAATCAGACCCTATGCTTTAAGATTTTCACTGTATGAAAATTTATTTTACAAGTTGAAATACAAAACAAACTGCTCAGATCCCAGCACAAGGTCAGCGAGTGTTATTTTTCACTTTTAGATGTCTCCAGGCTGACAAATGATGTGACAAAGCAACTTGAAATCCTGATTCAGCCTGTTCTCAATTAACAAAAAGCAATACATTTCCCCCCAAAATCCTGCTAGAAGCCAACTTTCTGAAGTGCACACATTTATTGCCATTACCGCAAACAATCTTCCATTTTTAGTTGGGAGAGATAACTCCAGTGCACAACCAGCGAGGATTATATCAATGAGAATAGGCAGCTGCAACCACAGTTCCAGCAGGGAATCTGAACAAAATGAAGCTCGGCAGATCAAACACCGATTTTCAAAAGTATGTTTCATAACAACCTATCACCAGGGCTTTCAATGTTTCTTTGTGGACAATACACAGGAGTTTTCAATCCACGCACTGTATCTACAAACACCTCAGCTGCATTTGTGTGCTTTTCACTGTGTTATCAGCTGTATTCCTACATGCATTGTACCTTGTAACAACGCAGCAAGACCTGCCGCAAACATATGGACTGACCCCAAGCCGAGTAACTTGGGACGGAGAGGGGGTACTTTACATGGCAAATATGTAACTTTTGCTTTAACCCTCTACTCCATCATACTGGTTTCCCTCTTCATATATTACACTGAAAAGTGTATGTAAGTATTTACCTGGCCTCCTCGGTATTTTATTCAAGGAACAAAGTTTTAAAAAATCAGTAGGATTCAATACTTCCCCCAATCGTCTTGCACCTCTTTTTTTCTATGCATGCAAGCAAAACCATTTTACATCTGCAAACCATTAAGCAATAAATGGCACATGAAAAAGCTGCAATTCAAGAAAAATAAACAAATATAAGTAATGAAAGGTGACAATACATGTGGATATGGAAAGGATTCAAAAAGCAGCCAAAAAGTCATAAATATACGTCAGTGTCAAACTAAATCAGTGTTGTTCAGAGTCACGCATCAACAACATTTTTTAAATTATAAGCTGTACCACTAAATAGCTGTAACATTTTTGGCACCACCAAAATTGAGTGTAATGTTTAGGTCATAAGGTAGCAATCATGTACAAACTGAAAGTCCACAGCTTGCTTCTCCCCCACATGAAGTAAATCCAGGAATTCACTTAACATCCAATCAGAAAACCGTACTATAGGGATGGAGGATTGTACTTTTCATTGCAAGCATTCCTCCTCTTTTGTTAATATACCAAAATAATTTATGATTTGTTTTTATGTATGCCACAGCCTCACTTTACAACTTAATCTGGCTCACATTCCACCCCCCACCCCCATCACATTAAATGGCAAAGATTAACCGTAGGTAAGTGCAACAGGGACAGACGCGTTGCGGATTTGACCCTAGTGATTGCTAGGAGCGCAGAAAACCCTGAAGCATTTGCACTGGGATGCCAATGGACAGGCTAAGGGCCCAAGCAATGCTCCAGCAACTCTGATTCGCAGTAAATTCTGCATCTGAGCTGCTGCGTACAAGGCATAGCGCTCCAAGTGACAGCACTGACTGGAGAGAGTTCCACATGTAGAAGAAACTGCAACTAAAGTTTCAACATGGTACTATTGATGGTTTGTGATCAATACTACCTGACAACACACTATTTTTTTTTAAATATCAATTGAGCTGCATTGAATTTTAAAAACTGTTGACTCAGGATCAGCTTCTAGGACCAAAAAAGATGTCGGACCATCTCGACTATGTGTAGTTAACGGCCACACTGGCCGTTGAGCAGCTGTGCAGATTTTATGGACTGACATAATGTTGAGATGTATCTGCAGCTGCTTATGTTCCTATCAAGTCCTCTGTTGCTTCAGTCCTGATCCAGACACCACTTATGCCCTTATATAACAACAGAAAACGCTGGAAAAACTCAGCAGGCCAGGCAGCATCCGTGGAGAGAGAAACAGAGTTAACGTTTCAGGTCGAAGACCTTTCGACAGAACTGTAAAAAAGCAGGAAATGAAATAGATTTAAAGCAAGTATAATGCTGGGAAAAGGGGGAGGGGATGAAAGAACAAAAGGGAAGGTCAGTGGTAGGATAGAAAGCAAGAGAGATTAAGAGACATTAAGAGATATTCAAGGCAAGAGGAGGTGGTAATGTGACAGATTAAGGCTAGATGAAGTGTGAAATGCACTGGCAGAATGAAGGACAGCTGCCAGCTTCTGGGAGGGAAGAAAAAAGGCCAAACAAAAGGGTGGATGAAAAAATAAAATTAAAAAATATAAATGTGATAGGGGCCGGGGTTATGATCTGAAATTGTTGAACTCTATGTTGAGTCCAGAGGGCTGTAGGGTGCCTAAACGAAAGATGAGGTGCTGTTCCTCGAGCTTACGCTGAGCTTCCGTGGAACAATGCAAGAGGCCGAGGACGGTGAGGTCAGAGTGGGAGTGGAGCGGAGAATTAAAGTGACAGGCCACCGGGAGCTCGGGGTCCCCCTTACGGACTGAACGGAGGTGTTCCGCAAAGCGGTCACCCAATCTGCGTTTGGTCTCCCCAATACAGAGGAGACCACATCGTGAGCAGCGAATACAGTATACTAAATTGCAGGAAGTACAAGTAAATCGCTGTTTCACCTGGAAGGGGTGTTTGGGGCCCTGGACAGTGGGAAGGGGGGAGGTATAAGGGCATGTGTTGCATCTCCTGCGCTTGCATGGGAAGATGCCGGGCGAAGGGGAAAGGGTGCTGGGGGTGGTAGAGAAGTGGACTAGGGTGTCGCGGAGGGAGCGGTCCCTGCGGAATGCTGAAAGGGGAGGTGAGGGGAAGATGCGTTTGGTGGTGGGATCACGCTGGAGGTGGCGGAAATGGCAGAGGATGATCCGTTGAATGTGGAGGCTGGTGGGGTGAAAGGTGAGGACAAGGGAAACTCTATCGTGGTTCTGGGAGGGAGGGGCAGGGGTGAGGGCAGAAATGCAGGAGATAGAACGGACACGGTCGAGGGCTGTGTCAACCACAGTAGAGAGGAATCCTCGGTTGAGGAAAAAGGAAGACATGTCGGAAGCACTGGTATGGAAGGTGGCATCGTCAGAGCAGATGCGGCAGAGACGGAGACCATTTATGCCCTTGTTCACATTAATTTGTGTTTACCAATACTAATTTGTATATACTAAGTTACTGACACAACAGATCTGCGTTCTGATTGAGGATCTATTCACCAATGAACAGTACTAAAAACAGCCCGTCCAAACCTCCAGGCCCGCAAAAGAAGAAACAGAAGTGCACGTAGGAATCAGTTGCCAGGGCTTTGAGGGCAAGATTGTCAGGGCTTGCAGACTGCAATCTGGATACAATTATCGTAAAGGACTGACAATCGAAATATATCTCTCCAATACTGTCGGTGAATTGTGTAATAGACTAGCTCAATACTTGATGACAACGCAGCATTTTCTCACTAGTAACGATTGAACTGTATTGAATTTTAAAAGCTGATGATTCAGCATCAGCACCCAGGACCAAAAAGGATGTCAGTTGGGCAGCACGTTTAGGAACTAGCATACCCAATATATTAGGTATCCTGGAGTCCACAGCAAACCATCTAAACACAAACATCTCTTGTCAGGTATGAGACCCGAAATAACTTCGGTACATATTTTAAACAGAGAGGCAAAGAGAAGAGAGGAGAAATAAGTGTTTCAAATTAAAAATAATCTCTCCAATGCCAGCAAATTAAGTACCTGTTTATGTCTCCAGCATATTGAAGTTACAAGAACTTCTATTTCTATGGCGCTCATACATATAGAGATGTCTCCAAGTGGTTTACAGAGCAATGAAGAGGGTCAGGAGAGGCAAAAGCAAAGCTGGAGAGGCAAATCTTATGAAGGTGGAAAGACAGAAATGCTGAGTGAGAGTTCCAAAGGGCGAGGCAAGGTGACTCAAAGTGCAGATGCCAGTGGTGGAGAAGGAAATGAGGAGGAGGCCAGGTTTTAGGCCTAATGGGTGCATGCAGGGACACAAAGCTGGAGGAGACCACAAAGGTAGGAACAGATGAGGCAACAAAGGGGTTTGAAGTAAAGGTGAAAATCTTAACTTCACTTCTCAGACACGGAAAGCCAATGGGATTGGTGAGGACAGGGGTGATGGGGATGCGAGCATTAGTGTGGGTGAGGATGTGGTCCATGGTATTCTGGCTAATGTAGTTTATGATGGTAGATGGGAAGCCAGCAAGGAGAGCATTTGATAAGTTCAGCCGTGAAATGATAAAATGTAGATTGGGTTTCAATGGCAGAGGGAGGGAGGTAGGGATAGAGACAGGTGAGGTTGCAGAAGTGAAATAAGCTATCTTGGTGATAGAGCAAATACAGAGGAAGAAGTTGGGCTCAGGGTCGAGTAATATGCCAGGGTTCCACACCTCTGGGCTAAGTCAGATTTGGAAGCCAGAAGGTAGGTTACAATTGCCCTCCGTTTAACCGAAGAAGTTTATAAACAGCTACAATTATCTGAATGTCTATATTGACCATCTCCCCACACTAACAAACAGTGCGACAGGCCAGGTTAGCAACCAATTATAATTTTGCTTCAGACACTAGACTACCCGTGAGCAACACAAGAGATCTGCTAATCATGTAGAAATCTGAAGGAGGAAATAAGTGCTCCCTAGCTTAAAGGCACATGTCATGTACCAGTCTGATCCATGCATCACCTGCATACATTGATCGCAGTTCAAAAAGTTTAACAGAGCAAAAAACAAAGAACAGACTATAGAAGCTCTATGCATGTTGTACACTACAGCAGAAATAGTGAACCAAAGAGCTCAGAGCTTGGATTATAAAATTGCAGGATATGATTTAAGCTATAAATACCATTAACTGCAGCTGAGAGGAAATTCTATTTTGTCTACAGGAAACCATTTGTATTGTTACAAGTGGCAGCATATTTTGTCCTCTGAACCCAACCATTGTATCACAGTCTGGTGGTATCCTAGTTAGTTGAATAATTAAGATACAACCAGACTGCAATACAATTGTTGGGTGCAGTGGGCAATACTATTCCAATTCTAGTCTAATCTAACATTCAGCTTGATAACTGCCAGAAAATCAGGAGTACAGTGTGCTACATAATAAACAAAAAAGGTCTTCATAAGCCTTAGGGCAATTAAGTATATTGGTTTTTTTTTAAACAGACCACTGTGCAACACGGGAACTCTCTGTTTAAATGCTTGGTACAGAGTACAACTTGCAATTCTTTAATAATCCTGACATACTTACAGATCATGTCCAACCAATTTGATTGAATTTTGAGAGGGGGTGACTAGGTGTGTGGATGAGGGTAGTGCAGTTGATGTAGTCTACATGGACTTCAGTAAGGCTTTTAGCAAAGTCCCACATGGGAGACTGGTCAAGAAGGTAAGAGCCCATGGGATCCAGGGCAATTTGGCACATTGGATCCAAAATTGGCTTAGTGGCAGGAGGCAGAGGGTGATGGTCGAAGGTTGTTTTTGTGACTGGAAGCCTGTGTCCAGTGGTGTACCGCAGGGATCGGTGCTGGGTCCTTTGCTGTTTGTAGTGTACATTAATGATTTAGATATGAATGTAGGAGGTATGATCAGTAAGTTCGCAGATGACATGAAAATTGGTGGAGTGGTAAATAGCCAGGAGGGAAGCCTCAGGCTACAGGACGATATAGACGGGTTGGTTAGATGGGCAGAACAGTGGCAAATGGAATTTAACCCTGAAAAGTGTGAGGTGATGCATTTTGGGAGGACTAACAAGGCAAGGGAATACACAATGAATGGTAGGACCCTAGGAAGGACAGAGGATCAGAGGGACCTTGGTGTGCATGTACATAGATCCCTGAAGGCAGCAGGACAGGTAAATAAGGTGGTTAAAAAGGCATATGGGATACTTGCCTTCATTAGCCGAGGCATAGAATACAAGAACAGGGAGGTTATGATGGAGCTGTACAAAATGCTAGTTAGGCCACAGCTGGAATACTGTGTGCAGTTCTGGTCGCCACACTATAGGAAGGATGTGATTGCATTGGAGAGGGTGCAGAGGAGATTCACCAGGATGTTACCTGGGCTGGAGCACTTCAGCCATGAAGAGAGACTGGACAGGCTGGGGTTGTTTTCCTTAGAGCAGAGAGGGCTAAGGGAGGACCTGATTGAGGTGTACAAAATTATGAGGGGCATAGATAGGGTAGATAGAAAGGAACTTTTCCCCTTAGTAGAGGGGTCAATAACCAGGGGGCATAGTTTCAAGGTAAGGGGCAGGAGGTTTAGAGGGGATTTGAGGAAAAACCTTTTCACCCAGAGGGTGGTTGGAATCTGGAACTCACTGCCTGAAAGGGTGGTACAGGCAGGAACCCTCACAACATTCAAGAAGCATATAGATGAGCACTTGAAACGCCACAGCATACAAGGCTACAGACCAAGTGCTGGAAAATAGGATTAGAATAGATAGGGCTTGATGGCCGGCACGGACACGATGGGCCAAAGGGCCTCTTTCTGTGCTGTATAACTCTATGACATCTCAGAGCACTTTACAGGATCATGAAGCAGGAGAATGAAAAGGAAACAGAAAGGCTTGGGGGACAAAAGCATGAGGACTAACAGAAGGAATTTTTAGACTTATGAAAGCAGGGAGGGAAGGTGGCAATGTAGAGAGATTTAGGAAGGGAGTTCGAGAGGGCAGAGGTATAGTGGTTGCAAAAGTGACCACCAATGTAAAGCTAGTGTCATAGAGTTATAACGGGACAGAAGGAGGCCATTCGGCCCATTCAAGTCCATGCCAGCTCTCTGTAGAGCAATCCAGTCAATCCCATTCCCCCGCAAGTTTATTTCCCTCAAGTGTCTATCCAGTCTCCCCTTGAAAACATTGAGTGTCACCGCTTCCACCTCTTCAGTCGGCAGCGAGTTCCAGGTCCTCACCACTCGCTGCGTAAAAAAGTTTTTCCTCACATCCTCCCTGTATCTCTTGCCCAAAAACTTAAATCTGTGTCCCCTAGTCCTTGTACTATCAACTAGTGGGAACAGCCTTTCCCCATCTAGCCTATCCAAACTTGTCATAATCTTGTACACCTCTATCAAATCACCCCTCAACCTCCTTTGCTCTAATGAAAACAAATCCAGCTTCTCCAACCTGTCCTTGTAGCTAAGATCCCCCATCCCCGGAACCAATCTGGTAAATCTCCTCTGCACCCTCTCAAGTGTCTTCACATCCTTCCTAAAGTGTGGCAACCAGAACTGGATGCAATACAACATTTGAGGCCTAACCAGCACTTTATAAAGGTTCAGCATAACTTCTCTACTTTTGTACTCAATACCTCTATTTATGAAGCCCAAGATACCATATGCTTTGCTAACCACTCTCTCAATATGTCCCGCCACATTCAGGGACCTATGCACATTAACTCCCAGGTCCCTCTGTCCCTACACACTCTTTAAAACTGTTCCATTAAGTGTATATTGCCTCTCCCTTCTTCTGCCAAAATGCATCACCTCATACTTCTCTATTGAATTCCATCTGCCACTTGTCTACCCATTCTGCTAGCTTTTCTATGTCCTGTTGCAGTCGATTGGTATCATCCTCACTGTTTGCCAGACCCCCAAGTTTGGTGTCATCGGCATATTTAGAAATTCTACTCTGTATTCCAATATCCAGGTCATTTATATATATCGAAAAAAGCAGTGGCCCCAGCACTGACCCTTGGGGAACACCACTGTCTACCATCCTCCAGTCTGAAAAACAGCTATTTACCACAACTCGCTGTTTTCTGTCCTTAAGCCAATTCCTTATCCAAGCTTCCACTGACCCACCTATTCCATGAGCCTCAATTTTGTTAACCAGCCTTTTACGTGGTACTTTGTCAAACGCCTTCCTAAAATCCATGTAGACAACATCCATTGCATTCCCTTCATCAATCCTCCCTGTTACTTCATCAAAAAATTCAATTAGATTAGTCAAACACGATCTGCCTTTTACAAATCCGTGTTGGCTCTCCTTAATTAGCTTAAATCTCTCCAAGTGCCCGTTAATGTTTTCCTTGATTATTGTTTCTAAAACTTTACCCACCACTGATGTTAAACTGACTGGCCTGTAGTTACTAGGACTGTCCTTAAACCCTTTCTTGAACAATGGTGTCACATTTGCCACTTTCTATTCCTCAGGCACCTCTCCCACATCTAGGGAAGATTGGAAAATTATGGCAAGCCCTTCCACTATCTCCTCCCCCAATTCCCTTAGCAACCTGGAATGCAAGCCATCTGGACCAGGCGACTTATCCACTCCAGGCATACCCAGTCATTCTAGTACATCCTGTCCATCAATTTTCACCCCTTCCATTGCTTCTACCTTTTCCACTTCTACCGATATTTTGTCAGCATCCACCTCCTTAGTAAACACCGATACCAAGTACTCATTGAGTATTCTAGCCTTGCCCTGCGCCTCTAGGCATATATCACCTTTTTTGTCCCTCATCGGCCCCACCCCACCTCTTACTACCCGCTTACTGTTTACATGCCGGTAGAAGATTTTTGGGTTCCCTTTTATGTTTACCACCATTCTACTCTCATATTCTCTCTTTGACAATCTTATTTTCCACTTCACTTCCCCTCTCAACTTATTGCATTTGGTCTAGTTCTCCCTTGAAGAATTCACCTGACATTCATCATACACCCTATTTTTTTGTTTCATCATCTTCTCAATCTCCTTTGCCATCCAAGGAGCCCTTGCTTTGGTTCCCTTACCCTTCCCTCTTGTTGGAAGAGGCAAGAGAGACAAGAAGGAAAGTGAAGTCGAAGGAGCAGAGGCTTTGTGCTGGAACGTATGGCTGGAGGAGACCACTAAGGTGAGATGGGGCTGGGCCATGGAAGCATTTGAAATAGACGACAAAATCTGGAAATCAATTCACAGGGAGCCAATGAAGCTTGGCCAGGATAGAGGTGATGAGAAAATAGGTGTGCGTGCAGGTGAAGGCGTGAGCTGCATGGTTCTGAATACACTGCAGTCTATGCAGGTGGGGTAAAGAATGTAGTGTGGCATCACTGTCTTCTAAAAGCAATGTCACAGCAACTCTTAATGCCAGTAGAAAAGTTTACTTTATGATCATACCCACTTAACACTTGTTTAGGCTCAAAGCCACATCCAGAATACAGCACTAAATTCAGCCACCAAATCACCTCACTTATACAATAGGCTAACTTTACCAATGGGACATTAAAAAAAACTGGACTGCCAGCAGCCTACCTACCTCCCACAACATCCCATTCTAAAATTTTGAAATTGTAACTAGAACTGACCTCTTATTGTCAACTTGGCTCACTTACTAGCACTCCCATCTGAGTCAGATGATCATGGGTTCAAGCCCAACTCTAGAACTTGAGCATGTAATCTAGCCTGACATTCCAGTGCAGTACTGAAGACATGGTGCACTGTTGGAGGTGCTGTTGTTCAGATGAGGCATTAACTGAGGTTTAATATCCCACTTCGAAAATTACTGTTACACCTACTATTTCCTGTTGTTCTAGCCAACATTCCTCACTTAATCAAAAGCACCAAAGACAGATTAACTTGTTATTATTAATATAAAACCAGAAAATACTGGAAATACTCAGCAGATCAGGCAGCATCTGTGGAGAGAGAAACAAAGTTAACGTTTCAGGTCGATGACCTTTCATCAGAATTGGAAAAAGTTAGAGCGGTAACTGGTTTTAAGCAATTACAGAGGGAAGGAGGGGAAGAAAAAACAAAAGGGAAGGCCTGTGATAGGGTGGAAAGCAGGAGTGATTTAAATGACAAAAGGGGGTGGTAATGGGACAAGTAAAGAAACAAAAGATAGGTCTAGAGGAGGTGCAAATGGCAACAGCAGAATCATTACCAGCACCTGCTGTCCGAAGAA
The DNA here is from genome assembly GCA_030390025.1 of Squalus acanthias. NCBI lineage: Eukaryota > Metazoa > Chordata > Chondrichthyes > Squaliformes > Squalidae > Squalus > Squalus acanthias. The sequence goes on from CM059433.1 coordinate 133,970,118, forward strand.
ATGAGTGGTTACGATCTGAAATTGTTGAACCCAATGTTGAGTCCGAAAGGTGTAAAGTGCCTAATGGAAAGGCGAGGTGCTGTTCCTGAAGCTTCTGTTGAGCTCCACTGAAACAGTGTAGGTGGCCAAGAACAGAGTGGTCAGAGTGGGAAAATGGCAAGCGATCGGAAGGTCAGGGTCATGCTTGCGGATTGAACGAACGTGTACAGCAAAGCGATCATCCAATCTGTGTTGTGGTCTCCCCACTGTAGAGGAGAACGTATTGCGAGTAACAGATACAGTATACTAAATTGAAAGAAGTGCAAGTAAATCGTTATTTCACCTGGAAGGAGCGTTTGGGGCCCTGAACAGTGGGGGGAGATAGAGCAGGTGTTGCATCTCCTACACTTGTATGGGAAGGTGATGTGGGAAGGGGAGCGGGTGTTGGGGGTGATTGATGAGTGGACCAGGGTGTCAAGGAAGGAATGGTCCCTTCGGAATGCTGGGAGGGGAGGGGAGGGGAAGATGTGTTTGGTGGTGGCATCGCGCTGCAGATGACGGACGATGATCCGCTGAAGATGGTGGCTGATGGGGTGGAAGGCAAGGACAAGGGGAACCCTATTGTGGTTCTGGGAGGGTGGGAAAGGGGTGAGGACAGAAGTGCGGGAAATGTGACGGACACGGTCAAAGGCCCTGTCAACCACGGTGGTGGAGAATCCTCAGTTGAGGAAAAAGGAAGGCATATCTGTAGCACTGGTGTGGAAGGGGTCAGCATCAGAACAGATCTGACGAGACGGAGAAACTGGGAGAATGGAATAGAGTCCTTACAGGAAGCGATAATAAATTATTGCTTTTTGTGGTATCTTGCTGCACAAATTATCTGCCTGTTTACCTTTATAAAACACTGGTTAGGCCTCAGCTAGAGTACGGTTTTCAATTCTGGGTACCACATTTCAGGAAGGATGTCAAAGCCTTCGAGAGGGTGCAGAAGAGATTTTCTAGAATGGTACCAGGGACTAGAGACTTCAGTTATGTGGCAAGATAGGAGAAGCTGGCACTGTTCTCGGTGTTCAAAATTATGAACGGTTTTGATAGATTAAATAAGGAGAAACCGTTTCCAGTGGCAGAAGGGTCGGAAACCAGAGGACACAGATTTAAGGTGATTGGCAAAAGAAGCAGAGGCAACATGAGGAAACATTTCTTTACATGGCAAGTTGTTGTGATCTGGAATGCACTGCCTGAAAAGGTATTGCAAGCAGATTCAATAGTAACATTCAAAACAGATTTAGATAAATACTTGAAGGGAAAAAATGTACAGGGCTATGGGGAAAGAGCAACGGAGTGGGACTAATTGGATAGTTCTGCCAAAGAGTCAACACAGGCGTGATGGGCCGAACGGCCTCCTTCTGTGCTGTAAGAGTCATTGCACTTCATTGCCTGTAATGTGCTTTATGATATTCCCGATAGATGTAAATGTGATTCGGACTATTTGCTCGCTTGCAGGGTAAACATGGACTAGTTGGGCCGAATGGCCTGTTTCCATGTTGTAATTTCTACGCATTTCAATGTGATGACATCCTATATAAATGCAAGCTGATTCTTTCTGAAAGAAAATTCTGCTGTCACCACCAGGCTACATGATTTGGTTTTATCAAAACCATTCAACAGAGAGTGCAGGTGTCAGGACTCCTCCCAGCTCCTCCTGTTTCAGGGAGTTAAATTACCAGTGAAAAGTTTTGGATGGAAATGCTTCAATTACCAACTAAGTTGATTTATTTCACACATAAACAAAGTGTTCTGATTTTACTTTATTTTTTATTTAGTCATAATTCTTTGATTTTTTTTTAAAGGGATGTTGACATGAAATTTGCTCGAACAGATCTTGCTACAATAATAATAATCCCCTTCTGACAATGGATGAAAAAAGAATCTGTAAACAGATTAAGAATTGTTTTCTGTAGACTGCAAATGAGCTCAATCACAAGAATAATTTCAGCCCACAACTCAACTCAATTCTTGGGGCCCTGCACTGAATGAGTGAGACAAAATATGTGTGTAAGCAGAGAAATGGCAGATGAAATTGAATGCAAGTGTATAGTATTGCACATGGGAAGGAAAATTGGGTGACACGTACCCATGAATGGTGCAGAGGAGTTATTGATGAAACTGTACGATTCTCTGGTCAGACTGCACCACGAATACTGCATCCAGTTCTGGTCACCAAGACACAAGGAGACATTCAAATGCTGGAGGCAGTTTACAGAAAAGCCATAAGGCTGCTTCCCAGTATCAGGTGTTTGAATTGCGAGGAAAGACTGAAGAACCTGGAGATTTTCCACCTGGAAAGGGGAATTGAAGAAGCAATCTTAGAAGTTTAGAAGATTGTTACTTAGTTAATTTAGAGTCTCCTGTGCCTGGTAGCATGTGGCAACCTATTTCTTCCACTGCTCTCCATCAATATTTGACACCATTGGAGTATCATCTTGCCTTACATTCAGATCTTCGTGATTCTCCACAGTTGGATGTTTATATTTATAAGTCTATAACAGACTCGTCTTATCTCTGGATTGTTTCCGTGGGTTTGTGAGGGATTGTGAGCTGTGAGGAGGATGCAAAGAGGCTTCAAGACGATTTAGGCAAGTTGAGTGAGTGGGCAAATACATGGCAGATGCAGTATAACGTGGATAAATGTGAAGTTATCCACTTCGGTAGGAAAAACAGAAAGGCAGAGTATTATTTAAATGGTGATAGATTGAAAAATGTTGATGTACAAAGGGACCTGGGTGTTCTTGTACCCCAGTCACTGAAAGCAATCATGCAGGTGCAGCAAGCAGTTAGGAAGGCAAATGGTATGTTGGCCTTCACTGCAAGAGGATTTGAGTAGAGGAGCAAGGATGTCTTACTACAGTTATACTGGGCCTTGGTGAGACCACACCTGGAGTAGTGTGCGCAGTTTTGGTCTCCTTACCTAAGAAAGGATATACTTGCCATAGAGGGAGTGCAGCGAAGGCTCACCAGACTGATTCCTGGGATGGCAGGACTGTCATATGAGGAGAGATTGGGTCGACTAGGCCCGTATTCACTAGAGTTTAGAAGAATGAGAGGGGATCTCATTGAAACGTATAAAATTCTGACAGGGCTGGACAGACTGGATGCAGGGAGGATGTTTCCCCTGGCTGGGGGCTCTAGAACGAGGGGTCACAGTCTCAGGATACGGGGTAGGACATTTAGGACTGAGATGAGGAGAAATTTCTTCACTCACGAGGGTGGTGAACCTGTGGAATTCTCCACCACAGAAGGCTGTGGAGGCCAAGTCACTGAATATATTTAAGGAGATAGATTTCCAGACGCAAAAGGCGTCAAGGGGTATGGGGAGAGAGCGGGAATATGGTATTGAGATAGAGGATCCGCCATGATCATATTGAATGGCGGAGCAGGCTCGAAGGGCCGAATGGCCTACTCCTGCTCCTATTTTTCTATGTTTCTATGTAACAAAAAGCCCTTTTACGTGGCCTGACACCATCCTTACCAGGACGACCAATGGACAGCTTCTAGTCTGGCTTGGGCAGCTATTCCAGGAGTTACACTCTCGCCAGCATAGCTCTCAGGGTCACAGGAGCACACAAGCCTTTTCACCATGTCAAGGTGCAGCCCCTTGGGAAGATTGTCTTGGAAATGGAAAATATGATTCCGGAATATTCATTTAATTTAAACTGCAGGACCAGGACAAAGGAGCATAGGTTCAAACATGTAAACGGTAATTTTATAACTGATATCTGGAAGTTCTTCTTCACACACAGAGTAATCAACAAATGGAATGGACTCCTTGATATAGCGGAGGAAAAAATCCTAGAACTCTTGAAGAAACAGTCAGATGCTGCAACGGGGGCAATGTGAAGTCATCCCGATGGATGAACTAAGATGGCCGAATTACCTTCCTCATATGTAATTTTCTCGTAATATTGTGGCCTCAGTAGCCAATCTCCTTTGAATGCATCTACATCAACCTATACTCTCCATTAGCTTTTATGGCAAATGCACACACCTGGGGGAAAAGTGACTACAATAAGGGAAATAGAAATGGGAACAGAGTAGGTTTATAAAGGTTTCTGTAAGGGCCCAAATTAACATACTTCAATGTACTTTACGCTAAAATTCTCACTCTAGTTGGAAGACTCAGAGCATAGAAGAGACATTTTTTGAATATGTGTTCAGCAAAGATTTATGTACTGTAGATTGACATTTATTTCCATATGTATATTTACTTTAATTATAAGGGATCAGTTGAGTGTTTTGGCATTTTTGGTGTTTTCGTTGGAATAGCTATGATCATTACAGTCAGCCTAAGAGACACTGCAAAGAACTGAGAGGCAATCCTGAGGGAACATTTATATAGCACACGATTATAAATTCAGTTACCCACATACGATTCTAATGCACTTTTATTTCCCTTTAGAGGTTTCTCTGTCCTCTAAAAGTAAAGATAATACCTCTAATATTCTTTGCAAACTTAAAAGACTATACCCTGATTGTCCAATTTAATTCCTTTTAAATCGCAGATATCTAAAGAGATTAGTGTCCATTTCATTCTCCAATCTGTGAAGTGTGTGCTTTTGCAGTCAAAGGTTAGGCATTTCAGAAGACCGGTTCTTTAAAAATATACAGGTTAATTCTGCTGAGCCATTCAGGTCACAGCGGTTCCGGGTTTGATTCCACGTGTAGGCTGAGCTCACGACGTCAGTAAGTAAAATGGTGATGGTGCAGCACAGCTGCTGTCTGTATACCTGGGTTGTGAGCTAAAATTAAACTGGCCAGGGTTCTTGCTCTTGATTGCAATCAAATGACTTGGGTTCAAATCCAGCAAACTACATAATTGAATCTGGACTTGGGTGTAGGCACACACCATAATCTGGTACAAACTGGCAATCTCATTCTGAAGGTCATAAGCATACTGCAACACCAGGCCTGGCAGTGTTTCATATGGTACACAAATAAAGGTGTATACCATTGCCCACGAGCACAAAAAAATTGCATACAATAGACAAATGACCTGCAAGCAAAATGTACAGCACTTCACACAATGAATTACTTTTGTTTTTGGAAGGCAGTGACTTGTGTTGAAACCTTCATCTACAGCTTTTGTCGCCTTTGAATTCAACTACTTCAATGCCTGCATTGCAAAATTCTCATCCTCGTTTTCAAATCCCTCCACGGCCTCGCCCCTCCCCATCTCTGTAACCTCCTCCAGCCCTACAACCATCCAAGATATCTGCGCTCCTCCAATTCTGGCCTCTTGAGCATCCCCAATTTTAATCGCTCCACCATTGGCGGCCGTGCCTTCAGCTGCCAAGGCCCTAATCCCTGGAATTCACTCCCTAAACGTCTCCGCCTCTCTATGCTCATTTAAGACGCTCTTTAAAACCTACCTCTTTGACCAAGTGCTCTAATATCTCCTTCTGTGGCTCGGTGTCAAATTTTGTTTGATAACGCTCCTGTGAAGTGCCTTGGGACGTTTTACTACGTTGAAGATTCTATACAAATACACTCCTGGCTGGCCTCCCACATTCTACCCTACATAAACTTGAGGTCATCCAAAACCCGGCTGCCCACATCCTAACTCACATCAAGTCCCGTTCACCCATCACCCCTGTGCTCGCTGACCTACATTGGCTCCCGGTTAAGCAACGCCTCAATTTCAAAATTCTCATCCTTGTTTTCAAATCGCTCCATGGCCTCGCCCCTCCCTATCTCTGTAATCTCCTTCAGCCCCACAACCCTCCCACCCCCACCCTCCGAGATATCTGCGCTCCTCAAATTCTGCCCTCTTGAGCATCCCTGATTATAATCGCTCAACCATTGGTGACCATGCCTTCAGCTGCCTAGGCCCCAAGCACTGGAACTCCCTCGCTAAACCTCTCCGCCTCTGTACTTCTCTCTCCTCCTTTAAGACGCTCCTTAAAACCTATCTCTTTGACCAAGTTTTGGTCATCTGCCCTCATTTCTTATGTGGCTCAGTGTCACTTTTTTGTCTTGTAACACTCCTGTAAAGCGCCTTGGAACGTTTTACTATGTTAAAGGCGCTGTATAAATACAAGTTATTGTTGTTGTTACCCTCTCCAAAGCCCAGCCAGCCAGATCCAGCCCTAAACTAAGTCCTGATCGTCCATCACTCCTGTCCTTGCTGGTTCCCTGTCTCACAACTTATTAAATTCATAGCTCTCATCCTTGCCTTCAGGTCATTCACCTGCCTTGCCACATCCCATCTCTGCAACTTCCTCCAGCCTGATATCCCTACCTGAAATTGTCGGTCTTCTGACTGTGGCCTTTTGTACATACCCCTGCCCCACGAGCTTCAGCTCTCCTCTGTGGTATTAACTCACTTTGCCTCTACTTTCTATCCTAAATTCAAAAAGCTTCTTAAAACCCATTTTTTCCACACACACTGTTTATCACTCTCAATCTCTCCTTCCATGATTCAACTTTCATTCTCACATCTACATTTGTGAAGTACCTTAAGGTGTTTTCTACATTAAGGATGCAATATAAACACAAGCTGCTGCAGTTAAACATTGGGAAGACCAAAGCCATCGTCTTCGGTGCCTGTCACAAACTCAGTGCCCTCACCACTGATTTCACACCACTGCCCCACCCAGCTCCCCACCCCCACTCCACCACTCTCTCAGGTTGAAGCAGGCTGTTACATGAAAGGAGAAAACCATAAATGCTAGAAATCCGTAATCAAAAAACAAGAACATTGGAGAAATGAGCAGTAGCTCTGTTCACGTGTGATGAGACATCGCACAGAAGGCAGTAAGCTATTTTTCTCTTTCAGATACTTCCTTTCTGCTTCAAAGCCTGACTGAAAATTTTGAACCATGCTCTGGCTCCACCCCTCAACTCCAATCTACAGACTCTTGTGCCTTCCACTCAACATCCATACCATTCTATAATCTTTGAAGTGCTCTGGGATTTCTGAGGAGCACTATATAAACGCAAGTATTTGCTACTGACTACTGATCTATAGAACATTTGTAGCATCGTCTGCTCTTAAAGGGCTCTTTGTTCCTAGAGATTCTGCCAAACAGATTGTGCCTCAACTGCACCATGGTGCAGGGAGGATGATGAAAAAGAAAAATTAATTCTGCATTAAAAGCAGCACATTTTTGATTTTACATGAAACTGGTCCATGAGACATTCACCTGAAAGGACTGAGGGCAAGCATCTATAACATTCAAATCCAACTCATCTCAGGTTGAACACAAGATACTCAAATGAGCAGGCACAGAACCAGGAAAAATCTTAGTTCCCTGCAATGGTGACTAATTCTAATAACACGAGCACGACTGCCCTGCGGCACAAAAGCTGGTCCACCTGATGAATTAGTTTGCAAAGATACTTGACATTTGCAGTCAATGACGTTTGTCGGGAGGAAGGGATATAAGAAGAGTACTGATGCTCGTCTAATTTGACAGATGGTAACTGCCAAAGACTATTCTGCAAATGATCACAAAAAACCTCCAGTAATCAGTGCTGTAAAAAAGGCTGGCACGCACACATGATAAAAGTACTACACCCCCACAGCTTTCTACAGACCTGTATGATTAGTTTATTCAGAACACAAAAGCAGCAGAAAGAGTTCCAACACAAGTACCTGTACAAAAGAATGCATGTGCAATAATAGCTCTTGCATACTCGACAGTCCGACTAACTCTGGCAGTAGATTGCTAGATTTATAACAATACATATCCTTCTCTGCCACCCCCCTCCTCCCAAATCACAGCCCCCCAAGAGTTCAAAACTCAGCCAACAGTAATCAAACATCACCACACTCACTGGAGGAAATTTCAAACAAACTATTCCATCATCCTGGCTAAGAAGATAAAAATTTAAAAGCCACAAATTCAGCAGGTCAGTGAGAATCCAGAGAGAGAAAAGGGCAGATTAAATATTCAGGTACAGACCATTCATTACGACTGTAAACAAGTTATGAGGACCGAACAAAAACGGTGGGGGGGGGGGGGAAGGGGGAAAAAGAACAGTTAAAAATCAAGTCAGATTTGCAAACTATGTATATCAAGCAGTTTTTCACATCTTCTCCAGCTTTGTGGACTATTGAATCCATTAGCTGACTGTGATAGCTTGCAGTTAACAAAAAGGTAGTTAATGGTTTTAACAGCCCAAAAAGCTGGAAGAGATGAAAAACTGCTCAATGATGTACAAAGATCATCTCCGTTCAGGCAGTGGAGCCTTGAAGAAAACAAAAAGGGCATGACAAAGTTCAACAAAGCAGTGAAAATGCTTGGAAAATATTCTGAATGTTCAGACCATAGAGCTGAAGAGTTCAAAGACAAAATATTGTCCCAGAGGTCTGTACTGAGCTTGACGAGAACAAGAAGCCAAAGACAGAAAGTTCCGAGTGAGAATGGAATTGAAGTGGTGACAAGCCACAGGGAGGCCAGAATCACACCTGGAAAAGTGGTCACCCAAACTGCATTTGGTCTCCGCAGTGTAGGAGAGCTACAATTACAGTGCATTAGATTAGAGGATGTATTTGCATATTAGAGGAGTATTTGGAGGATAATGGTGTGAGCAGTGTTAAATAAAAGCAGAAAATGCTGAAAACACTCAGCATGTGGAGAAAGGTAGGGTTGACGTTTCAGTTCTGACGAAGGATCATAATTCCTGAAATGTTAACCCTACCTACCTCTCTCCACAGATGCTGCCTGAACTGTTGAGTGTTTCCAGCATTTTCTGTTTTTATTTCATGTTTTCAGCATCTACAGTTTTTAGATTTTTTTCCAACAGGATAGGGTCTGGTTGGGACACCGCTCCAGCAAAAAAGTGAGATATCTCAAAAGATTCAAGATTACAGAGAGAGGAATAGAATGGAGCCATTAAAAAACAATATTAGTTCAGTGAGACAGGACCGAGCTGCAATACTGGGTCAGTGGGTGAGACAGGACCGAGCTGAGGCACTGGGACAGTCGGTGAGACAGGAGCGAGCTGAGACACTGGGTCAGTCGGTGAGACAGGACCGAGCTGAGGCACTGGGTCAGTGGGTGAGACAGGACCGAGCTGAGACACTGGGTCAGTGGGTGAGACAGGACCGAGCTGAGGCACTGGGTCAGTGGGTGAGACAGGACCGAGCTGAGACACTGGGTCAGTGGGTGAGACAGGACCGAGCTGAGGCACTGGGTCAGTCGGTGAGACAGGACCGAGCTGAGGCACTGGGTCAGTCGGTGAGACAGGAGCGAGCTGAGACACTGGGTCAGTCGGTGAGACAGGACCGAGCTGAGACACTGGGTCAGTGGGTGAGACAGGACCGAGCTGAGGCACTGGGTCAGTCGGTGAGACAGGACCGAGCTGAGGCACTGGGTCAGTCGGTGAGACAGGACCGAGCTGAGGCACTGGGTCAGTCGGTGAGACAGGACCGAGCTGAGACACTGGGTCAGTGGGTGAGACAGGACCGAGCTGCGGCACTGGGTCAGTCGGTGAGACAGGACCGAGCTGCAACACTGGGTCAGTCGGTGAGACAGGACCGAGCTGAGGCACTGGGTCAGTGGGTGAGACAGGACCGAGCTGAGACACTGGGTCAGTCGGTGAGACAGGACCGAGCTGAGACACTGGGTCAGTGGGTGAGACAGGACCGAGCTGCGGCACTGGGTCAGTGGGTGAGACAGGACCGAGCTGCAACACTGGGTCAGTCGGTGAGACAGGACCGAGCTGAGGCACTGGGTCAGTGGGTGAGACAGGACCGAGCTGCAATACTGGGTCAGTGGGTGAGACAGGACCGAGCTGCAATACTGGGTCAGTGGGTGAGACAGGACCGAGCTGAGGCACTGGGTCAGTGGGTGAGACAGGACCGAGCTGCAATACTGGGTCAGTCGGTGAGACAGGACCGAGCTGAGGCACTGGGTCAGTGGGTGAGACAGGACCGAGCTGCAATACTGGGTCAGTGGGTGAGACAGGACCGAGCTGCAATACCGGGTCAGTGGGTGAGACAGGACCGAGCGGAGACACTGGGTCAGTCGGTGAGACAGGACCGAGCTGAGACACTGGGTCAGTCGGTGAGACAGGACCGAGCTGCAACACTGGGTCAGTCGGTGAGACAGGACCGAGCTGAGACACTGGGTCAGTCGGTGAGACAGGACCGAGCTGAGGCACTGGGTCAGTGGGTGAGACAGGACCGAGCTGAGGCACTGGGTCAGTGGGTGAGACAGGACCGAGCTGAGGCACTGGGTCAGTGGGTGAGACAGGACCGAGCTGAGGCACTGGGTCAGTGGGTGAGACAGGACCGAGCTGAGACACTGGGTCAGTGGGTGAGACAGGACCGAGCTGAGACACTGGGTCAGTGGGTGAGACAGGACCGAGCTGAGACACTGGGTCAGTGGGTGAGACAGGACCGAGCTGAGGCACTGGGTCAGTGGGTGAGACAGGACCGAGCTGAGACACTGGGTCAGTGGGTGAGACAGGACCGAGCTGAGACACTGGGTCAGTGGGTGAGACAGGACCGAGCTGCAACACTGGGTCAGTCGGTGAGACAGGACCGAGCGGAGACACTGGGTCAGTCAGTGAGACAGGACCGAGCGGAGACACTGGGTCAGTGGGTGAGACAGGACCGAGCTGAGACACTGGGTCAGTCGGTGAGACAGGAGCGAGCTGCAGTACTGGGTCAATTGGAAGTGGGATACTGGGTCAGCCTTTTCACCATCTGACTGAGATGATCCTTTTACATCATCCAGCAGTTTATTGATTCTTTACAGTTTTCTATAAAAAACGTCGGCACATGTGACTCTTGACAATTACCCCCTTCATTCTATTCAGTCTTAAAGAATTTTGCTTATCTTCCAAGTTTCCAGTGCTGGTGAAGCATCTAGACCCAAAATATCAACTCATCTTTTCAGATGCTGACTGACCTACTTTGTAGATCTAGCATTTCCTATTTTTCTTTACTTCACTTGAGTGCTGTAAATGGTCGAGAGGCTTTGAAGGGCCAGGAGGTGAGCTGGCCATCACAGAGTTCTCTGTCTCTGCCCTGCTCTTGTAGCCACTGTGTTGATGTAACTGGTCCAGTTAAGCTTCTGGTCAATGGTGACAGACTTAGTGATGGTGGCGTCACTGAATCAATGGTGCGTCTTTACAACTGTCAACTTGGCTCAGCTGGTAGCACTCTTTTTTGAGTTAGGTCATGGTTCAAGTCACACTCTCAGACTTGAACCTAAGAAACTAGGCTACTTCAGTTCTTTACTGTCAGACAGTCTGTCTTTAGGACGAGACATGAAACCGTTCTATCTTGTAGCGTCAACCTTGGCTCAGTGTCAGCACTCTCGCCCCCAAGTCAGAAAGTTGTGCTCCAGAGACTTAAGCACATAATCTAGGCTGACATTTCAGTGCAGTACTGAGTGAGTGCTGCACTGTTGGAGGTGCTGCCTTTCAGATGAGACGTTAGATGCCCTCTCAAGTGAACCTAAACGATGTCATGGCTCCCGGTTAAGTGCCTCGATTTCAAAATTCTCATTCTTGTTTTCAAATACCTCCATGGCCTCGCCCCTCCCTATCTCTGTAATCTCCTTCAGCCCCACAACCACCCACCCGCCCCCCCCCCCAACCTCCGAGATATCTGCGTTCCTCTAATTCTGCCTTCTTGAGGATCCGTGATTATAATCGCTCAACCTTTGGTGGCCGTGCCTTCTGTTGCCTCAGCCCTAAGCTCTGGAATTCCCTGCCTAAACCTCGCTACCTCTCTTTCCTCCTTTAAGACACTCCTTAAAACCTACCTCTTTGACCAAGTTTTTGGTCACCTGCCCTAATTTATCCTTATGTGGATCTGTGTCAAAAAAAAATGTGTCTTAAAATACTCCTGTGCAGCGCCTTGGGACGTTTTACTATGTTAAAGGCGCTATATAAATACGAGTTGTTGTTGTTATTTGAATAAGAAGTAGGGAATTCTCTTGGTGCCCTGGCCAATGTTTACTCCTCAACCAACATCACAAACTGATTATCTAGTCATTTATCTCACTTCTGTTTGTGGAACCTTGCTGTGCATAAATTGGATGCCGCATGGTCAAGTGAGATCAAGTTAATTTATGCTAAAACAAGATAAGAATCAAAGGAAAGCTCAAGTTAAATAACATCTATTACACACTTAGAACTGGAGCTACCACATAGTTCAGTGAATTTGGATTTAGTTAAGTATGCAAAAATAAGTTTAGGTTCCCTAATTAGGAGCAAAGCCAAATCAGGAGGAGGGTGATAATGGCCTGTGTATGGAGGTAAAAGAAGGGAAAGCTAAATAGATTGAAGGCCTTATCACGATTTCAGTTTTATGTTCTTTATACGGAGTTCATTTCATGACTGTGAAAGGCTCACAGAGAATACATGCAAAAGGACTTCCACAGGCTAAAATAATACCCTAATAATTCATCACTGCTGCCATAGTCTCAAATGTAAAATGCAAGAATAAGAGTAGAAAACCATTTAAATTATACAAATATATATGAAATTTTACTGAACTATTTTGATTTGTGGATTGACATTAAACAGCAGATTCCAAAGTGATGAGGCTTCCCTTCAGCAGCTCTCCTGCTATAAATGGTTTGTCCTTGGAACATCAGTGCACAGAGGGGTGAAGAGAGTTGGCTGCTGTCCTCAGCAGGAGGTGTAAACCAACCTGTTAAAAATGAATGCACTTTTTACCCAACATGGACAATGGAATATTTGGGGCACCTCATTTGAGATTGTTACTGTCTCGGGATCTTCTGCACCATTTTCTCATTCAATAGTTTGAAATCTGATCCTTTTCATTCTCCATCCCTGCAGGGTGCATGAAGCCAAGGGATTAACAATTAACCTGCTGCAGCAGTGGTGCTGAATTAAGCATAGTCTCGTCCAGTGTTCCCATATTCACTTCAGGTGAATCAGGAGTGCCCAAGCTTATTGTCTTCATGGGCCATTTGGGCCTTATACAGGGCTTAAATCCATGCTCCCATTAACTTGCATAGATCTCAAGCTGCAAACACAAATATATCTTGGTATTCTGGTTTTAACCACTAGTGAGGAAACAGTACTAAGAACAGCCCTTTCCAAACTTCCATGTTCTAAAATTCAAACAGGACAAACCAGCAAGTAAGTATATGCGTAAGCAGAGCTAGGTCATCTGTGCAGTGTCAGATTGCCAAGGTTCATGTGATCCCCGGCTGTAGTTTGGATGAGACAGGGATAGAGAGGCAGTGTATTTGTAACAGACCAGATATTTGACATGCTACATTTATTTACAAAATTAAGAAATATAAAATACAGGAAATTAGATAAATACTGATGTAAAACAGCAGTGAAATATAAAACATCAGAGCTCTCAGCAACCCTTAGGACAGTCTTTTCAGGTCTGTCAGTTGAATAATGGCACAGTGAATGTTAACAGTGCAGTCCTTCTGTACCCCTTGGTATCAGAACATTTCCTGGAGTTTCTCATGCAAGGTGTGTCACACTCAAGGAGCTCTTTAGGCTGATCAGCCTTCAAAATGCAGCAAGAAGTGAAGAATCTGCAGATTTCTGCTCACTTACTTTGGAGGAGGAAAGCAATCACATTTTAAGGACACTACCAAACAAAAATACCACAAAACATACCTTTCGGGTAATCCATGGCCACTTTCACCCAAAACCAGTTGGCAAACACAACAAACTAAATCTGAGCCTAACATTCATATAAACAATTCCTGATTCAGAATTGAATGCGTGGAGCCAAATTAGAGTCCCATTCCATTAGCGGCTGCAAAACACAAGACCACATATTTATCCTCAGAACCCAACATTTACCCTAATTTGTTGTCTGGGGTCCTTGCAGGTATAAACTGGTGGAACGGACGAGAACTCACAACAGTGACACACAAATGCAGGTCTAAGTATTTGCCATTAAGCAGAGTATAAACTCAGGGAACCTATCACGTGTGTTTATAGTCTCTACCAGAATAACCCTCAATTGAGTTTTTAAAGCCCCGGCCACGTGACCTGGGTTGTATATTCCCCCGGTTCCTACCATTAAATTAAGAATCCACAATATTATAGAAGATAGGTCCAATAATCCCAAAACAGAATCCATTTATAATAAAATGTACACAGCCATGGAAATATGTATCTGTGCAAAGATTCCCAGCGATTCACATATTCCAATAAGGACTGCCACCCCTTAATCTCTGATAGAGCCACACAGGACAAAGCAGGAAGAGAGTATAAATGGAGGCGGGCACAAATGTTACTCTCCTCAAACCCCAACAAAAATAAGGCACCTTAAACTTGATTCCCACAGGTTGCCAACCCCTTTGAAGAAAAGATGGTCACGTGTTTCATCCTTGACTGAAAAAATATAATGCTGGTATTACACTCAAAATAAAAGCACAAATTTCACGATGTGACGTTTTAACCAATAAAGCCCAATAAAATATCACAATACAGAAACATTTACAGTTGATGTTTATTTTGTTAACACCATTATAAACAACCCTGCAGAAATTAAGGAAAAGAGCCCAAGGAATCGGCAAATTTTCTCATCTTTGGCTGGTTTTACAGCAACTTCTTGGCAACAAGAGCTGTCTCCTGCTCCATCAGTCTGATTTCAACTTGAAATCAATTACTGTCAACTCATGGCTCATCCTCACATTTTCTTATCTCTTTTTTTCCCAATTCTGCTTTCATTTTAACTTTAAAAAAAAACTAGGGACAACGCGAAGAAAGTAAAATATCTGACATTAGCCAGGCTCAGGAAAAAAACTTTGAATTTATGCCAGGTATTAATCTTCTATTATACACTTCACTAAACCACTAAACTTCCCTACATTAGAGAGTGATAAATATGTATAAAATTTGGGACTTTTTTCAAATGCAATTTGAAACCTGATTAAGTAGCTGTACAGTGTCTCTGAGCGCCTGCAGAATGGCATCTGGCTGGGCCATTCACTATTTACAGTTAAACAGGCCAGCTACAGCAGTTACAACATCCTGCATTTTAATTTCAGGGTGAATGATTTCATTGCTCGGAATAATCAGTCCCAGAGTTAACTTAAAGCTCTAAACCACGGAAAGTTTAAACACGCCAAATGTGGAAGTTCATGAGACTGACATTTAGAATTTGATAGAAAGCACCTGTAACTAGAAATAATTCAATATGTGTCATGTCTACTAATGCCAATCTTCACATCACTGTTACCCAAAATTGCAATAATCTTAAAGGCATATACTGTACATTGAACCATCACAGTAACCTACATCCAACACCATGGATTCAAACATGAACAGTCCCTTAAGGTTCTCATTCTACTAAATGGCTGTAACTGTCAGATCACTTTATCTTGGATCTCTACACACAGCCCCAAAACAATTCCAGAACGCTGATCTTTTAGTGTAAGGCAATAGAGTGTGCGTGCTCCACTTCCTGAATCACATTCAAGTGAACCAGAACAAATCCACGGAGCAGCTGTGTACGAGTTTGCACCCTTCATTCCACAAGTGATAAGTTCATAAAGTATCAGGACAAGGTGTAGAGCAGAAGCCAGACATTTCTCCATGAGAAAGGAAGGATAAGGTTCTTTGATGAAATAACAGAGAAGGTTGATGAAGGTAGTGCTGCAGATGTTGTATATATGGACTTTCAAAGGACATTTAATAAAGTACCTCACAACAGACTTATTCAGAAATTAGAAGGACATGGTATTAAAGGGGCAGTGGTAACTTGGGTACATCATTGGTTAAGGGATAAAAGGCAGGGAGTAGTGGTGAACGGATGTTTTTCTGGCTGGAGAGAAGTATGCAGTGGTGTCTCCCAGGGGTCGGTATTAGGACCGTTGCTTTTCTTGTTATATATAAATGACCTGGACTTGGGTATAGGGAGTACATTTTTGAAGTTTGCGGATGATACAAAACTTGGCAACATAGTAAATAATGAGCAGTAGAGCAGTAGAGCAGCAGACTTCAGGAGGACATAGACAGATTGGTGAAATGGGCAGACACTTGGCAGCTGCAATTTATGCAGATAAGTGCAAAGTGATGTACTTTGGAGAAGCAAGAGGCAGTATAATGTAAGTGGTCCAATAGCAAAATACTGCAGATGCTATAAATCTGAAACAACAACAGAAAATGCTGGAAACACTCAGGTCAGGCAGCATCGTGGAGCGAGAAACAGAGTTAACGTTTCAGGTCGATGACCCTATGTCAGAACTGGAAAAAGTTGGAGAAGTAACAGATATTTAAGCAAGTGTAGGGCAGGGAAACGTATTCGCTGGTCACGGTGCGGTCTCCTCTACATTGGGGAGACCAAATGCAGATTAGGTGACCACTTTGCGGAACACCTCCGTTCAGTCCGTAAGCGTGACCCCGACCTTCCGATCACCTGTCACTTTAATTCTCCGCTCTACTCCCACTCTGACCTCTCCGTCCTCGGCCTCTTACACTGTTCCAATGAAACTCAACGTAAGCTCGAGGAACAGCACCTCATCTTTCGATTAGGCACTTTACAGCCTTCTAGATTCAACATCGAGTTCAACAATTTCAGTCTATAACCTCGGCCCCCATGTTTTTTTTCCTCTCACATGGCAGCTGTTGATGATTCTGCCATTGTCATTTACAACTCATCTAGAGTCATCTTTTGTTTCATAACTTGTCCCATTACCATCTCCTTTTGCCTTGCATCATCATCCCTTCTGTCTTTCAATCGCTCCTGCCTTCCACCCTATCACAGACCTTTCCTTTGTTCTTTCCTCCCCTCCCCCCTTTCCCTGCCCCACATTTGCTTAATTATCTGGTACTTCTCCAACTTTTTCCAGTTCTGACGAAGGGTCATCGACCTGAAACATTAACTCTGTTTCTTTCTCCATGATGCTGCATAATCTAAATGGTACTACTTTGAGGGGGGGGGGGGGGGGGGTGGTGCAAGAGTAGTGGGACATGGGGATGCATATTCGCAAATCCTTGAAGGTGGCTGGACACCATAGGAACTTTCAAAAGACAATTGGACATGTATTTGAAGAGAACTAATTTATAGGGTTATGGGAAAAAAACGGGTGTGGGATTAAATTGGGCAGCTCTTTCAAAGTGCCGGCATATGCATAGTCATGATGGGCCGAATGGCGCACTGTGCTGCAAGATTCTATGATTCCAAGGTAAGAACATAAGAACATAATAGGAGCAGGAGTAGGCCATTCGGCTATTCGAGCCTGCTCTGTCATTCAAGAAGATCATGGCTGATCTTATACCTCAACTCTACCTTCCCGCACTATCCCCATATCCCTTGCTTTCCAAAACTCTATCGATCTCTGTCTTGAATATACTCAATGACTGAGCATCCACAACTCTCTGAGGTAGAGAATTCCAAAGATCACAACCCTTTGAGTGAAGAAATTTCTCCTCATCTCAGTCCTAAAAGGCCAACCCCTTATTCTGAGACTGTGACCCCTAGTTCTAGACTCCCCAGCCAGGGGAAACATCCTCCCTGCATCTACCCTGTCAAGCCCTTTAAGAATTTTATATGTTTCAATGAGATCACCTCTCATTCTTCTAAACTGTAGGGAATATAGGCCCATTCTACTCAATCTAAAGGGGCAAGTCAACTGCCACTCTCCCCTTCTCTGCCAAAACAGTCAACTCAACAGCAATAGTGCAAAGGTGTCTCAGAGTGAACAACACACGGGATGAGCTGAAGAAATACAAATATACATAAACACAAAATGGGAGGAGCAGTAACTTTGTAAAAATCTAAAGATTTGTTTTTCCAATATCAGCTCCATTTGCCTTGAACTGTTGAGCAATAGGACTTTTGACTCATCCTGAAATACTGGGCATTTAAGTCTGAATTGAATAGGGAAACAAAATCACACTAGTTCCCTGAGTCATGTGCGCTGGAGAATCACAGTAGTTATCAGCTTGTCGATTTTAGACTTGGGGGATCAATCCACCATCTGAAAATGTTTGCAATAAATCATATTTACTATTTTCCCAAAATTCAAGGGCAAACTCTTAGCTCCATTTTCTCCTGATCTCTTCAGGTCAGTGTTATCCAACAGAAATTGCTGGCACCATTTTAGGGCACTAATTTTAGTAGAAAGAGCCTTACACACAATACAGGTAAACGTATTTCATGTGTGTATTTACTTAACAAACATCTACCACCATTCAGGTGACGAAGGAAGTAAAGCACTCGCAATGATCAAAAAACACTCCCAAACACTGCTTATCAGCTCACTTTTTTTTAAACCAACAAACACACAAAAAGGTTAAAGTACACATGCATATGCCATACGAATGAGTATTGGGATCACATGTCCAACAACGGTGTCAGATACTCACTCTTTATTCACTAATCAAATGTAATTAGCCACATCTGGCTTCCCAATTAGCCAGATGTGGCTAGTGGCCAACGTATTGGACAACACTGCTTTAGGCTACATACCAACCTGAAGGTGACCTAATACAAGGCTATGCAAATACTGCTCTAACCAGGCTGTTGGCAGGTGCAGCACAGGATCAGAATGAGGACTCTCTCCCAGTGGCATTATGCCTGGCTGTTGCTCAGGACTCCCTCACAGACACACACACAGCTGAGCTTGGTTGCAGAAGATTGCTGGCACAGACAGACTCTCCACAGAGCCGCACTGCACCACGCAAATGTTGTCCCTTGAGAATTAAACGTTATTAAACTGACTTTACTGATGGACTCCTCTTTCTTCCTTCATTCTCTCCCCAAACCTTTTTGATTTGCAACGCTGAATTATTAGAAAATTTGAAAGGTGCTCCTGTGGACACAAGCCAAAACTGATAGATATATAGAGATATAGAGAGATAGAGAGAGATAGATAGCGAGATAGATAGATAGATAGCGAGAGAGAGAGAGAGAGAGAGAGAGAGAGAGAGAGAGAGAGAGAGAGAGAGAGAGAGAGATAGATATAATGCATTCCATAGTCTTCGGTATAGATTCTAGTATTTCCGGCATCAGCAATATTATTTTTAACGAGTCACCATAAACTAGAAATTGAGTGCAATTGTGGGGGTCAATTCAGACCCATACCCGAGATCCCAATACAAGTAGACTATCTGCTACTTTTATCCATCACTAGGTCCATTTTCAGCCATATAGCAGGACCGTGTATCTTAGTATAGGTCCCTACAATTCCAATTACATGCATGCGCAGGATCTTCTTGCACGGCTGGCTGCACCCTGACTGCTGGCATAGCCAGCTGTTTATCGCAGCGATCTTCTGATGCACAACATGTGCTGACAGCACTGAAATGTCAGCCCTTTATCCTTACTGGTGGAATTAGCAAGTTATGATTGATTTACCTGGACCATTTATGGAGTGTGGATCTGAGCCAGGGCTCGAAACTACAATTCGTTGAGCAAAATCTCTACTGTCCTGGACACAGCGAATCTCTGCAGCCTGTACCACAAGGATATCATCTTGTAACATGGACAACTCATCAGTGTTCACATTTCGCCCCTGAATACTTTAATAGATATCACTGGGGTTGATATTTTGAGGTCGTCACCAGAGATTAACACAGAGAACATTTGTTTTAATCCAGTTAAACCGTGCATGCATTCTTGTAATTGGGATGCACTTTTATTTTAAGACCTACCGAAAAATTCCCTACCATCTACCTCTGACCATGCTTTGAAAGGATTTCTTGCAGCAATGACATTTTGTCCCCTCTATGCCTCAATGAGTGGTAATTATTTAATTCCAAAGCGGTGCATCTAAATCCTCTATTGTTACAGACCACCAACTGCCAAGTCGATTAACCCTCTGATAAAATGCTGTTTTTAATTTGAGAAACCCAGGTGAAAGGCCAAATCCCATAGTGCAGGACATCGCCAAGGTTAAAAAGATTAAAAGAGATGAGATAGATTAGCTGGTAGTGATTAGGTAGAACCAAGCTTGAGTTTTAAAAGCCTGAAGATTGCAGGAAAAGGCTGAGGGAGATAAGGAGTTCCACAGGAAAGGAATGATTTACAGCAGGATGTTCTCTGATGGTAGTCTTGATTTCAGCATGGTGGGGATGTAGGGAGGAGTAAGAGTGTATATTGGAAGAAATGAGAGGTGGAAGCAAGAGTCTACACTAGAAAACAAGAGAGGAGAATCTGAGGCAGGTTAATCAATATTGCTCTCACACGCCGAGCATTGGAATCTAGAGCGAGGCGCATCAAAGCAAATCAGTTGCTACCACAAAACAGGAGCGGCACAGTGATGTCATAACACATTCCATCAGAGAAGACAGGATGTGGGTGCACACTCATTATGCACATGAGCACACAAAGTTCCTGATCTCAGCTGTGCTGCTCTGTAACTCCCTGCAGCTCCCATGATAGTGGGAGAATTGTAGTAAGTTACCTTAGGATGACTTCATGTGCCTGGAGGTCATTTTCACAGCAGCATTCACAGAGGCCCAGGAACAACTCCATCCTCCATCTCAGCCAAGAAACAATGGCCCAGGATTTGCTGTAGTAATAACGGCGAGGCTGTCAGCGCTTGCCATTATTAGTGGGTAAACTGACAGCAACTTCTGACGTCCGCACAGGCACAGTTAAAAGCGGAAATCCAGAGGTTGCGGTCAGTGATACTCTGCTCCTCCATAGGCTGCGCTGTTGCAGTCTTCGCCGATGGAATCACCACAGAAATTACTGTTAAGGCGTGAATTTAAACTAATTACCCACTATTATCACACTAAAGACCGATGAAAAACTTGAGCTATTGGCAGGAAAGACGCACCAACGTCAGTGTTCTCGCTCAGGCCAACATCCCCAGCATCGAAGCTTTGACCACGCTTGATCAGCTCCGATGGACGGGCCACATCGTCCACATGCCCGATACAAGACTCCCAAAACAAGCGCTCTACTCGGAGCTCCGACACGGCAAGAGAACCCCAGGTGGACAGAGGAAACGCTTCAAGGACCCACAATGCCTCCTTGAAAAAGTGCAACATCCCCACCGACACCTGGGATTCCCTGGCCCAAGACCGCACAAAGTGGAGGAGAAGCATCCGGGAAGGCACCGAACACCTCGATTCTCTTCGCCGGGAGCAAGCGGAAGCCAAGCGCAAACAGCGGAAGGAGCGCACGTCAACCCAAGCACCCCACCCACCCGCCCCTTCAATCACTGTCTGCTCCACCTGTGACAGAGACTGTAGGTCCCGCATTGGACTCATCAGTCACCTGAGAACTCATTTTTAGTGTGGAAACAACTCATCCTCGGTTCCGAGGGACTGCCTAAGAGAGAGAGAGAGACGAGAAAGACGAATGAAAAACTTGAGCCTTGCTCAATCAGGAGTAACTGAGTTTTTAATGGTGTAGCAAGTCATAATTACTGAACAACCTCTCTGGCCCTGAAAAATTAATTTTACAAGTGTGGCGTCACATTCCCTCAGAAGAAAATTAATAGTTGCAGATTTAAAAAAAATATAAAAATAGAATTTTTTTAAAGTTTGTTTTTCTATTTAAGTTTCTCCTTTAATCCCATGTGTATGTCACAATCTTTATTTTGCTTTCTGTACAATGATTTAAATGTAATTTATATTTCCTGTTTTGCCGTCTGTGGGGATTCTTCAATCTGATTGGTTGATCAGCCTCCCTGCTGCTTGTCCTGTTTACAGACGTCACGGATCCCCTGTAGAAGGCACTGAATTCAAACTGATGACAGAAAAGAGGTAGTCTGCTCTCTAGAGCCTGCTAAAACTTTGTGGGTAGCTTTTTTCGAAGTGAACGGAAAGCACTATTCCTTCGCCGGTGACCGCAAAATCCGGGCCAATATGTAGCATGACAAGAAGAGAAAAAAAGGAACAAAGCGTGCACCAGCCAAAGCGTAAACTGTTGGTATTCAATTCACTTTGATCAATGTACTTAACCGTGGTGCTAAATTATGATTTTTTTTTTTTGAATCTCCAGAAAACTAACACTGCAACTTTAACTATTCATTCAACCTCTAATTATATTCCTGGGTTCCAGACATACACTTAAAGCATTTACAGTTACAACACAGACCGTCTATTATTTCAAAACATCTAAAATTAGGTGGTTATACCCAACCATAAAAAATACTCAACTTCTGATTAGCATTTCCATATATTTTAAACACAGGGGTTAGAGGACATGCCATGTCATAGAAGGCAACACAAACCTACAAAGAAGGAAAATTAAGTTTGCACTATTTATATTTTTTATATATAAATAAGCAATAATGTTGCCATTTGGCCCTCTCCCCATCAGCTGTCCTACCATAAGAATTGGAATGCTGAACCCCAGAAGACAAGACGTACACTCGCCCATTAAATGTTGGCTGGATTCAAGCTAGGCACAAACAGGATGAAAACAGAATCAGAAATATTTAGCACATCAAAGCTACCATTGATCTTTCAAGTAGCGAATTGACCTTAACAGTTTTCAAAATCATTAAAGTGCATGTATTTAAACCAAGAGGAGGCATGGCGAAACAGAATTTAGATTTAACGGTTTACAGAGGGTGGTGAATATAGAGACACAGTGGAGGTAAAATAGTGTCAGTAAATTCAAGACAGAACTAGATACACATTTGGCAAAGAAAGGGTTGATGGAAAGAATGGTGTATGGGATGTTTCAAGCTGTGGTCTGGTCCAGCAGTATACATGTCTACACAGCACATTACATCCACCAACAGCAGAGTGATTAAGGTTATACCAGTATCAATGCATTCAGAAAGCCATAGAACTTCATTACAATTTACTTACATCACAACAGCAAGTAAATGCAGTTCACTGTAGAACTGTTTTCTATTCTAAGCAGTAATATCTATAAAAAGAATCCTACGGGGAGACCAATCACTTTTAAAATGAGGGGGAAAAATCATTTCCTTTACATTGGTCACTCAGAGAATAAAGGGTTAACAACTGTCTTGTAACTTTTATTATTACACAGGTGCTGAACCTTGACCTAGGAGCCAGTCCCATATAAAAAGTTCCCAAAAATACTTCAGTGACTCCTGGAGGGATCCATACTTTTCAAAACCACAAAACATTAAAAACAAAAAATGTAAAGAATTTAAAAGGAACTATAAAAATTCCTGAACATAGTGTTGTCTACATATGGACTTAACACAAAGGGAAGGCCCATAAACAAACCTTGTGCCTTGATTACTTCGAAACAGTGGTTTTTCCAAGAAACATTTGGCAATATTGTAATCTGATAAGAGTTATGACAGATGCAACTCTTGTGTAATTATGTATTTTTCTGTTCAAAATATATGATGTGGTTATAAAATATTAATCTGGATTTTCTTTTCTTTTTAAAGAGCTGAGAAGTACTAGGATTACAGCAATTAAGAGGCTCTTACAGCTCCAAGTTCAAATAAAGCCCAGCCAGAAATATGCCCTCCCTCTAAACTATTTTGAAAGGTAATAGTGTAAGCAACACAAACTGGGGGCAGTGCGCATACAATTCTCAGTAGACTTCAACAGATGCACAGAATCATAGAAATTTACGGCACAGAAGGACGCCATTCGGCCCATCGTGCCTGTGCTGGCCGAAAAAGAGCTATCCAGCCTAATCCCACTTTCCAGCTATTGGTCTGTAGCCTTGCAGGTTACGACACTTCAAGTGCATATCCAAGTACTTTTTAAATGCGGTGAGGGTTTCTGCTTTTATCACCCTTTCAGGCAGTGAGTTCCAGTCCCCACCACCCTCTCCCCAACTTCCCTCTAATCCTTCTACCAATTACTTTGAATCTATGCCCTCTAGTTAGTGACTTCTCTGCTAAGGGAAATGGGTCCTTCCTATCCACTCTATCTAGGCCCTTCATAATTTTATACACCTCAATTAAATCTCCCCTCAGCCTCCTCTGTTCCAAAGAAAACAACCCCAGCCTATCCAATCTTTCCTCATAACTAAAATTCTCCAGTCCTGGCAACATCCTTGTACATCTCCTCTGTACCCTTTCAAGTGCGATCACATCCTTTCTGTAACGTGATGACCAGAACTGTACGCAGTACTCTAGATTGGCTGAGGGAAACTATTTGTAGACACTTCAGTGGAGGACAAGTGGAACAACTTCAAAGGCATACTCAAGAGCTTTAAAGATAAATATATATCTAGGACTAGCAAGTGTAGGTTAAACAAGCATGCTCCAAAATGGATAAACAAGGCCAGACTGTTAGAAGTGAAATATGGAACCTAATTCCACAAAGCTGGCCAGGAGAAAGGTGTGGGAGTGCACTTCAAGAAATACAGGATCACTCCAAAATATGCTTGAAGAGTGGGAAGAGGAGGAAAGAAAAATCTAGAAATAGAAACAGCTACAGATGCTAAACACAGCAGTGAGAAATTGCTCCAGTACTATAATAGCACGAGCACTGTTGGCGAAAAGGTAAGAACCTTAAAGGATGATAACTGAGACAAAACAGAGGATAAATAAAAACTATTACTTAATACTTCTTAGAGGTATTCATTAGAGAGCATGATAGGCACAGATAACCCCAACTAGCCGTATAAACTTCAAATTATTGAGACGGCGGTTGTAGATAGACTTGCAAAGCTCAAAACAAACAAATCTGTGGGGACTGATGCTATTTATCTCAGAGTACCAAGAGAGACAAGTGATTAAATTTATAAAGTGGTGATTACCATTATGAGAGGATCATTGAACACTGTGGAGATTCAACTCGATTGGAAACGAGTTAATGTAGTACTCAAATTCAAATAGATGACAGATCTAATATGGGAAACTACAGATTCATTAGACCTACAGGAATGACAGGTAAAGTAATGGAATCAATTTTTAAAAATACATTCAATTATCTGTAAAAAAAAAGACTTGTATTTATATAGCGCCTTTCATGACGACCGGACGTCTCAAAGCGCTTTACAGCCAATGAAGTACTTTTGAAGTGTAGTCACTGTTGTAATGTGGGAAACATGGCAGCCAATTTGTGCACAGCAATGTCCCACAAACAGCAATGTGATAATGACCAGATAATCTGTTTTTGTTATGTTGGTTGAGGGATAAATATTGGCCAGGACACCAGGGATAACTCCCCTGCTCTTCTTCAAAATAGTGCCATGGGATCTTTTACGACCACCTGAGAGAGCAGACAGGGCCTCGGTTTAACGTCTCATCCGAAAGACGGCACCTCCGACAGTCCAGCACTCCCTCAGCACTGCGGAGTGTCAGCCCAGCTTTATCTGTTCAAATCCCTGAAGTGGGACTTGAACTCACAACCTTCTGACGCAGAAGGCGAGTGTGCTACCAACTGAGCCACGGCTGACACTGACAATAATAATTTAGTAAATAACAGCCCAGTACAGTCACAGAAGGGGAAGATTCTGCCTGACCAATCTCTGACTTTTTTCGACTGTAGTCTACCTTATGCCATGGTGTATGGAGACTTCCAAAAAGCTTCGACAAACTTCTTCATGAAAGGCTGCTGCGTATGCTATCAGCACTAAAATTCATGGTCAAACTTAGAAATGAATAAGTGGCTAAAATAGAGAAAGCAGTGGGTACTTTTTAAAGAGGAGCAATGCCAAGGGGAAAGAGTACTGAGTGAACTATCCCATGGCACCTTGTGCTGGGACCCCTACTATTTCTGATTTATATTAATGACTTGGACTCAAACTCAATGCAAAGTGATCAAGTTTGCCAATGATACCAAACTTTGGAGGGGGAAGAAGGGAGTTGGAACAGCACCTACAAAAGGAGTTTAATAAGATCTGTAACTAGGCAGAGCATTAGTATGTGAAATGTAATAGTAGTATTAGTGTGAAGTACTGTACAATGAGAAAATGGGTAACATACATGCTTTGTGATATAAAAATAGCTGAAAGAGATCTGGGGGTGAAAGTTGGCTCAGCACTTACCATGTCAAAGCACTGGAGAAGCAGTTAACAAAGCAAACAGAATGCTGAACTACCACCAACCAGTAGAGTATAAATCAAAGACAGTCATGCTTGAACTGTACAGTCAGACTGCACTTTGAGTATTGTGTTCAATTTGTCAGCAAGATGCAAAGAAACATTTGAGCTCTGGAGGCTGTGAAGAACAGGCTGATCCTCATTATTAGAGAACCGAACTAGGAGGGTAGGTTCGAGAAACTGGGTGCTTCATTTTTGGAAGAAAGCAACTAAGAGGGACCTTACAGAAGTATGCAAGATGCTAAATAGTATAATCAGTTTATAACAGCTTCTGAAGGGTAATTAGGGATGGCCAATTAATGCTAGCCTTGCCAGCGACACCCACATCCCGTGAATGAATAAGTAAACAACAATAAAGCTGAGTAAGAGGACGCAGGTTTAAACTGGTGAGGGGTAAATTTCAAGCCCAACCCACTAAGCTGCTGCTAATTTGCCACTTACTGGCATCAACTAGACAATATTATTCAAAGAGGCCATAAGGATGGCTGCAGTGGGAAACAAAAAAGTTAGCTCCAGCATGGCAAGAGGAAATCATGGAAACTGAATTAATGCACATTGTTGTACCAGGCTACAAATGGTTCTGAGGTACACCTACCCGGTGTGATGGCTCACCCATAAATTACAGACTAGGTTATACATATTGCAATGGTGATATGGGATTGAGGGGTAGGGGTAGGTGGAGAAACTGAAAATCATTAGTTTTTCCAAACGAGACCACTTTAGTTCACAGAGCTGACCTACATATTTATTTCACATCAAGAATGCACTGAAGTCACTTGTATGCTTACGTGATGTATTTTAGTTTGTGGAAAGGAGTGGGAGGTTCCTGAAAGCTTGCAAACAGGGTTCCACATCCCAGAAATAATGGGTTATTTCAGAATGCAGCAGCTGCTGTACAGAAATGTAAAAATAAGTTTACCATGTTTACATTATCATGAATAAACAGAAACTCCATATGTAGGGACATGCTCTTTTCAGCTCAGCTTTTTTTTT
Organism: Squalus acanthias; assembly: GCA_030390025.1. Taxonomy (NCBI): domain Eukaryota; kingdom Metazoa; phylum Chordata; class Chondrichthyes; order Squaliformes; family Squalidae; genus Squalus; species Squalus acanthias. The sequence continues at coordinate 133,997,005 of CM059433.1, forward strand.
TAAATGACAGAAACTTTTCCTATTTTGCTTCAAAAGATGTTCTGGAGAAAAAAGTCACTCTTATGCAGTGAAAATTAAAGGTAGGATTGGAGGGTAGGAATTTATCTTACATTTGTGTAACAAAACTGGCAAATACTTAGGGGCACTTTGTTTTGTTAGTTTATGTTGTAATATATTTTACATTATTCATTGGTGTACTAGAAAGGAGGTAACTACAGACAACACCAGGCCACAGATCTCCAGAAACTCGTAAACAATCTCAATATTTCAGGAAACCATCATAGAGAGAAAAAAAGTCAACAGTGATCAGGAGCAATGTTAAAATCCATGAATTTATCAGCAAAAAGTGGTTACAAAGTGAAATAGGAGCAGCTCATCCGTGTGGTTAATATGAATTGTTAGCTGTGATGTGCAATTTCAATGTTTAATATAAATGTTTGCACATTCAGGGAAGTAAATCATTTGGGTATCCAATGCTGTTTTAAGCATTCCCAATGTCTCTTCTACAATGGCAGGTTATTTAGCCCTCGGAGTAAGTATTTCCTAATGTCTCTCACTTTTTTCTATTTATGTTCTTTTAGTCCTCCTTTCTTGGCCCACTTTGAAGCAATATTCAGGGTTTACCTTAGCCATGCCCCTTAATATTTTACATGAGGTCCTCCTGAACCACCACCTTTCTAAAGCAAGGGTGTCTCAACTATAGCTCTTGGATTAAATGCAACCCTCCTCTCAAAGTCCAAGTAATGTATTTATAATTCTTGCTCACTGCTTTGTCCGGTTTAAATTTTGTAAATCTAAAGGTTCAGAAGGGCTGTTCTTAACCCTGTTGCCTCATTGGTGAATAAAACATAAACCAGAACAACCTGTTAGAATCAGCAGCTTGAGATATATACAAATGAATGGGAATAGATTTAAACTTTATATGTGGTCCACAAAGGCACCACGATATGCACCTAGGTATCACTGCATGGACATTTCTGCTGTAAACCATTGTTTATTAAACCAGAGTGCCTAGATCTTCAGGAATCTGTGAGGGGGACACGAGCAGATGAACAGGGCCATCAGATTTCTGTATTTGTTCACTTACCGACATGTATGCTAATCAAAGCACCATTTCACTTTGTTGACACTGCCTTTCAGAAGGTAAGGGGGAGAGGGGTCAGCATTTGCAGGGGCTCTCTGGGAATTGCCAATATTTACTGAGAGTCCCCCACACATTAAAGTTTGAAAATCACCTTTTCCTTCTGTAATTGTTTCCTCATAGCTCAACCCCATCAGACTTGGGATAAGTCTTACCTTCTGTACCCTTTCGAATGCTTGTGTACAGTATCTTTCTTGTGGGTTGCTGACCAGAATTGCTGACCAGTACTCCAAAGGTGGCCTGGTCAGTGCATTGTAAAGTCATAGCATAACCTCTGTAAGACTTGTATTCCATCATTCTGGCTGTCTATCTGGGCAATGCTGCCATTAATTATTTCACCACATTGAAGTCTACAATTTTGGTCTCCTTACCTAAGGAAGGATATACTTGCCATGGAGGAAGTGCAACGAAGGTTCACGAGATTGATTCCTGGGATGGCGGGACTGTCGTATGAGAAGAGATTGAGTAAACTAGGCCTGTATTCTCTTGAATTCAGAAGAATGAGAGGGGATCTCATTGAAGCATACAAAATTATTACAGGGCTTGATCGGGTGGATGCTGGGAGAATGTTTCCCTTGGCTGGGGAGTCTAGAACCAGGGGCCACAGCCTCAGGATAAAGGGTAGGCCATTCAGGACTGAGATGAGAAGAAATTTCTTCACACAGAGGGTGGTGAATCTTTGGAATTCTCTACCCCAGAGGGCTGTGGAGGCTCAGTCATTGGGTATATTCAAAACAGAAGTCGATAGATTTCTGACTAGTAAGGGCATCAAGGGATATGGCGATAGGGCCGGTGAATGGAGTTGAGGCAGAAGATCAGCCATGATCTCATTGAATGGCGGAGCAGGCTCGAAGGGCCGAATGGTCTACTCCTGCTCCTATTTCTTATGTCTATGTGATACACTCACCATAACTACACACTTAAACAAAAAAAACACAAGGAAAAAGTGTTGACAGAAATGATTAAGTTTGGCACACTATCCGACAGCCTAACAACTTATTGAAACTCTTCCGCACCAACAACAACTTGCATTTATATAGAGCTTTTAATGTCATAAAGTAACTGGCAAGGCAAGCTGAAAACCCAGGCATATACCCTCACTGTTTCTATTGAGAAAATTATCTTTTCCATCTAATGGATGCATATCATTTTCTACATCTGTCCAAATAAAATGGGGGTTCCCACAATTTGTAGAGATTGTTGTCAAGTTTTTACAGCTCTATATTTTCTCCTTGAGCCAGCAAGGACTTCCTCATAAAGTTAGACTGGTTCAAACAAACAGGCAGCACCCAACCTTAATCTAAGTTTAACAGAATCATGTGGTGTTTCTCTTTTGGAAGTTAAGATAAGGGATCCCTCACAGAGAAAAAGGTTGAAAACTACATTGCTGAGTAAAGTGACATTGTCAGGATCCAACAGATGTAGTTCAAGCTAATCTAATCCTGTTTATCAAACCATTTAAAAATAACAATTCAGAAAACTGAAATGGAAACAACTTCACAGCACCCGATGGTTTTCAATAAAGGGATCAACTTATTCTGGTAAGTGTAAGATTCCATTACAGAAAACCATCTTATGAAAAAGGGTACTGCAATATAATAAACACACTTACATATAGTCAAAATATACTATAAGTGAGGACTCTATATCATTCTTTACTTACTACTGCCAAATTACAGGGATTATAAAACGATTACCAGCAAAAGCAGAGGTTGCAATCATTTTGTAAATTCAATTAAACCACTAAATGTCATAATTGCCCTTGTTATCAATAAATCAGAAAGTTTTTTTTTCAAGTTTCAAAATCCTGGTCCTCGTTTACAAATCCCTCCATGGCCTCATTGCCCACCCCCACATCTGCAACCTCCTGCAGCACCACAACTCAGCTTCTGCCCTCCGCTCTTCCGAAACTGGCCTTCTGTACACCCTCCTTCCACCCTGCCCGACCATTGTCGGCACCGTCTTCAGCCATCTCACCCACCCTGGCCACCTCCACTCACTTCCTAAAACCCTCTCCCTTGCAACCTCTTCCCCCACCTTCAAAAATCTTCTCCAAACCTACCTTTTCGTATGAACCTTCAGTGACTTTCTCTAATTCTTTTAATTCCTGCTCCATATGTAATCGCTCCTGAAATGTCAGGACATTTTCTTACAATAAAGGAGGTACATTAAAGCCGCTTAATGTTATTCTTCAGTTACTAGTTTCCTGGACAAGTTGAACTGAAAGGTACAGGTCCAGAAAGAAGAAATGTGGAACATGCAATTTATGTTACATTTTCTTAATTTCTTTTAGTTCACTTTTCAGTTCTTCAGAATGCTGCAAGGGATTAGGAACTCAAAATCTAACAGTGGAGAGTTCGGAGCAGCTCTAACTGATGCATCAAAATGCCTGCTCATGAGGTTTTCTGAAGAGAAATAAAAGCTCCTCAATGTACAGGTGATTAAAGCAGTCTCCATGTTTAACTAAATGAATATACAACAGAATCAGCTGCTAAGTGCAGGATACTATTTTTATCCCACTTGTGAGAAAGTTAATAAATTGTTCGACAAACCTGATCGTTTCTTGAAGGCACTAGAACAGTAGATCAGGAAGATCCCAAACACATCATCCACTTAGATTACCAAAAAAAGCTTTTGTTAAAGTGCCACAAGGGACTGTGTGCTTAAAATAAGTCCCATGGCATCAAGAGTGATACTGAGTGAACAAAATTTCAGAGGCGTTAATAGGACTGAATCCTTGCAATCCTTCAAGAAGGTGCGAGATGCATTTTTGGAAAACTACGAGATCACAGCAGAGGAAAGTAAGATTTTGGGTAATAACCAATAGGCTTGAGGCGTCTGAGAGTAATCTTTCAGAAAGAATTTCTGATTGGTTTCATCTATATCTCCTTTTGGTCTCTCTCAGGTGGTCTGATCCAGGGGAGAAGGAAAGATGGGGATGAATTCAGTAAGAAAGAGGGTAAGCATGTATGGGCCTTTTCTCCTAAGTACATAACACAATGTACATATTGTAATGCAATCATTACTTGACAGTTACTCAGTCTTCTTCCTTCATGGAAATGGAGGAAAAGAGAAAATAAAAGTAGCAGTCACATAATGTATCTTTTTATAACATGGGCTGGAGAAGATCTAAGATCTAGTTAGGATAATTTGTTCAAAGTTGCCATGACAATATAATTGGACTTAAAACTGCTAGCAGAGCAACTCAGACAGGATTTGGGTTCGGTCCATTTTAACAGTTTATGTTTCAGAAACTAAAACACTGAGCTCTCTATAAAAGTGTTATTCGATACAATTAAAGCGGCTGACTGGACAACAATGAAAAAATTCTCTCAGTCTGTGGTACCTCTGATACACAGAAAGCTTACACTGATGAGTGCTATTAATAGAAGCGTTTCTCCTCCTCCTTTCCAGCCGCTGGTGCAACTTAGATCAGTTGTGCCAATTTGCCCAGCAAGAAGCAACATTTGCTTTTTTTTAAAGCATCGCAAGCAGGGAAACTAGCACAAATAGTTTTGAGATTTCTTCAAGCCAATTTGGAAACAAAATTAAAAAGGTTTGAAGGAAACAGTAATTTAAGAAAAAAATGTTAGTTAGCCAATCCTCTATCCATGCTAATATATTACCCCCAACCCCGTGAGCTCTTATCTTGTGTAGTAACCTTTTATGTGGCACCTTATCGAATGCCTTCTGGAAATCCAAATACACGACATCTACTGGTTCCCCTTTATCCACCCTGCTCGCTACATCCTCAAAGAACTCCAGCAAATTTGTCAAACATGATTTCCCTTTCATAAAACCATGCTGACTCTGCTCGACTATATTATGATTTTTTAAATGTCCTGCTATCACTTCCTTAATGATGGACTCCAGCATTTTCCCAATGACAGATGTTAGGCTAACTGGTCGATAGTTGCCTGCTTTCTGTCTCCCTCCTTTCTTAAATAAGGGCGTTACATTTGCGGTTTTCCAGTCCACTGGGACCTCTCCAGAATCCAGGGAATTCTGGTAGATTACAACTAATGCACCCACTATCTCTGCAGCCACCTCTTTTAAGACTCTAGGATGCACGCCATCGGGTCCAAACAAACTATTTGAATCAAATTAACAAGGGGAAACAACAGTAAACATTCACATTTTCTGTTTAACAATATAGCCAAAGAATATGTTGACAGAATTCATGCTACAGTATTTTAAAATTAACCGCAGTTTAAAATAATAGAATTCTATAATACCAACACTGCACTAATTAATGCAGTGTTGCTTTAAAGTAACAATTCACAACTTTGTTTCTGCCACTGTACCTTCCCCAAAGAATAGGGAAGATGCATAAAATCACTCTCCTGGCATGTACAGGCTGTCTGTCTGCTTCCGTTAGCAATCTTTATATTTGTTATTAAAGGCTCTACTGCCTCCAAGGCACATTCGCCGATCACTTCCTCTGGTGGGTCTGGCACCCTCCAGGGGCAGGAGCGGTGCCTCATTTAATTTATCATGCCACTGTTGGAGGCAGAGCTGTAAAGCAAATGCAGCATTATGCACCCGGGTTTTAACTAATTTATGTACAGACACCAACAACCACCCACCCCCCCGCCGCGCCGCCCCCCAGCTCACTTAACAGAAAAAAATGTAACAATCCACAGTAATAAACAGAAACAGGCGAAGAATATTAAAGTGAATTCCTTTAAAAATATATTTAAAAAATCAGATGTCAAGAATCTTAAAGCAGCTCTTTTCAAATCCCTTTAAGTTTGGGAATTAGGAGCAGTTAATGGTAGGCAATGTAAAAATCTGAGTAATGTCACTTCCATTTCAAAGTATTGCTACTCATTTTATATCCAACCACTACTATGGCCAACACCCCTTACTATCTCCATCCTTTGTCTTTGAGCTACAGGATTTGACTTTCGTCTCTCAGGCAGAGGGAAACCCTTTAAGTGTTTACAACATTAGACAGATGAGTTCAAGGCCTGAGCAGCTGCCGGCTGGTTCTTTAAGGAAGCTGATTAACACGTTTCTGTTCCCCCCCCCCCCCCCCCCCCCCCCCCACCTCACTAATAAGGTCACTAGGTTGTGGACAGCTGCGAATGCCAAATTGGTATCTGATCTAACAATTGCCCCCCGAGAACTTTGACCCACAGACCATCAAAGTTACATCTGTTCTCCAAGTAATGGTGTTAGGGAAAAATAAAAAAAACTGATATTTGCCTATGTTTTTGCCTGATCTTTGTTCAAGAGTGATTGCCTACTGATCTACTTAGCTTCTTTCAAAATCAACCAGCAGTGTGTGTGTCTACCGATGGGACACACATAGAAGAAATTCAATTCAGCTGCAGTATTAAAAGATCATAGTTCATGTTGCACCTGAGTATTTAGTTCTGATTAATAAATAGAAATCTTACTGTAGTATCCATATCACTGAGGCTTTTCCATCCAGCCCCTGCTGCAGCTAGTCTTAGCATGTTCCTGTGGTTTTACATTTGGCTTTCAGCCAGCTACAGTGCACGTGCGTCTGGTGAATGTGGCAGCATTAGCATGGTTCTTGCACAATGTAAATGTGCAGTTTAATTTTTTTTAATGTACCCACTGTTAGTCAACACATTAAAAAGACTATTGTGGGAGGGAGTGGGTATCTTACATCCTGCAATTGTTATTGTTAAGTTTTAAAATTAAATGTTTGTGGGGGTCACTGTAATTGTAAGTTATAGACAGATGGCCAACATTGCAGCATGTTGACACTCAGATATGCCTTGCCAATGGGGTGATTCATCATGGGGATCCACTGAGCACGTTCCAGTCGGGTGTCAGCCTTGGCTCAGTGGTAGCACTGTTGCTTCAGAATCAGAAGATCATTGGTTCAAGACACACTCCAGGACTTGAGCACAGTCTAGGCTGATACTTCTGTGCAGTACTGAGGGAGTACACTATCGGAGGTGATCTCTTTTGGGCGAGAGATTAAAACCAAGGCCCCGGCTTCCTGCTCAGGTGAACGTAAAAGATTGCATGCACTATTTGAAGAGCAAGGATTCCCCCCCACCCCCCTTCCCTCAGCGTCCTGGCCAATATTTATCCTTCAGCCAATACCACCATAAACAGATTATTTGGTCATTTATCTCACTGCTGTCACATTTCCATTACAACAATGACTACTCCAAAAGTGCACTGTAGCATGTTGGGACATCCCGAGGATGTGAAAGGCTTTATATAAATGCAAGTCTTTATTTTTTCCTTTGTCCTTGTCTGTGCCCTCAGAAGGAACCTTGCCACTTTCCCACAATGAGGGAGAGCAAACACTGGGAGCAGAATTGCCCTGAGCCAACAATGGACCTACTGATGCCAGGCCTGAGCAACAATAGCAGAAGCATGGCTTAGCAGTGGAATGGTGGCATTGTTTAGGAGCTGAATAGTAATGATTGGAGACACATCTTCACCATAGGGATTAGGGCTGATGGTGAGGAAATGCTTCCTATTTGGCTATATAACAAGTTTTAAATAATATTGCATCAGTACTGAAAGAAACTATTTGTGTTCACTGCAGTAATTTGGTAGAACCATAAAGAGCAGATTTAATAAAGCAAAGAAAGAAAGAAGAAAGGAAGACTTGCATTTATATAGTGCCTTTCACGACCACCAGACATCTCAAAGCACTTTACAACCTATGAGGTACTATTGAAGTGGAGTCACTGTTGTAATGTGGGAAACGCGGCAGCCAATTTGCGCACTGCATGACCCACAAACAGCAATGTGATAATGACCAGATAATCTGTTTTTTTGTTATGTTGGTTGAGGGATAAATATTGGCCAGGTCACCGGGGATAACTCCCCTGCTCTTCTTCGAAATAGTGCCATGGGATCTTTTACGTCCACCTGAGCGAGCAGACGGGGCCTCGGTTTAACGTCTCATCCGAAAGACGGCACCTCCGACAGCGCAGCACTCCCTCAGCACTGCACTGGAGTGTCAGCCTAGCTTTATGTGCTCAAGTCCCTGGAGTAGGGACTTGAACTCACAACCTTCTGACTCAGAGGCAAGTGTGCTACCAACTGAGCCACAGTTGACACTCGAGCTCAAGAGCTACCAAGTCACCTGTGTAGCTATTAAAATATAATTTCCAATTATGAACCAGAATTAAATATTTAGGCATAGGATGAGCTGTGATCTTTTAATACTGCAGCTTAACTAGATTTCTTTTCACTTACTGCTGCTCGGGATCACTGTGGCACAAGCACAATATGAAAGCACCTGAAATGAATAACTCAACGGCATGATGAAAGATACCCTGCACCACTTTTTTTTTTAATTTGTTCACGGGATGTGGGCGTCGCTGGCAAGGCCAGCATTTATTGCCCATCCCTAATTGCCCTTGAGAAGGTGGTGGTGAGCCACTTTCTTGAACCGCTGCAGTCTGTGTGGTGAAAGTACTCCCAACAGTGTTAACTTTGTTGTAGCTGTTTGGTACAACTGAGTGGCTTGCAGAGGGCAGTTAAGAGTCAACCACATTGCTGTGGGTCACATATAGGCCAGACCGGGTAAGGATGGCAGATTTCCTTCTCTAAAGGGTTCAAACCAGATGAGTTTTTACGACAATCCAGTAGTTTCATGGTCACCATTACTGATACTGGCTTTTATTCCAGATTCATTTAATTGACTGAATTTAATTCCCCAGCTGCCGTGGATGGGATTTGAACTCACGTCTCTGGATCATTTGTGCAGGCCTCTGGATACCAGTCCAGTAACATAACCACTATGTTACCGTTCCCAGTACTTTAAAGCTTCTCAACAAAAACAGGTTTTTATGAATGTTAAGCTGCACTTTGGATGGCTGTATTTTTATGTAATAGTTTTAGACAGAGAAATCACAGGCATAAATATGTACAGCCTATTTGTGCATCAAAGTGCTCAAATATTTACCCAAGATAACATCCAGACTAAGGCGTACTACAAAATCTGTATCACAGGAGTTCAGATGACACTGTAAGCTAGCTTCTCAAAATCATCTGAAACCAAATCATCAGATCTTTGAAACATAAATTTGTGGACTACATAACTTGCTTTTAACAAGTTTGTTTTGGTGGTGGTGAGAATCATCAGATCTCACAATGAAACCATGCTGCACTGCCCGATGTGGCGTTCACAGATCCTGGTTTTCATTTCAGTATAGCTCAAGGAAAATAGCAGAATCTGCATGCATTATATTCTAATGGCTGCCTCCCCTTCCTTATTTCAATTCAACCAAATCCTTCCCAATGACAACTTGGACTCAGAAGCTCAAAGCAAACTGATCAAACTTGCAGACAATATCAACCTAGAAGGAGGAGCCGAATCTCAAGTGGCAGCCTTGAAATTACAAAGCATTAAACAAAATATGTAAGTTGGCAGAACAACAGCAGATGAAATTATATCCAGACGTGTAATAAAATGCTAATGGAATATTGGCCTTTATCTCAGGGGGGTTGGCTTTAGTTGTACAGAGCCTTGGTCAAACCCCATCTGGAATACTGCGTTCAGTTTTGGCCACCGCACCTCAGGAAGTATATATTGGCTTTGGAAGGGGTACAGTTCAGATTCACTATAATTATACCAGGTCTTAAAGGATTAAATTATGAGGACAGGTTGCATAAACTTGGCTTGTATTCCCTTAAATGTAGAAGGGTAAGGAGTGATCTTTAGAGGCCAGGGCTAATAATCCGGCGACGTGAGTTCAAATCCCACCACGGCAGCTATGGAATTTAAATTCAGTTAATTTAAAAAATCTGGAATGAAAAGCTGGTATCAGTAATGGTGACCATGTACCAGATTGTCGTAAAAACCCATCTGGTTCGCTAATGTCCTTCAGGGAAGGAAATCTGCCGTCCTTATCTGATCTAACCTATATGTGACTCCAGACACACAGCAATATGGTTGACTCTTAACTGCCCTCTGAAATGGCGGCTCACCGCCATCTTCTCAAAAGCATAAATAGGGATGGGCAATAAATGCTGGCCTTGCCGGCGACACCCACATCCCATGAACGAATTAAAAGATCTAACATAGGTGTTTAAAATGATAAATGGATTCAATAGGGTACAGAATCTATTTCCTCTGGTGAGGGAAATCCAGGATAAGGGGGCATAATCTTAAAATCAAAGGAGTGAAATCAGGAAGCACTTCTTCACACAAAGGGAACTGGAAATCTGAAATTCTCTCCCCCAAAAGACTAAGAGTGCTGGGTCAATTGAAATTTTCAAGACTGAGATCAACAGATTTTTTATTTGATAAGGGCATCAAGGGATAGGGATCAAAGGTGGGTAAATGGAATTGAAGTACAGATCAGCCATTATCTAACTGAATGGTGGAACAGGCTCAAGGGGTTAAATAGCCTGCTCCTGTTCCTCGCTTCCTAATATACCAAACAGAAGGAGGAAAAAAAACAGGTATCATGAGTACTCCATGAATGGCACTAAGGATAAATTTGAAAGAGATCTAGGGCTGGATTTTCATTGACCCGTGGAGGCGGGTTTGGAGGCGTGTGGGGGGTTAAAATTGCGAAAAGTGGCGGGCGGGCACAAGTCCGCCTCCACGCAATTTTGATGAAATCGTGTCCGCTGGTCCCGCCTGCGTCCCGCCTTTAAGAGACGCGATAGGCTGTTAAGGCCCTTAACAAGCACTAAATTGGCCTTTGTGATTTTAACCCTTGTTGTACGTGAAGCACGCCTGTTCTGAAACACGATTGTGAAACCTGGCGGGAGCACATGTGGATAGCTGAATATCAGTGGCTGTGCTGAGTATCAGTGAGTGGCTGGCTGGCAGGCATCTGGGAGTGGTGGAGGAAAAAAAAATTCATTCTCTCTCTCTCTCTCTCCTGCTCATTTTGCATCCAGGTCCTCTCACAGCAAAGGCCAGGCAGTCTCTGACCTTCAATGCAGCATCAATGATGACATCATCAGAGGCGACTTTCAGACTGAAACCACTAATTGGTTCATGGGTTCCCACATGCTGGAACTCAATTACCCAATTAGGTGAAAATTGCATCAATCTCCCACATCCAATTGCAGTCGGGTGGATAACACGAAATGCGGATGACACGACCCTAACCCGCCCCAGGATCAAAATCCAGCCCCTAGAGTTTTGTTAGGACTCTGCTCAACAGATTCAATTACTGCAGAGCAGCAATCAAAAAAATAAACAGAGTTCTGAAGTATACTGTCAAAACAGTAGAGTACAAGTTAGGGGAAGTCATGCTCAAAATGCATAGTGCTCTGCCAGAACCCATCTCAAGCGCTTTCTCAGTTCTAGTCACCGAGATACTCAAGTCTTGCAGACGGTGCGGAGAAGAGTCACAAGACTGATCCCAAGCATCAATGGACTGAGTTATGATGGAAGTGTCTTCAGTGAAACAAGTTTGATCAGTCTCAATCCAGTTTCTGGCTAGCACTGCTCCATCAAACTACCCACTATTCAGCAGACACCAAGATTGGTACAGTAGGGATATTCTTCCATGACTGGGATTGAGAACTCCCGCTATACCAACCTAAGAGTGCATCTAACTTGAATGGGGAATGCTCGCTGTTGACACTGGATGCAAAAGGAAGTGCTTAATCAAGGTCAGTCCTGAAGAATAAGCACAAAAATAAACTGATCATTGAACTAAAGGATAAAGTGGAAATGCTCAAACTAGACTAAAATGATACACTGCCTCATTGTTAGGCTACCGCCACACACCAAATAACAAAATGAAAAGCAACAGAAAAGTAGATTATCTGATTTCTTAGCCAGAAAAGGTGCACAGCCCAGCAAACCCAGGAAGGAGAAGCGGGTGGGGTGGAGAAGGGAAACAAACTGGAGGGAGAATGAGATTTAAGATTCATGGGATTATTTCACACGTAGACAATCAAATACTCATTGGCACACTGCGGTTGTGGGCCTACTGGAACCGTGGAATGACATCTGTGGAAGAAACCAATCAAAGCTGAATAATACAAATTGCAATATTACATTGATAGCCTAGGAATTTGGTCAATCGTTTTAGAAGGTCGAGAAGAAATTAGAGTTGTACCTGTGGTCAGCCAGTTAGTGCAAGACATTAAAATAAATTAGGAAGAGCCATGATTATGCAAATTGGCTATCGGAAGGCATGCACTCCATGGACCGAATGCCTTTTATTCTGTAGCTTAAGTTCTTAGAACATATGTAGAAAATGTGGTGCAAAAATTACTACACAAATAATAAAAGCTCAACACTCAACTGAGCTGCAGACATGTCTTTAGTTGTTTTTCTTACTCTACGACAACTCTACTGCTGTTTTACTTTTGTGATCTTTATGGTAGGAGGAAAGTAAATGATCTTAACAATTAAGTTGCATGTGTACACAGGTAAAATTTATAGCAGAATTAGAAACACTGATACTTAAAACTAGAAAATACAGATTTAACTAGCTCTTAAATTCAATACAAAAGGCAGTTACAGGGAAACATGTGACCAACGGTTTAAATTGTTCTCGCTCTTCTTTATGACATGACAGCCATATTTGCAGAGCAGCTGCTACAAACAGCAGCTCCAAATTCTTGCCTTCCCAGGAATAGAACAAGCAGCGGTGTCAGTGTAGAAAGCTTCAGTAAGCGTATTCCAGATTGGCCAAACAGAAAGTTATCCCACACAGCGGCCTTTTGAAGTCTGCTCTTGGTTTTTGAAAAACAGGACAAGAGCGCTTCAGGCATGTTTATTTTGGTCTCCGTTTTTGCAGCAGTAATCACATTACAAAGAAACAAATGGGAATAGAAGCGTTGTGTGCGCCTCACAAAATTTACATTGACAAATAGAGCAAATTCAGAGAAATTGGATACAGATTAAAGTTGATCCAGATTTGGGCTTTCCTTCCTTTAACACAGTAGCTGTATGCCTTTTTATTTTTTTTAAAAATCAAGAAACTGGCATGAGTGGAATTTTATTGTTGATGCTGCACTACCTTTAATCTCCCGATGTCTTACATGTGTAAGTACTGAATGTGCTGTAAGGAATTTTAAAAGGCAATCAAGTCTGTTCACAATTCTGAAACTACATATAAAAGCCAGTTAAGACTCCATGTTTTACTCATTGAAGCTGTCAACAGGTACAGCTATAAGATGTGAACCAGCCCAGGTACTGCAAGTGCCAACAGTCAGGACCTGTAGCAGGCAGGTCACAGGTCAGTTCATTTTAAATTCCCGACTAAGAAGGAGGCAGGTGAGTCCCATTTCAGTTTAACATCATTCTGTTGAAAGTGGTTACTTTTTGTTACATGTGCAGGGGAAAAAAAATCTAAAAGCACGTGATGTTGATATGCAATAGTGTGATAATGAAGCAGTCCATGCCTGAATGCAGCAAGACCTGGATGACATTCAGGCTTGGGCTGATAAGTGGCAAGTAACACAAGTGCCAGGCAAGTGGCAGACTATCTCCAACAAGCGAGAGTCTAACCACCGTCCTTGACATTCAACGGCATTACCATCGCCGAATCCCCCACCATCAACATCCTGGGGGTCACCACTGACCAGAAACTTAACAGGACGAGCCACAAATACTGTGGCAACAAGAGCAGATCAGAGGCTGGGTATTCTGTGGTGAGTGTCTCACCTCCTGACTCTCCCAAAGCCTTTCCACCATCTACAAGGCACAAGTAAGGAGTGTGATGGAATACTCTCCACTTGCCTGGATGAGTGCAGCTCCAACAACATTGAAGAAGCTCGACACCATCTAGGACAAAGCAGCCCGCTTGATTGGCACTCCCTCCACCACCGGCACACCGTGGCTGCAGTGTGTACCATCTACAAGATGCACTGCAGCAACTCGCCAAGGCTTCTTCGGCAGTACCTCCCAAACCCGCGGCCTCTACCACCTAAAAGGACAAAGGCAGCAGGCAAATGGGAACACCACCACCTGCAAGTTCCCCTCCAAGTTACACACCATCCTGACTTGGAAATATATCGCCGTTCCTTCATCGTCGCTGGGTCAAAATCCTGGAACTCCCTCCCTAACAGCACTGTGGGAGTGCCTTCACCACACGGACTGCAGCGGTTCAAGAAGCTGGCTCACCACCACCTTTACAAGGACAATTAGGGATGGGCAATAAATGCTGGCCTTGCCAGGTGACACCCACATCCCAGGAACGAATAAAAAAGTCATTTCTTGTCCAGATGTGACAGGAGAAAATTGGAACAGATGTGAGAGTGCTCCAAGTAGAAAATCCATATTGCAGATAAGCTTCATTCATATTTAAAACTGTTAGTGGCACAAATACCAATGTTTCATTTACTGTCACAGTACATTTGCTCAAGTTACAAATCTCCGTCTATTCAAAGTGCCTTTTCTCTCCTTGTACAATGCAATATTTTATACCCAGCAAAACCAATCCCCTCATTAACATGTCAACATACAATCTCTGTTATAAAACAATGGTTATGGCTCCCACACTAGTAGAAAATCTATGCAATGCATCTTCTCAAATTGATTGATAAATTCATTGCTCAGTCGAGATTTCCACAGTAGAAGCCAGAAAGGTCTCGGATTCAAATTCTAGACTTTGTTGAGTCAGTTTATTTCAGGCAAGGTACCCACTCAGGGTCTGATTCAACAACAGCAACTAGCATTTATATGGCACCTTTAAAATAATAAAAACATTCCAAGGCTCTTCACAGGAGCATTATCAAAAAAAATTTGACACCAATTCAGAGAAAAATATTATACAAAACACCAGTTTGACATGGGAGATGTCACCAGCACTATTATAAGGATATCCCTTGCTACACAAGGGAAAGGACACAGCATTCAGGTTTTTGGGGGGAAAAGGAGGTACAAGTTTCTTGGATCAAGTAATCTATTTTGACATTAAGGGAACGTGCTGAACATTTTGGAGGGACATTTTACAAGTTGAACAGTCAGTTCCCAGCAGTCAGGCCATTTTCAAAAAAATACCAGTGTCTGACAAGAAATGGGCCCCACATCACATTTCCATGTGTCAGGTATTATATTCCTTACACTCTCAGCTACCAGAATGCTACTTGATTTCTGAATCAAGGTTCGGCTGTGATTGTGCACCCAAAGGTATCAAAGATAAAACACCACAAACAGGAAACGCAGTGTTGGTATGTGGATAAGTTTAAACCTTTGAAAATGGATAGAAATTCAAATAAAACTTCATGTATAAACAGAAGGGAACCCCATTCAGGAAAGGCAGTGTCTCACTTTGGATCCAACCCAAACTCAGCTTTTCATACCAATTATGCACTCCTTTACCCTACAGTTGAATCATTTTAAATAGAATCAAAAATGTGGCTTTAAATTTTAAGTACTCAGAATTCTGCAGCAGTTTTCAGTGAGACCTGCAGGAAAGTAGTTACGGCCTTGAGTGTTTGATCTGCAGTTAACTTCTAATACTGCATTTTATTACATTTGATTAAGGACTTTAAAATTCTATTACAAAAAATATTTTTGCTCACATTGAACGGCTCAATTCACTGTTAGAACCAACCCGCTAAGTATTATGAAAATATTATGCTAGAAATAAGCCTGCAATCAAAAAACCTCAGGGACATTAATTCCTCTCCTCCCTCCCCCAATAAAACTGGGTCCAATTTAAAAATCACACAATTGTGCCAATACAAAACAATCCATGCTCATATGAGAGACTCTACAATGACATGAAGTGACACTTGCATTCCCCCCGCTCCAACTTGCTCTCCCCCTTCTCTAAAGACATTGACTACCTCACTGGAACACAGGTCCACAGACTCTAGTCACACACCAGTACTTCACCCAAATGCCTATTATTCACGTGTGAACCTCAAGGAGTGTTGGCAGGGTATCGGATTGTAAAGGACATCATAGCCATGCCTGATCACACATGCACACTTCCAGCAGGAGTCACTGTACATTGATCAGGAGGATGAACCTTACCCCAACTTAGGGGCACTGCAGCCACTTATAACGCACTTATCCTCGTCCCAATTGTGATCAACTAACTCAGCTCAGACTAGAGACCTTCCTCGTCTGTACAGCTCCAAGCCAATTGACCTGACCTCAGTCACTGCAGCAGTGGTCTGAAATAACATTTGATAACTATGCAATAACCTAATGCACACTTTGAGGAGAGGAGTGCAATGGTAAAAGATTGTCCTCTAATGGTTGAGCAAGGATAAAGCAGTAGTCCTGAGGCAGAGAAATGGAGGATGTAGGCTGGGATGTAGGGCTGGAGAAGATTTCCCAAATAGGGTGGAGTACAAGACTATCGTAAAATTTTCATTGTGACATACGGAATTGGTAGAGCTTGGCTAACTTAATTTTTGTGGTTTCTAGGGTCTCTGTTGTGTAGCGGGGAGTGCTGGTAAACAAGGGCCCCTGAGTATATCATTTAATTGTAGTGTAATTAGTGGTATTGATTGGATTTAATTTGAATTAATTAAAGGGTAAGTCATGGCAGCACAGCTCGGCCCTGTGGCATGCTCCTCCTGCACTATGTGGGAAATCAGGGACACTTCCTGTGTCCCTGACGACCATGTGTGCGGGAAGTGTATCCAGTTGCAGCTACTGACAGACCGCATTGCGGCGCTGGAGCTGCGAATGGATACATACTGGAGCATTCGCGATGCTGAGCACATCGTGGATAACACGTTTAGGGAGTTGGTCACACCGCAGGTAAAGGCTGCACAGGCAGGAAGGGAATGGGTGACCACCAGGCAGAGTAGTAGGCGCAGGCAGGTAGTGCAGGGGTCCCCTGTAGCCATCCCCCTTTCAAACAGATATACCACTTTGGATATTGTTGAGGGGGATGGCTTATCGGGGGAAGGCAGCAGCAGCCAACTTCCTGGCACCATGGGTGGTCCTGCTGCACAGGACGGGAGGGAAAAAAAGCGGGAGAGCTGTAGTGATAGGGGATTCTATTGTAAGGGGAATAGATAGACGTTTCTGCGGCCGCAAACAAGACTCCAGGATGGTATGTTGCCTCCCTGGTGCAAGGGTCAAGGATGTCTCGGAGCGGCTGCAGGGCATTCTGGAGGGGGAGGGTGAACAGCCAGTTGTCATGGTACATATAGGTACCAACGATATAGGTAAAAAAGGGATGAGGTCCTAAAAGCTGAATATAGGGAGTTAGGAGGTAAATTAAAAAATAGGACCTCAAAGGTAGTAATCTCAGGATTGCTACCAGTGCCACGTGCTAGTCAGAGTAGAAATAGAAGGATATTTCAGATGAATACGTGGCTAGAGGAATGGTGCAAGGGGGAGGGATTCAAATTCCTGGGACATTGGAACCGGTTCTGGGGGAGGTGCGACCAGTACAAACTGGACGGTTTGCACCTGGGCGGGACCGGAACCGATGTCCTAGAGGGAGTGTTTGTTAGTGCTGTTGGGGAGGGTTTAAACTAAAATGGCAGGGGGTTGGGAACCTGTGCAGGGAGACAGAGGAAAGGGAAGCAAGGATAGAAACAAAAGACAGGAAGGAGAAAAGCAAAAGTGGAAGGCAGAGAAATCAAGGGTGTAAATCAAACAGGGCCACAGTAAATAATAATTCTAAAAGGACTAAGAGTGTTAAAAAATCAAGCCTGAAGGCTGTGTGTCTTAATGCGAGGAGCATTCGTAATAAGGTGGATGAATTAGCTGCACAAATAGATGTAAACGGATATGATATAATTGGGATTACGGAGACATGGCTCCAGGATGACCAAGTCTGGGAATTCAACATCCAGGGGTATTCAATATTCAGGAAGGACAGGAAAAAAGGAAAAAGAGGTGGGGTAGCATTGCTGGTTAAAGAGGAGATTAACACAATAGTAAGGAAGGATATTAGCTCTGATGATGTGGAATCCGTATGGGCAGAGCTGAGAAATACCAAGGGGCAGAAAACGTTAGTGGGAGTTGTATGCAGACCTCCAAACAGTAATGCTGAGGTTGGGGATGGCATTAAACGGGAAATTAGAGATGTGTGCAATAAGGGCACAGCAGTTATCATGGGTGACTTTAATCTACATATAGATTGGGCTAACCAAATTAGTAACAATACTGTGGAGGAGGAATTCCTAGAGTGTATACGGGATGGTTTCCTGGACCAATATGTCGAGGAACCAACTAGAGATCAGGCCATCTTAGACTGGGTATTATGTAATGAGAAAGGATTAATTAGCAATCTTGTTGTACGAGGCCCCTTGGGGAGGAGCGATCATAATATGATAGAATTCTTCATTAAAATGGAGAGTGAAGTAGTTGACTCAGAGACTAGGGTCCTGCATTTAAATAAAGGAAACTACGATGGTATGAGGCACGAGTTGGCTAGGATGGATTGGGGAACGTTACTTAAAAGGGTTGACGGTGGATAGGCAATGGCAAACATTTAAAGATCGCATGGATGAACTACAGAATTTGTTCATCCCTGTTTCGCATAAAAATAAAACAAAAAAGGTGACTCAACCGTGGCTAACAAGGGAAATTAGGGCTAGCATAAGATCCAAGGAGAGGGCATATAATTTGGCCAGAAAAAGCAGCAAACCTGAGGATTGGGAGCAGTTTAGGGTTCAGCAAAGGAGGACAAAGGGATTAATTAAGAGGGGGAAAATAGATTGAGAGCAAGCTTAAAGGGAACATAAAAACTGACTGTAAAAGCTTCTATAGATATGTGAAGAGAAAAAGATTGGTGAAGTCAAGCGTAGGTCCCTTGCAGTCAGAATCAGGGGAATTTATAATGGGGAACAAAGAAATGGCAGACCAATTAAATACATACTTTGGTTCTGTCTTCACAAAGGAGGACACAAATAACCTCCCAGAGATGTCGAGGAACATAGGGTCTAATGAGAGGGAGGAATTGAATTAAATCAGTATTTGTAGGGAAATGGTATTCGGGAAATTGATGGGATTGAAGGCCGATAAATCCCCAGGGCCTGATAATCTACATCCTAGGGTACTTAAGGAAGTGGCCCTAGAAATAGTAGATGCATTGCTGGTCATCTTCCAAAATTCTAGACACTCTGGAACAGTTCCCATGGATTGGAGGATAGCTAATGTAACCCCACTATTTAAAAAAGGTGGTAGAGAGAAAACGGGGAATTATAGACCGGTAAGTCTGACATCGGTAGTGGGGAAAATGCTCGAGTCCATTATAAAAGATGTAATAGCAGAGCATTTGGAAAACAGGGACAGGATCGGACAAAGTCAACCTGGATTTACAAAAGGTAAATCATGCTTGAGTAATCTACTGGAATTTTTTGAGGATGTAACTGGTAGAATAGATAAGGGAGAACCAGTGGATGTGGTGTATTTGGACTTTCAGAAGGCTTTCGATAAGGTCCCGCATAAGAGATTAGCGTGCAAAGTTAAAGCACACAGGATTGGGGGTAAGGTACTGTCTTGGATAGAGAACTGGTTGGCAGACAGGAAGCAAAGAGTTGGAATAAACGGGTCTTTTTCCGAGTGGCAGGCAGTGACTCGTGGGGTACCGCAGGGATTGGTGCTAGGACCCCAGCTATTCACAATATAAATATATATATATATATATATAAAAAAAATAAATGATCTAGACGAGGGAACTAGATGTAATATCTCCAAGTTTGCAGACGACACAAAGCTGGGTGGGCGTGTGTGCTGTGAGGAGGATGCAGAGAAACTCCAGTATGATTTGGACAGGTTGGGTGATTATACTGCATTTGCCACGCATCTGCCCAATGTGGATAAATGCGAGGTTATCCACTTCAGTGGCAAAAACAGGAAGACAGATTATCTGAACGGCAATAGATTGGGAAAAGGGGAAGTGCAACGAGACCTGGGTGTCCTTGTGCACCAGTCGCTGAAGGTAAGCATGCAGGTGCAGCAGGCGGTTAAGAAGGCAAATGGTATGTTGGCCTTCATAGCGAGAGGATTCGAGTACAGGAGCAAGGATGTCTTGCTGCAGTTGTACATGGCCTTGGTGAGACCACACCTTGAGTATTGTGTGCAGTTTTGGTCACCTTATCTGAGGATGGATGTTCTTGCCATGGAGGGAGTGCAGCGAAGATTCACCAGACTGATACCTGGGATGGCAGGAATGACGTATGATGAGAGATTGGGTCGATTAGGCTTATATTCGCTAGATTTAGAAGAATGAGAGGGGATCTCATTGAAACTTATAAAATTCTAACAGGACTAGACAGACTAGATGCAGGAAGGATGTTCCCGATGGCGGGGGAGTCCAGAACCAGGGGTCACAGTCTAAGGATAAGGGGTAAGCCATTTACGACTGAGATGAGGAGGAATTTCTTCACCCAGAGAGTGGTGAATCAGTGGAATTCTCTACCACACAAGGCAGTTGAGGCCAATTCATTAAATATATTCAAGAAGGAGTTAGATATAGTTCTTAAGGCTAAAGGGATCAAGGGATATGGGGAGAAAGCAGGGACAGGGTACTGAATTTGGATGATCAGCCATGATCTCATTAAATGGTGGAACAGGCTCGAGGGGCCGATTGGCCTACTCCTGCTCCTATCTTCTATGTTTCTATGTTAGCATGCAGATAATGGATGTGTGGGACTTCACATGGGAGATGGCTGGAGTCACAGAGCTCTTGATAAGCAAAAGTTTATGAAGGATGGAAATGGGAAGGCCAGCGAGGAAAGCATTTGGAAAACTCATGCTCGAGATAATAAAGGTATGGATGATATTTCAGCAGCAGAGGGATGATGTAGGAGCATCAGCAGGCAACGAGCTAGGTGAAATGTACCAGTCTTGCTGATAGTCCGGATGTGAGGATTAAAGCTCAATTCAGGGTCAAACAGTTCGAAAAGGTCAGCTGCCACTGGAAAACTGGGAATTCCAAACCTTTAGTGTTTCCATCTTCACTCTGGTAAGGCCCTTGGGGAGCCTCAAGCAGTATGACTGTCGGCCACTCCTCCTTAGAAAGGTGGATCCGAGCAGGCGTCTTTAAAGTGCACCTGCAGGCACTGGCAGCTCACCTCATCTATGCAACTGACCTCATCCCCAAGACTTGGCACGGGATCTGCGATCATCAACCCAGGTGGCTGAGAGATCCATTCTGCCGCATTTGTGCCAGCAGAGAAGACCCATCAAAACTTCTGCCCCCTGGAATATTACAAGACAGAATTAGGCTATTTCATCGATCAAGTCTGCACCAGTGCTTTTCTCTACATGAGCTACCTAGTCTAATACCACTGTTCTGCTTGCTTCCTATAACCTATAATATTCCTCTTTTTCAAGCAACTAATTCCCTTTTAAAGTAATTTACAAACTCTGCTTCAACAGAAATGTGAGGCTGACAAACAAAATGAAACAGCAAATCTGCTGAAAGATGGAGACTCTGGTAATTGCAGCACTCCTCAGTAGTGAATTGAAGTGTCCACCTAGATTATGTACAGGTGCGCTTAAACCTGCAACCTTCTGACTCAGAAGACACTGCTACCACTGAGCCAACTAACATATAAATCAGTTTATGTGGGACAGCATCAAAAGCCTTCCTAAAATCCACATAAATAACACCCACTGCCTCACCCTTATCCATCAGGTCTGTAACCTCCTAAAGAAAAAACAAATAAATTGATAAGACATGGCCTGTCCCTTGTGATCCCATACTGGGGCTCTATAATCAGACCCTGTCCTTTCATATGATTCCTTAGGTTATCTTTCAAAGAATCAATACACTTTTCTGGCAATCGAGGGGTGTAATTTACAGGTTCATGCCTTACCCTTTAAAAAGGTTCTGGTCACATTTTCTACTTTCCAACCCACTGGAACATTACCCAATTCTCAAGAGTTTTTAAAGATATCAGTGAGGGATTTTTGATCTCCTCAACCAATACCCAGCATCTAAGGATGGAAACTCATAACCTGCAGCTTTGCTCCTACCTTTGATATCCTCAATCTTTCTACTATGCCTTACCTTGTGATACCAAAGATTCTCAGACTACCCTCTCAACTTAGGAATCTCTCCCCCTTTTCCATAGTAAAATCAGTCACAAAATATTGATTTAGTTCTTATCACTTCTTGATCCTCAGTCACCCTTCATCTATGCCCTTTAACTTCTCCCAATATACTTGAATGGTTTGTACTTGTTCTTTATATTTTCTGCTATATTCCTTTCACGTTCCCTCTTTGCACCTCATCAGTTTCTTGGCTTTGCTCTGCTTGATTTTGTAGTTCATTCTATCCTGGTGCACATTTTCAGAATTGTGTATGTCCTTTTGTTCTCCCTAATGCCTTCCAGGACTTCTCTTTTCATCCATGTCTGTTTACTCTCCAGTTAGGTCCTCGACTTGTAATTTCAGAATAAAAGTACTTTAAACCTCACCAGTAGTGCCTTCACAGAGACTTTAATGAGGAAAGAAATCAAACTGACCCACATAGCAGAGATAAATAT
The DNA here is from genome assembly GCA_030390025.1 of Squalus acanthias. NCBI lineage: Eukaryota > Metazoa > Chordata > Chondrichthyes > Squaliformes > Squalidae > Squalus > Squalus acanthias. The sequence goes on from CM059433.1 coordinate 134,019,488, forward strand.
AAACAGAAAATGCTGCAAGTGAAGAGGTTAGTCAGCATCAAAGAGCAAAAAGGCTGATTAAACATTTCAGGTGGGATCTTGCATAAAAATCCACAGGAGTTCTTTAGAGCCTGTTTTTGTGGTGTTGGTTCAGGGACAAATATTTGCTAGGACACCAGGAGAACTCCCCAACTCTTCTTCGAATAGTGCCATAGGATCTTTTACATCTAGCTGAAAGGGCAGTCAGGACCTCGGTTTTCAGGTCCATTTTATTTAACAAATAGGTTTATAAATTGTCAAGTCAGTTACTGGATTTTTGGAGCAATTCTGGTAGTAAATACTTTTGCAATATGTAAGAAACAGATTTCAGAGATCATTGTGCACATCTGTTTTATTAGTTCTGATGAAGGGTTACACCAGAAATGTTAACCTTTCTCTTTCAGACGTTGATTAACATGCTGAGCATTTCCTGTTTTTGTTGGTATTTGGTATTTTTTGAAGGCAACAAACTTTCCGTGGAGTACTACTACAGTCATGCAAAAGTAGGTTATTCAAGCGACATGTAACTCTATTATAGATGGTACACATAATATTCCTACCTTTGTACTGCCCTACTGAGCATTAATCTGCAGTTACAGAATCAAAACAGCTTACAGTAGACAATATACTGTATGTCCAGTTGAAATATTTTCAGCAAGAATATTAATTAACAGCAAGAGTACTACTAGCTGTAAAGGTTACTCAATTAAATAGGTTGAAAGGAAGAACGAACAAACTCGCATTTTCTACAGCACCTTTCTTGTCCTCAGGATGTCCCAAAGCACTTCAAAGCCAACAAAGCACTTTTGAAATGTAGTCACTGGCAGCCAACTTGTGCACAAACAGCAATGAGATAAATGACCAATTAATCTGTTTTATGGCAGTCTGTGGCAAACAGTCAAAGAATTAATTCACAATTCGCAATGAATATACATTCCCTTGAGAAATTAAAAACCCCATGGAAAAAGTGGTCCAACCATAGCTGACGGGAAGTTAGATAGTATTAGATTATAATGTTGCCAGAAAGAGTAGTAAGCCTGAGGATTGGGGGGATTTTAGAATTCAGGAAACTGATAAAGTAAGAGAAAAGAATATGAGAGTAAACTAGCAAGAGACATAAAAACAGATTGTAAAAGCTTCTATAAGTATGTAAAAAGTGATTAGCAAAAGTAAACATGGGCCACTTACAGGCAGAGACAGGAGAAATTATAATGGGGAATACGGAAATGGCAGAGACATTAAACAAATACTTTGTATCTGTCTTCACGGTAGAAGACACAAAAAACATTGCGGAAATAGTGGGGAACCCAAGTGTCTAGTGAGAATGAGTAAATTAAAGAAATGAGTATTAGTAAAAAAAAAATAGTACTGGAGAAATTAATGGGACTAAAAGTCGACAAATCCCTAGACTTAATGGCTTACATCCTAGGGCTTTAAAAGAGGTGGCTAGAGATAGTGGATGCATTGGTTGTCATTTTCCAGAATTTCCTAGATTCTAGAACGTTCCCTGTGGATTGGAAGGTCGCGAACGTAACCCCGCTGTTCAAGAAAGGAGGGAGAGAGAAAACAGGAAACTACAGGCCAGTTAGCTTGATATCAGTAGTAGGGAAAATGCTAGAATCTATTATTAGGGACGTGGTAACAGGGCACTTAGAAAATCCTAATAGGATTGGGCAGAGTCAACACGGATTTATGAAAGGGAAATCGTGTTTGACAAATCTGTTAAGAGTTTTTTTTTGAGGTTGTCACTAGCAGGGTAGATAAGGGGGAACCAGTGGATGTGGTGTACTTGATTTTCAAAAAGCATTTGATAAGGTTACACACAAGGGGTTATTACACCAAATTAGGGCTCATGGGATTGGGGTAATATAGTACCATGGATTGAGGATTGTTTAATGGACAGAAAACAGCGAGTAGGAATAAATGGGTCATTTTCGGGATGTAACTAGTGGAGTGCCACAAGGATTAGTGCCACAGCGATTTACAATCTAAATTAATGACTTAGATGAGGGGACCAGGTGCAACGTATCCAAGTTCTCTGACGATACAAAGTTAGGTGGGAAAGTAAGCTGTGAGGAGGACGCAAACAGGCTGCAAAGGGATACATACAGACAGGTTAAGTGAGTGGGCAAGAACATGGCAGGTGGAATATAACGTGGAGAAATGTGAAGTTGTCCACTTTGGGAAGAAATAGAAAAGCAGATTATTTTTTAAATTTTTTAAAATTCGTTCATGGGATATGGGCATCGCTGGCAAGGCCAGCATTTATTGCTCATCCCTAATTGTCCTCGAGAAGGTGGTGATGAGCCGCACTCGTGAACTGTGTGGTGAAGGTACTCCCACAGTGCTGTTACAGAGGGAGTTCCAGGATTTTGACCCCGCGACGATGAAGGAATGGCGATGTACTTCCAAGTCAGGATGGTGTGTAACTTGGAGGGGAACTTGCAGGTGATGGTGTTCCCATGCGCCTGCTGTCCTTGTCCTTTTAGGTGGTAGAGATCGCGGGTTTGGGAGGTGCTGTCAAACAAGCCTTGGCGAGTTGCTACAGTGCATCTTGGAGATGGTACATATTGCAGCCACGGTGCGTCGGTGGGAGGGAGTGAAAGTTTAAGGTGGTGGATGGGGTGCCAATCAAGTGGGTTGCTTTGTCCTGGATGGTGTCGAGCTTCTTCAGTGTTGTTGGAGCTGCACTCATCCAGGCAAGTGGAGAGTATTCCATCACACTCCTTACTGTGCCTTGTAGATGGTGGAAAGGCTTTGGGGAGTCAGGAGGTGAGACACTCGCCACAGAATACCCAGCCTCTGACCTGCTCTTTTGTTGCCACAGTATTTATGTGGCTGGTATGGTTAAGTTTCTGGTCAATGGTGACCCCCAGGATGTTGATGGTGGGGGATTCAGCGATGGTAATGCCGTTTAATGTCATGGGGCGGTGGTTAGACGCTCACTTGTTGGATATAGTCATTGCCTGCCACTTGTGTGGCGCGAATGTTACTTGCCACTTATTAGCCCAAGCCTGAATGTCGTCCAGGTCTTGCTGCATGCGAGTATGGACTGCTTCATGATCTGAGGAGTTGCAATTGGCACTGAACACTGTGCAGTCATCAGCGAACATCCCCACTTCTGACCTTAAGATGGAGGGAAGGTCATTGATGAAGCAGCTGAAGATGGTTGGGCCTAGAATACTGCCCTGAGGAACTCCTGCAACAATGTCCTGGGGTTGTGATGATTGACCTCCAACAACTACAACCAGTTTCCTTTGTGCTAGGTATTACTCTAGCCAGTGGAGAGTTTTCCCCCTGATTCCCATTGACGTCAGTTTTACTAGGGCTCCTTGATGCCACACTTGGTCAAATGCTGCCTTGATGTCAAGGGCAGTCACTCTCACTTCACCTCTGGAATTCAGCTCTTTTGTCCATGTTTGGACCAAGGCTGTAATGAGGTCTGGAGCTGAGTGGTCCTGGCAGAACCCAAACAGAGCATCAGTGAGCAGGTTATTGGTGAGTAAGTGCTGCTTGATAGCACTGTCGCCGACACCTCCCATCACTTGGCTGATGATTGAGAGTAGACTGATGGGGCGGTAATTGGCCAGATTGGATTTGTCCTGCTTTTTGTGGACAGGACATACCTGGGCAGTTTTCCACATTGTCGGACAGATGCCAGTGTTGTAACTGTACTGGAACAGCTTGGCTAGAGGCGCGGGCTAGTTCTGGAGCACAAGTCTTCAACACGACAGCCGGGATGTTGTTGGGGCCCATAGCCTTTGCTGTATCCAGTGCGCTCAGCCGTTTCTTGATATCACGTGGAGTGAATCAAATTGGCTGAAGACTGGCTTCTGTAATGGTGGGGACCTCAGGAGGAGGCTGATATGGATCATCCACTCAGCACTTCCGGCTGAAGATAGTTGCAAACGTTTCAGCCTTGTCTTTTGCACTCACATGCTGGGCTCTGCCATCATTGGGGATAGGGATGCCTTACTACAATTATATAGGGCCTTGGTAAGACCACACCTGGAGTACTGTGTACAGTTTTGGTCTCATAGAAACACAGAAGATAGGAGCAGGAGTAGGCCATTCGGCCCCTCGCGCCTGCTCCGCCATTCGATGAGATCATGGCTGATCATCCAAACTCAGTACCCTGTACCTGCCTTCTCCCCATATCCCTTGATACCTTTAGCTTTAAGAAATATATCTAACTCATTCTTGAATATATTTAATGACTTGGCCTCAACTACCTTCTGTGGTAGAGAATTCCACAGGTTCACCACTCTCTGGGTGAAGAAATTCTTCCTCATTTCTGTCCTAAATGGCTTACCCCTTATCCTTAGATTATGACCCCTGGTTCTGGACTCTCCGACCATCGGGAACATTCTTCCTGCATCTAGTTTGTCCAGACCTGTCAGAATTTTATATGTTTCGATGAGATCCCCTCTCATTCTTCTATACTCCAGCGAGTATAAGCCCAATCGACCCAATCTCTCCTCATATGTCATTCCTGCCATCCCAGGTATCAGCCTTACCTAAGGAAGGATATACTTGTTTCCCCTGGCTCGGGAGTCTAGAACTAGGTCACAGTCTCAGAATAAGGGGTCGGCCATTTAGGTCTGAGATGAAGAGAAATTCCTTCACTCAAAGGGTTGTGAATCTGTGGAATTCTCTGCCCCAGAAAGCTGTGGATGCTCAGTTGTTGAGTATATTCAAGACAGAGATTTTTGGATACTAAGGGAATCAATGGATATGGGGTTAGTGCAGGAAGGTGGAGTTGAGGTAGAAGATCAGCCATGATTTTTTTGAATGGCGGAGCAGGCTCAAAGGGCCAAATTGGCCTACTCCTGCTCCTATTTCTTATGTTCTTATGTTTTGTGATGTTGGTTGAGTGATAAATGTTGGCCAGGACATAAGGAGAGCTCCCCTACTCTTCTTCGAATACTACCATGTCAGTGGTTTTAATGCCTCATCCAAAAAGATGGCACTCCTGACAGTGCAACAGTCCCTCAGTGCTGCACTGAAGTGTGCTAAAGTCTCTGGAATAGGGCTTGAACCCACGACCTTCTAACTCAGAGGCCAGAGTACTACCACTGAGCCAAGGCTGACACCAATTACATTTAGAAATGTATTATGGTAATCTTGTGGGAAGTTAGCTGTGTAGGACGGATGGATCAATGGTTTTCTCCTGCCTGAAAGTGTTACTATGTTACATATAATGCAGTATAAATAGAATTATGGATGGCTGGGAGTAATAAGGCTGAATTTATTATTGGGGTTCAAATGACAAGGCGTAACAGAATGTGACTTAGGAAGGTCTCCTGTTCACTGCATTAAATGACAACCCTCTTACTTAACTTAATTTTAAATACAATATATACATCATGTATAAAGTAATTAATTGACTTAACTCAGACTACAGCGGTCAAGCCATTAACTCAGAGGGAATTAAATGACAAACCATGAGCAAAGCTCAAGATATTTTTCTAAAGTCATCTGAACCTGGAAAGCATGAAACACACTACAAGCAATTACTCCCAGAAACTAATGCAGGCAGAGTTGCTGAGATACATTTTTTTGGCACGTATCTTTCCCAGCAGGTATCACAGTAAATGACAAAAAGCTCCTGCAATTTAAACTATTTTACCACATGATTTGAAATGGAGTGCTATCACATATTACTGCTTTATTTCAAGGAAATAGTGCATGTTGTTCATACATTATTGTCTCCGTGAAATGAAGCTGATGACGGTTCAAATTAACACAAAGTTGCATCCATTGAAGACAACAGCTATTGTGACATCGCCATGGACTAATATTGTCACACGACAATATAACAATGGAAGTACTTTGCAGAACGAACACAGAATTAAGTTTCCTAATGTAAAACTAATGGAGCAAGTGATCACCTAAATATGTCTGTTCTATATTGCTGCACTTCAAGCAGAACTGTGCAAGACTGATCTCCCATTAATGTTTTCAACAGGGAAATCTGTGTTTGTAAGTTTTCATTACACAGAAAATTATGCTCCTGTCAAATGCACATCTGCAACTTTGTGAACCTAAAATCTCCAACTCAATGACAAATTATTCAGAGACTACGATAGGTTCCTTCTACCTAAACCGTGGGAATTATTCACTAGCCTGTGTGCACTGCAGTTACAGCTTGTTGCATGACTAAACAAAGTATTAACCTGGTGAATGATCTACTGCAATGCAATTCAGGAGGCCACAAGGGATCTCAGTCACTTTTTTGCTTGGGCCATGCTGCATTATAGCACTGTATTTTAAAAATTTGTTGGATGTAAGCAACACAATCGCTTTACCATTCTTCTATGCCACAGGATTTCCTTAGGTTGTGTCAGTTACCACAGTCCCCAATTGAATGAATCTGCAGTTTCCTCTATGACACACAGAGGAAGTACTGAAAAACCCACGACTAAGACAACAGGAACCACATGGAGAAACCAAGCTGCTGCACTGATTGAGCTGGTTTTAGTACTTCCACTTCCTGCACCCACAAATAGTAACTAGCTGTGTTAGACACTTCAGAACAAAATTTCAACTGTATTATTGATAATGTACAAAAATATATTTGTCCTACATAGTAGGGAATATGTTGAACAGACAGAGTTCAAGTGGCTAATTATGGCTTGGGGGAAAAAAGAGTTGGATGCATATCTGGTTAGAAACAAGATTGAGGGTTAGGAGGATAAGTACAGGTTGAGATAAGCAAATGTTGCTTGGAATCTCTTGGTTCCTGAGCTGCACGATCCATAGAAATGTCACATCAAGGAAAGCAACTGGAATAACACAGGACGTAAAGCTGCTGAGTTATCCTGGAGTTTTGTTCTATTTACCTTTTGAAGGGCAGGGAGAAACTGCAGAATCCTTCATCAGAAGGTTAAATAAGTTGGGTAGATTTTACGATAGTAGAAAATAAATCACTGGAAAGAACAGGTTTGCAAGGCCAAGTGGTCTTTCCTCATTCAATGTTTTAAAATGTTTCCTACATTACAACAGTGACTACACTTCAAAAACTACTTCATTGGCTGTAAAGCGCTTTGGGACAGCCGGTGGTCATGAGAGGCGCTATATAAATGCAAGTCTTTCTTTTTAATATATACTCAGTTCAAATCACGTTCAATTTAAAAATAACTAAGTTTTGTATTTTCAGTTTGTAGTATTACAAGCTTCGAAGTTCTTGCTATGGCTGTTGGCCATCATGGTGGAGAGAATGGCAGAGGAGGAAGACAAATTGTAAGCACAGCGACCCAGTTAAGACCAGAGGAATAAAAAGCAGACAAGCCCACAATAGAGCTTCAAAGCCCCAAAGTCTTATTACGCCAACATTCTTTTCACTAAAGTTGTTAAGCCTTTCAGAGCCCATGTTCTAGAGTCAACATCACATGTGGCTTATGGATCTCAACAGTGGTGCAATACACTATTATCTGTGTCTCTCCTGCTGCCCCTACAAGATTTCTTGACAGTGTATATTATACTAATTAAGCAGTATATTTACCCATGCGGCTCAGTGAGCCTAAACACTTTATAAACTAATGATTAAAAAGTGATTTCACTCTTATGAAGGAGTTTGGATAAACCCATGATTATAGAGTAGTTTCACTCTCACCAAGGAATTTAGGTAAACTCCTCCTCCATTACTAAGAGGCAAACTTCTGAAACTGCAATGGTAATGAGAAAGGGGGGGTGTAAATGAGAGAGAAAACAGAGGGAAGACAAGTATAAAATGGGAGTGAAGTTAGAAATAAAATAAAACAAACTACTTCACAGGTTGCCAATATGCTTTACCCAAACACTGACCTATTCTAAAGGATGAATGCATTTTTTGATTAATAGAACACAATTTTCTCATCAGTCTCACCCGTAATAAAATCTTAAGACCTTTAGGAACAATTTGTGGCAAAACTGACTGCTCTATTATTTGTGACTTCCAACTTATTGCAAATATTCAAAATACATTTGCTCTTACCCAAACAGCTATGACTGCACAGCTGCAACAGTATCTTTCCAAAGGCAAAAATGGAGTGGCTTCCTCCCCCACCCCAGCAAACAAAAAATTCTTTGCAATTTGATTTTTTTCCCCCACTCTGTATAAGGTACAATTATTGAGCATTTAAAATATTAAGGCCCAAATGAGAAGACTGTTTCAAAACCAGTTACACAGCTAGTGAAATTTTTTAGTTGCACTAAAAGTGAATTAGGTCTGCAATTTGGACCGTGGTACAGGCACAATAAGTAGCTGCTGCTGCTTTCAGATCTAGAGATTTTACACAACCTGCACTGCCTTCCAAAATGCAGAACTGATTTGTGCCAACACCGTTTAGTTATGAGCCTTTTCATTAGTGACACAACCAAGAAAACTTCTCATTTTGGTAGTGTACCAGCACAGACCATTTACTGTAAATCGTGATGCAGGACAAGAACGAGAGAGATGATTCTATGGCTCAACATTCGATAATAGACTGACTGGGAGGAAAGGCTGAACTGAATGCAAGGTCACACAAGCAGTACAAAGAATATCTGAAATCAATAATGACTTTTTTGGGGGAGGAAGGGAAGTAATGAAGTGTAATCAAGATACTGTTCATTTTGACCCTTATATATTCCTTAAAATCTGTACTACTTTGGGGACATTTTATTCATAATAAATATTTATCAAAGGAAATACCTGCCTCACATTTGGGTGTGTACAATAAGTGACAGTAGAGTTCCGGATATATAACCATCGATTATTTATTTAGCAGGCTCTTAACAAAACTTCCACTGTGGAATTAAGTTAAGCCTTCACGTCATGCCTTGCATAATGCTGAGAGAGTCAAGCTAATGGCTAATGGAAAAACATTCGTGCAAACAGCTGCTGTATATTGTGCGCTCAAAAAGTTAACATTAACTGACTCACTGCGACATGTGACATTTTATTAAAGTATCTTAGACCAATTACAACAAAGCAACTGAAAATATTCTATCCTGCTACATGGGGGAGGGCAGGAGCGTTTGGAGCTGCAGCTGCTTAAATATTAGGCACTGTTGCAGATTTTTGCACAGCTACCACATGTATGCCATCAGCAATTATATGCAGTAAGGCAATGCTTTCCCTTTAATTAGTGTTGCAGATGATATTGTACCCTTCAAACAAATTAGAATTTTTCACCCATTTTAAAATGTTTGATTATACAATAAATTCAAGCATTACTCCTTCCCTCCTCCTCCAGTTAACTGTAATACCCTTGACGGGAGTACAGTAAAATAAATTTGTTACTGTTCATGGACTGAAGACAGCTTGAAGTGAGGAGGTTGGGTACAAATTAGCACACTGCACTCGTACATACACATAGAATAGAATACAGCACAGAAAAAGGCCATTTGGCCCATCGTGCCTGTGCCGGCTCGTTGAAAGAGTTATCCAAGACTCTGTCCTGGGGCAAGTGACAGACTAATCTCAATTTATCTACTGATCCACAATAAGCAGAACCCCACAGGAATATATAACTTACAAACACAGACTTTTGATTAGATCACTGAAAATAACACCCCAAATTTATTCTCTTATGCACAAAGTTTAAAAAAAAAATCATTTCACTTTTAAGAAGTTGCCTCAATTATTTCCATATAAGATCAGCTTTTACTTATGAAAAGGTTGCAATTTACAAACACTACCTACATGCTTATGACAGATCACTGGGTTGCACACCGACATAAAATGAAAAGTTAGAACTTTTTCACACTATGGGTCTTTCGAATAAGGAATGCATTACATTAGTAGCTATTGAAGCTGAGTCAATCACAACATTTAAAAGGGAATTAGGCAAAACAGTCAAAGACAAACATTGAAGGATACAGGGAAAGAGCAGGGAACTGACAGTACAGTAGATGGCTCTGTCATGTAGTCAGAACAGGTATAAGTAAACTAGCCTCCTCCTGTGCTGAAATGTCTATAAACTTGAAAATATATTCACAAAACATTGTCCAAACCAGACCAATCAATCAATCACACGCTACGCCACATTTGTCAGTATCTCAAACACATTCCGTTCTTTGTTGTGGCGGCTCGGTACTACCCAAAGCAAAACCTCGATTAGCAGAAACGGAAGTCTGGAACCATTACTTAAAATGTCAGATATAAGCCCCAATGGCCATGTGTGCAAGTGGTAACAAAAAAGAAATGTATAAACCATCCATTCTCAGGTTAAAGGATCAGATTTTGTCAGTTAACAACTTTTTTGAAAAAATGTTAAGTGCGAGGATAAAGTAGTTATAGAAAACAGATTGAAAGCAGCAGAATAGAAAATATTTTTTAAGTTGCTGAACAAGGACATTTTCAAACATGCTTTATTACTACGAATTAATTCATGCAATAATTTGAGGAAAATATCTCAAACATTACACATAGACTGCTACTTAATTGATGATTTCCACACACAAGTTGGATTGCCATCAATTTGTTGGTATTTACCAGTGGTAATCTCAAATTTGCTTGGACACAACTGCATAGAAGCCTTTGTGTATTTTTTCCCCAGATTCAACGGATGTCTGACACACACAGAAATCTATCGCCGTGCGCAACAGTCTCCAAACCAAGCTACTCAAGAACTCTATATGGGTAGACTTTGTTTGGCAATAATCAAGGTATAGGAAACCCAAAATGTGCACACAGTTACTGTTGCGAGTTTTACCAGCTAGAACAATGCTCCAAAAACGTTACTTTAAAAAAGGTTGGAGAGGCAAACAAAACTAGAAATTTGCATAGCTGTAGAAGCCAAAATGAAGCAGAAAAAAATTCTTCCAGTACAAGATCATCGAAGAACTGAAGACCTCAACAGAGTCAAAACTGAGCTAAAAGTTAATACACAAAATTTTCCACTCGTAGCACTTCTTGGAAGCTATGCCATCTATCATAAGAAGCTCGACAACTAAATTAATGACCTTGACGCCCAAGACAGATTCAAAATCCCCAGAGATGGACAATATATACCCATGGGTAAAAGAGTGAGACTCGGAACAAAATTGTCAATGAATTAGAAAGATGCCAATGCAGTAACCTATTCTTAAAAAGGCAACAACAACTGGTAAAGTAACAGAATCAGTCATTACGAGCAAATTTAAGATTGTCACTTTTGAAATTATTTTCAAATAGGTAATCACCCCCCTCCAAATAAGAAGTCATTAATTGGCCTTATTATACACAATAGTAGCAGCAGTGATCCAGATACCATGTTTGCCACATAACCTGTAGTCATTAACTTCTACAACCTGCACATCAACTAGTGATGAGTCAACAAGACCTGGAAACAAATTTCTCTTGCATCTGGTTAGCTTGTAACTGCACCATACACACACAGAATGGCCAAAGACAATAGAGATTGCTGCTAAGGCAGGCATTCAGCAGTCCTAACTAGGCGGGCCTTAGACTCTCAAAACTTTGCAGTCATGCTCTTTCCTCTATCATCTTCTGCAACTGAAAGTCAGCCCATTACCAGTAGCCAGATATGGAAATTGTGTGATGAGACAAGATTACATGCAGGATCTTTAGCCTCTGATGATTTTACAGACAAACCCAAAGAAGTTGTACCTCTGCCACTGTTTTTCACTACAACAATAAGAGTTATAATAGATCAATGCAACCTTTACAACCAACGACATACCACAGCCATGAAGACTAAATGCAGCAAAGCCTTTCCACAACCTGCCAAAGTTGCAAAGTCAATGATGTTGATAGAATCCATCTAATTACTTTTAGCAAGTATTCTGGTTTAGTTGAACATTTCATTTTTAGGCAAAGGACACATTAAAAAAAGTGTGCACTACAAAACTTCCACAACATTATTTAACTGCAAGACCGTTTTACCAGCAAGAGTGAGAAAGTTGCAGATAAACCTCCACCAATCCTCAAGCCTCCCTGGAACCCGCACTCTGATATGTGCTGCAATTGAAATTGTTTTAGTAGCCCTTCCTATGCCTCCACTAAGAATAAAACATGAAAAATGTTTTTAAACTATGCACCTCTTCCTCTATATGTATCTATATTAATATTACATACACAGTGTGCATATGGTATGCAGGTATACACAGTTATTTTAGAAACAAGTTATCCTATTAAAGCAGGAGGATCAATATACTGGCAAGGACCTCACTGTGGTACCGTTACAACTTGGGGCGGATGACAGGCAGTCAAGTTGGCAGCAGCCATGGTTTTTGGCGAAACACGGCCACTGGCAGAAAGGTATTAATATGGGAAATGATAAACAGACCGTGACAGGAAGGGATAGAGAGTACAAATCTAAGAGTAAATCAACAGATAAGGCTAGAGGTTACAAAAATAATAAAAGGACAAATCCAAAGGCTCTGCATCTGAATGCACATAGCATTCAAAACAAAACAGATGAACTGATAGCGCAAATAGAAATAAATAAATATGATCTGATAGCCATCACAGAAACATGGCTGCAGGATGACATAGATTGGGACCTGAATATTGAAGGGTACATGGCATTTAGGAAGGTGGGAAAAGGTGGAGGGGTGGCTCTGTTAATTAATGATGGTATTAGCACAATAGAGAGGGATGACCTAAGTTCAGGAAACCAGGATGTAGAAGCGGTTTGGGTAGAGATGAGAAATAATAAAGGCAAGAAGTCACTTGTGGGAGTGGTGTACAGGCCCCCTAACAGTAACCACATGGTAGGATGGAGTATAAAGGAAGAAATAATGGGAGCTTGTCAGAAGGGTACAGCAATAATCATGGGGGATTTTAATCTGCATATAGACTGGAAAAATCAGATGGGCAAAGGTAGCATAGATGAGGAGTTCATGGAATGTTTTCGGGATAGTTTCTTACAACAGCACGTTCTGGAGCCAACCAGAGAGCAGGCTATACTAGACCTGGTATCACGCAACGAGATAGGATTAATTAATGACCTCATAGTGAAGGCGCCCCTAGGTAGCAGCGATCATAATATGATTGAATTTTACATTCAGTTTGAGAGAGAAGAGTGGGTCCAAGACTAGTATTTTAAACTTAAATAAGGGCAATTATGAGGGCATGAAAGCAGAGCTAGCTAAAGTGAACTGGCAAATTAGGTTAAGGGATAGGTCAATAGAGTTGCAGTGGCAGACATTTAAGGGGATATTTCAAAATACACAGTATACATTCCAACAAGAAAGAAAAATTCCAAGGGGAGGACCCACCATCCGTGGCTAACTAAAAAAGTTAAAGATAGTATTAAACTTAAAGAAAAAGCATATAATTGCGCAAAGATGGGTGGCAGGTCAGAAGATTGGACAGAATATAAAAAACAGCAAAGAATGACAAAGATTAATAAGGAGAGAAAAATTAGAGTACAAGAGAAAGCTAGCTAGAAATATAAAAAGATAGTAAGAGTTTCTATAGATATTTAAAAAAGAAAAGAGTTAACAAAGTGAGCGTTGGTCCTATAAAAAGTGAGTCTGGGAATTAATAATGGAAAATAAGGAGATGGCAGTTGAATTGAACAGGTATTTTGCATCAGTCTTCACTATAGAGGATACAAGTAAGTAACATCCCAGAAATAGCTGTAAATCAGGAAATGGAAGGGAGGGAGGAACTCAAGAAAATTAGAATCACCAGGGAAGTGGTACTGAGTAAATTGTTGGAGCTGCAGGCTGACAAGTCCCTGGGTCCTGATGGACTTCATCCTAGGGTTTTAAAAGAAGTGGCCAGTGAGACAGTTGATGCGTTGGTTTTAATTTTCCAAAATTCCCTAGATTCGGGGAAGGTTCCATTAGATTGGAAAATAGCGAATGTAACTCCTTTATTCAAAAAGGGAGGGCAACAGAAAGCAGGAAACTACAAGCCAGTTAGCTTAACATCTGTCATAGGGAAGATGTTAGAAGCTATTATTAAAGACATTATAGCAGGGCATTTAGAAAAGTTCAAAGTAATCAGGCAGAGTCAACATGGTTTTGTGCAAGGGAAATCATGTTTAACCAATTTATTGGAGTTCTTTGAGGAAGTAACATGTGCTGTGGATAAAGGGGAACCGGTGGATGTACTGTACTTAGATTTCCAGAAGGCATTTGATAAGGTGCCACATCAAAGGTTATTGCGGAAAATAAAAGCTCATGGCGTAGGGGGTAACATATTGGCATGGATAGAAGATTGGCTAGCTAACAGGAAACAGAGAGTAGGCATAAATGGGTCATTTTCTGATTGGCAAGATGTAACGAGTGGTGTGCCACAGGGATCAGTGCTGGGGCCTCAACTTTTTACAATTTATATAAATGACTTGGATGAAGGGACCGAAGGTATGGTTGCTAAATTTGCTGATGGCACAAAGATAGGTAGGAAAGTAAATTGTGAAGAGGACATAAGGAGGCTACAAAGGGATATAGATAAGTTAAGTGAGTGGGCAAAGATCTGGCAAATGGAGTGTAATGTGGGAAAATGTGAAGTTGTCCATTTTGGCAGGAAGAATAAAAAAGAAGCATATTATCTAAATGGTGAGAGATTGCAGAGCTCTGAGATGCAGAGGGATCTGGATGTCCTAGTGCATGAATCACAAAAGGTTAGTATGCAGGTACAGCAAGTAATTAGGAAAGCTAATAGAATGTTATCGTTTATTGAGAGGGGAATTGAATACAAAAGTAGGGAGGTTATGCTTCAGTTATACAGGGCATTGGTGAGACCACATCTGGAGTACTGTGTACAGTATTGGTCTCCTTATTTAAGGAAGGATGTAAATGCGTTGAAGCAGTTCAGAGAAGGTTTACTAGACTAATACCTGGAATGGGCGGGTTGTCTCATGAGGAAAGGTTGGACAGGCTAGGCTTGTATCCGCTGGAGTTTAGAAGAATAAGAGGTGACTTGATTGAAACATATAAGATCCTGAGGGGTCTGGACAGGGTGGATCTGGAGAGGATGTTTCCCCTTGTGGGAGAATCTAGAACTAGGGGTCACTGTTTAAAAATAAGGGGTCGCCCATTTAAGACAGAGATGAGGAGAAATTTTTTCTCAGAGGGTCGTGAGTCTTTGGAACTCTCTTCCTCAGAGGGTGGTGGAAGCAGAGTCTTTGAATATTTTTAAGGCAGAGGTAGATAGATTCTTGGTAAGCAAGGGGGTGAAAAGTTATCGGGGGTAGGCGGGAATGTGGAGTAATCAGATCAGCCATGATCTTATTGAATGGCGGCGCAGGCTCAAAGGGCCAAGTGGCCTACTCCTGCCCCTAATTCGTATGTTCGTATGTACTACTATCATACCCAAGTGGCCATTGTTAAAGTGCAAATGAAACAATGAGTATACTGGAAGAGCTGCTCTGCTCTTCTTCAAATAGCACTATGGGATCTTTTATGTCCCTCTGAACAGGCAGATGGGGCTTCAGTTTAATGTTTCATCAAAAAGGTGACACCTCTGACAATGCAGCATTTCTTTGCCACTGCAGAGTTTCAGCCTAAATTATGGGCTCAAGCCCAGGAGAGGCACTTGGTTCATTACCTTCTCAACTTGGACAAGAGTGTTATCACCGAGCTCAAAATGAACGCACAAAACATGTGCTCATAATGGTTCAGTTGGTAACTGCGTGACTTCCACTGAGCCACACAGAAGGAGGTCTCTGTTTCATCAGCTCCTCTATTGGAAACTGTGTTTAGATGTGATATGAGAATAAATTTGGATTTGTCTCTGATACCTTATCTTTCTCTTCCTCAATCCCCACCCAACCCTCAACCCCAGACGGTTGAACAGCATCTTGGCCAACATTTGTTCCTCAAACAACACCGCCAAAAACAAATTACTTTGTCATTTAGCTCATGGCTGTTTGTGGGACCTCAAATTGTCTGCCACATTTGCCTACTTTACAACAATGACTACAGTTCAAAAGTGTTTCATTGACTGTGACGCACTTTGGGATGTCCTTAGGATGTGAAAGGTGCTCTATGAATGCAATTCTTCCTTCAATTTTCCTTTTTTACATTATCCCTCAATTTTGGCCTACATGGCCTGGTTTATAACACTGAGAAATTAAGCAGTTGGCAAACAATTATTACCTTTCAATTTTCCCTCAGCTTAGCCAAGATCAGCAACAGAGAAAAGCTGGGATTGAACAACCCACTGCACTGCTCCGTTCCCAGGATTTAAATTAAGACCACAATATATTTTGTGGGATACTGCAGATCCTTTGAGTTTTCTTGGAAGTTTTACACTGGTGTACAGAGACTGGGACAGGCACAATAATAGAGTATGAAAAGCATTAGCCACCTGAATAAGTTAAATGGTGCAGGATCCTCAAAACAGCAGAATTAGTGGTTGACATTACTTCACTGATGGTAAATTGAAGACCTTTGACCCTCCAGGGCAAAGGTTCTTGGCAGCCATGGGCTCACATCCTATAATGTAATTATAAAACATTACCTAACCAAGTGCTCAAGTGACTCAATGACAGCCACAAACAATGCTAGCATTTAAACTGTTTATTCTGAGCCACGAACCTCAGCCGCACACTGCACTGTTCCAAAATGTGCTCAGCAGCAGTGCACACTGAACAAATCAAGTGTCATCTGCTGAGTTCAAATTTCAAATGCAGTCAGTCATCCAGATTTTAAGAGGAGTCAGATATAACCATTTTTGACGCACATGTAAACTTTTTTATTTAGACATTGGTTAAGTGCATAATATGAAGCTATCATACAACATGGTATTAAGGGGAAAGTGGCGGTATGGATACAAAATTGGCTCAGTGACAAGAAGCAAAGGGTGGTGGTGGATGGATGGATGTTTTTCAGACTGGGAGGTGGTGCAACGGTGTTCCCCAAGGGGTCAGTTTTGGGTCCATTACTCTTTGTAAATTTTATAAATAACCTAGGCTCGGATGTAGGGAGCAGCATTATAAAGTTTGCAGATGAAAAGTAGTAGATCATGATGAGGATAGTTGTAGACTACAGGATGACAGACAGGATGGTGAAATGGGCAGAAGCATGGCAGATGGAGTTCAATGCGGAGAAGTGTGAAGTGATGCACTTTGGGAGGACTAATATGGAAAGACAGTATCATATAAATCCCACGATTTTGAAAAGTCAATTTATCATAGCCAAATCAACCTAACCCACACATTTTTGGACTGTGGGAGGAAACCGGAGCACCCGGAGGAAACCCACGCAGACACGGGGAGAATGTGCAAACTCCACACAGACAGTCACCCGAGGTCAGATTCGAACCCGGGTCTCTGGCGCTGTGAGGCACCAGTGCTAACCACTATGCCACCGTGTTGCCCTTAATTCTTAAAGATGGCAGGGCAAGCTGATAAGGTGGTTAAAAAAGTATATGGGTTACTTGGGTTTATAAAGAGAGGAATAGAATATAAAAACAAAGATCATACTAGAACTTTATAAATCACTGGTTAGGCCTCAGCTGGAGTATTGTGGACAATTCTGGGCACCACACTTCACAAAAGAAGTAAAGGGTACAGAGGAGGTTTACCAGGATGTAACCAGGGATGAGGGACTTCAATTATGAGGAGAGGTTGGAAAAATTAGGACTGTGCTCTTGGAACAGAGAAGGTTAAGAGGTGACCAAATAGAGGTTTTCAAGATGATGAGAGGTTTTGACAGAGTAAATAGGGAATAATGCTTAAGAACAGGGACTGACCAATTATAACATTTACTTAGGGCACAGAATGACCTATGACATCAACAGCAACCATGAATTATGATATAAATCGGCTTAGCAAAGCATTCAGGTCTTATTATAAACTGGCACAGGATCAGCTCGGTTCAATTTATTCTCTTAGGAGAATAAAAATTGAGTCACAAAGAAAGGAAACAGAACAACCGAACACAGTGAATAGAGATCGCCTGTAGGCTAGATTTAATGAGCTGGCTCCTGCAAAGGAAACCGGCTTCCCTGGTGTCGCTTGATTCTGCATGTGATTTGTCATATGCAGGACATGCCGAAGGGAACATAGAACATAGTAACTAGAGATATTCTTAGGCTGCATTTACCTTGCAATGCTGCTGCCTGCAAGTTCGATCTTTGTTGGCAATACTGCAAGGTAAATAAAGCAACTTATCGCAGACAACATGGCACCCACCAATAGCATAGAGAACCACTGATCATTGCTGATTGCTGTTTTTTCGGCTATGAGCAGGCTGAGCCAGAGATGGCCTGTACTGTACTGTACTACAGAAACAAAACAAGACTATTTGGGATATTTAAACAACTACGCATTTGCAAGTTTGAGAAAACATAGGTGTTGATCTGGTGTTCTGCAAACCACCCCAAATAAATATTTTTTTATTATTCATTCACAGGATATGGACGTCGCCAGCAAGGCCAGCATTTATTGCCCGTCCCTAATTGCCCTCAAGAAGATGGTGGTGAGCCGCCTTCTTGAATGCAACTGAATGGCTTGCTAGGCCATTTCAGAGGGCAGTTAAAAGTCAGCCACATTGCTGTGGGTCTGGAGTCACATATAGGCCAGACCGGGTAAGGACAGATTTCCTTCCCTAAAGGACATTAGTGAACCAGATGGGTTTTTGCAACAATCCAGTAGTTTCATGGTCACCATTACTGATACTAGCTTTATATTCCAGATTTATTTAATTGAATTTAAATTCCCCAGCTGCCATGGGATGTGAACTCATATCTCTGAATCATTAGTCCAGGCCTCTGGATTACTAGTCCATTAATATAACCACTATGCTACCCAACCCCTTCACATATAAGGTGGTTTAGAACACTGAAACATCGTAACTTGACACAATGAATTATTTTCTCAGAGCACAGTGATTATTAGGTCGGGAAAGGGGGAAGCACCGGCATACAAAACAAAAAGAACTTCAATTTGATATGGTTTTGGACAACAAAGAGGCAACATTAAATATTCAATTCAACAGCATTCTCTTTCTTCCTGCACACCAATATCTATTTTAATTCCAGTTGCTTTTACGGTTTGCTAATGCAGAAGCTGTTCTGGAAAAGTTAATTTCATTATTTTATGCTGCTGTTAAAATGTCTGAAATTGTGTGCTAATTATTCACAACATATTCATGAAATCTGCATTTTAAGCAAAATAAATACACAAAGTTCAATATTAATACGTTTTCCTTTTTTCCCAGTTCTAACAAAAGGTATCTTCCCAAGATATTAACCCGCCTTCCCTCTTTACAGATGCTGCTGGACCTGCTATATATTTTGAGCATTTTCTGTTTCTATTATGCATTAAGGCTATCCAAGTGCAATTTATTCAAACATAAAGCCTCTTACATTAACATACTTTACAATTTCATACAAGCAGCTGGAGACTATATTCCTTTGGCTCGTGGTGGGGGGGTGCGGAGGAGCAGTGAAGGGGAGATGGAGGAGCAGGTACACAGGGTCCCTTTGGGGAATGGCGGCTCCAAAAAGACACCTGCTGATGAATGTTCGCAACCAAGTCACTCCTCCAGGGTAGACTTTGTAATCAGATATCTGAACCAGGCAGGTCTGAAGCACTCAGTGCACTGCTAATGATTGACCAGCCAGTCTGGCTCACTGATGGGCTAAATCTTATCACTGGGGACTGGTACTGTTCCCACTTGGTAGGGTGGTCTTAGCTGGAGAAGCAGCACAAAGCTGATCTGTTACCAGCTCTGGTAAATTGCACGGCTTTACCTGGCTAAATTCTAGTGGTATCTCTGTGCCAGCTTTTTGCTCTGCCAACCTCCACCTAAGCCCTGGGGACTTGAGTAAGTAGTCTGCATGCTAACAGGGAGTGTGTGCACTCCATATTGGTAAACAGAAACCCTACAAGTGAGTGGCTTTCTTAGTAGCTGGAATAGGAGACTCAAACATCATGATGAGTTTTATGCATGCATCAGACATTCCACTGTCTGAAAATGTAACAAAAACAATTAGAATACAGCTCAACATTTCTTCCCAATCATCCTGAAGCTTCCCTACAACACCAATAGCCACGCTTCCTCCTATTACCAGCATCTTCTGGAGGATGAAAGAGGTTTCAGCAACTTTTCCTCCAACCACACTGCAATGTTCCAGTACTCCAACGTACAGCCAAGCACTAGTGACATGCAACCATTAAAATAATCTAGCTCCAATAATAAAACAAATCAAGAAAATGATTCGCACGAGTCTTGTGAAAGGAAGTCCAGTACTGTTCTCGCCCAACAACCAGAAAGGTAAGGAACTGGAAAATACTGTATTTGGTGGAATAGGTGCACCATGTGCCCTGTGCAGTGCCAAAATATTTACAAAGGAATAAGGAAAGTGCAGCTAGATAACATGATCCTTTTTAGCTCAACTAGAACGCTCGCACTGTTTCACACAAACCTCCAGTGAAATCTCTGTAAATCTAGAATAAATATTTCGTTTTCTGTAAAGTTTGATTATATCAACACTTAAAATGAACCATCCACCCCTTTGGGAAAGCACCTGCTCTCCACATGTGCCTTTCCACAGATAATGCTGCAAGCCAACTGAACATTTGCTCCATTGTTCTGACGTAACTCCCACCATTTGGCTCTTGAAGTTTCGACTGTACAGTTAATTTCTTCCATTAGATATCCCCTGCTCATCACCTCCCTCGTACATGACTTGAGCTGAGTCCCTCAATGTTTTTCAGGGCAAAATGGAGGATTAAAAGCACCTAGTTTCAGGTCTGCAGTTCCCTTTGTTAGCACGGCTGGGGCAAGCAGTTCAATGATGCGAGGGAAATAGGCAACACACCAATACACAAAGATTGTGTCCTATCAATGTGTCCAAAAATGTGCGGGTTAGGTTGATTTGGCTATGATAAATTGACCCTTAGTGTTAGGGGGGGATTAAATACGTGGGGTTACGGGGGTAGGGTGGGATATGTGTACTGTGGGGATTAAAGCAGGGACAGGGTACTGGACTTGGATGATCAGCCATGATCGTATTGAATGGTGGAGCAGGCTCGACGGGCCGAATGGCCTACTCCTGCTCCTAGATTCTATGTTTCTATGTTTTATCAACTCTGCTACAATGGAACACAGCTAGGCATTTCAAACAATTTTACAGCTACTCCTTCCTTGGTGACCTCTACATTTTAATACATCAATTGATTTACTAAAAATACTGCATCTGCACATGTAGGTATCGCACTGCAGACATTACATTTTGTTACAGATGCAACAATAAAAATCTTAAAATACTGTGTGCTTCTCAGCTGAAGCCTGAAACTGGCAAACATATTTCAATTTGCAAAGTTCTCTAACCAAACAATTGAACTCTGATTGGCCTGGGGCTCTGTTTACTTAACTATCAGACTTTATAGCCTAAGAGACACAACTTCACATTGCAAGCAGAATAACTCATCGTGCTTTACAAAGTATAACAATCCTGGCCTTATAAACAGTGAATCATTCCACATACCTTGAGTAACTGAGTAATAATACATTAAAACAGTACATCACACTTTGTTACAGATGCAAAACCTTAAAATCAGGTGCTGCTGAGCTGAGAATTGAAATTGATCAGCATATATCAATCTGAAAATCTGTCTGACCAAAACAGTTACATTTTGGAGTGAGCTCAGTTTACCTATAGACTCTGGCCATAAAGGCAGAGGCAAACTTCAGAACTTTGCAGCAGCATAATATATTGTGCATTATACGCTAGAATACTCCTGTCACAGTAAAGCAACCTTTCGACTGATCTATCAAGAGAATGCCACATGATCCGCTTAATCTATACAATCAGCACAGTGATAAGCACTGGATGGTTTGGATGAAGTGTACCCATTATTATGGTTAACTATAAAGAAAGAATTTGCATTTATATAGTACCTTTCATGTCCTCAGGACATCCCAAAGTACTCGAGTCAATGAATTACAGGAAACTCTATTTTAACCGGCACCCAAATAACCGGAAATCTCTCTTAACCGGCAAAATTCTTGAGTAGGTAACCGGGGTTTTCCTTCATCTCTCCTTTAAAAATAACTTAAAAAAAAACCCCGAGGCGTTTGCCTTGTATCGGAGCGTGTAGATTGGGAGGGGAATGTGCAGCCCGGGTAGGCAGCGGACACGACAGATGGTCAGCTGGCGGTCCCCGGGGAGACGGAGCTCCGAATGCAGGCACATGTCAGTGTGTACGGGGCTCTCGTACGTTGGGAGATATAACTCTCCATTATCCGGACTTTTTGATTAACCGGCACCACGCCGGTCCCGGTTAATAAAGAGTTTCCTGTACTTTGAAATCACTGTTGTTTTGTAGACAGATACTGCAGCCATTTTGCACACAGCAAGTTTCCACAAATAGCAATGAAAAGAATGGTCAGTTAACTAATTTGGTGGTGCTAAGGGATGAATGTTGGCCATGACACTGGGAGAATTGCATGCTTTTCTTTGAAAATGTGCCATGTGTCCTTTAACATCCACTTGATACAGACTCTGTTTCATCTCTCATCCAAAACACAGCACCACAACAATGTAGCACCCTCAGAATTGCATTGAACCACTGTCCTAGAGTGCAGTTTGAACCCAAAACGTTCTGACTCAGATGAGATTGCCATCACTGAGGCAAGATGACTTTCTCTTCCTTCTTACCTATAGATTAGGTAACAACCCACTTTATTCTCTGCATGCAATGATATACAGTATGTGCACCAATAATTTGCATGGTATTTTTAAATGGCATCCCCCATACTTGCCATTTTATATTTATTAGTTTATGGGATGTGGGCGTCACTGACAAGGCCAGCATTTATTGCCCATCCCTAATTGCCCTTGAGAAGGTGATGGTGAGCCGCCTTCTTGAACCGCTGCAGTCCGTGTGGTGAAGGTACTCCCACAGTGCTGTTAGGGAGGGAGTTCCAGGATTTATACCCAGCGACGATATGCAGCATATTTTAAATTATTCAAGTGTTCTTGAAACAAAGGATTGCTTCAGATAGACAAAAAATCAGGTAACTATAAGTGCACTCCTTTTCGCAGGTTTATATTAGCAGATTCTCTTGGGGACGTAGTTCACTCCACCCTCCAGCATGAATGGGGTGGGTGCTCCCAGGTGTACCACTGTGTCTTTGCATAGCTCAAGAAGGGATTTCAAAGGAATTCACTGTAAAATACAAAGGGCATCTATCCCAACTTCACATCACTACCAGACACAGGCCGGGAGGGGGGGAGAGGGGAGGGGGGGAGGGTCGGTGTCACGGAAACCTTAAAAAAAAACAGCTACCACTTTATGCGTGGCAAAGATTCACCTTATTTTTATTCGTTCCTGGGATGTGGGCATCACTGGCAAGGCCAGCATTTATTCCCCATCCCTAATTGCCCTTGAGAAAGTTATGGTGAGCCACGTTCTTGACCCGCTGCAGTCCTTGTGGTGAAGGTGCTCCCACAGTGCTGTTAGGGAGGGAGTTCCAGGATTTTGACCCAGCAACAATGAAGGAACAGCTATATATTTCCAAGTCAGGATGGTGTGAGACTTCACAGAATCACAGAATCCCCACAGTGCAGATAGAGGCCATTTCGGCCCATCGAGCCTGCACCGACACATATCCCACCCTATCCCCGTAACCCCACGTATTTAATCCCCCTAACACTAAGGGTCAATTTATCATAGCCAAATCAACCTAACCCGCACATCTTTGGACTGTGGGAGGAAACCGGAGCACCCGGAGGAAACCCACGGACACGGGGAGAATGTGCAAACTCCAAACAGTCACCCGAGGCCAGATTCGAACCTGGGTCCCTGGCGCTGTGAGGCAACAGTGCTAACCACTATGCCACCGTGTTGACTTGGAGGGGAACTTGCAGGTGATGGTGTTCCCATGCGCCTGCTGCCCTTGTCCTTTCAGGTGGAAGAGGTCGCGAGTATGGGAGGTGCCGTCAAAGAAGCCTTGGCAAGTTGCTGAAGTGCATCTTGCAGATGGTACACACTGCAGTCACAGTGCACCGGTGGTGGAGGGAGTGAATGTTTAAGGTGGTGGATGAGGTGTAAATCAAGCAGGCTGTTTGTCCTGGATGATAACAAACTTCTTGAGTTGGAGCTGTACTCATCCAGGCAAGTGGAGAGTATTCCATCACACTCCTTACTTGTGCCTTGTAGATGGTGGAAAGGCTTTTGGGGGGTCAGGAGGTGAGACACTCGCCACAGAATACCCAGCCTCTGACCTGCTCTTGTGGCCACAGTATTTATGTGGCTGGTCCAGTTAAGTTTCTGGTCAATGGTGGGGAATTCACGATGGTAATGCCGTTGAATGTCATGGGACGTTGGTTAGACTCTCGCTTGTTGGAGATAGTCATTGCCTGCCACTTGTGTGGCGCGAATGTTACTTGCCACTTATCAGCCCAAGCCTGAATGTCGTTCAGGTCTTGCTGCATGCGGGCATGGACTGCTTCATTTTCTGAGGAGTTGCGAATGGAACTGAACACTGGCAATCATCAGCGAACATCCCCACTTCTGACCTTAAGATGGAGGAAAGGTCATTGAAGAAGCAGCTGAAGATGGTTGGGCCTAGGACACTGCCCTGAGGAACTCCTGCAGCGATGTCCTGGAGCTGAGATGATTGACCTCCAACAACAATCTTCCTTTGTGCTTGATATGACTCCAGCCAGTGGAGAGTTTTCCTCCTGATTCCCAATGACTTCAGTTTTACTATGGCTCCTTCATGCCACACTCGGTCAAATGCTGCCTTGATGTCCAGGTCAGTCACTCTCACCTCACCTCTGAAATTCAGCTCTTTTGTCCATGTTTGGCCCAAGGTTGTAATGAGGCCTGGAGCTGAGTGGTCCTGGCGGAACCCAAACTGAGCATCTGTGAGCAGGTTATTGGCGAGCAAGTGCCACTTGATAGCACTATCGACAACACCTTCCATCACTTTGCTGACGATTGAGAGTAGACTGATGGGGCAGTAATTGGCCGGATTGGATTAGTCCTGCTTTTTGTGGACAGGACATACCTGGGCAGTTCTCCACATTGTCAGGTAGATGCCAGTGTTGTAGCAGTACCTGAACAGCTTGGCTAGAGTCGCGGCTAGTTCTGGAGCACAAGTCTTCAGCACGATAGCCGGGATGTTGTCAGGGCCCATAGCCTTTGCTGTATCCAGTGCACTCAGCCATTTCTTGATATCACGTGGAGTGAATCAAATTGGCTGAAGACTGGTTTCTGTGGTGGTGGGGACCTCAGGAGGAGGCTGATATGGATCATCCACTCAACACTTCTGGCTGAAAATGGTTCCAAACGCTTCAGCCTTGTCTTTTGCACTCACGTGCTGGGCTCCAAATCATTGAGGAAGGGGATCTTCATGGAGCCTCCTCCTCCCGTTAGTTGTTTAATGGTCCACCACCATTCACGACTGGATGTGGCAGGACTGCAGAGCTTTGATCTGATCTGTTGATTGTGGGATCGCTTAGCTCTGTCTATAGCATGCTGTGTTGCAGCTTCCCCAGGTTGGCACCTCATTTTTAGGTACGCCTGGTGCTGTTGCTGGCATGCTCTTCTACACTCCTTATTGAACCAGAGTTGGTCCCCTGGCTTGGTGGTAATGGTAGAGTGAGGGATATGCCGGGCCATGAGGTTACAGATTGTGGCGGAATACAATTCTGCTTCTGCTGATGGCCCACAGCTCCTCATGGATGCCCAGTTTTGAGCTGCTAGATCTGTTCTGAATCTAGTGATGTTCAACATGGAGGAGTACTGATTCATCAGCTGAGGGAAGGTGGCAGGTGGTAATCAGCAGGAGGTTTCCTTGCCTATGCTTGACGTGAAGCCATGAGACTTCATGGGATCCTGAGTCAATGTTGAGGACTCTCAGGGCCACTCCCTCCCGACTGTATATCACTTGCCGCCACCTCTGGTGGGTCTGTCCTGCCGGTGGGACAGGACATACCCAGGGATGGTGGAGGAGGAGTCTGGGACATTGGCTGAAAGGTTTGCTGCTATGCACATGACTATGTCAGGCTGTTGCTTGACTAGTGTGTGGGACAGCCAATTTTGACACAAGTCCCCAGATGTTAGTGAGGAGGACTTTGCAGGATTCACTGGGCTGGGTGTGCCGTTGTCATGTCCGAAGCCGGTGCCAAAGTCGATGCCGGGTGGTCCGTCCGGTTTTATTCTTAAAATTGTTTGTTACAACTGAGTGGGTTGCTAAGCCATTTCGGAGGGCAGTCAAGAGTCAACCACATTGCTGTGGGTCTGGAGTCACCTCTAGGCCAGAGCAGACGGCAGATTTCCTTCCCTTAAGGGCATCAGTGGATTTTTATGACAATCTGATAATTTCATGGTCACCATTGCTGATACTAACTTTTTATTCCAGATTTATTTAAATAACTGAATTTAAACTCCCCAGCTGCCGTGGTGGGATTTGAACTCACGTCTCTGGATCGTTAGTTCAGGCCTCTGGATTACTAGTCCAGTAACATAATCACTGCTACCTGCATGAGTGGTGACCCACCCACAGGTAAATCAGCATAGTTTTGGAGATAAGGGGTTCTTCCACTGGTAGATTTCTTCGTGTAGGGCTATGCTGTGAACAGGATTTGTGGCAAAAAGGGGAAGCTGTTGCAGGGAGGGAGAGCTTCAGCCTCTACCAACCTGTCACTCAGCAACCTGAAGAGAGAGTCAGCTCATGGCTGGCAAGTCTCCTTGCCACAAAACCTTACATGAGGACCTGGATTAAGCAGTTGTTGATGAATAGACTTGGAATGCAACATTGGATTTGGATGTCTAGAACATTAAGGTGCTTCATACATCAGGTCCTTCCCCCATGCAGAAGACAGATGTTCAGCATCATTCAGTCATGACAGCTACTGGAAGATGGCACATACCTTATATATCCAGGTACCTACAATGAGTGGACTGAAGAGCAGCCAGCACTTGATACTGAATTTATCGTAGGGTATGGTGCATCTAATCTATGATCTGGAGGATGGTAGCAATTCATTCACACATTTTATAATGAGCTGTGTTGCTTACCATGACACTCATGTTTCTGGTACCTGCCATCCGCCTGCTTGCACAAGGTACGGCTGCCAGTACTTGTGCATGAGTCAATGGCTTCAGGGAGTGACGCTGAAAAATTTATTGTTTGTGGAGTGGCCCGGGGTGGGGGGTCATGGAAACCTTAAAAAAACACCACAGCTACCACTTTATGCATGGCAAAGATTCACCTGCATGAGTGGTGATCCACCCACAGGTAATTCAGCATAGTTTTGGAGACAGGGGGTTCTCCATTGGTAGATTTTTTGTGCCACGGGACAATCACCAACTCCCATGTTTCTGTTCAAGGACTGTGATTAGTCAGTTGGGAGGATCAATGTACAGTCATTCTGGAAATTAATTTTGTTTGTCTCCATTTCCTTTGATTGCATGATTCAGCAAATTGAAATACCCCAAATAATTATCCAGCTACATTCCAAGCAGTAATCAAAACGTCTAGAGTGACCAGATCTTCAATCTTCCTTAAGGGGGAGGGGTGGAAGAAAGAGAGTCTGAGAGAATTGATTAAAATGTAACACATGGGAAAACATTTCCTGAACTATGGGGAAAAAATTAACTGAACCTCTAGGTTGCACTATGACCTTTGTACCAGGAGCAGGTTTGGTTACATGGACAACATCATGGTGTTACCAATATCAAAAAACCTCTTGAAGGAATGTTGATCTTTTAATTTTTCATCCGTTTGCAACAGTACCATAGAATCATAAAATCTTACGCCATTCGGCCATCATGCCTGTGCCGGCTCTTTGAAAGAGCTATCCAATTATTTCCACTGCCCTGCTCTTTCCCCATAGCCCTGCAAATTTTTCCTTTTTACGTATCTATCCAATTCCCTTTTGAAAGTTACTACTGAATCAGTTTTCTCCACCCTTTCAGGCAGTACATTCCAGATCGTAACAACTTGCTGTGTAAAAAAAAGTCATCGCCCCTCTGGTTCTTTTGCCAATTATCTTAAATTTATGTCCTCTGGTTACCTACTTACATAGAAACATAGAAAAATAGGAGCATGAGTAGACCATTCAGCCCTTCGAGCCTGCTCCGCCATTCAATATCATGGCTGATCCTCTATCTCAATACCATATCCCCACTCTCTCCCCATACCCCTCGACACCTCTTGCGTCTAGAAATCTATTTCCTTCTTAAATATATTCAGTGACTTGGCCTTCACAGCCTTCTGTGGTAGAGAATTCCACAGGTTCACCACCCTCTGAGTGAAGAAGTTTCTCCTCAGCTCAGTCCTAAATGTCCTACCCCTTATCCTGAGACTGTGACCCCTTGTTCTAGACCCCCCAGCCAGGGGAAACATCCTCCCTGCATCCAGTCTGTCTAGCCCTGTCAGAATTTTATACGTTTCAATGAGATCCCCTCTCATTCTTCTAAACTCTAGTGAATATAGGCCTAGTCGACCCAATCTCTCCTCATGCGACAGTCCTGCCATCCCAGGAATCAGTCTGGTGAGCCTTCGCTGCACTCCCGCTATGGCAAGTATATCCTTTCTTAGGTAAGGAGACCAAAACTGCACACAGTACTCCAGGTGTGGTCTCACCAAGGCCCTGTATAACTGTAGTAAGATATCCTTGCTCCTCTACTCAAATTCTCTTGCAATGAAGTCCAACATACCATTTGCCTTCCTAACTGCTTGCTGCACCTGCATGATTGCTTTCAGTGACTGGTGTACAAGAACACCCAGGTCCCTTTGTACATCAACATTTCCCAATCTATCACCATTTAAATAATTCTCTGCCTTTCTGGTTTTCCTACCGAAGTGGATAACTTCACATTTATCCACGTTATACTGCATCTGCCATGTATTTGCCCACTCACTCAACTTGTCTAAATCGCCAGTGAAAACAATTTCTCCGCTCAGCTCACTCCTATGGTACTTGGAAAATGCCAAGCGTGAATGGTGGGGGTGGGGAAACCAATTACTACAAGCAAACACTGAACAAGGTGATAGATAATGGTGATTTTGACAGGCCACTGTTTGTCTTGGCACAAGGCAATGCAGACACTGGGTTATAAAATCAACTATAAATTATGGCTTTTAAGATCATCAAAAGATTATGATGTAGGCAGGCTCCAAAAGCCTCAACAACTTCACTGCAGCAAGTCTTATGCACAATAATCAGAAGTTCTGAGACTGAATTAAACTAATTGACCCAGATTTTGTAGTCAGCAGTGAAGTGACGGTGCTCACCGCTGACCTCGAAGAAAGCTGCCCACAAAGATCTGACGATGTCTGTGGCGTGTATTTCACCTTTCCCGACATTAGTTTCATTCTGGCATCACCTTTTGGGGATCTCCAGCATCCAACAACAGTGATGTCATCAAGCAGGCTAAGTAGCGAATCACATTGAAGAATTCTCACAGACAGCAAACCAGGAAGTAAAAAGCACCGATTATCCTTCACTTTTTAATCATTTTACAGAAAGCGAAATAAAGATTGGGACATACACATGGGATTAAGGTAGAAGCTGAAACATCATAAACAAACTTCAAGAAAAAATAATTTTATTATCTTAAAAATCTAGAAATTTTTAGCATAATGGAGAAATTTAACATTCCACAAATATAAAATTCATTTTTCAGGGCCAGAGAAGTTGCTTTTTAGAGAGGTTGCTCAGCAGTAATTATGACTTAGTACACCATTAAAAACGCAGTTACGCTTCATTCAACAAGGATTAACTTTTTTTTTTAAGGGTTTTGACAGCAGGAATAGTGCGTAAGAAGTGGAAGTTCACGTCAATTCAGTGATTTTAATTGATTTCCATCTGCAAGGACTGCAACAGTGCACCCTGTGGAGGACCAGGGTATCACTGACAGCAACTTCAGGATTTCTGCATTTAAATGCGTATGTGCAGACTCCAGAAGTTGCTGTCAGTTTTACAGAGTAACGACGGCGAATGCCGACAGTTTCGCCATCATTACAACCGCAAATTCCAGGCCATTATATTGAGGTTTAAAATGGTTTGCGGATCATCAGAACGATCCAACCCTCCTTTATCCTTACACATAATCCCTCTTCCTCTGTTTCTTAAAGGGACTCTCAGCATTACAAATGAAGGTCACCGTCTTTACCTTGTGGTTTTATACACAGCATTTACTTCCTAATTTAGCTCAATGTTCTTTAATAAAATCCAGTGCATGTTATGTCTATTACCCTGCAGCACCCCTACACAATACTACAATATAGCATCCGCAGTATTTTGCTATTGTACTACAATATAGCAACCTGCACTAGTGTCAAAATACAAACTTTAGCAGACAGAAATAAATCAAATTAGGCAGATCCAAAAAATGTTTTCCCAAAGACATGAAATATTTGTAGTTAATCATCGATACTAAAGTTTAGTCAAGAATTGTATAGATGCAGATTTGAGAAACTAAAAATAAATGCTAGATATTTTATATCACTTCCATCAGACGGCCAGGATTTGTTCTGTTACTAATGTTACAATAGTCAAGTGTTCAGAAAAAGTCAATAAATCCTGAGAGTGAGAAGGAATGCAAGAGAATAAGAGAATATATCTAATCAAGACATCTCCTTTTTCTCTCCTCCAGTCCCAAAATTTAAACAGAACACTGTGCAAATCTGAATCAATTAAAACAAAAGCAACACGCCAAGACCTACAAGGGGCAAGCACACTGTCTTTTTCACCCCGAGCCTAGGGTTTCAACCTATCCCGACTGATGGGATAAAAGTCTCTTTTATTGGTTATAAAAGGTCCCACACAAAATCAGTTTGGATGGCCTCTATTCTGTTCTTCTGGGCACAAGGCCATAGCACAAAATGGCAGTAAATTGGCAATCTGAAATGACTCTCTCCTACTCAGGCTGTAAAGATAGTTGATGTGGAAAATTGAAACGTTACGACATCTCGGTAGGGTACTCTAAAGCTGTAGTTAAAACCCGTTCTTGGGTCGAGGGAACTTCACCCTGCTTGTAAACAGTCCTATCCGTGACTTTGGAGTGAATGCCTGGTGCTGGCTCAGAGTACTGTAAATTACTACTGCTGTCATTTTTTGCACAACATACCTGTGCTCTGTGCCTATTTTCCAATATAAAATAGTGTACATTTGCAATAATTCCACTTAGATCTCCTTTTATTAAACTTTTGCATGTAGCATGCATCTTAGTGGCAAGTATATTTTGCAATGCTCATTATGTGTGAGTAAAATGCGGGAACACTTTAAGGTTACCAAAAAAAATCTTCTGACGGTTAGGAAGTCCCAATTTCACCTCCAGCCTCTCTGTCCATCACAACTGCTCGTCTCCATTTTAAACAATATACTATGATCAGTGGTCCACTGGGCTTTCTGCTCGATCCTTCCAAGCTGTAAATACAATCTACACCTGATAAATGTCCTTTTTTTTGGCATTAAAGTAATTTGAATTATCCAATAAGTTAATTGAACAATCTAAACAACATAGTGCAGCAATAAGTAGTGTTCAAAAATATTAATTTTCAGGCAATTTGAATTAAGCAACTTTGAATTAAGAGTAGATTGGGCACTATACTGCAAGCTCTTCCTCCTCCCTACATCGACATTCATTTCACCACTGCCTCTACCATTCCATTCTTTTGCAGTATCTCAAAGCTGTAAAACTCCTCAACCTCAAAGCTTTGAAACATTCTGGCCTTACTCTTTCTGATGAAAGGTCATCGACCTGAAACATTAACTCTGTTTCTCTCTCTCCATAGATGCTGCCTGACCTGATGAGTATTTCCAGCATTTTCTGTTATTATTTCAGATTTCCAGCATCCATAGTATTTTGCTTTTGTGACCTTATTCTTTCTTTCCTTAAACAATCTTCAGTTTGATGTAACCAAATCACGATTCTCTGATTTACCTAGACTTATATATTTTTTTCAACTTTGGCAGTATCTTGTGCAATGGTCCTTGGACCTTTAACATTGGTTTTTCAATTGAAAACAATTCCCTACTGGAAATTTAAAGATTAAAGATCATAAAAACTTATAGAATTGCAAGAGTGCCTTCCTCTCAAAATCTAAAATCAGCACAAACAAACCTAGAAAATATCATTTTACTTGAAAAAAGTAGAACAAACCCAGCTGTAATACAAAAACTTTTCAAGTTGCAAGTGAACTGCTTCGACAGTACTGTGTCACATACACTAGAATTTAGAGGCTAAAATTTTCATTCAACTAATTACTATGCAAATATAGTCCGCATGATGCTAAATTATATAATTGAGTCTTTAAACAGTACAAGGTCAAACAAAAATAGGTTTTACACAGATTAGAACAATATGTTGTTTTATAACCTCACTGCAATCATATACAATGGCTTTCTCAAACAACTGATTTGATGGACCACACAGGTTCTACATTTTCAAATGTTTCACTATGGGAAGACTCTCAACAAATATTAACAACTCCAAGGGACTCCTTGTTCTAACTTCCGAAAGATGACGTTACATAGAACATAGAACAGTACAGCACAGTACAGGCCCTTCGGCCCTCGATGTTGTGCCGAGCATTGTCCGAGACCAAGATCAAGCTATCACACTCCCTATCACTCTGGTGTGCTCCATGTGCTTATCCAATAACAGCTTGAAAGTTCCTAAAGTGTCCGACTCCACTATCACAGCAGGCAGTCCATTCCACACCCCAACCACTCTCTGAGTAAAGAATCTACCTCGGACATCCCTTCTATATCTCCCCCCATGCACCTTATAGTTATGCCCCCTTGTAACAGCTGCCTCTACCCGAGGAAATAGTCTCTGAACATCCACTCTATCTATCCCCCTCATCATCTTATAAACCTCTATTAAGTCGCCTCTCATCCTCCTCCGCTCTAAAGAGAAAAGCCCCAACTCCCTCAATCTTTCCTCATAAGACCTCCCCCCCAAACCAGGCAGCATCCTGGTAAATCTCCTTTGCACTCTTTCCAATGCTTCCACGTCCTTCCTATAGTGAGGTGACCAGAACTGCACACAATATTCCAAATGTGGTCTCACCAAGGTCCTGTACAGTTGCAGCATAACCTCACGGTTCTTAAACTCAAACCCTCTGTTAATAAACGCCAACACACCATAGGCCTTCTTTACTGCTCTATCCACTTGAGTGGCAACCTTCAGAGATCTGTGGATATGAACCCACAGATCCCTCTGTTCCCCCACGTTCCTCAGAACCCTGCCGTTGACCCTGTAATCCTTATTCACATTTGCCCTACCAAAATGAATCACCTCGCACTTATCAGGGTTAAATTCCATCTGCCATTTTTCGGCCCAGCTCTGCATTCTATCAATGTCTCTTTGCAGCCTACAACTGCCCTCCACCTCATCCACTACTCCACTAATCTTGGTGTCATCAGCAAATTTACTGATCCACCCTTCAGTCCCCTCCTCCAAGTCATTGATAAAAATCACAAACAGCAGAGGACCCAGCACCGACCCCTGTGGCACACCGCTGGTAACTGGTCTCCAGTCCGAAAATGCTCCATCCACCACCACCCTCTGCCTTCTATGAGATAGCCAGTTACTTATCCAATCGGCCAAATTTCCCTCTATCCCACAACTCCTTACTTTCTTCATGAGCCGACCATGGGGAACCTTATCAAACGCCTTACTAAAATCCATGTATACGACATCAACTGCTCTACCTTCATCTACACACTTAGTTACCTCCTCAAAGAATTCAATCAAATTTGTTAGGCAAGACTTACCCTTCACGAATCCGTGTTGACTATCCCTGATTAAGTTGCCCCTTTCCAAATGGTCATAAATCCTATCCCTCAGGACCTTTTCCATTATCTTACCAACCACCGAAGTAAGACTAACCGGCCTATAATTACCAGGGTCATTCCTATTTCCTTTCTTGAAGAGAGGAACAACATTCGCCACTCTCCAGTCCTCTGGCACCATTCCCGTGGACAGTGAGGACCCAAAGATCAAAGCCAGAGGCTCTGCAATCTCCTCCCTTGCCTCCCAAAGAATCCTAGGATATATCCCATCTGGCCCAGGGGACTTATCGACCCTCAGGTTCTTCAAAATTGCTAAAACATCTTCCCTCAGAACATCTACCACCTCCAGCCTATCCACCTTTATCACACTCTCATCCTCAAGAACATGGCCCCTCTCCTCGGTGAACACTGACGAAAAGTATTCATTCATCACCTCTCCTATCTCTTCTGACTCCATGCACAAGTTCCCACTACTGTCCTTGACCGGCCCTACCCTCACCCTGGTCATTCTTTTATTTCTCACAGAAGAGTAAAAGGCCAAACAGTGCTATCATTGCAGAATTGTTTTATTGGTACTCAGCAACAGAAATAACATGCTAGTAAGTTACAGAAATCTGTTGACTTCACACCTCAAGCCCCTGGATATCCATTTGGATTCTCTAGGTGCCAGAGACCCCATTTTGTAAACCTGTATTCATTCTTCCTCATCAGATGAACTGATCGGACAGAAGGCAGGGCTAGAGCATCCAGCTCATCAGGCTACTACAATCCAATTCCACAGCTCATTATCCCCAAAGGTAATCAATTTTAGTAAATCCAGATGGACCGTCTACTGCAGACTAGTACTCTCCCATCACCACCAGCACAGCAATAGTCTACCAGCCTATTAAATAAACTGTCTCTCTTGTGCTGCCCTATTTAAGTTGCAGTAATATGCTGGCCCACAGCTATAGTCTAGTTTAACCACTTCAACACTGTTTAATGATGTTCCATTAGAATTGGTAATTGTGCATTTATGACAGTTCCTAAATTGAGGGATTTGAGAAAATAGTCAGTTGATAAATGTTTTGAAGAAAAACAGAATTTAACAAGGAAAGTAATCACAAATATATCCTAATTTGTACTGAAAATGTGCATTAACAATGCAACAAAAGCAGCTAGGTAAATAGTATTATTTTTAAGTCTTCCACAAGCATTGTTTGAAGGTCAACTTGCTGGAGATATTATAATTTTACATTTTTAAGAGTAGGAAGAACTAAGTTTACAAGAAACTGCTTGAATTGCATGGCACTCCAACTGAGATCTATAACACCACCATCAGTTTAGTATTACAAGAGGTTCAAAGCAGACATCACCTTAAAGGCACGTGACTATAGCCTCTGACGTGTAAAAGTAAATCTGCCTCCAAGGTGCATTATAAAGCAAGTTATTTGTATTAAAATGGAAGATCAGTCAGTCAAACTGCTCAAACGCAAAATGTTCACATACCAGAGCACCATGTGTTGTGGGCATCATGCGTTTGAGCAGCTTGACTGATCGATCTTCCATTAGATGCAACTCACTTGCGTAACATCAACAAAACCGAGGCAACTAGGATTATGAGATAATACATGGGAAAAAAATAAAGCAACTTGGCTCTAATTTAAAATAGTTGAACTAATGACCTGTTAACTAAAATAAGGAAGACTTGCATTTCTATAGCGCCTTTCACAACCTTTGGACATCCCAAAGTGCTTTACAGCCAATGGCGTACCTTTGAAGTGTAGTCACTATTGTAATGTAGGAAACTATATTAGACATTACGTAAATTTGAAGACCCAAATTCAAAACTGTCTCAATTGAAATCAGCACTTGAGACATGTCACAGCAGTCAAGACTTCTATCAGGTCAACTTAAGGAAGGGAAAGAAGGAAATCCTTTCCCATACAACACAAATCTCTCTCCCAATAGATCAACCAAACTGAAAGAGCTTTTAAAAAAAAACACACTTTATCCAATTTAATTTATAATGAGAAGAGGAGCCTATTTTAATGGGAGTCCTAATAAAATTGTTTCCTAGTAGGGAAAGTGGAAATTTTGTGCAGACGGAACAGTGCAACTTTCGCTTTCAACACATCATTCGGGCAACTAAAACTGTCTGCATTCAGTATAGTGCCAGTAAGGGATCTGAAGCAGAGCAACACCTAGCAGTTGTGGAAGGAAAAAATGCAAACTGGATTAGAGTAACTGTTTGAATTGTAACTATTTCAAGTAAAGGTTGTTCTTTGAAACATTCTTCCAATAACCAATTGCTCTTTACAATCAGAATGGTTCTAAAGATGAGCTAAGCAACTCCTTTTGGAGGGGTGAAGAATAATGCAGTAAAGCAACCAACATCAAAATAGATTACTTAGAAACGAGGGATGTGTAAAATATATAGCCCTACACAATGTAGCTACCAAGTTGGCAAGACAAGGTAATTATGCTAGACCTAAAAGATCTAAACGGTCAATATGCTGTGTATTTAATCATTAAATATGTGAAGCATTGCAACTTTATAACATAGGAATTTTTAGTGTCAATTAATCTGTAAAACGGGATATGATTGTATCGTTCCTTAATAGGCGCACACACACACACACTATGTCCAGAATCATGAACTCTTGAAATGAGTCAGAAAGTTATTTTGTGTAATGAAATATCAGCCAAATAAGTCTTCAGTCACATTTACGGTTTTGATTAAACTGAAAGTGCATCATTTGCTTTACATAGTGACTGAAAGATTTCCCAATTAGACTTAATTCTAAATGGCAACAATTCCTCTGCAATTCTTTTTGTAAACTCTAAAACTTGGCACTTTTTCCAAATACTTATCCTAAACTGCAATTCCAGATAATTGCTTTGACAAGTTAACTTGTATCTTAGCACCAAAACCACTTGTAATAAGGGAGTTGCTACTTTGTGCACTTAGCTACCTCCTTCTTCTGCTCTGTATACAAATTTAACCACCCAGTATCACAAGTCAAGTAATAATGATATTGCATTATTTCATGCAGCATCTGTGGAGAGAACAGACGAGATGTTTCAGAACCGAACAAGGGTCCACTGTGCCTCAGCTGTTCAATCCGCCAACCCAACTTTCCGGCTGGCTCCTTGGAGACAAGGGCAATCCCCTGAAGACATGGCTAATGACACCGATGAGGAGGCCATCAGATGAAGCTGAGAAGCGCTACGAGAGCCACATTTCCACCAGAAGCATCATAGAGCAAACCATCGGTTTGCTCAAAATGCGATTCAGATGCCTTGACAGATCTGGTGGAGCCCTACAGTAC
Organism: Squalus acanthias; assembly: GCA_030390025.1. NCBI lineage: Eukaryota > Metazoa > Chordata > Chondrichthyes > Squaliformes > Squalidae > Squalus > Squalus acanthias. The sequence continues at coordinate 134,056,454 of CM059433.1, forward strand.
GCATGGTGTCCAGAAGCATCGTGGTCTGCTGTGCCCTGCACAACATCGCACAGCAGCGTGGCTTACCGCTGCCTGAGGAACAAGTGGCACAGCGCACAGCCTCCTCAGAAGAGGAGGAGGAAGCGGCAGATGAGGAAGACCTTGCGGAGGTAGCTGTGCCAGTTCCACCAGCACGCGAGCACATTGCTGGCCATGAGGCAAGGGATACACTAATCCATTCCAGATTCGCGTAACTTTACGCAGCAAACACATGTGGCTGGCACACGGAAATTAGTATTTGCACGACCTTCATTACACACCATACAGCATCTGTACAATAAACTGCGCATTCCGATCACTCTCCCCACCATCACTACAGATGAAAGAAGCCCTGACCCCTCACTGTGCAACTTCCATTTCTGAGCACACATAGGCCAACTCTTTGAATCTTTGACATCGCATTTCTTTAATACAATTGAAATAACGATGAGAAACATCACTTTGAATTATATCAAAACACCCAAGTGACTACCCTTGTGACTATGTGTGTTAACTTGCTCTTACGCGTGGTTCTATGTGGTGCTTCCCCTGTGGCTTCAGCAGATGTAGAGGCAGCTTGCTCACTTCTTTGCTGCGCCTGCTTAGACGCCTTTGACGGGCGTCCTCTGGGTTTGGAAGCCTGGGAGGGCTCCACAACATAGAGTCATAGAGTTATACAGCACAGAAAGAGGCCCTTCGGCCCATCATGTCTGCGCCGGCCATCAAGCCCTGTCTATTCTAATCCCATTTTCCAGCACTTGGTCCGTAGCCTTGTATGCTATGGCGTTTCAAGTGCTCATCTAAATGCTTCTTGAATGTTGTGAGGGTTCCTGCCTCTACCATCCTTTCAGGCAGTGAGTTCCAGATTCCAACCACCCTCTGGGTGAAAAAGTTTTTCCTCAAATCCCCTCTAAACCTCCTGCCCCTTACCTTGAAACTATGCCCCCTGGTTATTGACCCCTCTACTAAGGGGAAAAGTTCCTTTCTATCTACCCTATCTATGCCCCTCATAATTTTGTACACCTCAATCAGGTCCCCCCCTCAGCCTTCTCTGCTCTAAGGAAAACAACCCCAGCCTGTCCAGTCTCTCTTCATAGCTGAAGCGCTCCAGCCCAGGTTAACATCCTGGTGAATCTCCTCTGCACCCTCTCCAATGTAATCACATCCTTCCTATAGTGTGGCGACCAGAACTGCACACAGTATTCCAGCTGTGGCCTAACGAGCGTTTTGTACAGCTCCATCATAACCTCCCTGCTCTTATATTCTATGCCTCGGCTAATGAAGGCAAGTATCCCATATGCCTTTTTAACTACCTTATCTACCTGTCCTGCTGCCTTCAGGGATCTATGTACATGCACACCAAGGTCCCACCATTCATGGTGTATTCCCTTGCCTTGTTAGTCCTCCCAAAATGCATCACCTCACACTGTTCAGGGTTAAATTCCATTTGCCACTGTTCGGCCCATCTGACCAACCCGTCTATATCGTCCTGTAGCCTGAGGCTTCCCTCCTCGCTATTTACCACTCCACCAATTTTCGTGTCATCTGCGAACTTACTGATCATACCTCCTACATTCATATCTAAATCATTAATGTACACTACAAACAGCAAGGGACCCAGCACCGATCCCTACGGTACACCACTGAACACAGGCTTCCAGTCACAAAAACAACCTTCGACCATCACCCTCTGCCTCCTGCCACTAAGCCAATTTTGGATCCAATGTGCCAAATTGCCCTGGATCCCATGGGCTCTTACCTTCTTGACCAGTCTCCCATGCGGGACTTTGTCAAAATTTACTGAAGTCCATGTAGACTACATCAACTGCACTACCCTCATCCACACACCTAGTCACCACCTCGAAAAATTCAATCAAATTGGTCAGACATGACCTCCCCCTGACAAAGCCATGCTGACTATCCTTGATTAATCCTTGCCTCTCCATGTGGAGACTAATTCTGTCCCTCAGAATTTTTTCCAATAATTTCCCTACCACTGATGCTAGGTTCACTGGCCTGTAATTCCCTGGTTTCTCCCCTGCTACCCTTCTTGAATAATGGTACTACGTTATCTGTCCTCCAGTCCTCTGGCACCTCCCCTGTGGCCAGAGAGGTTCTGAAAATTTGTGTCAGAGCCCCTGCAATCTCCTCCCTTGCCTCACACAGCAGCCTGGGATACATCTCGTCTGGGCCTGGGGATTTATCCACTTTTAAGCCCGCTAAAACCGCGAGTACCTCCTCCCTCTCAATGCTAATTTGTTCAAGTATATCACAATCCCCCTGCCTGATTTCTTTGCCTACATCGTCCTTCTCCATAGTGAACACAGATGCAAAATATTCATTTAAAACCTCACCTACATCTTCCGGCTCTACACACAGATTGCCACTTTGGTCCCTAATGAGCCCTACTCTTTACCTGGTTATCCTCTTGCCCTTAATATACTTATAAAACACCGTGGGATTTTCCTTTATTTTGCCCGCCAGTGTTTTTTTATGTCCCCTCTTCGCTCTCCTAATTTCTTTTTTTAAGTACTGCACTTTCTATACTCCTCTAGGGCTTCCACTGTTTTTAGTCCTTTGTATCTGCCAAAAGCCTCCATTTTTTTCCTAATCCATTCTTGTATATCCCTTGACATCCAGGGTTCCCTGGACTTGTTGGTCCCACCCTTGACCTTTACGGGAACATGTTGGCGCTGTACTCTCTCTATTTCCTTTCTGAATGACTCACACTGCTCTGATGTGGATTTTCCTACAAGTAGCTGATCTTTGGCCAGATCCTGCCTTATCATATTAAAATCAGCCTTCCCCCAATTTAGAACCTTTATTTCCGGTCCATCTTTGTCCTTTTCCATGACTACCTTAAATCTCACCGAATTATGGTCACTGTCACCAAAATGCTCTCCTACTGACACTTCTACCACTTGCCCGGCTACATTCCCTAGAATTAGGTCCAGTACCGCCCCCTCTCTTGTAGGACTTTCTACATGCTGGCTCAAAAAGCTCTCCTGGATGCACTTTAAGAATTCCGCACCCTCTAAGCCTTTCACACTCTGACTATTCCAGTTAATACTGGGGAAGTTGAAATCCCCTACTATTATTACCCTATTATTTCTACACTTCTCTGAGATTTGCCGACATATCTGTTCCTCCATCTCCCCCTGACGGTTTGGGGGCCTACAGTACACTCCCAGCAAAGTGCTTGCCCCCTTTTTGTTTTTAAGTTCTACCCATATGGCCTCATTAGAGGAATCTGCTCAGATATCATCCCTCCTTACAGCAGTAATTGACTCCTTGATTAATATTACGACACCCCCTCCTCTTTTACACCCTTCTCTGTCTCGCCTGAAGATTCTATACCCCAGAATATTGAGCTGCCAGTCCTGCCCCTCCCTCAACCATGTCTCTGTAATAGCAACAATATCATACTTCCATGTGTTCATCAACACCTTCAATTCATCTGCCTTTCTCGCAAGACTCTTTGCATTAAAATAAATGCCATCCAGCCTTGCCATACTCCCTTGTGCCGTTACATACTTGCTCTGCCTTCCAGACTGACTTGTTTTTTCCTCAATATTTGGCTGTGCATCACCCCCTACTATAGCTCCACTCCGTATCCCATTCCCCTGCCAAGTTAGTTTAAACCCCCCCCAACAGCACTAACAAACCTCCCCGCAAGGATGTTGGTCCCGTTCCGATTCAGGTGCAACCCGTCCGACTTGTACAGGTCCCACCTTCCCCAGAAACAGACCCAGTGATCCAGGAAACTAAACCCCTCCCTGCTCCTCCTGCGGCTATCTCAGTTGGGTGAGGAATCTGGGGCTCTGACCGAGGGCTCCGCAGTGGCATGGGAGTGAGCGCGCTTGGAGAGGAGCACACACTTCCCTGTTGTCGACCACCAACATCCCTCTCATGGGTCACCCGCACTTCACTGCTAGCAAGTAGCTCGAGAACACCTTGCTGCACATCAGTGGGGCCATGAGGACCCATTTCTGTGCTGACATTCCTCATAAGGACGTCCATGCACCTCTGGTTTCTCTCCTCAATAGATGCCCATCTATCCTCCATAGATGACCATCTATTTAGAAGTGATACCATGTTCTGCTGTGTCTGCCGATTTATGTCCTCCATGGAGGTTGCCATCCTTTCCATGGCAGCATCTACATTCGCCATTGCGTGCACCACGGCATTGCTCATGTTTGATATGGACTCCTCCATACTCTGCACACTCGCAGTTACCATGGTTGAAAACCCTGTCAGAGCCTCCTGCACTTGTTCCTGAAGCTCCAACACCACTCTCTTTCTGGATGGCCCCAGAGGCACAGCGTCCACATGCAGCTGAGCAGAGCTAGGAGCGTCCAGCGCCCTCAGGCGAGGACGCTCCTCTGCTGTCCCTGTCTCCACCATCTGCTGATGCTCACTTGTGAGCTGTGATACACCAGGTGACAACACTACTCTATGTCCCGAAGGTCCCACCGAGGTGTGCGTCTCTGCGCTGGTGCTGGGTGCGCTCATTTCTGCTGGCCCTGCTCCCTCAGAGGCTGCAGCTTCCTCTGAGTCGTCGTCCAGCTCTTCCCCCTGGACAGTGGGGAGGGGAGCTCTCGATGGTCCTGTGGGGGAGTAAAGGTATGAGTTAGACATGTGATATTTACGTAGCAGACACATCCATTGTGCAGATGATCAGAACTCAATCTGTATGAACATCAGATGCCATATCAGTCACTAATGAAATCTAAATGAGAGGGTTGAAAATCTATTGTGTCACCAGCTTGCTCTACTGCGCCCGTCTCTCCGTCACCCACTTCCAGCTCCTCTGCACCTCCGACGATCTCAATAGCAGCCTCCTCAGCGTTGGTTAAATGCGCCATGGAAGGTGGCCCTCCTCCTGTCCTCCCCCTCTTACTGTGGGCTCTCTTTTCCTGCAATGAGGGACACAAGTGGAGTTTGAGCGAGAATGTTGGAGTGAGTGTAGAGAATCCATAGCATAGATGCTTAGAGGGCGACAAAGATGGAGTGAGGTGCCAATACCAAGGGCCCTCCCTGTACGTTGTTAGTTGTTGTCATTGCATAACAGGGACAGCAAGTGTGAGGAGTGCATAGTCGGATGGTGAAGTGATTCTGTACATAGAGAGAGAGGGATAGGTAAGAGTAAGTTGGGATGTGCAGGAGTAGGTTGACAATGCAGAGTGCTGGTGATGAGAAGAGATGGGAAGCAGATTGAAGGTAAGTGTGATGTTATACTCACTTTTGCTGAGTGTAGCAGATCATTGAACCTTTTCCTGCACTGAACCCAGGTGCGTGCACACAAAGATCTGGCGCTAACCTCCTCAGCAATTTGCAGCCAGGCTGCTTTGGTTTACTGAGTAGGCTTCCTCCGTCCACTGGAGGGAAACAGAACCTCCTTGCGCCCTCTTCCTCCATGCTCTTGTGGAGGGAGTGAGTCATCATCAAAATGGGGAGAAGCCTTGGTTCTTGCAGCAGTCATCTCGCAAACAATACCACTGAGGAGCATCAGAAAGTGAATAAAACCCAAAGGCTGCATGCGCCCCTTAAATGAAGCTGAATCGAAGACGTCAGCAGAGGCGAGCAGCAGACCCGAACCCACTGATTGGGACGGGTAACACGCACGGCGGGCTTAATAAGCCCAGTTAACTCAAAATTCTTATCTCAGTGTGTGGCTGAAACGGCAGCGGGACCGGAACCCGCTGAACAGCGAACCAGGCGTCGCTGGGAAAATCCAGCCCTTAAAGTTGGATACAGTAACCTTTAGAAGCCTACCATTGACAAAGGGGAAAATGCATTGGGCTAAGTAACTAGCAACATTCTTAAAGCCATATATAGTTTCAGACAAGCTGCACAATACAGAAACTGTGGCAAACATAAAAGCAAGGCCCGTTGTTATTGTTAAGGAAATAATGCACCAAATGCCCATTTCCTATGTTATGAGACAAGCTTGCTCTGTGGATAAGCCTAGTAGTCAAACCTGTAATGAAAAAAGCTGCACCCCTCAGAGGTTTCCTTCAAAAATAAGAATGGTCTTAAACTCAATTTTTTATTTGAATTTCGTCAACACATTTATCTTGATCCATCTATCTCACAATCAACGTTTTAAAAATCATTTTGCATTTGCATCAAAAAAGAGAACGGTATTATTTAATTCTGGCCTGGAGCCACAAATTTACTAGTATTTACAATTACTTCCTCTGACTGACCACAGAATTTTACAAACAGCTATAGTCCCCTGGATTTACCTGTTTGGGCCAGCTCCCCACAGGGAGTACTTGAAGGGTCAGAATTGGAAGCCAACAGCAAAACATCACAACTGTGCTTCAGACCCCAGACTGTCCATGAACAATGCCATGGGAGATCTGCTAATACAGAGTAAGCTTATAGCTACTGCCATTCTCAAATTTCACATACAATGACAGAACTAGTGCAGTTGCTAGTACTTTTTGGAAAAAGCGGTTAGCAGATTTCCCGTGGTTTTGGTCGCAACAAAAGGTTGTTAGCCCTGCAACAATAACTTCCATGTGATTCAGGCCTGAGTGTTTTAAACAACAAGCTTTAATATACATTGACTAATAACAGTATTGATCTTATTCAACTGTTCTACAGTATTACATGAAATGACAAACAATTAATACCATCTATTTCCCCTTCGGAGTTCAAGGTGATCAGACTTGCACCTTCGTTGGTTACTGTTACAGCAAATGGACTCCCAACTGTCCCGAGCACGCTAACCTTTGGAAGAAACAGGCTCTACCTTTATACTATTTGGCTACCTACTCATAACAGTATTGTTTTATTATCCCACCAAGCTGATGCCACGTTGAGCTGTTTACGCAGCGTCCTACTCTCCTCGGCCTCTATCTCTGTTTTACAGGCTTGTTATTATCCTCTGGAATGTGTAGGCTCTACCTGTAAGTGTCTGGTTCTTTACAATTTGTTCCAAAACAAAACCTGTTATCTGTAAGTTCAGCTAGTACGTGATAAGGACATTCTAACTTGTTGTACACAAGACAGGGTCTGATGGGAAGATGGTCAACTAATAATGGTTAATATTCTAACAGTCCTATATAAATAAAGGAAAATAACTCTCATTATATACTGCTTTTCATATCCTCAGGACATCCCAAAGCACTTCACAGCCAATAAATCACTTTTGAAGTGTAGTCACTGTTGTTTTACAGCCAATTAGTGCACAGTAAGGTCCAACAAATAGTAATGAGATGAATGACCAGTTAATCTGTTTAGGTGGTGTTGGTTATGGAATCATTATTAGTCAGGACATGGAAACTTTTATGTCCATCTGAAACAGGCAGACGATTTAACATCTCATTCAAAAGACTGCACCTCCAACAATGCAATACTCTCACTCTCAGTACTGCGCTTACGTGTCAGATTATACGCTCAGGTCTCTAGAGTGGGGCTTAAACCAACAGCTTCCTGACTCACGGGTGAGAGTACTGCCACTGAGGTAGGGCTGACACTAATGATTTTTTTAATTCTTGGAATGTGGGGTTTGATCTCAGTGACCTTCTCACATCAGACGACAGTGCTACCAAGCTTACACTGATTTTTCAAGACTGGCCTGGCTCACAGAATTTCAAATCAGGTTGGACTTGTGAAACTGTTCTTTTTAGGCTTATACAGTAATAATTATGTCATTTAAAATTAAGAAACCATGACTGCACTTCAAAAGTAGCTATATAAATACAAGTTCCTTCTTTCTATTGGATTACCCATAATGTGAATTCGAATGCTGCAAGATAGCCAAATTAATTACAGATAATATGCTAAAAGGGTTAAATTAGGAGGACCGGTTCTATAGACTAGGCTTGTATTCCCTTGAGTATAGAAGTTTAAAGGGTGATCTAATTGAGGTATTTAAGATGATTAAAGGAGTTGATAGGGTAGAGAGAGAGAAACTATTTCCTCTGGTGGGGGAGTGGAAATCTGGAACTCTCTCCCCCAAAAAGCTGCTGAGGCTTGGGGGGAGGAAAGAGTGGTTCAATTGAAAATTTTAAGACTGAGATGGATAGATTTTTGTTTGGTATGGATATTAAGGGATGTGGAACCAAAACAGGTAGATGGAGTTCAGATACAGATCAGCTATGATCTAATTTAATGGCGGAATAGGTTAGAGGGGTGGAATGGCCTGCTCCTGTTCCTATGTTGGTTACAACGCTCACAAAAAAACCTGGAAGTGCTTTAAACTGTTAAACCTTGATGATACCCCAACCTTTATGTGTGCGTAAGTCTACATTTATAGAATTAAAAGTTTCATATCTAACAACTATCAAGGCACCACATATTTTAAAGAACAAAATTTAGCTGAAAAAATAAGTCCCCATTTCAAATAAAATTCATTAACCAAACTTGAATGAACCAAAAGCAGTTTGATTGTTAGTAATAACAATGAGAAACAAGCAAGCAGCAGAAAAACAAAGCAATCCAAATTAGTCACATTTTCTGGAAATTTACCAATCCCAATCTGGAAAGCAGCAGGAACCAACCAAACAAATTGCTAAACTTACTTTGTAAAGGTAGCTTTAGACACCATCTTGATATTTTCACCGAGCTGAATTTTCACCGAGCTGAATTTTTTTGGTTAAAAGTAACATTTGTAACACAAGAAACCCATACAAAATTAAACAATATAGAGTAATATGGTTATCATACTCAGAGTTGTGTGCACATGATTGATATTTTAAATTATATCACTTTTGGAGCTGCTGATGCTGCTGTCATCTTCGCTGCCAGTGTAGTCACAACCACTTTCACAGCCCTAGCTGGTGTGGTCAAACCTAGTTTAGCACTGGTGATTCCCGATTTTTCCACTGTGTTCTGTCCTCTTGTGTTGCTAAAACCTAGAACACTCCCAAGCTCCGTGCTGTTAAATGTCAGAACACTCCCCTTTCCAGTGCAAACAAACCTTGGTATCCTTCTTGCCCTTCCCATTGCTATTATATCCCAAAAACTCTCTTCCAAAGTCGTACATCCCCAAGCCTTCTAAACCTCAACATTTTCCCATGATTCCAGACAGATCCAGTACTGTAGTCCAATCTCCTCCAGCTCACACATCAAGTGCTGCCAGACACCGCCTCTCACTCCACCTCACTCCTAGCGCACCTTTGACCAAGCCTTACTGAGTACACAGTGGCAACACGGTGGCATAGTGGTTAGCACTGGTGCCTCACAGCGCCAGAGACCCGGGTTCGAATCTGACCTCGGGTGACTGTCTGTGTGGAGTTTGCACATTCTCCCCGTGTCTGCGTGGGTTTCCTCCGGGTGCTCCGGTTTCCTCCCACAGTCCAAAAATGTGTGGGTTAGGTTGATTTGGCTATGATAAATTGACCCTTAGTGTTAGGGGGGATTAAATATGTGGGGTTATGGGGATAGGATGGGATATGTTAGGGGGAATTAAATACGTGGGGTTACAGGGGTAGGGTGGGATATGTGTACTGTGGGGATTAAAGCAGGGACAGGGTACTGGATTTGGATGATCAGCCATGATCGTATTGAATGGCGGAGCAGGCTCGACGGGCCGAATGGCCTACTCCTGCTCCTAGATTCTATGTTTCTCTATGTTACTTTCAAGCTCCAGGCACCATCATCCATTGGTACTTCCAGGCAGTAACCCCCTTCCATTGTTCTGCCTTCCACACACCAACTCCGGACCCTACCACTGCCTGCTCCTGTCTGCCGAATCGCTCCCACTTTCTCTTTAACTTACTTGTGTTCCAACAACCCTCCTTGCCTAATTCTAGAATGTTGGCCTCTTATCCTGGTACACATCCTGGGCTTTAAAAAGGTGAGATAAAATTTAGGTACATAAATAGGGCAACATGTGACAGCCATAATAACAGACTAGAAGAGCTGTTTAGTCCGAGCTTTTTAAAAAAAATTGTTCGCATTCAGCATTATACCTTAAAGGTGTTCCAACTATCCTCTACTGAAATGTTGAACAACCTACCCAAAACCATTTGCTTTAGTTTTTCCATCATTTGCTTGAATTTCACCCATTTAAAGTAAAAACACTTGACTCTGGTTCATGGGAATTTCTGACTCCCAGATCATATTGAACTTGATCTTTCTGGGAATACAAGCCATGTTTATGCAACCTGCCCTCATATTTAACCCTTTAAGTCACTACATCATTCTGATGAATCTGCGCTGGTTCCCCTCTAAGACCAATATATCCTTTCCTAGGTGCGGTGCCCAAGATTGAACGCAGTATTCCAGATGGGGTCTGACCAAGGCTCTGTACAACTGAAGCATAACTTCCTTCCCTTTGATTCCAGCCCCCTTGAGATAAAGGCCAACATCCATTAGCCTTTTTGAAACGCTGGTGTATTTTCCCACTCCCCACCTCGAGGGGCAGAAAAAGGAGGCCAATTATGACTTTGTAGAAGACCAAAATTAAAACCAGGCTCCTTCTCAGTCACTCTGACTCAGTATGATCAACCAACAAGAACAATTTTTAAATGATATACTGAAAAATGCAAAATGGGGGGGGGGGGGGGGTTGGACTTTAACAGGTGACATGCTCTTTCAGCCAAAAGTGTCCGGAATTTTCAGAGGGTATTCTTTACTTATTACAATTGTGTAACATGAGTGAGGAAACATATTTTAAAACTTTCTTTTGATGTAATTGATAGACTGATTACAACATAATTATAATTACCGCTTCACATTTCCCCATGTAAAACAATTGTCTTTGATCATTCACATCTGTGCATATATTCTCCAGACTGCAGAAATACTTCCTGCTAGAATTTATCCTATAACATTCCCACCAGGCACCAATAGTAGATAGCTAGATAGGGCTAAATGACAACTAACAAAACTGAGACACAAGTAACATTCAAGCAAAGCTTGCTATTGATACAAATCAAACATTATTCCTCCCAACATCAACTGCATCACTTATCTCCTTTCTAACCTCACACACACTGGCCATAAAAATTCCCAGTAATCAACTACAAATGATTTCCCGGTAACAATATAATTATATTATCTGAAATCCTTGATTAGATTATTGCCTTGTAATCAAATCCAGTTGAGATTATATATTCAACCGTTCAGAGGATGTGCATGTAAAATACAATGTATTATTCTTTTGCTAAAGTGTCAGAGAGGTTTTTTTAAGACTCACATTGATATTAATTAAACAACAGATGAGTTGATAGAGATATTCTGGGTTCGGTTGCGTGCATACCTGCAGAGTTCCTTTCTTCCTACAGAAATTGAGAGTGTGGCTCCAAGTGTGTTAGAGAAGGAATACAAACAGGAACATGAGTTAGACATGACATTTTTTTGTGCGCATGCGCATATATTTCAGACCTACAATTGGACTGCAGCCTTGTGGGCTCATTATTCTATACATATCATTAAAATTCTCATCCCTGGGTTTAAATCCCTCTCTCGCTTCGTGCCTTCCTATCCCTAACTTTCTCCAGACCTTCAACTCCCGCCCCCACTCCCCCAAAATCACCGTTCCTCTGATTGTGACTTCCTGTGCATCCCCCCTTCTGTTCACTCCACCACTGGCAGAAGAATCTAGTCCCCACACTCCAAAATTCCCTTCACTTCACCTCCCTCCCTTCTTTTAAGACTCTCTTTAAAACCAATCTCTTTAAGCAAGCTTTTGGTCACCTCTCCGATTCTTTCCTTCTTTGGCTCGGCATCCATTTTTATCCTAACTACTCTGAAGCGCCTTGGAATGTTTTTCTACATTAAAGGTGCCATGTAAATGCAAATTGTTGCTGAAAGAATTTTAAGAGAAATTGTATAACCTAGCAGAAAGTGTAAAACATAACTTGCATTTACATAGTACCTTTAACAACATTTCCAATGTTTTATCACAAACCCACTCTTCTGTACTGTATTACTAGTCACAGTAACAAAAAACATTCCCCGTACTGGGAAAGACTTGCTATTTAAACACCATCATGACAGTGGATGGATTAGGCCTTTTTCGTGGGCTATAATTCCCAATACAGTTTTCAAGACACAAACATTGGAAATATAGACAAAGAGTAGCAGTAGGGAGTGATTCATACAGGGGAAACAAAAGGTTAACAAAGTGCAAACACACATTCAACATTCCCTAGCACTGTACCTTACATAAATCACACTTCAGGTAGGTGATTTATGCATTGTAGCTGTCTTTCCTACTTAATTTCTTAAGCCCAGGAAATATATATTTTTAAATTTGTTCGAAATGGGCTTTAGAAGAATTAGCTAAGTTCATGAGGGTATTTTGCAATTCTGTCAAGGGGGGGCGGCGGGGGGGTGGGGGTGGGGTTGGGCACTTTTCCAGTCTGCCATAAGTACTAATAAATTCAATTGAGCCTCTCTTCATGTTGATCATTTTATGATCAATATAATCTACCAGATCCCAATTTAATTTGTTTACGCCTCTGCTGCTGAAAAAATAATTAGAAGACCAGGGCACATTTTAATATTGTAAAATACATTGGCAATCATTTTCATGGGGATGAGAAATGCACAAAGCTAATTATTGTAAAAGCTGGTATAGAAACCTTCTCTGCATATTTTTCAACCCTTAAAGCATTCTTTTCCTTAAAAGGAAAATTTAAATTGCTGACATAAAAAAATTAATTTCTCACAAATCTGAAATACAAAGCATGCTTAAAAACACACATTGGACGACTTTTCAGATGTGACTATGCTCTCTACAGGTAAATCCAGGATAGATTTAGCATTTAAAAGTGTGAAATAATTAGCATTCTCCATTAGTAAATTAGAAATCCCAAATTTAATAGCTGGATGGTTAGTCTGATGAACAATTATATACTAACTCCAGGGAGAATACCATTCGGTGCTATTACAGTAGAGCCATAAAATATGCATAGGCAATGTAAACATCCCAATGTACTTCGATTATGCAGAAATCCTGATCCCAGCATAACCTTGATTTATGTATAAAAATCTGAGAGCAATCTGGCTATGCATTCACCAGGATTTAATTACATTAGATTAGAATGTTATCACAATTTGCACAAGGCACTGGACGACTCTCGTTATACAGGTTTTAAAGTAGGCCAACCTAAAGGGATAAAGCAGCTTTAAATCAGCCAATCAAAATCAATATGAAGAATTTTTACAGTTACATTAGGAAAAAGAGGGTAGTCAGGATCAATGTTGGCCCCTTAAAAACTGAAAGTGGTGATATTGTCAATGACAATGAGGAAATGGCGGACATGTTGAATAATTACTTTGTGTCAGTATTTACAGTACAAGCATGCTGGAAATCCCAAAGAAACTAATATTGAATCGGGGACAGGGACTCAATAAAATACAGTAATGAAGAAAAATGCCACTAAAGAGTGACGAATCCCCAGCGCCAGATGGTTTCCATCCCAGGGTTTTAAAGGAAATAGGTGAGCACATTGCAGATGCCCTAACTATAATCTTCCAAAGTTCTCTAGATTTAGGATCCGTCCCTTTAGATTGTAAAATTGCGCATGTCTCTCCACTTTTTAAGAATGGTGAGAGAGGGAAAGCAGGGAATTAAAGACCAGTTAGCCTAACATCTGTTGTCAGGAAATTGCTAGAGTCTATAATTAAGGATAAGGTGACTGAACACCTCAAAAATTTTCAGTTGATCAGAGAGAGCCAGCATGGATTTGTGAAAGGTAGGTCATGCCTGACAAACTTGATTGAATTTCTTTGAGGCGGTGACTAAAGTAGTGGACAGGGGAATGTCTATGGATGTTATTTATATGGACTTCTGGAAGGCATTTGATAAAGTCCCACACAAGAGACTGTTATCTAAGGTAGAAGCCCACGGAATTGAGGGCAAATTATTGACCGGTTTAGGAAATTGGCTGAGTGGCAGGAGACAGAGAGTAGGGATAATGGGCAGGTACTCAAATTGGCAGGATGTGACTAGTGGTGCCCCGCAGGGATCTGTGTTGGGGCCTCAACTATTCACAATATTTATTAACGACTTAGATGATGGCAAAGAAAGTCATATATCCAAATTTGCCGATGACACAAAGATTGGCGACACTGTAGGCAGTGTAGATGAAAGCATAAAATTACAAAGGGATTTTGATGGATTATATGAATGAAATCCATTTGCCACAGCTTTGCCCAATGTAAGCAAATGTGAGGTTATCCACTTTGGAACTAAAAAGGATAGAACAGGTTACTATAGAAATGGTGAAAAGCTAAAAACAGTGGATGTCCAAAGAGACTTGGGGAGGGGGTCCAGGTATATAGATCATTAAAATGTCATAAACAGGTACAGAAAATAATCAAGAAGGCTAATGGAATGCTGGCCTTTATATCTAGAGGACTAGAATACAAGGGGGTAGAAGTTATGCTGCAGCTGTACAAAACCCTGGTTAGACCACACCTGGAGTACTGTGAGCAGTTCTGGGCACCACACCTTGGAAGGGTATATTGGCCTTGGAGGGAATGCAGTGTAGATTTACCAGAATGATACCCGGACTTCAAGGGTTAAGTTACGAGGAGAGATTACACAAATTGGGGTTGTATTCCCTAGAATTTAGAAGGTTAAGGGGTGATCTGATCGAAGTTTTCAGGATATTAAGGGGAACAGAAACTATTTCCGCTGGTTGGGGATTCTAGGACTAGGAGGCATAGTCTAAAAATTAGAGCCAGACCTTTCAGGAGTGAAATTAGGAAACACTTCTACACACAAAGGGTGGTAGAAGTTTGGAGCTCTCTTCCACAAATGGCAACTGATGCGAGATCAATTGTTAATTTTAAAACAGAGACTGATAGCTTTTTGTTAACCCAAGGTATTAAGGGATATGGGCCAAAGCGGGTATATGGAGTTAGATCGCAGATCAGCCATGATCTCATTGAATGGTGGAACAGGCTCGAGGGGCTGAATGGCCTACTCCTGTTCCTATGTTCCAGAACATGGAAGAGAGGTGGAGATGGGAAGGGAAATCAACCTCTGAGGTAGGCTTGCAGTCTGGAATGTTAAATGGCAGTTACTCCGGAGACATGATTTGGAGAGCAAAATGCTTCAGCCAGTGCCGGAAGCCCACTGGTGAATAGTATGTTTTACACACAAATTACCTTCCACAACGGAGGTTGCCATATAGAATAAAAATACTGCAAGCAGTTTAACTTTATATGCTTGCTTTCTGATAACGTGGGACAGAGCCTCAGTGGCAATGCAAGTATAATGGAATTCTGCAAAATGGCGCGGAGACAACTTATCATGAATGCAGACTACCTTTCACACCCCCAACCCTCGATTCAGTTTCTAGCCACTTTTTCCAAAACAGTTTTCCACTGTCCAATATTCTTTATGCTTGTAACATTATGGTCCATGTGATCTGAGCTTTTCACATTAAATAAAAACTGCCAACTATATGTGTGTGTTTAAACTGCATCATTGAGAACTGCCCCAAGAACTCAGTTGGTAAATGTGCTACCCCACTATGAATTACATAAACTGGCTGTAATTAACTAATCAGACATTGAACCTGAAACCTTCCTGGCCATACAGACCAATATTATAATATAAATTATAAACAGAAAATGCTGGAAATACTCTGCCGGTCAGACAGCATCTGTGGAGAGAGAAATAAAGTTAATGTTTCAGGTCAATGACCTTTCATCAGAACAAGATCATCCTCGGTTCAATACCTCGTCAGTAGATCTCAGCCAGGAGAGGTGCTGAAATTATCAATTCCCCAGAGCTATGAAGGGGAACTACTTGCTCCCTACCTGCCGCCAGTGCACCCTGTTACTAGCTGCCAGGAAAAAGCTTCCGATTACTTTTCAAAAACATATATTTATAGAAGACCTCTAACGTAGCAAAACATTCCAAAGGACTTCACAGTTTAGGATCAGACAAGTCAAGATAGGAGGCAAGTTAGAGGAAGTGACCATAGGTAAGTTTTAAGGAAGCTTTTGAAGGTGGGGAGAGAAGTAACAAAGGAAAGTGGTGCTGGAAGAGTGTTTTTGGGGGTTGGGGGAGAAACCACAACATAGCTGAAAGATCTACATATGCTTGTAAAGCAGAGGAAGATGGCAACACAGTACAATAGAGTTGGAAGAGCAAATGGCACACACAATGACATAGGATTTGATTAGGTTGTAAAGATAGGGAGGAGGGAGACCAAGCAGGGATTCTTAAGAGGAGGATTCTGAAATTGATTTGCTGGGGACAGGCAGCCAACAGTGATCAACAAGGACAGGGGACATAGATAAGCAGGATTTTACGTGGAATATGATGCAGTCCACAGAGTTTTGGATAAGTTAGAGTTTATGTACAGTGGAGCTCAGGGTCCGGTGAAGATGTTTTGGGGAGGAAAAATCAAGTCGGGGGTGGGGGGGGGGGGGGGGTGACAGCGGCATGCATGAGGATTTCCGTAGTGATGGGGATGAGGGAAGGACGGAGACAGAAATGTTTTTAAAGCAAATGGTCCTGGTGATGACTGGACATCCTTAATTCCTGGTTTGAGATGGCAGTCTGCACTCAGTGCCTCTCTGCTCAGTGGAACTGAGTGTTCTCACTCTCCCTTTCAGTGTCACAAAGCCAATCAAGAACCAAGCTTTTTAACTGCATCACCATGAAAGAGGATGCCAGTCACTGCTCAACATTTGACAACTGGCCAAAAATGGGTGCCTCCTTACAGGTCATCTCTTAACCAGACAGTAGTACAGCCTGCACAACTTCAGCCAGAGGCTTTTTACATTGATGAATGTTGAACATTTCAGTGACAAAATGAGAACTTCTTTGTCTTTGGTTTTGTATATTTCAAATAAATCTCACTCCGTGACTTTCCCTAAAGTTGACAGCTCTACCCAATGAACCTGCTGCAGTAAAACAACAAATCTTTCCACCTAATGTGCTTTTCCACTGTCTGTCAAATTATATTCAAGTACTATTTTGTTAAATCCCCCATTCTAATTTAAAGCAATGCTTTCACTTCAATTAGATTTTAACCAGCTCATACATTTTCTGTCTCTTTCGGAGCACAATAATAAGGTGGCCCTTGCATACATGCTAGAAGTAGGAAGTACAGGGGAGCTCACAATTTCCCAACAGGTGAACCACCAAAAATTACAGTAAGGTGAAACAAAATCACAACAGTTTTGTACCACAATGGACAACTTCTGAAAAAGTACTGAACTAAATGTGAATTTATGCTACAAATTTAGTATCTTATGACTCTAAAGTTGTGTGGTGCAAATCAGGAGTTAATGCCCAATCTGATTCCGAAGTGAAGTGAAATTACCTACTTGCACATGGTCACTCCACTTCACTCCATCGCTGCATCTACACTATTAGGAATCATTTTTGACTTTCCAACCAGAAGCCTCATCCAACAAGAGAGTATATTGGAAATTTTGTTGTGCACAATGCACGATTTTCTGCCAGGAGCACAAGACCAAAAAAGTAGTCCTTATATTTACACTAAGTGTAGCAACAGTGCAAATGGGACCGTTTCAAACCAACAGAATAGTTGTGCAAATTCACTTTAAGAGCAGGACTTAATTCCCTTTGAAGAAATATTTGAGGACTACACAGGAAAAAAATCAACACATTAAAAAGCAGTGCTGACTAGGGCAATTGCAAAATGTTTGATTTACATTAGTTTTGTGGAGAACAATTTTAATGTTATAAATTGTGCCAGGAAAGTTGATCAGTAAAGCTTGAAAATCTTGGAACAGAAACATCTTCCCAAGTTGACAATTTTAGTTACAGTAATCTTGTATTTACATTTCCTGTAGCTCAATGAATTCCAGCACCCAGTGCCGAGGGCAATTTGCTATTTTTATCAAAAACAAACTGAGTGCATTTACCATATTGCCAATTGGCTGCAATGCACAACTTGAAGCAAAGGCAAACTGTACGCACATTTTTGACGGATGTGCATCAAACATCAAGTAGTCTAGATGCTTAAACCATTTTGGCCACTCACTGTAACCAATGGCCATTAAACACCACCAGAGGTAATAATTCGATCAGAAACTACAAAAATATTATCAGTGTATCAGACCTGCTGGTCAGACAGGATGCACCAATCTCTCTAAGGCGCAAGTACGATTTTTTTCTAACAACAGTTATAATTTATCTTATTCAAACTCTTATTTGAATATTCTCATTCAATCCAAAAATAGGAACATAGGGTTTAACAGCTCTTTAAACAAAATGTATTCTTAAATCAACTAGCTGTGTGGTGAGGTGACCTGTACTTATAAATTAATACCCCCTGTATATTACAGAACAGCTTCAAGTAGAAATGGTTTTGTAAAATCCATTTTATTTACACATGCAATTGAAGAAAGAAAGAACTTAAATTTATATAGGGTCCCTCACGACTTCCCAAAGCGCTTCACAGTCAATGAAGTACTTCTGAAGTGTAGTTACCATTGTAATGTAGGAAACGCAGCAGCCTTTGTACACAGCAATTAAATAAATAAATGACCAGATAATCAATTTTAGTAATATTGGTTGAGGGATAGATATTGACAGGGGACCTTGTCAATAGTTCCTTATATAGACCAGTTAGCCTAACATCTGTTGTCGGGAAATTACTAGAGTCTATAATTAAGGATAAGGTGACTGAACACCTTGAAAATTTTCAGTTGATCAGAGAGAGCCAGCATGGATTTGTGAAAGGTAGGTCATGCCTGACAAACCTGATTGAATTTTTTGAGGTGGTGACTAAATTAGTGGACAGGGGAATGTCTATGGATGTTATTTATATGGACTTCCAGAAGGCATTTGATAAAGTCCCTCATAAGAGACTGTTAACTAAGGTTGAAGCCATGGAATTGAAGGCAAATTATTGACCTGTTTAGGAAATTGGCTGAGCGGCAGGAGACAGAGAGTAGGGATAATGAGCAGGTACACCAATTGGCAAGATGTGACTAGTGGTGTCCCACAGGGATCTGTGTTGGGGCCTCAACTACTCACAATATTTATTAACGACTGAGATGATGGCATAAAAAGCCATATATCCAAATTTGCCAATGACACAAAGATTGTAGGCAGTGTAGGTAAAAGCATAGAATTACAAAGGGATATTGATAGACTAAGTGAATAGGCAAAACTGTGGCAAATGGATTTCAATGTAGGCAAATGCAAGGTCATCCACTTTGGAACTAAAAAGGATAGAACAGGGTACTGTCTAAATGGTGAAAAGCTAAAAACAGTGGAGGTCCAAAGAGACTTGGGGGTCCGGGTACAGATCATTAAAATGTCATGAACAGGTACAGAAATTAATCAAAAAGGCTAATGGAATGTTGGCCTTTTTTATCTAGAGAACTAGAGTACAAGGGGGTAGAAGTTATGCTGCAACTGTACAAAACCCTGATTAGACCACAACTGGAGTACTGAGAGAAGTTTTGGGCACCACACCTTAGGAAGGATATATTGGCCTTATAGAATCATAGAATGGTTACAGCACGGAAGGCGGCCATTTGGCCCGTCGAGCCCGTGCTGGCTCTCTGCAAGAGCACTTCAGCTAGTCTCACTCCCCCACCCTTTCCCCAGAGCCCTGCAAATTTATTTTATTCAGATACTTATCCAACTCCTTTTTTGAAAGCCGTGATTGAATCTGCCTCCACCATCCTTTCAGGCAGTGCATTCCAGATCTTAACCACTCGCTGCGTAAAAAAGTTTTTTCTTACGTCGCCTTTGGTTCTTCTGCCAATCACCTTCAATCTGTGTCCTCTGGTTTTTGACCCTTCTACCAATGGGAACAGTTTCCCTCTATCTACTCTGTCCAGACCCCTCATGATTTTGAATACCACTATCAAATCTGCTCTCAATCTTCTCTGCTCCAAGGAGAACAACCCCAGCTTCTCCAGTCTATCAATGTAACTGAAGTCCCTCATTCCTGGAATCATTCTCGTAAATCTTTTCTGCACCCTCTAAGGCCGTCACATCCTTCCTAAAGTGTGGTACCCAGAATTGGACACAATACTCCAGTTGGGGCCGAACCAGTGTTTTATACAGGTTCATCATAATTATCACACTTTTGTACTCTATACCTCTATTCATTAAGCCCAGGATCCTGTAAACCTTTTTAACTGCTTTCTCAACTTGCCCCGCCACCTTCAACGATTTGTGCACATATACCCCCAAGCTCTCTGTTCGTGCACCCCCTTCAGGATTGTACCATGTAGTTTATATGTCCTCTCCTCATTCTTTCTACCAAAATGTATCACTTCGCACTTTTCTGCGTTAAATTTCATCTACCACGTGTCCGCCCATTTCACCAGCCTGTCTATGTCTTCCTGAAGTCTATCACTATCCTTCCAAGTTTTGTCTCATCTGCAAATTTTGAAATTATGCCCTGTACGCCCACATCCAAGTCATTAATATATATATATCAAGAAAAGCAGTGGTCCTAGAACCGACCCCTGGGGAACACCACTGTATACCTTCCTCCAGTCTGAAAAACAACCGTTCACCACTTCTCTCTGTTTCCTATCACTTAGCCAATTCCGTATCCATGCTGCTACTGTCCCTTTTATTCCATGGGCTTCAACTTTGCTGGCAAGCTTATTATGTGGCACTTTGTCAAACACCTTTTGGAAGTCCATGTACACTACATCAACTGCATTACCCTCATCAACCCTCTGTTACCTCATCAAAGAACTCAATCAACTTAGTTAAACACGATATCTTTCGCAAACAGCAAGTGATGCTAGATCAATTGTTAATTTTAAATCTGAGATTGATAGATTTTTGTTAACCCAACGGCAGGTATATGGAGTTAGGTTGCAGATCTGCCATGATCTCGTTGAATGGAGGAACAGGCTCGAGGGCTAAATGACCTACTCCTGTTCCGATATTACTTTTTTTTTATCCGTTTCTGGGATGTGGGCGTCGCTGGCAAGGCCAGCATTTATTGCCCATCCCTAATTGCCCTCGAGAAGGTGGTGGTGAACCGCTGCAGTCCGTGTGGTGAAGGTACTCCCACAGTGCTGTTAGGGAGGGAGTTCCAGGATTTTGACCCAGCGACGATGACGGAACGGTGATATACCTTCAAGTCAGGATGGTGTGTGACTTGGAGGGGGAAACATGGAGGTGGTGGTGTTCCCATGCGTCTGCTGCCCTTGTCCTTCTAGGTGGTAGAGGTCACAGGTTTGGGAGGTGCTGCCGAAGAAGCCTTGGCGAGTTGCTGCAGTGCATCTTGTAGATGGTACTCACTGCAGCCACGGTAAGCCGGTGATGGAGGGAGTGAATGTTTAAGGTGGTGGATGGGGTGCCAATCAAGCGGGCTGCTTTGTCCTGGATGGTGTCGAGCTTCTTCGGTTTTGTTGGAGCTGCACTCATCCAGGCAAGTGGAGAGTATTCCATCACACTCCTTACTTGTGCCTTGTAGATGGTGGAAAGGCTTTGGGGAGTCAGGAGGTGAGACACTCACCGCAGAATACCTAGCCTCTGACCTGCTCTTGTTGCCACAGTATTTATGTGGCTGGTCCAGTTAAGTTTCTGGTCAATGGTGACCACCCCCCCCCCCCCCCAGGATGTGGATGGTGGGGGATTCGGCGATGGTAATGCCGTTGAATGTCAAGGGGTGGTGGTTAGACTCTCGCTTGTTGGAGATAGTCATTGCCTGGCGCTTGTGTGGCGCAAATGTTACCTGCCACTTATCAGCCCAAGCCTGAACATCATCCAGGTCTTGTTGCATGCGGGCATGGACTGTTTTATTATCTGAGGAGTTGTGAATGGCGCTGAACACTGTGCAGTCATCAGCGAACATCCCCATTTTTGACCTTATGTTGGAGGGAAATTCATTGATGAAGCAGCTGAAGATGGCTGGGCCTAGGACACTGCCCCGAGGAACTCCTGCAGTGATGTCCTGGGGCTGTGATGATTGAGCTTCCACCACCACAACCATCTTCCTATGACCAAGAGAACGCCCCTTCTCCTCTTCAAATAGTGCCGGAGGATCTTTTATGTCCATCTGAGAGGGCAGACGGTGCCTCGGTTTAATGTCTCATCCAAAAAACTGCACCTCCGACAGTGTAGCAATCCCTCAGTTCTGTACTGGAGTATCAGCCTAGATTATGTTTTGTTTGAAAGTTGTAGAGCTGTAATGTCATGGCCATAAGCACCCATATCTGCCAGTATCTTAAATAAAGAATTTAGTGTTCTGTACATATTTACACAGTTGTTTCAAAAAGGCACCATGTTTCATGGCAGACATCTAAAGGATGAGGGGGAAAAAACTGCACAAGCAGCAGAATTCTCCACATAATAACAGAAAATACTGGAAATATACAGTAGGTCCGTCAGAAAATAATAAAAAGTTAGTTTAATGTGCTAATGTTTCATGTATAACCCTCAGTCTAAGGCTGTGCACCCAAGACATTAGCCTGCCTCTTTTTTCTGATGCTGGTGAAGTTGCCTTGCTTTGTAATTCTGGTATTTTCTGTTTTTATTTAAGATTTCCAGCATTTGTAATTTTTCTTTTGATCTTGAGTCTTCCACCTAGTTCAACTAGGTACAAGACAACATTCACTGATTTATTTATTTATTTATTTTTTTTGAACAGGTCAATCTCACTGAAAGTATCCCTTTTTTTCCCCCCCAATATCATGCATCATTAGGTTACAACTTTCTGTTTTTGAAAAATGTTATCTTTAAAGATGCACAAAATTAAGTGACTTCACTGTAGAAATCAATGATTTCAGTATCTAATGTCTGAAACCATTTTGGGGGCTCGATAAAAACAAGGGACGATGAAGATGGTTTGCACGATAAGCCCACCAAGGTTTGTTCCTGGAATTCAGCAGCTTTGAGCACATCAAGCTAATTTATATAAATTCACATAACATTCACTCAACATAGGTGCTGGATAATGACCACCTTCAACAAGAACGGGCCCGTACCACCTCCCTGACATGCAATGGCACCACCGATGAGTCCCCAATGAACATCCTGGAGTTATCATTGACTAGAAGCTTAACTGGACCAGTCGTATCAAAAACATGGATACTAAGCAGGGCAGTGGGTGGATATTGAGACACAAATGGCTCAACTCCTGACCCCTCAAAGCCTCTCCAACCATCTACAAAGCTAGTCAGAAATGTAATGAAATACTCACCACTTGCCTGGATGATGCAGGCACAGAAACACAAGAATGAGGGGGTGACCTGATAGAGGTCTTTAAGATTACGAAAGGGTTTGATAGGGTAGATGTAGAGAAGATGTTTCCACTTGTGGGGGAGACCAGAACTAGGGGCCATAAATATAAGATAGTCACTAATAAATCCAATAGGGAATTCAGGAGAAACTTCTTTACCAAGAGAGTGGTTAGAATGTGGAACTAGCTACCACAAGGAGTAGTTGAGGCGAGTAGCACAGATTAATTTAAGGAGAAGCTAGATAAGCACGGGGGAGAAAGGAATATGTTGATGGGGTTAGATGAAGAAGGGTTGGAGGAGGCTCGTGTGGAGCATAAACACCAGCATGGCTCTGTTGGGCCGAATAGCCTGTTTCTGTGCTGTAAATACTTTGCAATACTTTTTAAGAAGTTCAACACCCCTTCAGAGCAAAGCATTTCACTTGATTGGTGCCGCTGCCACTAAACACAATATCCATCCACTCCACCACTGGTGCACAGTGGCTGCAGTGCACACTATTTACAGGATGTGTTGCAGCAATCAAACTTACTTGGACAGTGCCTCCCAGCACTATGACTGCCACCACCAAGAAGGACAAGAGCAGCAAGATCATGGGAACTCCACTCCACGTTCCCCTCCAAGTCACATATCATCCTGGCATGGACATATATTGTTTCTCCTTCATCATTGCTGGGTTAAAATCCTGAAATTCCTTCCTGAACACCATTGTGAGAGCACCATCACCACAAGGACTGCAGTAGTTCTAGGAGGAGGTCCATCACCACCTTCTCAGGGCAACTAGGGATGGGCAATAAATGCAACTTTGCCAGCGTTTCCCCATCCCAATAACTAATAAAATTATAAAACTACCACTGAAATGAAATCTTAGGCCCCATTTAACCTATTAGTTGCCCCCGACAGTAAGAGAACAGTCGGAGGCAGTCCTGTAAAATGAACCACCTAACACCAGTGTTATCAGAGGCACTGAAATCCTCCTTAGGCAAGAGCTTGGTCACAGGCAGGCTGAGCTCAGTCATCCGTACAGGTTGGCAATGAGATGTTGCCCTTCCTGAGCTGCAATGACCTTCCCATGGCACTGGGGAAAGGTCAGATTGACAGGAGTCATAAATGTGACTTTTTACTAACTCGGTAGCACACTTGTCCGAGTCCAAAGGTTATGGGTTTAAGCCCCATTCCAGGACAATGACTATACCATCATTGGGTCTACAGATCACAGTCAGTTGTGGATCCTAATGAGTACCTAGGAGAAGGAAATGCTGACTGCTGGGGTTTTCTACAACCTGCCAAAGTGAAGTCTTGAAGAGCTGTGTACATTGCAGGTTGCCCTACTAATCTCATTGGTGTGGCCTAGAAACCTGTCATGTACCTATATGGGTTTAGGAGAGGGGTTTTACTTAATGTGGATGTACTAATACATCCACATTGCTCAATAGTTTTACGTTGGCATTGTGGTTGAATCATTTTAAAACTAGACAATAGATAGGTCTGTGTCTGGTGCTGCCATTGCCTTTTGCTATCTGACCAAAATTTACCATGGGTTGTTTGACCATTGGCAGTGCGTTTAGTTGGTCATTAATTCTATGAAAGCCCAGAAGACTGAGCAGCATAGCTAATAAAATCAAAGGCTAGAGATCACTAGCAAGAAATCTGAAGATTCTTCCATCTATCTGCCATGTATATAAACCTGAAACTAGGCTAACAGGGGAACATTACTTTATTTTTAAAAAAGGGGAGAATAGATTACTGTTGCAGACAACAATGGCATTATACACAATATATAAAAACAATTCACTATAAAACTTAAGGTTGCCTTTTTCAGTTTTTGTTCTTAGAATTTCAAAGCAAAAGAAAATTGTAGATTTGCAGTATGTCCCCATGACAGCCAATATACCTGGGACACAGTGAATCAAAAATAAATAGGAGCCTTTATTTAGATATGCAGTAAATTCAGCAGGAGTTGGAACTGGATTCGCAGGGCCTTCAGTAAGACTTTAAAGCCAAATATGAATACTATTGAATAACAGTTAAAATGTGTATTCAGATCACACATCTGAATACTGACTGGCTGAAAAGTATTACACAAATTCAGTTGAGGATAAACAAATCCAACTTCAGGCAGCAACCAAAGGAAGGGAAGCAAAGCACAGAGGAGGAGTATACAGATATATAACCTTTGTTTGGTGAACCACTGAGCCAGACAGCAGGAGGTTCCAAGACTGTCCTGAGTTAGCTGATCTTAGCTGGGTGGCTTTTGGAATGCAACAATTCACCTTGATGCATCTGGGTTAGCGAGAGGTGGAAATAATCAGTCAGGAATGCTATCTGGATTCAACAGCGGCTAAATACACGTCATAGGATCGGGCTCAGGTACACTTCCTGTGGAATAGTCTGCTGACACTCACTGCCTAGGCTCATACATGAACAATAGTCATTTGTGGGTGAGGCATCAGAGGTGTCACTTATGGTGTCAAGAGTGGCTCAGTGGCAGCACTCACCTGAGTCAGAAGGTTGTGGGTACCAGCTCCAGTCCAGAGAATTGAGCACAAAATCTAGGCTGACACATGTGCAGTACTGCTGCTCTCGCCACATCTTGAGATCCACGCTCAACGCCATGCACCGCCACACGAACACTCTCGACCTCTCTCTTCAGCAGCACCGACGCACTCTATCGCAAAGCTGTCCGGGTCCACAGTTCCATTTCATCCTTCGACTCATCCGACGCTTCAACAAAAAACTGTTTTTCTTCCTTTCTGATGTCAAGGATCGCAAGCTTCATCAACTCTTGGACACCAACGCCTCTCCGGAACCTTCTTCCCCTTCACTTTCCTCTGACCCCATCCCTTCTTCCAATCTCACCCCCTGCCATGTTTTCACTATCCCCTCTGACCTTGCCCTCTCTGACCCCGAACGATCAGTCCCCAGCAAAGGCCTGAGCTTCATCCCCTTACGCCCCCATCTCAAATGAATTTCGAGCTCGGCACGACGCTGAGCTCTTTTTCCATCGCCTTCGTCTCCGTGCCCACTTCTTTGGCCAGGAGTCTTCCCCCCGCACAGCTGACCCTTTCTCCCACTTTCAAAATTCTCGTTCTACTTGGACCCCTCCCTCTGGCCTCTTACCCTCTCTAGATCTTTTCATTGCTAACTGCCGACGTGACTTCGGCCGTCTCAATTTCTCTGCTCCCCTCTCTCACTCCAACCTACCTCCCTCTGAACTTGCAGCACTCCGTTCTCTCCAATCCAACCCTAACATCATCATTAAACCTGCTGATAAGGGTGGTGCTGTTGTCGTTTGGCGAACTGACCTCTACCGTGCGGAAGCTGAACGCCAACTCTCCAACACCTCCTCCTACCTCTGCCTGGACCATGACCCCACTAGCAAACATCAAGCCATTGTTTCCAAGACTGTCACTGACCTCATCTCCTCTGGAGATCTTCCCTCCATGTCCGCCAACCTCAGTCCCCCAACCCCGCACAGCCCGCTTCTACCTCCTTCCCAAGATCCACAAACAGGACTGCCCTGGTAGACCCATCGTTTCAGCCTGTTCTTGCCCCACGGAACTTCTCTCTTCCTATCTCGACTCTATTTTTTCTCCCCTTGTCCAGTCTCTTCCCACCTACATTTGCGACTCTTCTGACGCCCTCCGTCACTTTAACAGTTTCCTGGCCCCAACCGTCTCCTTTTCACTATGGACGTCCAATCCCTCTACATCTCCATCCCCCACCAGAACGGCCTGAGGGTGCTCCGTTTCTTCCTTGAACAGAGGTCCAACCAGTCCCCAACCACCACCACCCTCCTCCGCCTGGCTGAACTTGTTCTCACATTGAACAACTTCTCCTCTGACTCCACTCACTTCCTCCAAATTAAAGGTGTTGCTATGGGAACCCGCATGGGCCCTAGCTATGCCTGCCTGTTCATGGGATATGTGGAACATTCTTTGTTCCAGTCCTACTCGGGTCCCCTCCCTCACCTCTTTTTTCCGGTACATCGATGACTGTATCGGTGCCGTTTCCTGCTCTCGCCCTAAACTAGAAAGTTCATTCACTTTACTTCCAATTTGCACCCTTCCCTCACCTTCACATGGTCCATCTCCGACTCTTCCCTTCCCTTCCTTGACTTCTCCGTCTCCATTTCTGGTGATCATCCACTACAAGCCCACTGACTCCCACAGCTACCTGGACCTCACTTCCTCCCACCCTGCTTCCTGTAAGGACTCTATTCCATTCTCCCAGTTTCTCCGTCTCCGCCGCGTCTGTTCCGACGATGCCACCTTCCATACCAGTGCTTCTGACATGTCTTCCTTTTTCCTCAACCGAGGATTCCCCTCTACTGTGGTTGACACAGCCCTTGACCGTGTCCGTTCCATTTCCCGCACTTCTGCTCTCACCCCTTCCCCATCCTCCCAGAACCACGATAGGGTTCCCCTTGTCCTCACCTTTCACCCCACCAGCCGCCATTCAACGGATCATCCTCCGCCATTTCCGCCACCTCCAACGTAATCCCACCACCAAACACATCTTCCCCTCACCTCCCCTTTCAGCATTCCAAAGGGACCGCTCCCTCCGCGACACCCTAGTCCACTCCTCAATCACCCCGAATAGCCCTTCTCCTTCGCCTGGCACCTTCCGGTGCAAGCGCAGGAGATGCAGCACATGCCCTTATACCTCCTCCCTTCCCACTGTCCAGAGCCCCAAACACCCCTTCCAGGTGAAACAGCGATTTACTTGTACTTCTTGCAATTTAATATACTGCATTCGCTGCTCACGATGCGGTCTCCTCTACATTGGGGAAACCAAACGCAGATTGGGTGATCGCTTTGAGGAACACCTCTGTTCAGTCTGTAAGGGTGACCCTGAGCTTCCGGTCGCCTGTCACTTTAATTCTCCGCTTCACTCCCACTCTGATCTCTCTGTCCTCGGCCTATTACATTGTTCCAATGAAGCTCAACGTAAGCTCGAGGAACAGCACCTCATCTTTCGATTAGACACTTTACAGCCTTCCGGACTCAACATCGAGTTCAACAATTTCAGACAATAACCCCATCCCCCATTTTTTATGCTGTATGATTTTGCCATTCCCATTTGCAACATTTTATCTTTCCTGCCTCTTACATAAGCACAGTACAGGAAACTCTTTATTAACCGGCACCCAAATATCCGGAAATCTCTCTTAACCGGCAAAATTCTTGAGTAGGTAACCGGGGTTTTCCTTCATCTTTCGTTTAAGATTAACTTTAAAAAAAAACCCGAGGCGTTTGCCTTGTATCGGAGCGTGTAGATTGGGAGGGGAATGCGCAGCCCGGGTAGGCAGCGGACACGACAGATGGTCAGCTGGCGGTCCCCGGGGAGACGGAGCTCCGAATGCAGGCGCATGTCAATGTGTACGGGGCTCTCGTACGTTGGTAGATATAACTCTCCGTTATCCGGACTTTTTGATAAACCGGCACCACGCCGGTCCCGTCGGTGCCGGTTAATAAAGAGTTTCCTGTATGTTCTTTCTATTCCTTCCTCCCCTCCTAAACCCCACCGCCCCCCCCCAGTCTGCCCCCTCAGGACATAAACGATCCCACAGCACTATTCGAAGAGCAGGGGAGTACTCCCCAGTGTCCTGGCCAATATTTATCCCTCAACCAACATCACTAAAATAGATTATCTGGTCATTATCACATCACTGTTTATGGGATCTTGCTATATGCAAAATTGTCTGCTGGGTTTCCTACATTACAATAGTGATTACACTTCAAAAGTACTTCATTTGCTGTGAAACATTTTGGGACATCCCAATATCATAAAAGACTCTATATGAATGCAAGTCTTCCTTTCTTTTATGGCACTGTAGCCCAAGAAAAGTCACAAGGGGAAGAAAAAAATGCAAATATTGGGGACTGAATGGTACAGTGGTTTTACATATTTATTTTCTTCCCATTAGAATCCAGTCTCCTCTGATGGGATGGAAGTCACCTATTAGCTCCAGACACTACAGAATTCTACTGAGGCCAACACAGTATTAGTGGAAAGCTGGAGTGAGATTTAATTATGGAGAAAATAAGTTCTTGAAGCCTTTGTATACTGCATTATATTGATATATTCAAGGGACATGAAAAAGAACAACCCACCAACTGTAAATGTTCTTCAGAACACAGCAAGGCTGCTTCTCTGGTTTGCTTTAAATGATTCCTTGGCAGATGGCGACTACCAATCTCCCTAAATCAAATAAGGATGACCAAGTAGTTGATTAAGTATTTCAAGTTTGCTCTGGCAAATTTAATGGAAGTATCTGGCCACAGGCATATTAAACAAAAGAATGGTTTATACACTGTAAACTGAAGAGCCCGCCCCTGTGGCGCGATCATCTTGGAACTATGCCAGTGTAAGGAACCGCAGCTGTGCATTCCCAACCAGTGGATGTGGCGTATTTGGACTTTCAGAAGGCTTTCGATAAGGTCCCGCATAAGAGATTGGTGTGCAAAGTTAAAGCACACGGGATTGGGGTTAAGGTACTGTCTTGGATAGAGAACTGGTTGGCAGACAGGAAGCAAAGAGTTGGAATAAACGGATCTTTTTCCGAGTGGCAGGCAGTGACTAGTGGGGTACCGCAGGGATCGGTGCTAGGACCCCAGTTATTCATAATACATATTAATGACCTAGGCAAGGGAACTAGATGTAATATCTCCAAGTTTGCAGACGACACAAACTGGGTGGGCGTGTGTGCTGTGAGGAGGATGCAGAGAAACTCCAGTATGATTTGGACAGGTTGGGTGATTGGGCAGATGCATGGCAAATGCAGTATAATGTGGATAAATACGAGGTTATCCACTTTGGTGGCAAAAACAGGAAGACAGATTATTATCTGAACAGCAATAGATTGGGAAAAGAGGAAGTGCAACGAGACCTGGGTGTCCTTGTGCACCAGTCGCTGAAGGTAAGCATGCAGGTGCAGCAGGCGGTTAAGAAGGCAAATGGTATGTTGGCCTTCATAGCGAGAGGATTCGAGTACAGGAGCAAGGATGTCTTGCTGCAGTTGTACAGGGCCTTGGTGAGACCACACCTTGAGTATTGTGTGCAGTTTTGGTCACCTTATCTGAGGAAGGATGTTCTTGCCATGGAGGGAGTGCAGCGAAGATTCACCAGACCGATACCTGGGATGGCAGGAATGACGTATGAGGAGAGATTGGGTCGATTAGGCTTATATTCGCTAGAGTTTAGAAGAATGAGAGGGGATCTCATTGAAACTTATAAAATTCTAACAGGACTAGACAGACTAGATGCAGGAAGGATGTTCCCGATGGCGGGGGAGTCCAGAACCAGGAGTCACAGTCTAAGGATAAGGGGTAAGCCATTTAGGTCAGAGATGAGGAGGAATTTCTTCACCCAGAGAGTGGTGAACCTGTGGAATTCTCTACCACACAAGGCAGTTGAGGCCAATTCATTAAATATATTCAAGAAGGAGTTAGATATATTTCTTAAGGCTAAAGGGATCAAGGGATATGGGGAGAAATCAGGGACAGGGTACTGAATTTGGATGATCAGCCATGATCTCATTAAATGGCGGAACAGGCTTGAGGGGCCGAATGGCCTACTCCTGCTCCTATCTTCTATGTTTCTCATCATTTCCCCTACGCACCCAAGACCAGTCAGATACAATTTCTCAGAATATGTGGCACAGGGGCAAGTACATATACACCCACTACAGCCTTGGTTACTGGGCCTTAAATGATCAAGGCAAAAATTGACCCAATTTGTGGGCAAAGATTGACCCAATCTGTGGGCACAGATTTTTAAATTTAAAAGAAAAAGCATATTCAAAAGATATCCCCTGAATAGGAATGGTGGTTAACGGAAAGTTTTCAACACAATGCGTCACATCTTAAAATTCATTTATCGCCATTAGAGACAGCAAGTCTTTCACTACTTAGAGAAAAGACAAGGAAGCAGTGCAGGAAAGAAATTGGGCTAAGGATAACCAGATTGTGTCATGAAGGGACAGAGCGTACAAACAAAAGAGTGCACTAACAAATAGGGTCCGGCTAAGAAAAAATGGTAAGACAAATAGGGCCATAGTACAAAAGAATGTTAAGATGTCTAAAAATGTTCAAAAGACAAATCTAAAGGCACTGTATCTGAATGCACGAAGCATTCGTAATAAGGTAGACGAATCAACAGCGCAAATAGATGAAAACGGATACAATATATTGCGATTACGGAGACATGGCTGCAGGGTGACCAAGGCTGGGAGCTGAATATCCAAGGACATTCGATATTTAGGAAGGACAGGCAAAAAGGAAAAGGAGGTGGGGTGGTGCTGTTAGTAAAGGATGAAATCAGAACAATAGTGAGAAAGGATATTGGCTCAGAAAATCAAGATGTAGAATCAGTCTGGGTGGAGCTAAGAAGCACCAAGGGGCAGAAAACATTGGTGGGAGTTGTATATAGGCCTCCAAACAGTAGTGGTAATGTAGGGGACGGCATCAAACAGCAAATTAGAGATGCATGTAACAAGGGTACTACAGTAATCATGGGTGACTTTAATCTACATGTAGACTGGCCAAACCAAATCAGCAATAATACTGTGGAGGATGAATTCCTGGAGTGTGTACGAGATGGGTTTTTAGACCAGTACGTTGAGGAGCCAACTAGGGAATAGGCTATCCTAGATTGGGTATTGTGCAATGAGAAGGGGTTAATTAATAATCTTGTTGTGCGGGATCCTTTAGGGAAGAGTGACCATAACATGATAGAATTCTTCATTAAGATGGAAAGTGAAGTAGTCCAATCTGAAACTAGGGTCCTAAATCTAAACAAAGGAAACTACAAAGGTATGAGGAGGGAGTTGGCTATGATAGATTGGGGAGCTTCATTAAAAGGCATGACGGTGGATAGGCAATGGCTAACATTTAAGGAACGAATGCATGAATTGCAACAGTTATACATTCCTTTCTGGCGCAAAAACACAAAAGGAAAAGCGGCCCAACCATGGCTAACAAAAGAAATTAAGGATAGTATTAGATCCAAAGAGGAGTCATATAAAGTTGCCAGAAAAAGTAGCAAGCCTGAGGATTGGGAGCAGTTTAGAATTCAGCAAAAAAGGACCAAGAGATTGATTAAGAGGGGAAAAATAGAATGAGAGTAAACTTGCAAGGAACATAAAAGCAGATTGTAAAAGCTTCTACAAGTATGTAAAAAGAAAAAGATTAGTGAAGACAAATGTTGGTCCCTTACAGTCAGAAACGGGAGAATTTATAATGGGGAACAAGGAAATGGCAGAGCAATTAAACAAATACTTTGGTTCTGTCTTCACGGAAGAGGACACAAATAACTTCCCAGAAATGCTAAGGAACCAAGGGTCTAGTGAGAAGGAGGAATTAAAGGAAATTAGTATTAGTAAAAAAAAAAGTGCTGGAGAAATTAATGGGACTGAAAGCTGATAAATCTCCAGGGCCTGATAATCTGCATCCCAGAGTACTAAAAGAGGTAGCCATGGAAACAGTGGCTGCATTGGTTGTCATCTTCCAAAATTCTATAGATTATGGAACAGTTCCTGCAGATTAGAGGGTGGCAAATGTAACCCCACTATTTAAAAAAGGGAGAGAGAAAACAGGGAACTACAGCCTAACGTCAGTAGTAGGGAAAATGCTAGAGTCTATTATAAAGGATGTGATAACAGGACACTTAGAAAATATCAACGGGATTAGACAAAGTCAACATGGATTTATGAACGGGAAATCGTGTTTGACAAACCTACTGGAGTTTTTTGAGGATTTAACTGGTAGAATAGATAAGGGAGAACCAGTGGATGCGGTGTATTTGGGTTTTCAGAAGGCCTTTGCTAAAGTCCCACATAAAAGAGGCTAGTGTACAAAATTAAAGCACATGGGATTGGGGGTAATATACTGGCATGGATTGAAAATTGGTTAACAGACAGGAAACCGAGTAGCAATAAATGGGTCTTTTTCGGGGTGGCAGGCGGTGACCAGTGGGGTACCGCAGGGATCAGTGCTTGGGCCCCAGCTATTCACAATATATATATCAATGACTTGGATGAGGGAACCAAATGTAATATTTCCAAGTTTGCTGACGACACAAAACTAGGTGGGATTGTGAGTTGTGAGGAGGATACAAAGAGGCTTCAAGGCAATTTAGACAAGTTGAGTGAGTGGGCAAATACATGGCAGATGCACTATAACATGGGTAAATGTGAGTTATCCACTTCGGTAGGAAAAACAGAAAGGCAGAGTATTATTTAAATGGTGATAGATTGGGAAATGTTGATGTACAAAGGGACCTGGGTGTTCTTGTACCCCAGTCACTGAAAGCAAACATGCAGGTGCAGCAAGCAGTTAGGAAGGCAAATGGTATATTGGCCTTCATTGCAAGAGGATTTGAGTAGAGGAGCAAGGATGTCTTACTACAGTTATACAGGGCCTTGGTGAGACCACACTTGGAGTACTGTGTGCAGTGTTGGTCTCCTTACCTAAGAAAGGATATACTTGCCATAGAGGGAGTGCAGCGAAGGTTCACCAGACTGATTCCTGGGATGGCAGGACTGTCATATGAGGAGAGATTGGGTCGACTCGGCCTGTATTCACTAGAGTTTAGAAGAATGAGAGGGGATCTCATTGAAACGTATAAAATTCTGACAGGGCTAGACAGACTGGATGCAGGGAGGATGTTTCCCCTGGCTGGGGGTCTAGAACGAGGGGTCACAGTCTCAGGATACGGGGTAGGACATTTAGGACTGAGATGAGGAGAAACTTCTTCACCCAGAGGGTGGTGAACCTGTGGAATTCTCTGCCACAGAAGGCTGTGGAGGCCAAGTCACTGACTATATTTAAGAAGGAGATAGATAGATTTCTAGACGCCAAAGGCGTCAAGGGGTATGGGGAGAGAGTGGGAATATGGTATTGAGATAGAGGATCAGCCATGATCATATTGAATGGCGGAACAGGCTCGAAGGGCCGAATGGCCTACTCCTGCTCCTATTTTTCTATGTTTCTAAAATTCTTTAGAAAGCTGATATTTCCTAAGATAAGAAATGCTTGGAAAAGATTATCCCAGTTCCGAACATTAAATGCATGAAAAATAACTCATGGGTAGACAGTTGGAATAAATTCTGTTAAATTTGATGTGCAAGATGCCAGAAGCACCAAACCTTGAAATTCAGCTTTCATCCTGACTAGTTTTACACATCTTCCTTCTCCAGCACATCAAAGACAGCCATAGTACAGCCCTGATCTTGATGTTCTATCTCCCACATGCTACTCCCCAATGTACCACGCCTTTGTAGACATCTATACAGACCTTCACTAATACGTACTGAGTAACAGAAAGTAAAACAATCCTGCAATCATAAGAATGATACAGCACAGAAGGAGGCCATTCAGCCCATTGTGCCTGTGTTGGCTCTTTGAAAGAGCTATCCAATTAGTCCCATTCCCCCACTCTTTCCACGTAGCCCGATTCTCTATGCAATGCAGGTATGTAAAAGAACGGTCATCATGAGTATCACATTGTGGAAGAAAAATCCTTTATTTCTGTCTTTGGTGGCACGAGGGAAACCATCAAAGAGCAATTACTGAGGCCCTATATGATGAGGGAACAGAATATCAGCATAGAGTGTCATTACCCTGATGGGACTTCTGGCACAACTGTGCATGTTAATCGAGCAACCTCGCATTGTCGGGTTCAATAACTTTTCCAAGGCAGGTGATCTGTGCTCACTATTTAAACAATACTGGTCACTATATTTATTTTTGAAAAAAGACAAAAGGAGGTTAATTATTATTCTTTGTCCTTTTTCCTACATGAGATATCTAATCTTGTTTTCTCTGTATTGAGCCACAAATCCAAATGATCCATCAGAAAAAGATGGGAAATATTCAAATACAAGTGTAGTGATTACATTACTGGACTAGTAATCCAGAGATCGTGAATTCAAATCCCACCGTGGCAGTTTGAGAATTTTAATTCATTTTATAAAAATTGGGGTGGGGGGGGGGCGGGGAGCTGATATCAGGAAAAGTGACCATGAAGCTGTCGGATTTTCACAAAAACCCTAGTTCATGAATGTCCTTTAGGGAAGGAAACCTGCCGTTCTTACTCCGGTCTGGCCTATATATAACTCCAGTCCCACGCCAACGCTAGCTGTCCTATGAAGTGGCCAGACAAGCCATTCAGTTGTTTCCACCACTGTACCACATGGACTACAGCGGTTCAAGAAGGCAGCCCATCACCACCTTCTCAGGGCAACTAGGGATGGGCAATGCCAGCCTTGCCAGCGATGCCCACATCGCGATTATGGAATAATAAAAAAATATAGAACCAGTCATAAGACATTGGTTTTCTCCCATGACACTTCCCACAGAAAGCTCCGAGCAACATAAGAACAGGAGTAGGCCATTCAGCAACTCAAGCCTGTTCTGCCATTTAATTAGATCATGGCTGATCTGAATCTGAAATCCATCTGCCCACCTTGGTTCCGTAACCCTCAATACCCTTGCCAAATAAAATCCAACAATCTCAATTTTGACCCTCAGTCTCAGCAGCTTTTTTTTTGGGGGGGGGGGGGAATTTTCCAGATTTCCACTACCCTGTGTGAAGAAGTGCTTTATGACATCATCCCTGAACAGCCTAGCTCTAATTTTAAGGTTATGACCCCTTGTTCTGGACTCACCCACCAAAGGAAATAGTTTCGCTCTATCTACCCTATCAACTCATTTGATCATCTTAAACACCTCAATTAGATCATCCCTTAATCTTCTGTATTACGTATCACAAGCCTGGTCTATGCAACCTGTCTTCAATTTAACCCTTTTAGCCCCAGTATCATTCTGGTGAATCTGGGCTGCACCTCCTCCAAAGCCAATACATCCTTCTTGAGGTGCGGTGGCCAGAACTGAATGTAGTACGACAGATGAGGTATAACCAGAGCTCTGTACAACTGTAACATAACTTCCGCCCCTCTTGAGATAAAGGCCAACATTACATTAGCCTTTTAAATTATTTTTTGTACCTGTCCACTAGCTTTTAGTGACCTCCCACCCCAAATCTCTGCTCATCCACAGTTGCTAGCTTCTCGCCATTTCGAAAATACTCTGATCTTGGTTAGCATGTTATCTGGGAGAGCCAACCAGTCAAGACAAGGAATATTATAAAGAAAATTATAGTCTGGGACAAGTTAACCAGAAATATTCTCACATCTCCTGGTGGAACCAGGACAGGCCAAAGCCAAGTTGGCTGCCTCAGGATGGTGAACACTGATGCAAGAACCAGGATATTTTTTAATTTTTTTTTAAACTGGTGTCAAAGCTCCAAATGGGTGCAATTTTTATTCCTGAGTTTGTTACTGAAAAAATGGCATCAAGCTTTAGAGTAAAAGACAGCAATTTCATCTGTAAATTAGAACAGGACCAAAAAACTGGTAAGTTTATAATTTAAAAATTAATGTTTGCAGATGGCATATTGACATTCAATTGTAAAATTTTACTAAAATAACACTGCCAACAGTCAAGGCATTATACAAAATAAAAACGAGGTCAACATGCAATGACAAGGAAAGTCTGAGTTCCAGCATTCCTGCTGTACAATTATTGTAAACCGGTTCATGGCTTAATCAATGAACTCATCCAGGGTAATAACTAACTTAATTCCAAGCAGCTATACAAACATAAACTACAAAAGTCTTTCACCAAAAAAATGCATTCACGCAGCACTGTTTAGTATGATGACAAGCTAATAAGGTGGTATTATCTTCTCTTTCCATTAGTGTCCCAGCATACTGTTATCACATTATACTCTTATTACTCTAAAGTTCCATTTACTATTATTAACCACTCCACAAACCTATTGACATGACAGGTCTACATAGAATAATGCAACCCACACTGGGTGGCTCAACATTGTTCAAAAGGGTCCCTACCCACATCTCCACTCATCCATCACAACCTCAAAGTCATAAAGGTATTAAAAGGTCCCTCAGTCAGGAATGCTGGTACACTCCAGGTCAGAATGCACAGACTGGCAATTCTTTTTCAATACTGGCTTTCTAAACATTTTAATTAGTGGCTCCAGTCAGTGCCATCTTTCACAAAAAAAATCTTTCATAAATCTGCCTTACACCTTGTCAACAAGGATATGCAGCAGATAGGACTGACAATCCTCAGTGAGGAAGCCTGGATATCCACTTCTTAAAGTGTCAACCAAAAGCAAGCGATTGCGTTACTGCTGGGAAAGCGACAAGGAATTCCACTTGAAAGGCCCAGGTGGGACATGGGGAGGGGCAGAAACTGCAAACCCCAACACTGGCTGTGACAAGCTATGCATGCACATCTAGAAAACACCATGTTAGAGCAAAATGCAAGAAACAGACTGCATGTGCGGCTACACATCCACAATTTTTGTATAAGGGAAACTTTTGTGATTGCAACTGAAGAGTGCTTTATGAAAAGTATAGAAATGCATTGTATATCGAATGTGATAAATGAAAAACCTGAACATGAGAACCCCCTCAAAATGATTGATTCCTCACAGCAAGCCTCCCAACTTTAGCTAAACAAACTTGTTCCAGACTCTGCTGTGCAAGCAGTTTCGTACTAAAGTGGGGCATACCTTAGCAGTTGATACGAACCATTAGCATTAATGCATTGCTAGATTGGTCAGTGATTTGAGTACTTTAGGTAGAGGAGATTTCAGCATTTTTTTTCCTCGCAGCTTACTCAAACAAGCATTTTTCCTCTGGAAAATAAGTTCTCCTTGCCAAAACTCTCTGTATCAGCAGCACAGTTGAAGTCGCGACATTATTTTTTAAAAGCTCTAGATTTTATCAGTAGGTACTTAAAATTCTGGTATCAGCCAAAAAAAATGTTTAAACCCAAGTATTTCTTCCACTTCGGCAGCCTCCTGTAGTAGCATTTTATATAGCATAAACCTAGCCTCAATGTATCAGCATTTTAACACATTATTTATATTATATTCTCTAATTTTAGAATTACTTAACTGCTACATTGTTCCCACAGCAGCCCCTTCTGCCAACAACCACCCCAGAGGAAATTACAAGCGCAGTGATAAAGCATCACTTCAGAAATGAATGACCTTCCCAGGACTATCTGAACACCCTTTCCCAAAGTACACAGACTCGTGCTACTGAGCAACTTCCAAAGGGAACCAAACAGGCAGTGAAAACAGAAAGATTAATTGCCAAAATTATTTTGAGTTGGTAAATCTCTAGCATTGCCCTTACAATAATGTGTGCTACCACAAAGAGAACTTGGATCAGCTGTGTGTTTAAAAAAGTGAGAATCAGACAAAAAAATTGTGGTTTTTTTTTTTTACTGCTTTTTCAGATTTATAGGCAAACATGTTACTTTGAAAAATGGCCCACTAAAATGTTTCCAATTACAAAATTAAAAAATAAATTTGCCCAGAATATACTCCATCGGCTATGTAAAGTCCTCCTTCACTGAAACTGTGCTAACCAAATAAAGATATGAAAACCTGCTAAGTTTTCAGTAATTCTGCAAGTTTGGTTTTATTGGGATGTGTTGGAAGGGGGGGGGGGAAAAAGAGAGGGGAAACTATAATTACAGTAATTCCTGCAGAAGTGTCCCATAAACACTGATGCAACAGTTTTGCCACAAAGTGCTGGGAAACAGGTTCATGCGCCCCACTCTGCCCCTCGCATGGAACGTTTCCAATCTCAGCTATGCTATCAACAAAGGTACCAACAGAACATGCATTTCTCCACAAAGAGCCTCCTCCAAGGCTGGATGTCATACAAGCAACCTAGCAACAGAGGCAGTGGTTGGATCAAAAGTGGTGGCGGAGAGGTAGAGTTGGGCACCATCAGTGTACATGTGGAAGACGACCGCACGTCCACAGAAGATATGACCAAGGGACAGCACATAGATGAAGAAAGGAAGGAGCCACGAATAGATCCTGGGAAACTCTGGAAGTAATTTTATGGGGGTAGAAAGAGAAGGCATTGCTGGGAGATATTCTGGCTACAACTGTACAGATAAGAGTGAAACCAAGCGAGGAGAGTCCCAATGAATTGGACAATGGAAGATTATGTGGTCAACCATGTCAAAATGCTGCACAGATGTCAGGGAGGGGTAATACACTACAGTCACAGTCAAAGATGATGCCATTTTTGACTTTGGTATAGCTAGCTATATTTTGGTAAATATTTCAGCTCACAGCAAAGGATGTCGATTTTTGACACAATTCTTTTCTAGCTCTTAGTATCCAGGGTTGCCATCACATTCTCTTGAATGAGCTACAGCACAGTCGAAGTAAAATTCTCCCCACACTCTCTCATGGCTGAAACAGCCAAATAATGTGGGGTTTTGCGGTGCGAACCCACTAGGTAATGGACTGAGGCTGTCCAAACTCACCTCAAAATCACTACCAAACTGCTAGTCTTAAAAATAAGGTTCTCAAAGCGCAGCCGGGTAATTTGGAAAAGGGTTAGACTCGAGCAGTTTGTCAGTTCTCAGTAGGACCAACAGCAGGAGTGCAAGTAATTCCATTCTAGGTAAAGAGGCAAAGTAACAATGTCTAACCCTATCTAATCATGCTGCGTGCTGACTGATCATATACTGTGCTGACAGCACTCAAGAGTCCTGCAGCCCACAATATGCTACCCAGGAGAATAAACAGTAGCCAATTTTAAAATTAGAACATAGAGAGATAATGAACACAAAACTAGTCTCTAAAACCATTAAATTGTGTTATTTTACTCAGGTATACAGACTGACATTTCAAGTACACATGTACAATGAACAATAACATCGGGGGTTTTTTTTGGGGGGGGGGGGGGGGGGAGAAAGAGAGGAGGAGGACATTCTATTGAAACCGTACTTCAATATGCAAATGTATGGTGGCCCTTCAATAAATCAACTACACAATTTTAAGAAATTCTGTTGGTTTACCAAACTTGCTAAATTGTCAGTTTAGATTCAGGGATATGGCATTGGCAATAAAGTAGAAGAGGAGTACAAGAGGTTGGCTGAGCAGCACATCACATGACAAATCAGGCAAGAGTTGGCTTAAATGGCTTTTTTCATCCCTGCTTTCTTAGGGACTAGAACTAACAGTATAAAACAATGCCGTATTATTAAAAAGATTTAAATTAGGTTGACCCCATGTAAGTAGGATAGAAATGTTTCCTCAAAAGGCAAATGCACATCTCATTAAAAGGATTTTTTTTATCAGTAATACATCTTTGTCAATGTGCCAATTACAGTAAAACCTGTTTTGTTGCTTACAGCTATCTTTATTAGCCAATTACATTATAAAAATGACTCACATATAGTGCATCAATCTGCCTTCAGAAGACAAGGTGTTTTCCCGCTTTCATAAAATAACACCATTTAGACATTCCATACACACTAACGGTTCTCGCACATCAAAATGTAATTCCCAACTAATTTAGGACAACATTTACAATCACAATGCAACAATGTGAAACCACCTGACTCCTGAGAAACACCCCTCTCAAATATCTCCAACAACTATATAAAAGATAGGCCTAAAACAAGCTGAACAATTATGGAAAAGCCCCTGGATAACATTTTGGAAGAAGTTTGTAAGCAG
Source organism: Squalus acanthias (assembly GCA_030390025.1). Lineage (NCBI taxonomy): Eukaryota > Metazoa > Chordata > Chondrichthyes > Squaliformes > Squalidae > Squalus > Squalus acanthias. The sequence goes on from CM059433.1 coordinate 134,097,185, forward strand.
TCAGGAGGTTCTTACCCTTAATTCTGATAACTTGGCCTCTATTCCATAGCAGATATATCTTGAATATGTGATCTATTGCATGGTATACAACCAGACTACAGTGCCAGCTTAGCTCAGTGGTAATACTCTTGGCTCAGTGGTAGCATTCTTGCCACCAAGTCAGAAGGTTGTGTGTTCAAGCGCCTCTCCAGGATGCAAGCATGTAACCAAAGCTGACACTCCAGTGCAGTACTGCAACAGTATTGCATTGTCAGCGGTGCCATCCATCAGATGAGATGTTAAACCAAGATTTTCCCTGCCTGTGCAGGTAGACATGATACTATTCGAAGAAATACGTGTCCTGGCCAATGTTTCTCCTTCAACCAATACCACCAAAAACATGGCCATCCATCTCACTGCAGTTGTTTGTTGGACCTTGCTGTGCAAAATTTGGCCAACATTCTTACCTACATAACAGTGAATTAATTGCCAAAGTAATTAATTGGTTGTAAAGCATTTTTGTCTCTCTTTTAATCACAGAATCTCAGAAAGCTTAAATCTATTATAATAACACGTTCAATAGTGTGCGAGAAGTGCAGAGTGTACTGTGTAGTCTGGCTAGTGTGATAGGGTGGAGGGGTCTCAACCTCATTTTATTGTGATTAGCCAATTGATAAATCTGCTCAAAATACAGTTTGCTATTTTAGACATTCCCTTGTAACATCCTAAATAAATCCCAACATCACTGTTCAAATAGCATGGTAAAGTCCTATTTATAAATAAAACTACTTGCATTTATAAAAATGCAAAAATTGGAGAGTTATGTGAAATGCAATCTGAACAGCGGTGATGCATAAGCATACCAGCAGTACTGAAGAGCAATGAGGATTTCAGTCAGCACTACCAGAAACATACCCAATATGTAGTTATAGTTTTGTGACACTTATATCGCAACTTATCATGTTGAAACATCTCGAAGGTCTTCATACAATAAATTTACTTTTGAAATGTAGTAACTTATGTAGGCAAATTTCTGTTCAAGCTATACAGTTCAACCAGCAGGATCAGCCATGACAACCACTAGCAAAACTAAAATCAGACAACCTGAACCATGTTTGTATACCTCATGCAGAGCAACATACTCTGGAGTGTATTCCAAAGTGGTAACATGTTTCAGAACTGAAATAACAGCAAACAGCAGCTTGAGCTCTGCTCTCAATCTTTATTACATCACCTCAGCCCCTTTAACATAGTAGTCAGGGAACACACTGCAGGTTATCATGCAAAGAGGGAATACTATTCACCTGCAACATCAAGTGAAATTAAACCTGCAGTATTTCAGTTCAAATCACATGTTTCAACCATTGGGTCCCTCCTTCTTCTATGAATTAACAGTGACTGCACTTCAAAAGTAACTCATTGGTTGTGAAGTGCTTTGGGACATCCTGGGACATGAAAAGGTACTAACTAAATATAAGCGCTTTCATTTTGCAGCTTTCTGCCAAATATAACCAAAAATATAAAGACCAGAAGAAATTACCCCATAAACCCAATCTGCATTATATAGGACAGTACAAATAAACCACATCTTGAAGTTTAGACATTAAAATACCACTTCAAGCAAGCAGTGTATGACATCATATAAACCCCCACTATGCATTACTTCCTTGTTATACACTGCAGCTTTTGTGTTGTATATTACATCCGACACACCTTCCACAGAAAAACAATGGGAGTGGGAAACTGCAGGAAAAATGCCTCTAGCGCAGGAAATTCACAGTTTTTCAAAGTGACATCAAAATTAAGCATCTCTAGGACCTTAAATCAACCGACTGCTAAACTAAAAACAGAACTTAAAAACGTCAACTAAAGCTAATTTACTAAAACAGGAAGCAATTATAAAAGACACTGACCACACAAATTTCCAGACTTTAGACAGAGCGTGAAAGGAACTTGCTACACTAGTTAAAACCACAATTCTAACCATCGCCACCTCCCCCATAGAATCATTTCAACATGCAAGGATCGAGGGGTGGCTGGAGGAGGGTGGGAAAGAGCTAAAAGTATGCCATCACGTTGCAGGTTTCTCTTAGGGCACTGGTTGCAGATCAAAAATTGCATGTTCCCTCCTTCTAGACTTCTCGAAGAAACAAACTTCACAAATCAATCTTTCATGGACAAACCATAATAGGTATATATTTTATAAAAACTCGCAACTGTGACTGAGTTATGAATATAAATAGGGTCAGTAACAAAGCATGAAATTTGATAATTAGGGCGTACGTGTGCACTCAATGTTAAAACATTGGAACCAAATTACAACTTTATATTGATTACAGTAAGGTGTCAGTGTATGATTTAGTACATTTGTAGACATTCTCAGCTAGCTAATAAGCATTAAAATCAGTTTAGTGCCTTGCATTAGCATTGCAATCTTTATATATCACATCCAGCTGAGCCACAATGCTGCTGCCAAATAAATTTTAAACGCCCAACATAAACCCCACTCAAATTCTTGGGGGGGGAGCAAACATAACTGAAGAACAAGAAGCAATAGAAACATTCATGCTCTCATCTGCAGTATACATAAAATAAAAACTACACTTCACTGCCTTATTTGAAGAAAACGTTAAAAGACTGTAATTTGCAACACAGTACATCTGGACACAAGTAAAGAAAAACTACTATAAACAGCAAACAGTCTTTCAGCCACCCTATAATTAAGGTTCAGCTGTCCTTTAAGATGACAACTGGTAAATTCCCACTCATACAGATCTTATAACCCCACCACTTACTGCTGTGTATCCTCCCCACATTAATCAGTTTAAAATACTGCTGGCAGCTACATCACCATCTTTGGGCAGCAGACATTTTGGAAGAATAGCCAACTGCCACCTTAGGCATTAATCCCGAGAACTAGGAGAATGTTTGCCTCATATGCCTATATATAGGTACCAAAGTTGTGCCCGAATCCATACACTGCACATAAACTGTGTGAAGCCTTTGCAGGATCACTACTGCACATAATCCTCTATCATCTCTGCAAAAGCCCCTTTATATACACACATATTACCCATCAATGCATGTAAAGCAAATGGGTAATGAGCAGAACACATTTGCAGTTTTGATATTACCACGCTCACCCACATTCAAAATATTACCCAATTTTCTAATTGAACACCGCATCAGAAACATTTAAAATGACTTGTACCAGACGCTTTTACGTTTTCAGATGATAAACTTGAGCACCACACATCCAGTGGTAAACCAACTGTATTTTATATATATATTATATATATATGCCTCTCTTGTACCCACTGTAAATCTGTATAAAGTGTTGACTCTAATTATATAAAAGGATTGCAGAGAAGCTATAGTGCATCGCAAGAGCAGTAATACAGCGAGAAGCTGAAATGTCAAACTATAAAGGGAGCTGGTTGAGTGGTTCATTAATGCCAGCTGAACACCAAGGTAGTACCTCCTTTAAAATGCATTACAGACACCAATCGAGGGGAGGGAGGAGGAGGAGGAGTTAGATGGTGTTCATGTGGAGGAGGGAAGAGGGACATTTTTCTTTTTTGTCACTGCACATTATGGCCAACAGTGACAGACCATTTAATGTGATCAAATCATATGATTAGAACCGGAATTTGACTTAATTGCATGTTGCATCTGAATATAATGTATGTTAAAAATTTCTATGCCTCATGTCAAATAACCCACTTCCCAAATTATCAACCCGTTCAGCAGGTCCACTTATGCCAATGTCATGCCGCCTAACAATAATCGATAACAGGAGCATGCAACATGTATCCAGATTGGCAGAAGGCACCAACTCAACCATTTATATGCACAGATTTATCAAGCAACATATAGCACAGGAGGTAGACATTCAGCCCATCATGTCTGTACTGATAGCTCTTCAACTGGAGCTACCTGCTCTACTTCAATTTCCCTGTCCTTTTCTTGTATCCTTTAATATTCTTCCTTTTCAAATGTTTACCTAATTCTCTTTTAAATTACCTTATACACTCTGCCTCACTAGCTATTTGCGATGAAGCACTCTACGTTTTAATAACCCTCCGTGTGAAATCATTTTTTATCATTTCCTCCTCAGGATAGCATTTGCCCTTGTTGCTGATTCCAGCGGAACTATCACTATTTACCCTCTCAAAACATTTATAATTTTGAAAACCTCCATTAGATCCTCTGCTTAAACTTTTTCTGTTCCAATAAAAACAAAATTTTTACACCTTTCTTCATAATTATATTCTAAAATTTCTGGTATCATTCCAGTGAATCATTACTGTACACTCTACATGGCTCGAATGTCCTTCCTAGCCCAGAACTGCCCAGAAATTCTCTCTCATTACAACAGTGACTACACTCCAAAAGTACTTCATTGGCTGTAAAGCGCTTTGAGACACCCGGTGGTCATGAAAGGCGCGATAGAAATGCAAGTCTGTCTTTCTTTCATCAATCTAACTTGGATATTTATCTTAAAATAGGTCATGCAGATGCTATGCTACAATAAAAGAACCAGACCACCACAAAAGGTTAAAGCTAGTTACAAACTGCGTTAAAATGTTTAATAGGGCTATAAATTCTTGGGCACTCCACGTACTTTTTTCCTCAACTGTCTCCAAGGTTGCAGGGCATAATAGTGAAGAAAACACCTTGAGGGCGTTCTGGTCAAGTATGACTCACTGCATACTTTATCAATACCATTTCTAACCGAATTGTCTCCCTAGCATTTTCGAGGAAACGGAGTATCATTTCACTTTGCAACCCAGCTCCAGCTGTCACAGTAAACAATTATCTGTCACATCATCAATTGGAACTATATAACGTACAGATAGATGCAGCATTCCCCCGTCAGTCTGCAGACCAAGAACATCGTAATGTCCTATAGAAAAAACGAGATGCTACAAGGCTGGATAATGACTGCTCAAAATTTACCATCATTTCTAATATTTCATGGAAGGGGGAAATTGCAAACATATTTTTGCTACAATGTGGCACTTTTCAGCTACAATCTACCCTTAAAAGAGGATCCCACAGCAAATAAAGCAGCACTGAATCTCTCTAAAAACAATCTGCAGTCTTCGTGATGCTCTAGGATTTGAAAAAATAAAAGCCTCAACTGTGTTTATTACCCGACCATTAGAACACAGCAAACACACGGACGCAATTCGATTTCATTCCCAAAGTGATGTTTATTTAGAATAAAATCTATGAATGGATTGCTACTAACTTAAAACGAAAAATATCCAAAAGAACTGCAGTCCGAACACACGTTAGCAGCAGGCCTGCATGGAAGGTTCGTGTCTGCGATTTCCCCTCCATGCATTTTGCTGGATTTGCAACACTGCTTCCTAAACCAGAACAAAAAACAGAGGGGCGGGGAAAGCTACAATTTTAAAATGCTTTCATGATACCAAACGACCGAAAGCAGAATGTAACAGAACAAACTGAAAATTATATACCACACACACACACCACTCCAATGAAGACAGGCTGGTTTTTATGCAAACACCAACAAATGTTATTAACCCCAACAAGTTAAATGAGATGTTGATTTTTTTTTCTTTATTTAAATAAATGCATTTGATGCAGCACATCTTAGACTGGGGAGGAGTGGTAAATTATCAGAACTCACCCCACTCTAAAAACTCGGTGATGTTTTTCTCCCTTCTGAGGGGAGAGTTGGTGCACTCATCGTACAGACAGATGATGATGTCCAGCAAGGTCTCGACGCTCACCGCCAGACCGTTTTTCCGAGGTCCGTCAAGGATCATTTTCTCCAGTTTCTTCAAGCGCACTTCTGCAGACATCTTGGCTTCAGTGACGAGCCTTTAACCGGCGAATCGCTCACTCTCGCGATCAAATATTAGAAGAAAATAAATTTGACTCCTTTTTCTTCCCTTCTAAAAATTAAAAATAAAATGGCACAATTGAAGCAAAAAGGGAGGAAAGAGTGGTGAGAACGGGAAAGAGTCTCGGGCTCAGTTATTTATAATGGTGCTTTTTTTTTTAAATACAAAATGTCCATGTCAAAACGTAGTGTAATAATCCCGGTAAAGACATCCAAATCCGACACAGAGACCGACAGGCATTATTCGCCCATTTTATCCTCTCCCTCTCTTCAACTGCAGAAACCAGCAGAGCTGCTGAAGGTTATTTCAGTTTTTTTTAAATCCTTTCCCCCTTCACAGTTCACACCGCAGCAGGAGCAGCAGGAAGATGCATCCTGTCCCCAAATCAAAGTGGTTTTGGAAAGCACACACGGCACACGATGGTGATGAATGATGAGAAAGCTCCTCCTCAGGAAAACCGCGTCGGCTTCATTTCATTCAAAGGAGAGAGAGAAAAAACCCTCATTATTTTTCCTCTCTCTCGCTCACCTCACAAGTTTTCTTTTTTATTCCCCCCCCCCCCCACCACACACAGAAACACGAATATTTTTTTCTCCCGCATCAGATCTCTCCGTCTGTTTGTTATTGTTTTTTCTCTCCTCCGTTTTGGTCAGTGAATAACCAATGAATGTTAAACGGCGGCTCTATATGTTTATTCTTTATATATAAGATAATCTAACTGCCGTCTCCTTCTTCTCTCACTGGAGCATCATCTCACACTCTCTCCTCCCCTTCTTCTGCTTTGCTTTGCTGCGGCCGCCGCTTCTGAGATAAAAAAAATAAAACATGGCGGCCGCTCCCTGCGGACTGACGGACGGACAGCCGAGGGGGAGGGGACAGCGCGCCAGCCAACGGACAGCGCAGCGCCGCCCAGCACGCCGGGATACTGGAGGACCAGGAGGGGGGGAAACAGCGCAGCGCCGCCCAGCACGCCGGGATACTGGAGGACCAAGGTGCGAAGGGAAGGGAAGATCAACTAACGGTCGGGAGACGGCCGCCGGGATAAAGGAGGATGGGCGGGAGAGGTGGTAGCGGGTAGGGGATAAGATCAATTAACGGACGGTACTTTTGTTTTATGGTGGGGGAAAGAGGATAGCTGTGGAATATCAAAGAGCAGGAGAACATAGTCTGAATATCGACAAGACGGAGTGTACATGTTAGGATCACCTTTAATGGTCGACACCCACCATCCCGGGATCCTGCCAAGGAAGATGGGGAAGGAGAGGTTAGAGCAGAGGACTAGCCAGCTGGCACTGCTGCCAGCCACAGCGGGATATATAATAGGAATGGCGTGGGTGGATGGGGGAGAGAATGAGGGAGCACCACACACAATCCGGCTAGCGGACGCACGCACGCTGGGATACTGGAAGGATAAAGGAGGCCGCTGCTGGAGGACCAGGAGGCTGGCGCATGCGCGCGTTTCCGGCGGCGCAGCCTGCAAGTGCGCGTGCGCAAACCTGGTTGCTGAATATGGAAAGATGAAATCGACAAAAAGGGTATGCATGAACGAACAATCGCACCTATCACCTTACTGACGTCAGATACGCTTCCAACCATGCATGCTGCCCTTCAAGGATATTTGGTCATATGTTTTGCAAATAAAATACTCCGGTCAGCAAGAATCCCAATTTTAATTACAGTTTCAAGTGATGAAAGTCCATCTGAACGCGCGCTAATGGTAAAGGGCTTCAAATAGGAATTGCAAGCAATAAATAACCGTCAACTCTAGCAATATTCCGGACATCTGGCGAGTTCTAGCATCGGACCACTGAAAGGCAAAGTGCCACTTTTTTTTTGCAAAGGGGTGCACTTGGAGTAGAAAATGTTTCCGTTTTAGGCAGCCAGTATCACCTTCAAGCACTCCCAGTAAGGCTGTTTTTAAGGCTTTATTTTTTTACTGTGATGGATGAATGTAATGGATTTACTATGTAATGGATTTACTATGTAATTGATGAGTTGTACAGGTATTATTGTATTTGAATAAAAATATTTCAAGCACTCCCAGATCTGGTACAGCATACTTCATTCAATGGTTAGCTCCTTCTGCTCTGCCCAAATAGAGTGCCCTCTAGTGTACCACTATGATATTTCCGTTTCATTCACTGGCCATCCTTGCGGCTTAGTTGTTAAGCATATATATTTGGGTTTGGATTTGAAGAGTTTGTACAAAAGAAGGCCAAATTTCAGGGTCAAATGGCCTTTAACTTGTCTTATGTTTGCAGAGTGCCAATTATTGCCAAATGAAGGGTCAGCGCGAGAGGGCACCGGCAGACACAGTCCTGATGTAACAGCTGCAGTGGCGCCCGAGCATTTTCAGGGCCGACGAGTCTTTCTTTAATTGACCTGTTAGTTTGCTCAGTCATAATCAGTTTAGAGGAAAATCCTGTTGAAGGTGATGATTCCTTATTTTTAATTGCACAATATATAATGCACAACAGGAAGAATTAAATGTATTAGTCACTGGTCAAACATGCTCCCTGTGACCTTCACGGCTAATAGAGTGGACAACAGGCCATGCCTCCAATGTGATGATGTTACAGTCTGGCCATCTTAATCTAATACAATGACACCAGGGTCAAAGTCACAAATTAAGTCTTGACAGGAAAGAGATTGGTTTATTTTCCTCTGGGGACCATATACTGGTTATTTCCAGAGGAGTCCAGTTTAACAGAATCACCATTCATTGGGATTGGTCCTGGAGCTCCATATCCCCCCATCAATACTTATTTGCACACAGCAGTTTATTGATTAACCGACTTAAAGTTTGTGTCAGGGATGTTTGTAGGAAATCCCAGCAAACATGAGGGGTCTATGAGAAGGTCAGCTGCTTTATCACCATCCTAACTCCCTGCTTTCTCTTTCAATTCAGTTGCATACACTGGGCTTGTATTGCCTTGAGTATAGAAGATTGAGGGGTGATCTGATCAAGGTGTTTAAAATGTTAAAAGGATTTGATAGGGTAGATACAGAGAAACTATTTCCTCTGGTGGGGAAGCCAGAATCATAGAATGGTTACAGCACAGAGGAAGGCCATTCAGCCCGTCGAGCCCGTGCCGGCTCTCTGCAAGAGCACTTCAGCTAGTCCCACTCCCCCGCCCTTTCCCCGTAGCCCTGCAAAAAAATTTCCCTCAGGTACTTATCCAATTCCCTTTTGAAAGCCACGATTGATTCTGCCTCCACCACCCTTTCAGGCAGTGCATTCCAGATCTTAACCACTCGCTGTGTAAAAAAGTTTTGCCTTTGGTTCTTTTGCCAATCACCTTGAATCTGTGTCCTCTGGTTCTCAACCCTTCCGCTAATGGGAACAGTTTCTCTCTATCTGGACTCCTCATGCTTTTGAATACCTCTATCAAATCTCCTGTCAAAACCTCTGCTCTAAGGAGAACAACCCCAGCTTCTCTAGTCTATCCACGTAACTGAAGTCCCTCATCCCTGGAATCATTCTCGTAAATCTTTTCTGCACCCTCTCTAAGGCCTTCACATCCTTCCTAAAGTGCGGTGCCCAGAATTGGACACAATACTCCAGTTGAGCCCGAACCAGTGTTTTATAAAGGTTCATCATAACTTCCTTGCTTTTGTCGAAAAGACAGACAGAATGGAAAAGGAGTGGGGGTAGCCCTGATAATAAAGGATGACATAAGGACAGTAGAGAGAAAGGATCTCGGCTCGGAAGATCAGGAAATAGAATCAGTGTGGGTGGAGATAAGGAATAACAAGGGGCAGAAAACACGGGTGGGAGTAGTATATAGGCCCCCTAACAGTAGCTATACCGTTGGACAGAATATTAATCAAGAAATAGTAGGAGCTTGTAACAAGGTAATGCAATAAGCGTGGGAACTTTAATCTTCATATAGACTGGACAAATCAAATTGGCAAAGGTAGTCTGAAGGACGAGTTCATGGAATGCATTTGGGACCGTTTCCTTGAACAATATGTCATGGAACCAACCAGGGGGCAGGCTATTTTAGATCTTGTATTGTGTAATGAGACAGGGTTAATTAGCAATCTCATAGTAAAGGATCCTCTGGGGCAGAGTGATCATAATATGATAGAATTTCATATTAAGTTTGAGAGTGACTTGCCTAAGTCCGAAACTAGAGTCTTAAACTTAAATAAAGCCAATTACATAGGTATGAGGGGCGAGTTGGCTAAGGTAGATTGGAAAAATAGATTAAAAGGTATGGTGGTAGATAAGCAGTGGCTAGCATTTAAAGAAATATTTCATAATTCTCAACAAAAATACATTCCATTGAGAAACAAAAACTCCACGGGAAAAGTGACCCAACCGTGGCTAACTAAAGAAGTTCAGGATAGCATTAGGTTGAAAGAAGAAGCTTATAATATTGCGAAGAATAGTAGTAAGCCTGAGGATTGGGAGAGTTTCAGAAACCAGCAAAGGATGACCAAAAAATTGATAAAAACGGAAAAAATAGAATGAGAGAAAACTAGCAACAAATATCAAAGCAGATTGTAAGAGCTTCTACAAGTATGTAAAAAGGAAGAGAGTAGCAAAAGTAAATATTGGTCCCTTAGAGGCTGAGACAGGAGAAATTATTATGGGGAATAAGGAAATGGCAGAAACGTTAAACAAATAGTTTGTATCTGTCTTCAAAGTAGAAGACACAAAAAGCATACCAAAAATGATGGGGAACCAAGGGTCTAATGAGGGTGAGGAACTTAATGTAATTAATACAAGTAGAGAAAAAGTACTAGAGAAACTGATGAGACTAAAAGCCGACAAATCCCCTGGACCTGACGGCCTACATCCTAGGGTTCTAAAAGAGGTGGCTGAAGAGATAGTGGATGCATTGGTTTTGATCTTCCAAACTTCCCTAGATTCTAGAACGGTCCCAGCAGATTGGAAGGTCACAAATGTAACACCGCTATTCAAGAAAGGAGGGAGAGAGAAAACAGGGAACTACAGGCCAGTTAGCCTGATATCAGTCGGAAAATGCTGGAATCCATTGTTAAGGAAGTGGTATCAGGGCACGTAGAAAATCATAACATGATTAGGAAGAGTCAACATGGTTTTATGAAAGGGAAATCGTGTTTGACAAATTTATTAGAGTTTTTTGAGGATGTAACTAGCAGGGTAGATAAAGGGGAACCAGTGGATGTAGTATATTTGGATTTCCAAAAGGCATTCGATAAGGTGCCGCATAAAAGGTTATTACACAAGATTAGGGCTCATGGGGTTGGGGGTAATATTGTAGCATGAATAGAGGATTGGTTAACGGACAGAAAACAGAGAGTAGGGACAAACTGATCTTTTTCAGGTTGGCAGACTGTAACTAGTGGGATGCCGCAAGGATCAGTGTTGGGGCCTCAGCTATTTACAATCTATGTTAATGACCTGGATGAAGGGACCAGATGTAATGTATCCAAGTTTGCTGACGATACAAAGCTAGGTGGGACAGTAAGCTGTGAGGAGAACACAAAGAGTCTGCAAAGGGATATAGATAGACTAAGTGAGTGGGCAGTAAGGTGGCAGATGGAGTATAATGTAGGGAAATGTGAGGTTATTCACTTTGGTAGGAAGAATAGAAAAACAATATTTTTTTAAATGGTGAGAAACTTTCAAATGTTGGTGTTCAGAGAGATTTGGGTGTCTTCGTGCAAGAAACACAGAAAGCTAGTATGCAGGTACAGCAAGCAATAAAGAAGGCAAATGGCATGTTGGCCTTTATTGCAAGAGGGATGGAGTATAAGAGTAAGGAAGTCTTGCTACAATTGTACAGGGCCTTGGTGAGACCACACCTGGAGTACTGTGCACAGTTTTGGTCTCCTTATCTAAGGAAGGATATACTTGCCTTGGAGGCAGTTCAACGAAGGTTCACTAGATTGATTCCTGGGATGAGAGGGTTGTCCTATGATAAGAGATTGTGTAGAATGGGCCTATACTCTCTAGAGTTTAGAAGAATGAGAGGTGATCTCATTGAAACATACAAGATTCTGAAGGGGTTGTTGCTGAGAGGTTGTTTCCCCTGGCTGGAGTGTCTGGAACTAGGGGGCATAGTCTCAGGATAAGGGGTAGGCCATTTAAGACCGAGATGAGGAGGAATTTCTTCACTCAGAGGGTTGTGAATCTTTCGAATTCTCTGCCCCAGAGGGCTGTTAATGCGGAGTCTTTGAGTATATTCAAGGCTGAGATAGATAGATTGTTGGACTCTAGGGGAATCAAGGGATATGGAGATCAGGTGGGAAAGTGGAGTTGAGGTCGATGATCAGCCATGATCTTATTGAATGGCAGAGTAGGCTCGAGGGGCCATATGGCCTACTCCTGCTCCTATTTCTTATGTTCTTTTGTACTCTATGCCTCTATTTATGAATTTTCTATTTTCTTTACTACTTCACCTGAGGAAGGGGCGATCGATAGCTCCGAAAGCTTGTGATTTCAAATAAAACTGTTGGACTATAACCTGGTGTTGTGCGACCTCTCAATTCTATTTATGAAGCCCAGGATCCTGTATGCTTTTTTAACCGCTTTCTCAACCTGCCCTGCCACCTTCAATGATTTGTGCACATATACCCCCAGGTCTCTCTATTCATGCACCCACTTTAGAATTGTACCCTTTAGTTTATATTGCCTCTCCTCGTTCTTCCTACCAAAATGTATTGCTTCGCACTTTTCTGCATTAAATTTCGTGTGCCACGTGTCTGCCCATTTCACCAGCCTGAATATCTCTCCTTGAAGTCTATCACTATCCTCCTCACTGTTCACTGTACCTCCAAGTTTTTTGTCATCTGCAAATTTTGAAATTGTGCCCTGTACTCGCAAGTCCAAGTCATTAATATATATCAAGAAAAGCAGTGGTCCTAGTACCGACCCCTGGGGAACACCACTGTCTACATTGCTCCAGTCGATAAACAACCCTTTCCTGAATTGGGCACAATCTTAAAATTAGAGCTAGGCCATTTAGGAGGGAAATCAGGAAGCACTTTTTCATACAAAAGGGTAGTAGAAATCTGGAATTCTCTCCCCCAAAAGGCTGTGGATGCTGAGGGTCAATTAACATTTTCAAGACTGAGATCGATAGATTTTTGTTGGGTAAGGGTATCAAGGGATATGGAACTAAGGCGGGTAGATGATCTAATTGAATGGCAGAACAGGTCTGAGGGGCTGAATGGCCTCCTCCTGTTCCTGTGTTTACGTTTGTGTATCCAATACCATAGGCCCATACATTCCCAACCCCTCCTCCCCTCCCCCCCCCCCCCGCCACCCTTGTCTGCACCAAACAGCCTTACCTCCACCTCCTGAGACCTGCAGCCAGTTTAGGAGCCTTTAGGCACTGGTTCCTCTCTGATTTCTCAGCGACGATCGGTGGTCCCACACCCACGCATTATTTCCAGAATAATTTACTTTCACCGTCCACGACAACTTCATTTTCCAGCAATCTGCCATCACCTTCTCGAAGCGCTGTGAGGATTCGGTCTGGGCTACCTCCTTCCGGAATCCTACTCCACTGGTCGATCACCCTCTGGGAAAAGGAAAACATCCAAACATTCCAGCCTCAAGCCCTGCTTCCTCAGTTTGTATGGTGCACCCTGCTTGTATCCTGGTGAGATTCGTGGATCTTGCTGCATTGACATTAAAGCCACCTCAGGGAGTGGTTCTGCATCACTTCAGCAGAGACACAGACACCAACATTCCTGGAGCTGGAGAGGGCATAAGTCGCATTTACACCCCAGGGGGTGGGCCCGGACCCGGAATATGGGCACGATCCAGGCTCCTTCGGGATACCGCCCATTTGGATCAGACCTTTAAATTCTGGTCAGGGAGGTTGTGGGCAGATCTTCTGCCTGCCTTGCCCCCACCCCCGCCAACCCCAGATAAAGGGGCGTGTTCCTGGGCCTCCCCAGGAAATTCCTCCCTTTACGTCCTTGAAAGGTCTCAACAGAACTCACGCCGTTGTTTAAACTATGTGGGAGTAGGAATAGAACTGATGTTAGGCGGTTCTTTTCCCAGTGAGTAGCGAGAGTAGTGGAACACGTTTCCGGCTGGTGAGGTGGGTTCTGACTCTCCAAACACCTTCAAGAGGCGCTGAATCTTCGACCGCCTTCAAAAAGTAGCTGGACTGGTTCTTGACTGGGGCAGAGTTCGCATCATGCAGAAGGCAAGTGTCTATAGACAACACTTGGCCCATATGATTTCCTGGTTTCAATCGCCTGAAGGAGTCGGAGAGGAATTTTCCAGTGTATCATTTGTATGGAATAAACCTCCAGATAGAGTAGTGGAGACAAAAACCCTGGAATGATTTATTAACAATTGGATGCTGCAATGGGATCTCTCCAGATGGATGGATTAGGATAGGCTGAATGGCATTCCTCATCTGTAATAAAGAAAGAAGAAAGAACTTACATTTCTATCATGCCTTTCATGACCTCAGGATGTCCAAAAGCGCTTTACAGCCAATGAAGTACTTTTTGAAGTCACTGTTGTAATGTAGGAAATGCGGCAGCTAATTTGTGCATCGCACCAACACTCTTCTCGATCTTCCTTGCTACAATGCTCCATCTCACCCTCAGTAAGCTCCCCGCTGGAGTGGAGCCAATTTACAGAACAAACGGGAAACTGTTCAACCTCCTGTCGCCTCCAGTCCAGATCCAAGGTCGTCCCATCCTCTGTCGTCGAATTACAGTATGCAGACGACGCTTGCGTCTGCGCACACTCGGAGGTCGAACTCCAAACCATTGTCAACACCTTCACCAAAGTGTACGAGAGCATGGGCCTTACACTAAACATCCGTAAGACAAAGGTCCTCTACCAACCTGCCCCCGCCACACTGTACTGCCCCCCCCCCAATTATCAAAATCCACGACAAGGCCTTGGACAACGTGGACCACTTTCCATACCTCGGGAGCCTACTGTCAACAAGGGCAGACGTCGATGACGAAGTCCAACACCGCCTTCAGTGTGCCAGTGTAGCCTTCGGTTGCCTGAGGAAGAGAGTGTTTGAAGACCAGGACCTCAAACCCGGCACCAAGCTCATGGTCTACAGAGCAGTAGTGATACCCGCCCTCCTGTATGCTTCAGAGACATGGACCACGTACAGCAGGCACCTCAAAGCACTGGAGAGGTACCACCAACGCTGCCTCCACAAGATCCTGCAAATCCATTGTCAGGATAGGCGCACCAACGTCAGTGTTCTCGCTCAGGCCAACATCCCCAGCATCGAAGCTTTGACCACGCTCGATCAGCTCCGATGGACGGGTCACATTGTCCACATGCCCGATACGAGACTCCTAAAACAAGCGCTCTACTCGGAGCTCCGACATGGTAAGAGAGCTCCAGGTGGGCAGAGGAAATGCTTCAAGGACACCCTCAAAGCCTCCTTGAAAAAGTGCAACATCCCCACCAACACCTGGGAATCCCTGGCCCAAGACCGCACAAAGTGGAGGAGAAGCATCTGGGAAGGCGCCGAACACCTCGAGTCTCTTCGCCGGGAGCAAGCGCAAGGAGCGCACATCAACCCAAGCATCCCACCCGCCCGCCCCTTCAACCACCGTCTGCCCCACCTGTGACAGAGACTGTAGGTCCCGCATTGGAATCATCAGTCACCTGAGAACTCATTTTTAATGTGGAAGCAAGTCATCCTCGGTTCCGAGGGACTGCCTAAGAAGAGAAGCAAGCTCCCACAAACAGCAATATGATAATGACCTTTGAAGGGAAAAGTTAGAGCATCCAAAGCTAATGCGACCTGGATGGCAAAGGAAATAAAAGTTAAAATAAAACAGAAAACAGAGGCTTATAACAAATGTCAGGAGCAAGATTCAGATAATAACCAGGAAGATTATGGAAAGTACAGGAGGGAATTGAAAAAGTTAATTCGAGAGGCAAAGAGAGGTTACGAGAAAAGTTTAGCAGGCAACATTAAATTGAACCCTAGAAACATTTTATAAACATATGAAGTGTTAGAGATTAGCTAGGGAAAAAGTTGGGCCTATTAAGGACCCAATGGAAAACTTCATGTAGAGGCAGAGGACGTGGCAAAAGTATGAAATGAGTACTTTGAATCTGTCTTCACAAAGGAAGCGGATGATGTGAAGGTTACCCTAAAAGAGGAGAGGGAAGTTATGGATAAGATAATAATAGATAGAGAAGACATACTAAAAAGTTGAGCATTACTGAAGGTTGGTAAGTCACCTGGTCCAGATGGAATGCATCCTAGGTTGCTGAAAGAAGCAAACGTAGAAATAGCAGAGGCATTGGTCACAATGTTTCAATCCTCATTGGATACAGGAGTAGTGCCGGAGGACTGGAAGGTTGCTAATATTATACCACTATTCAAGAAAGGGGAGAGGGATCAACAGGAAACTACAGGCCAGTCTGCCTAACATGGGTGGGGAAGTTATTGGAAACCATTATCAGGGACAAAATAAACTTTCATTTGGAAAGGCATGGGTTAATCAAGGAGAGTCAGTGTGGATTTGTTAAAGGTAAATCGTGTCTGACAAACTTGATTGAATTCTTTGCTGAGGTAGCGGAGAAGGTTGATCAAGGTAGAGCAGTAGATGTTGTATATAGAAACATAGAAGATAGGAGCAGGAGTAGGCCATTCGGCCCCTCTAGCCTGCTCCGCCATTCAATGCGATCATGGCTGATCATCCAAATTCAGAACCCTGTCCCTGCTTTCTCCCCATATCCCTTGATCCCTTTAGCCTTAAGAAATATATCCAACTCCTTCTTGAATATATTTAATGAATTGGCCTCTACTGCCTTCTGTGGTAGAGAATTCCACAGGTTCACCACTCTCTGGGTGAAGAAATTCCTCCTCATCTCAGTCCTAAATGGCTTACCCCTTATCCTTAGACTGTGACCCCTGGTTCTGGACTCCCCGACCATCGGGAACATCCTTCCTGCATCTAGTCTGTCCAGTCCTTCCAGAATTTTATAAGTTTCAATGAGATCCCCTCTCATTCTTCTAAACTCCAGCGAGTATAAGCCCAATCGACCCAATCTCTCCTCATACGTCATTCCTGCCATCCCAGGTATCAGCCTGGTGAATCTTCGCTGAACTCCTTCCATGGCAAGAACATCCTTCCTCAGATAAGGCGACCAAAACTGCACACAATACTCAAGATGTGGTCTCACCAAGGCCCTGTACAACTGCAGCAAGACATCCTTGTTCCTGTACTCAAACCCTCTCGCTACGAAGGCCAACATACCATTTGCCTTCTTAACCGCCTGCTGCACCTGCATGCTTACCTTCAGCGACTGGTGCACAAGGACACCCAGGTCTCGTTGCACTTCCCCTTCTCCCAATCTATTGCCATTCAGGTAATAATCTGCCTTTCTGTTTTTGACACCAAAGTGGATAACCTCGCATTTATCCACGTTATATTGCATCTGCCATGCTTCTGCCCAGTCACCCAAACTGTCCAAATCATCCTGGAGTTTCTCTGCATCCTCCTCACAGCACACACGCCCACCCAGCTTTGTGTCGTCTGCAAACTTGGAGATATTACATCTAGTTCCCTTGTCTAGATCATTAATATATATTGTGACTAGCTGGGGTCCAAGGACCGATCCCTGCGGTACCCCACTAGTCACTGCCTGCCACTCGGAAAAAGACCCGTTTATTCCAAATCTTTGCTTTCTGTCTGCCAACCAGTTCTCTATCCAAGTCAATACCTTGCCCCCAATCCCATGTGCCTTAACTTTACATGCTAATCTCTTATGCGGGACCTTATCGAAAGCCTTTTGAAAGTCCAAATACACCACATCCACTGGTTGTCCCTTATCTATTTTACCAGTTACATCCTCAAAAAATTCCAGTAGATTAGTCAAGCACGATTTACCTTTTGTAAATCCATGTTGACTTTGTCCGATCCTGTCACTGTTTTCCAAGTGCTCTGCTATTACATCTTTTATAATGGACTCTAGCATTTTCCCCACTACTGATGTCGGTCTGTAATTCCCCGCTTTCTCTCTACCACCTTTTTTGAATAGTGGGGTAACATTAGCTACCCTCCAATCCATGGGTATTGTTCCAGATTCCATCGAATGTTGGAAGATGATCAGCAATGCATCTACTATTTCTAGGGCCACTTCCTTAAGTACCCTAGGATGTAGATTATCAGGCCCTGGGGATTTATCGGCCTTCAATCCCGCCAATTTCCCTAACACCATTTCCCTACAAATACTGATTTCTTTCAGTTCCTCCCTTTCATCAGACCCTATGTTCCCCAACATCTCTGGGAGGTTATTTGTGTCCTCCTTTGTGAAGACAGAACCAAAATATGTATTTAATTGGTCTGACATTTCTTTGTTCCCCATTATAAGTTCCCCTGATTCTGACTGCAAGAGACCTACGCTTGACTTCACAAATCTTTTTCTCTTCACATATCTATAAAAGCTTTTACAGTCAGTTTTTATGTTCCCTGCAAGCTTCCTCTCATATTCTATTTTCCCCTTCTTAATTAATCCCTTTGTCCTCCTTTGCTGAATCCTAAACTGCTCCCAATCCTCAGGTTTACTGCTTTTTCTGGCCAATTTATATGTCCTCTCCTTGGATCTTATGCTATCCCTAATTTCCCTTGTTAGCCACGGTTGAGTCACCTTTTTTGTTTTATTCTTATGCCAAACTGGGATGAACAAATTCTGTAGTTCATCCATGCGGTCTTTGAATGTTTGCCATTGCCATTGCCATCCACCGTCAACCCTTTGAGTGACATTCCCCAATCAATCCTACCCAACTCGCGCCTCATACCATCGTAGTTTCCTTTATTTAAATTCAGGACCCTAGTCTCTGAGTCAACTACTTCACTCTCCATCTTAATGAAGAATTCTATCATATTATGATCGCTCCGACCCAAGGGGCCTCGCACAACAAGATTGCTAATTAATCCTTTCTCATTACATAATACCCAGTCTAAGATAGCCTGCTCTCTGGTTGGTTCCTCGACATATTGGTCCAGGAAACCATCCCGTAAACATTCCAGGAATTCCTCCTCCACAGTATTGTTACTAATTTGGTTAGTCCAATCTATATGTAGATTAAAGTCACCCACGATGACTGCTGTGCCCTTATTGCACGCGTCTCTAATTTCTCTTTTAATGCCATCCCCAACCTCCGCATTACTATATACCACTCCCACTAACGTTTTCTGCCCCTTGGTATTTCTCAGTTCTACCCATGCAGATTCCACATCATCAGAGCTAATATCCTTCCTTACAATTGTGTTAATCCCCTCTTTAACCAGCAATGCTATGCCACCTCCCTTTCCTTTTTGCCTATCTTTCCTGAATATTGAATACCCCTGGATGTTGAGTTCCCAGCCTTGGCCACCCTGGAGCCATGTTTCCGTAATCCCAATCAAATCATATTTGTTTACCTCTATTTGCGCGGCTAATTCATCCACCTTATTCCGAATGCTCCTCGCATTAAGACACAAAGCCTTCAGGCTTGTTTTTTTAACGCTCTTAGACCTATTAGAATTATTATTTACTGTGGCCATGTTTGATTTAAACTGTTGATTTCTCTGACTGCTACTTTTGTTTTTCTCCTTCCTATCTTTTGCTTTTATCCTTGTTTCCCTTTCCTCTCTCTCCCTGCTCAGGTTCCCAACCCCCTGCCATTTTAGTTTAAACCCTCCCCCAGAGCACTAGCAAACACTCCCCCTAGGACATCGGTCCCGGCCCTGCCCAGGTGCAAACCGTCCGGTTTGTACTGGTCCCACCTCCCCCAGAACCGGTTCCAATGTCCCAGGAATTTGAATCCCTCCCCCTTGCACCATTCCTCTAGCCACGTATTCATCTGAAATATCCTTCTATTTCTACTCTGACTAGCACGTGGCACTGGTAGCAATCCAGAGATTACTACCTTTGAGGTCCTATTTTTTAATTTACCTCCTAACTGCCTATATTCAGCTTTTAGGACCTCATCCCTTTTTTACCTATATCGTTGGTACCTATATGCACCACGACAACTGGCTGTTCACCCTCCCCTTCCAAAATGTTCTGCAGCCGCTCTGAGACATCCTTGACCCTTGCACCAGGGAGGCAACACACCATCCTGGAGTCTCGTTTGCGGCCGCAGAAACGCCTATCTGTTCCCCTTACAATAGAATCCCCTATCACTATAGCTCTCCCCCTCTTTTTCCTCCCGTCCTGTGCAGCAGAGCCACCCCTGGTGCCAGGAAGTTGGCTGCTGCTGCCTTCCCCTGATAAGCCATTCCCCCCAACAGTATTCAAAGTGGTATATCTGTTTGAGAGGGGGATGGCCACAGGGGACTCCTGCACTACCTGCCTGCGCCTACTACTCTGTCTGTTGGTCACACATTCCCTTTCTGCCTGTGCATCCTTTGCCTGCGGTGTGACCAACTGCTCAAACGTGATATCCACGACGTCCTCAGCATCCAATTTTAGCATCGAACAATCAAACGCTGCAGTTCCCCTTATGCTTTTGGTTGGTGTGATGCAGTGCCATCTGCTGGTGAATTGGAAGAATGCAGCTGGGATTTACAGTAAATACACTTATTTTCACCCCAGTAA
This sequence comes from Squalus acanthias, assembly GCA_030390025.1. NCBI lineage: Eukaryota > Metazoa > Chordata > Chondrichthyes > Squaliformes > Squalidae > Squalus > Squalus acanthias. Next base: position 134,117,573 of record CM059433.1, read on the forward strand.
ATTCACCCCTTTGTAGGGAGTGGTTGTGGTAGGAGTCAGCCTTTCCCCTGACTCAGTGAGCGGTTCGAATCGCTCCCACGCCCCAGGTTCAAAACTTGGACTTATTTAGGGGTTGTGAATAAAGATGCAGTAGACCACAGGTTCCAATGAAAGAACTATGGGGTAAAAATTCAGTTGGTTGCGCCTCCCGTTAGCGCCTTAAGAGGGCGCTAATGGGGCGCAAAGCTGCTAATGCCCAGGCGCAGCGATGTTTGCGCCGCTCGGGAACTTAACTAGAGATTGTGCGGCGGCGCTAAACTTTACCGCTGCGACCACCTGCGCGCGCAGATTGTGACGTCATTCCATGGTGCAACGCCCTTGTGGCGCCCCGGAGCAGAAATTGAGTGGCGCCCCCTGCCTTACCGCCTGGCGCATCCAACGACCAGAAGACTGGAACGCTATCAATCGCTGTGGGGCTGGGCGCTATTTAAAGGGGGCCTCTTCCTGTCTTTTATTGTTGGTGGCATTTTTGAACTACGCATTCTGAGAGAGAGAGGGAGAGACTTCTGGAGAGATTCAACGTTGTGTGAAGGAGTTTTGGGTACTGAGCAGCACTTTGCAGGTTCATTTTGATTTGCCATTCCTTGTATCGATTTAGCAGAGACTGTGGGAGCTGCACTCTGAGCTCTTTGCCTGGTACTCTCCATTGTTCTTTCCAGCACATTTAATGTGCAAGTCTCTCCAGGCCAAGATTCAAGGCTGCAATGAACAGGATGTGGATGGAAAGCAAGATTAACCATCCCCTTTAAGAACTGGCCCGTGCCATTGTGTGTGTGTTCCATTGCTGACTGACATTACATGAGCTTCACCAGCGCTCTGAGTTAGCGCCTCACTCCTTGGCCTTTGCGCCTTAAGACAGGTGTGCAGCGCCTGATTTAGCGCTCCACTCACCTCCCGGGGCGGTAAAAGTAAAGTTTCCAGTCAGTGCCGATAATTAGCGCCAGGCGCTAATATTTGCGTCCAGACGATATTTGCGCCCCAAATTTTCCCCCTATAACTTTTATTAAAATTAAAAGGTAACAAACTTAAACACACTTTATACTTAAACAGGTTTGGGGAACACACGGTTACAGGTGAGGCAGAATGACAGTATAACAATACCTCATCCCTCCCAATCCCACTTTACTAGCTAAGTTAGACTCTTGGGGACCAGGGATAATGCTCACCAAATGAATCCTTTGACAGTTGAGATATGGTTTAAAGTCCTTTTAAGTAAAAAGTTTCATAAGGCCCTTGTGCCTCGAGGTGTTTGATGGTCACTGGAACCGTTGCTCTGGTTTCTTGCGTGTCGGTCTGTTTCTGGAGCCGCTGGCCTTCTTCGTTGAACGGTCTTGTTTTCAGTTGAACTGTGTACTGGAGAACTCCTGTGCTTCAGCTGTCCTGCTTGTGGCCTCTCGGTGTGGCTTGAACAGCTTGTTTTAAACTGCTAGGCTGCAAAACTGCTCGTCTCTGTGGAACTTCTCCCTGTAGAACTCCCGCTTCTTCCAGCACAGGTCTCTGTAGCACTCCGGCTTGTAGAACTCGTCTCGTTCCAGCACAGGTCTCAAGTCATACTGTTCGATTGTTCCTTATTTGCCTGCCAAAACTTCCCAGTGCTTTGTTTAATTCTGGTGGGCTTGTTAAGGTCGTTAACTTTAATGGCAGGAGATGGCCTTTAACGATATTAAATATTTGTTAAGTGGAGGATGATTGCTGGTCTGATGGTTGTTCATTTGTGTTGCCTTTACTTCTTTGTATAATGCTAAAGTTTGATGGGGCTGGAGACAGGTCGGTCGATCACCTGTAATATACAATATTGTCTGTAGAGGCCAGCCCCGCCTCCTTTGGCAGCCTGTGCTGAGATCTGCCCGGGCATGTCACCTGGCCTGCTGTTTTTGCAGGGCCCTGGTTTCTGTTCAATGTCGCAGGCTTCTGCCACGAGGTCTAGAAGCCACTTTGTCGAGGGTACCCCTTATTAATAACTCTGGGGAATGTGGGAATTTTGAGAACCCTACACCTTTCAGCATTCTGTAGGGACCGCTCCCTCCGCGACACCCTAGTCCAGTCCTCTACCACCCCCAGCACTCCTTCCCCTTCGCCCGGCACCTTCCCGTGCAAGCGCAGGAGATGCAACACATGCCCTTATACCTCCCCCCTTCCCACTGTCCAAAGCCCCAAACACCCCTTCCAGGTGAAACAGCGATTTACTTGTACTTCCTGCAATTTAGTATACTGTATTTGCTGCTCACGATGTGGTCTCTTCTACATTGGGGAGACCAAACGCAGATTGGGTGACCGCTTTGCGGAACACCTCCGTTCAGTCCGTAAGGGGGACCCCGAGCTTCCGGTGGCCTGTCACTTTAATTCACCGCTTCACACCCACTCAGACCTCACCGTCCTCGGCCTCTTGCATTGTTCCACGGAAGCTCAGCATAAGCTCGAGGAACAGCACCTCATCTTTCGATTAGGCACTCTACGGCCCTCTGGACTCAGCATAGAGTTCAACAATTTCAGATCATAACCTCGGCCCCCATCACACATATATATATATATATATATTTTTTTATCCACACTTTTGTTTGGCCCTTTTTTTCTTCCCTCCCACATGACAGCTGTCCTTCATTCTGCCAGCGCAATTCACACTTCATCGAGAGCCATCCTTTGTTCCTTAAACTGTCCCATTACCACCTCCTCTTGCCTTGAATATCTCTTAATGTCTCTCAATGTCTCTTAATCTCTCCTGCTTTCTATCCTATCACTGACCTTCCCTTTTGTTCTTTCATCCCCTCCCCCTTTTCCCAGCCCCTAAACTTGCTTTAAAATCTATTTCATTTCCTGCTTTTTTCCAGTTCTGACGAAAGGTCTTCGACCTGAAACGTTAACTCTGTTTCTCTCTCCACGGATGCTGCCTGGCCTGCTGAGTTTTTCCAGCGTTTTCTGTTGTTATTCCACTTATTTTCATTCGCTGAGAAGCTGAGGTGAAGAGCCAAAGTCCCACAGGTTGTGAAGAGTACAAGAGGAGATGAGGTAAATAGAGCAGTGAAAGATTAAGTGACGACAAGCTCAGGTTTTGAAACCCTGTTTGAGGAACGGTAGACTGAAGGAGGTGAGGAATTCCACAGCTTTGGAAGAATGGGTTAGGGTAGGAGATGGTGAGGCGATTCCTGATTTCAACACGGTGCGGAAGCATGGAGACTGAAGAGTATGTAGGATGGTATAAATGGAGATTAGGAAGAACAAGAGAGGAAAGTTCAGAGAAGCAATGAGACTTAGCCGTATCCTTAGGATGGAGAGAGTCAAGGAAAGTTGTGACAAAGAGAAAGAGAGACATTTTAACTTTGAGCGATGGTGTATATCGGGTGAGAACGGATCAGCCGCCCGTTATACATCTCTCCTCATTTACATTGAAGTCGAGAAATGTAAATCGGGTGAGGTGTATAACAGGCGGGCGATCCGATAGCGCCCACTTTACACTATTGTCAAAAGTTCAAATTCCTCCTCAGGAGTTTGGAGGCAGGAGTGGAGAGAGGGATTGTCTATTAGACAACAAGCATTTCCTTGTGTCCACTCTTGAGTGTGAGGGTTTGCTACAAGCGCAGCTCGCCTCTGTCCAGCAGTATACTGTGGATTGCAGGACTGCTTCAGTTAAACATTTCCACTTGTGGGGTTGGAAAGGTGGAAGAGACGGGGAGAATTCCTGCTGGCTGAATGAGCACTGTAATGACAATAGGTCAGGAATGGGTACAGCAGTGTAGTGGTTATGTTACTGGACTAGTTAATCCAGTAGGCCTGGACTAATAATGCAGTTAGAATGTGAGTTCAAATCCCACCGTGGCTGGTTTGAGAATTTGAATTCAGTTAAAAAAAAATATGGAAATAAACAGCTGTCGGATTGTTGTAAAAACCCAACTGGTTCATTGAGGTAACCTGCCATCCTTACCCGGTCTGGCCTATATATGACTTTTTATTCGTTTATGGGATCAGGGCGTCGCTGGCAATGCCAGCATTTATTGCCCATCCCTAGTTGCCCTTGAGAAGGTGGTGGTGAGCCGCCTTCTTGAACCGCTGCAGTCCATGTGGTGAAGGTACTCCCACAGTGCTGTTAGGGAGGGAGTTCCAGGATTTTGACCCAGCGACGATGAAGGATCGGCAATATACTTCTAAGTCAGGATAGTGTGTGACTTGGAGGGTCCCATGCGCCTGCTGTCCTTGTCCTTCTAGGTGGAATAGGTCGCGGGTTTGGGAGGTGCTGCCGAAGAAGCCTTGGCGAGTTGCTGCAGTGCATCTTGTAGATAGTACACACTGCAGCCACGGTACGCCGGTGGTGGAGGGAGTGAATGTTTAAGGTGGTGGATGGGGTGCCAATCAAGTGGGCTGCTTTGTCCTGGATGGTGTCGAGCTTCTTGAGTGTTGTTGGAGCTGCACTCATCCAGGCAAGTGGAGAGTATTCCATCACACTCCTTACTTGTGCCTTGTAGATGGTGGAAAGGCTTTGGGGAGTCAGGAGGTGAGACACTCGCCGCAGAATACCTAGCCTCTGACCTGCTCTTGTTGCCACAGTATTTATGTGGCTGGTCCAGTTAAGTTCCTGGTTAATGGTGACCCCCAGGATGTTGATAGTGGGGGATTCGGCGATGGTAATGCCATTGAATGTCAAGGGGAGGTGGTTAGACTCTCGCTTGTTGGAGATAGTCATTGCCTGGCACTTCTGTGGCGCGAATGTTACCTGCCACTTATCAGCCCAAGCCTGAACATCATCCAGGTCTTGTTGCATGCGGGCATGGACTGCTTCATTATCTGTGGAGTTGCGAATGGCGCTGAACACTGTGCAGTCATCAGCGAACATCCCCATTTCTGACCTTATGTTGGAGGGAAGGTCATTGATGAACCAGCTGAAGATGGTTGGGCCTAGGACACTGCCCTGAGGAACTCCTGCAGCGATGTCCTGGGGCTGTGATGATTGACCTTCAACCACCACAACCATCTTCCTTTGTGCTAGGTATGACTCCAACCAGTGGAGCGATTTCCCCCTGATTCCCATTGACTTCAGTTTTATTAGGGCTCCTTGATACCAGACTCGGTCAAATGCTGCCTTGATGTCAAGGGCAGTCATTCTCACCTCACCTCTGGAGTTCAGCTCCTTCGACTGCCCACTGACGTGGCCTATCAAGCCACTCAATTGCAGAAGAGCCACCACCACCTTCTCAGGGCAACGAGGGTTGGGCAATAAATGCCGACCTTCCCAGTGATGCCCACATCCTAATATGAATGAATAAAAAGGGGGGTAGCCACTTAGCTTAGCCATTTATCAATCCAATACTAATCCCACTGTCCTGCTTTCTCCCTATAGCCCTTTATTAATCTAATACTAATCCCACTGTCCTGCTCTCTCCCTATAGCCCTTTATTAATCTAATACTAATCCCACTGTCCTGCTCTCTCCCTATAGCCCTTTATTAATCTAATACTAATCCCACTGTCCTGCTCTCTCCCCATAGCCCTTTATTAAACTAATACTAATCCCACTGTCCTGCTCTCTACCCATAGCCCTTTATCAATCCAATACTAATCCCACTGTCCTGCTCTCTCCCCATAGCCCTTTATCAATCCAATACTAATCCCACTGTCCTGCTCTCTCCCTATAGCCCTTTATTAAACTAATACTAATCCCACTGTCCTGCTCTCTCCCTATAGCCCTTTATTAAACTAATACTAATCCCACTGTCCTGCTCTCTCCCTATAGCCCTTTATTAAACTAATACTAATCCCACTGTCCTGCTCTCTACCCATAGCCCTTTATCAATCTAATACTAATCCCACTGTCCTGCTTTCTCCCCATAGTCCTCTATCTTCATCTAGCCAGTTGTAGCCAGAGAATCACCCTCAATGGTTTCTCTTCCCACTCCTGTACTGTTACCTCTGGTGTTCCCCAAGGATCTATCCTTGGCACCCTCCTGTTACTCACCTACATGCTCAGTGACATCATCTGAAAACACAATGTCAGGTTCCACATGTACGCTGACAACACCATCACCACCACCTCTCTCCACCCCTCCCCGTCTCTGATTTTTTTCACGCTGCTTGTCCGACATCCAGTGCTTGACGAGCAGAAATTTCATCCAACTAAATACTGGGAAGACCAAAGCCATTGTCTTCGGTCCCCGCCACAAACTCCGTTCCCTCGCCATCGACTCCATCCCTCTCCCTAGTCACTGTCTGAGGCTGAGCCAGACTGTTCGTAACCTTGGCGTCCTATTTAACCCTGAGATGAGCTTCCGACCACATATCTGCTCCATCACCAAGACCGCCTACTTCCACCTCCGTAACATCACCCGCCTCCACCCCTTCCTCAGCTCATCTGCTGCTGAAATGCTCATTCATGCCTTTGTTACCTCTAGACTTGACTAGTCCAATGCTCTCCTGGCTGGCCTCCCATCTTCCACCTTCCATAAACTTGAACTCATCCAAAACTCTGTTGCCCATGTCCTAACTCACACCAAGTCTCGTTCACCCATCACCCCTGTGCTAATGAGTACTGAAACGGCTCTCATCAAAGTCACAAATGACATCCTATGTGACTTGACTTGTCTGCAGCCTTTGACACATTTGGCCACTCCATCCTTTTCCAACGCCTCTCCACCGTAGTCCAGCTGGGTGGGACTGCACTCGCCTGGTTCCATTCTTATCTATCTAATCATAGACAGAGAATCACCTGCAATGGCTTCTCTTCCCGCTCCCGCAACATTACCTCTGGGGTCCCCCAAGGATCTATCCTTGACCCTCTCCTATTTCTCATCTATATGCTGCCCCTTTGCGACATCATCCGAAAACACAGCGCCAGTTTCCACATGTACGCTGATGACACCCAGCTCTACCTCACCACCACTTCTCTCGACTCCTCCACGGTCTCTAAGTTGTCAGACTGCTTGTCCGACATCCAGTTCTGGATGAGCAGAAATTTTCTCCAATTAAATATTGGGAAGACCGAAGCCATTGTTTTTGGTCCCCGCCATAAACTCCGTTCTCTAGTCACTGACTCCATCCCTCTCTCTAACATCTGTCTAAGGCTGAACCACACTGTTCGCAACCTTGGTGTCATATTTGACCCTGAAATGAGCTTCCGACCACATATCTGCGGCCTAACTAAGACCGCCTATTTCCACCTCTGTAACATCGCCCGTCTCCGCACTTACCTCAGCTCATCCGCTGCTGAAACCCTCATCCGTGCCTTTGTTACCTCTAGACTTGACTATTCCAACGCACTCCTGGCTGGCCTCCCATATTCCACCCTACGTAAACTTGAGGTCATCCAAACTCGGCTGCCTGTGTCCTAACTCGCACCAAATCCCGTTCACCCATCACCCCTGTGCTCACTGACCTACATTGGCTCCCGGTTAAGCAATACCTCAATTTCAAAATTCTCATCCTCGTTTTCAAATCTCTCCATGGCCTCGCCCCTCCCTATCTCTGTAATCTCCTCCAGCCCCACAACCCCCCGAGATATCTGCGCTCCTCTAATTCTGCCCTCTTGAGCATCCCTGATTATAATCGCTCAACCTTTGGTGGCCGTGCCTTCTGTTGCCTAGGCCCTAAGCTCTGGAATTCCCTGCCTAAACCTCTCCGCCTCGCTACCTCTCTTTCCTCCTTTAAGACACTCCCTAAAGCCTACCTCTTTGACCAAGCTTTTGGTCACCTGCCCTAATTTATCCTTATGTGGGTCGGCGTCAAATTTTTTATCTTATAATACTCCCTGTGCAGCGCCTTGGGACGTTTTACTACGTTAAAGGCGCTATATAAATACAAGTTGTTGTTGTTCTATTCCTTTCTTCCTCGTGTGTTTATCTAGCTTCCCCTTAAATGCACCTATGCTATTCGCCTCAACCACCCCTTGCGGTAGCGAGTTCCACTTTTCAACCATTCCCTGGGTAAAAAAGCTTCTCCTAAAGTTTATGATATTTATTAGTGACTATCTGATATTTATGGCCCCAGTTCTGGTCTCCCCCACAAGTGGAAACACCTTCTTCACGTCTACTCTATCAAACCGTTTTTATAATTTTAAAGACCTCGATCAGGTCACCCCCTCAGCCTTCTCTTTTCTCGAGAAAAGAGCCCCAGTGCAGCCTGTTCAATGTTTCTTGATAGGTATAAACCTCTCAGTTCTGGTATCATCCTTGTAAATCTTTTTTGCACCTTCTCTCGTGCCTCTGTATCCTTTTTATAATATGGAGACCAGAACTGTGCTCAGTACTCCAAGTGTGGTCTAACCAAGGTTCTGTACAAGTTTAACATAACTTCTCTGCTTTTCAATTCTATCCCTCCAGAAATGAACCCCAGGGCTTTGATTGCTTTTTTTATGGCCTTATTAACCTACATTGCTACTTTTAGTGATTTGCGTATCTGCACCCGCAGATCCCACTGTTCCTCTACCATTACAAGGCTATGGACCAAGAGCTAGAAAGTGGGATTATGCTGGATAGCTCATTCTCAGCCAGCACAGACACAATGGGCCGAATGGCCTCCTTCTGTGCCGTAAATTTCTATGATTCTAAGTGCTGCAAGAGGCTGATCCCTAAATCCTTGCACTGAGCAAATACCAAGACAAGAAGGAAAAGCTGATTGAGATTGAATGGCTTTGCTTGTTTTAATTTTGTTCCCGGGGGTGATTATGCACTCCAGTCCCTCCGTGCTGGATTGCTGTATAGAATTGTTCAGGATGTCCACTTGGGGGAGCTCTGGTTACCCATTTTTCTTGAGAGATCCAGGTGGAGAGTTTACAACACACACTGAATGCACTCTCAGCGGGCGTATTTTGGCCTGGGATGTGTAAGAGCTTGGGAGGAATGCATCAGAAAGGCACCATGTTTGAGGCTGTATTTACCCTGTAACCGTAGGTGTTCCCATGCGCCTGCTGCCCTTGTCCTTCTAGGTGGTAGAGGCCGCGGGTTTGGGAGATGCTGCCGAAGAAGCCTTGGCGAGTTGCTGCAGTGCATCTTGTAGATGGTACACACTGCAGCCATGGTACGCCGGTGGTGGAGGGAGTGAATGTTTGTAGGTGGTAGATGGGGTGCCAATCAAGCAGGCTGCTTTGTCCTGGATGGTATCGAGCTTTTTGAGTGTTGTTGGAGCTGCACTCATCCAGGCAAGCGGAGAGTATTCCATCACACTCCTTACTTGTGCCTTGTAGATGGTGGAAAGGCTTTGGGGAGTCAGGAGGTGAGACACTCGTGGCAGAATACCTAGCCTCTGACCTGCTCTTGTTACCACAGTATTTATGTGGCTGGTCCAGTTAAGTTTCTGGACAATGGTGACCCCCCAGGATGTTGATGGCGGTGGATTTGGTGATGGTAATGCCGTTGAATGTCAAGGGGAGGTGGTTAGACTCTCTCTTGCTGGAGATGGTCAATACCTGCCACTTGTGTAGCGCGAATATTACTTGCTGTCAGGTAAGGCCTGTTGTGGGAGGGGGAGCGCGGATGCCAAGGGGCACGAGTTGCAGCACTCCACATTTGAACCTACAGGGACATCCTGGTATTTGTACAGTTCAGCAAACCGCAGTTTCTATCTTTGCTGTGCAGGCATCTGAATTCTACACTACCACTGTCAATCATACAAATAACTTCCAGGTCAGAGGGCACAGTTGGATCTTCCTGAACTTCACTACTGGTGCCAAGTTTCAATCCAACAGCGGGAAGCAGGGCAGACTGGGTGCCAACCAGCTCTGCTCCGGGACCAGGGCAGGGTCACCCAATTGAAACCATAGATATGGGCGTCTGTGCCACAGTTAGTACGTCGTGCCTGCCTGCGAGGGGGAGGAGGCGGAGGTGGTTAGAAAGTGGTGCTGGCCAGTCACGTTTGAATAGACAACTTTTATATTTTAAAATGCTTCCCGAGGGATTAGGGTGAGTCAGTCTCTGATGAAGGGTCACACCCAAGTAATAAACTTTTAGCTGCTGATTGCACTTTTCAAACATTTTGTAACACATGAGGTGAGAAACTGCTGTTGGTGCTAATAACAGAGGTATCCTTAATGTTGTCATTTGAAGCCCCTCTCTCCGCTATTTTAAACAGAAGGGTTGACCTATTTAAAATAAATTGATTAAATGCCCTCCGTTGAAATAGGTGACAGAGGCAAGCCAGTCGCAAGTGTTAAACATTCACCCACTATCAGCAGCAGTTTTTGTGCTCTCGACTAACTGCCTCGAGTCGGGAGTCTGTAATCTCTCATTGAGTATTGACGTTACTGTTCGAATACGGTGAGGACTCACTCCCCGATAACCAGGGTAACACTGTCATGGTAAATTTGACTGAATCTAAAAGTGACCAAATGTACCAACAAGCTTTGAGTCCCCATCCACCACCACCCTCCTCCGCCTGGCTGAACTTGTTCCCACATTGAACAACTTCTCCTTTGACTCCACTCACTTCCAACAAATTAAAGGTGTTGCTATGGGAACCAGCATGGGTCCTAGCTATGCCTGCCTTTTCGTGGGATATGTGGAACATTCTTTGTTCCAGTCCTACTCAGGTCCCCTCCCTCACCTCTTTTTTCGGTACATTGATGACTGTATTGGTGCCATTTCCTGCTCTCGCCCTGAACTAGAAAATTTCATTCACTTTGCTTCCAATTTCCACCCTTCCCTCGCCTTCACATGGTCCAACTCCAACTCTTCCCTTCCCTTCCTCGACTTCTCTGTCTCCATTTCTGGGGATAGGCTATCGACAAACATTCACTATAAGCCCACTGACTCCCACAGCTACCTGGACTACACTTCCTCCCACCCCACTTCCTGTAAGGACTCTATTCCTCTTACAGAATGTAGGTACTGCAGGGAATTGAGGGCCAGAGTAATCTCCTGGACTAGTTTCGATCGCCTAGATGGGTCGGAGAGGAAGTTCCCAGATTTTTTTTCCCAAATTGACCTGGGTTTTTTACCTGACTTCTTGCCTCTCTCAGGAGGTCACATGGTTTCGGGTGGGGTGGAGAGTGTATATTGTGATACACAAGGTATCGCAATTGTGTGGGACAGGCTCGATGGACCAGAGGGTCTTTCCCTGTCCGTCATTGTTCGTATGTTTGCAACTCTCAGAAACCATCTGCTCATCTGAAGGCATTTCTGCCTCAAGTTCTTGCACAAGTAACAGAGGGAGAAAGTAACGTTTGGTTGATTGAGAGCCAATGTGCCCTCTAATTTTTTTTGTACTGAACGGGCCACAAACTCCTTTGAGTGCGACCTTTCGTCCATGGGCAACTTTTGACTACAACAACAACTTTTACATAACAGCCTTTACAACAACATCTTCTCCAACAACTTTTACAACAACAACAACCACTTAAAAGCATATTTACAGTAATGCCATATTGCCATATTAGTGTGAGGAAGTGCATAGAAAGAGAAGGATGGGTGCCGCCCGCAAGGTAAGTGGGTGTGAGGAGTGATGTGATGGAGTAGGCTTGAGAAGGCAGAGTGAGGGGTAGGATGATGCACACAGTGGGATGTAGGTGAATGGGCCACTGTGCTCACCTTTCCAGACCTGCGTATGTCATTAAACCGCTGCCTACACTGAATTCAGGTGCGTGGCTCCACGCTGCTGCTGTTGACCTCCTCCGCCACTTCCAACCACGGCTTCTTGGTCTCAGCTGCAGGCTTCTTCCTTCCGTTGCTTGGAAGAATATCTCTCTCCGACTCCTCACAGTCCACAGCAGCACATCCGGAGAGGCGTCACTGAAACGGGGCACAGCATTTGCCCATCTGGACTCCATTCTGACACTTGCTTCTCTCTTCTTCCCAGCTCCAAACTCTTTCAACTTGAATGTTTGGATTGAGAGTACTGGAGTTGAGATCGTATTATGCGGGTCCTCATCACGCCCGATGCCGCTGATTGGACAGGAAACCTGGAAGTAAAATGATAATGAGGTGGCTGAGTTAAAAAGCCACTGACAGACTCGCTGAACTTACCTCCGGGTTTCACGCACGCTATCAGACCCCTCCCCCCGCTCCCAGTGTGTGGCAAACTTAAAATCGGGGCCAATGTATTTAAGAACATAAGAACATAAGAAACAGGAGCAGGAGTAGGCCATTCGGCCCCTCGAGCCTGCTCCGTCATTCAATATGATCATGGCTGATCCTCTATCTCAATACGATATTCCCGCTCTCTCCCCATACCTCTTGATGCTTTTTGTGTCTAGAAATCTATCTATCTCCTTCTTAAATATATTCAATGACTTGGCCTCCACAGCCTTCTGTGGCAGAGAATTCCACAGGTTCACCACCCTCTGAGTGAAGAAAGTTCTCATCTCAGTCCTAAATGTCCTTCCCCGTATCCTGAGACTGTAACCCCTCGTTCTAGACCCCCCCCAGCCAGGGGAAACATCCTCCCTGCATCCAGTCTGTCTAGCCCTGTCAGAATTTTATACGTTTCAATGAGATCTCCTCCAATTCTTCTAAACTCTAGTGAATACAGGCCTAGTCGACCCAATCTCTCCTCATACGACAGTCCTGCCATCCCAGGAATCAGTCTGGTGAACCTTTGCTACACTCCCTCTATGGCAAGTATATCCTTTCTTAGGTAAGGAGACCAAAACTGCACACAGTACCCCAGGTGTGGTCTCACCAAGGCCCTGTATAACTGTAGTAAGACATCCTTGCTCCTGTACTCAAATCCTATTGCAATGAAGGCAACATACCATTTGCCTTCCTAACTGCTTGCTGCACCTGCATGTTTGCTTTCAGTGACTGGTGTACAAGGACACCCAGGTCCCTTTGTACATCAGCATTTCCCAATCTAGCACCATTTAAATAATACTCTACCTTTCTGTTTTTCCTCCCGAAGTGGATAACTTCATATTTATCCATGTTATACTGCATCTGCCATGTATTTGCCCACTCACTCAACTTGTCTAAATCGCCTTGAAGCCTCTTTGCATCCCCCTCACAACTCACAATCCCACCTAGTTTCGTGTCATCAGCAAACTTGGAAATATTACATTTGTATCCCTCATCCAAATCATTGATATATATATTGTGAATAGCTGGGGCCCAAGCACTGATCCCTGCGGTACCCCACTAGTCACCGCCTGCCACCCCGAAAAAGACCCATTTATTCTTACTCTCTGTTTCCTGTCTGTTAACCAATTTTCAATCCATGCCAGTATATTACCCCCAATCCCATGTGCTTTAATTTTGCACACTAACCGCTTATGTGGGACTTTATCAAAGGCCTTCTGAAAATCCAAAACACCACATCCACTGGTTCTCCCTTATCTATTCTAGCAGTTACATTCTCAAAAAACTCCAGTAGGTTTGTCAAACATGATTTCCCTTTCATAAATCCATGTTGACTTTGTCTAATCCCGTTGATATTATCTAAGTGTCCTGTTATCACATCCTTTATAATAGACTCTAGCATTTTCCCTGCTACTGATGCGAGACTAACCGATCTGTAGTTCCCTGTTTTCTCCCTCCCTCCTTTTTTAAGTAGTGGGGTTACATTTGCCACCCTCTAATCTGCAGGAACTGTTCCATAATCTGTAAAATTTTGGAAGATGACAACCAATGCATCCATTATTTCCATGGCTACCTCTTTTAGTACTCTGGGATGCAGATTATCAGGCCCTGGGGATTTATTAGCTTTCAGTCCCATTAATTTCCCCAGCACTATTTTTTTACTAATACTAATTTCCTTTAATTCCTCCTTCTCACTAGACCCTTGGTTCCGTAGCATTTCTGGGAAGTTATTTGTGTCCTCTTCCGCGAAGACAGAACCAAAGTATTTGTTTAATTGCTCTGCCATTTCCTTGTTCCCCATTATAAATTCTCCCGTTTCTGACTGTAAGGACCTACATTTGTCTTCACTAATCTTTTTCTTTTTACATACTTGTAGAAGCTTTTACAATCTGCTTTTATGTTCCTTGCAAGTTTACGCTCATATTCTATTTTTCCCCTCTTAATCAATCTCTTGGTCCTTTTTTGCTGAATTCTAAACTGCTCCCAATCCTCAGGCTTGCTACTTTTTCTGGCAACTTTATATGACTCCTCTTTGGATCTAATACTATCCTTAATTTCTTTTAGCACACTTGGTCCCTTCATCCAAGTCATTAATATAGATTGTAAATAGTTGAGGCCCCAACACTGATCCCTGTGGCACCCCACTAGTTATTGATTGCCAACCGGAAAATGACCCATTTATCCCGACTCTCTGTTTTCTGTTAGTTGGCCAATCCCCTATCCATGCCAATATATTACCCCCAACCCCGTGCGCTCTTATCTTGTGCAGTATCCTTTTATGTGACACCTTATCGAATGCCTTCTGGAAATCCAAATACACTACATCTACTGGTTCCCCATTATCCACCCTGTTTGTTACATCCTCAAAGAACTCTAGCCATGTTGACTCTGCTTGATTGTCTTATGATTTTCTAAATGTCCTGCTATTACCTCCTTAATAATGGATTCCAGCATTTTCCCAATGACAGATGTTAGGCTAACTGGCCTATAGTTTCCTGCTTTCTGTTTCCCTCCTTTCTTGAATAGTGGCGTTATATTTGCGGTTTTCCATTCCGCTGGGACCTCTCCAGAATCCAGCAGATTTTGGTAGATTACAACCAATGCATCCACTATCTCTGCAGCCACTTCTTTTAAGACCCTAGGATGCAGGCCATCAGGTCCAAGGGACTTGTCACCCTTTAGCCCCATTAGTTTGCCTAGTACTTTTTCTCTAGTAATAGAGATTGTTTTAAGTTCCTCCCTCCCTATAGCCCCTTGATTATCTATTATCATTGGGATGTTTTTAGTGTCTTCTACCGTGAAGACCGATCCAAAATAATTGTTTAGAGTCTTTGCCATTTCTCTATTTCCCATTATTAATTCCCCAGTCTCATCCTCTAAGGGACCAACGTTTACTTTTGCTACTCTCTTCCTTTTTATATACCTGTAGAAGCTCTTAATGTCTGTTTTTATATTATTTGCTTGTTTACTCTCATACTTTATCTTCTCCCTCTTTATAATTTTTTTAGTCATCCTTTGCTGGTTTCTAAAAATTTTGCCTTTTCTTTGAATTTGATACCATCCTTAACTTCCTTAGTTAGCCATGGATGGTGCATCCTTCTCGTAGAGCCTTTCTTCCTCACTGGAATATATCTTTGCTGAGATTTATGAAATATCTCCTTAAATGTCTGCCACTGCTGATCTACTGTTTTACCCTTTAATCTATTTTCCCAGTCCACTTTAGCCAACTCTCTCCTCATACCCTTGAATTGCCTTTATTTAAGTTTTGGACACTAGTTTCAGACCCAAGTTTCTCACCCTCAAACTGAATTTGAAATTCTACCATGCTATGATCACTCTTTCCTGGGGGATCCTTTACTATGAGATCATTAATTAATCCTGTTTCATTACACATTACCAGATCTAAAATAGCCTGCTCCCTGGTTGGTTCCTCAACGTATTGCTCTAAGAAACCACCCCGAATACACTCTCTGAACTTGTCCTCAAGGCACGGAGTGCAGATTGGAACAGAGTGTTAAGCTGCGAGTTTGGTGAGTGAGGGAGTAAATCTTAAAGGTTAATCTCTTATTTTTATAAATTCTAGTCTTGTGTGCTTGCAATTAGCATTTAAATTTACTGTTTCAGGTTTTAAGTTTCTTCCAGGCTTGGGCAGGGCTAAGCAAGCTCTGTGCTGGAGAGCAGGTGAGAGTAATTAATTAATTAACTGGTCTAATCTGGTTCTGTAACTGCCAGAGAGCTCACTTATTTAAATCTCAGCAGTATAAATAAGGGAGACTAGAGTGCAGTTTGTCATGGAGTGCAGATTGGAACAGAGTGTTAAGCTGCGAGTTTGGTGAGTGAGGGAGTGAGGGAGTGAGGGAGTGAGGGAGTGAGGGAGGTTTTCCTTCCTTTTTCCACCTTTGTCAGCTTCCCGGTGCGGCGGCGGACCTGTGTGAGGCGAGGCGGCGGCAGAGGGTTTAAAAGGCTCCAGAGACCAGGTAAGGCGGGACCAGTCTCCGAACTCGGAGGGAGGGAGAGAGGTAAAAATAATCGAGGTGTGACATCACCAGAAAGCAGGTAAGTAATTGGTTGGTGAGTATTTCTCTCTTTTTAAACTTAAACTCTGTGGTTTATAGTTTCTAAGGTGTGATATTCATCAGGCGGGGCAGAGGGTATTTTAAAAATATTAATAAATGTAATTAATTACATAGAATGGGAGAGCAGGTGATGTGTTACTGCTGCAATATGTGGGAGCTGGTGGACACCATTGATGCTCACGGTGATCACATTTGCAGTAAGTGTTGGCTGCTCGAGGAACTCCGGCTTCGTGTTGATGAGCTGGAGTCCGAGCTTCAAACACTGCGACACATCAGGGAGGGGGAGAGTTACCTGGACTCTGTGTTCCAGGAAGTAGTCACACCAATTAGATTAACTAATTCAGATGTAGTCAGGGACAGGAGGGTGTGACTATGAGTGAGGCAGGTACGGGGATCCAGGAGATAGTGTTGGAGGAGCCGCAGCCCTTGCTCTTGTCCAACAGGTTCAAGACTCTTACTCCCTGTGAGGACGGGAGCAGGGACTGCAGGGAGGATGAGCAACCTGGCCACAGCACCGTGGAACGGGGGGCCATTCAAGTGGGGGGAGTAAAAAGAAATGTTGTAGTGGTAGGGGATAGTATCATAAGGGGTATAGATGGGGTTCTTTGCAGCTGAGAGCGAGAGTCCCGAAGGTTGTGTTGCCTGACCGGTGCCAGGGTTAAGGACAGCTCCTCTGGGCTGGAGAGAAACTTGGAGTGGGAGGGGGAGGATCCAGTTGTCGTGGTCCATGTTGGTACTGTGGAAGTGTATTTTTACTTGGACACAAAATGGCTTCCTAGACACAGAAAGAGTGATACAAAATGGCCGACTCTGACTTGCTCGGGAAAAGATAAAGTTGTTTATGACTTCTCATGGAGATGAATTTAAACTTTGCAGACTATGTTGTTTTCATAGTCTGCTGGTACAGAACAAAAAGGCTTCTTCTAATCAACTTGAGATAACCAAGGACTAGTGAAGTAAACATCCAGATGCCTTGGCCTTGGTGGGAGAAGAAGAACAGACAGACAGACTCCATGACTGTAGAGATTAGCTAGTCTCATCGTAAGGCATTTCTATTTTTTAACTTAGCTTACTTTAAACAACATGTCATGTGATATAGAATGCTTGTATTTTCAGTGTATAAAGATGTTTCATTTTCTGTGATTCTTCAGAATGTCAAGTAGCCGTTGACTGCATGCATTCTCCTTGCTGCAAGTAAATAATAAAGCCTGTCTTTGACGATACTTTATGTTTAAAGAGTCTTACTCGGAAGTCGAAACTTCGACAGTATCAATGACATAGATAGGACAAGGAAAGAGGTTCTGCTGAGGGAGTATGAGCAGCTAGGGGCCAAATTAAAAAGCAGAACCACAAGGGTAATAATCTCTGGATTACTACCTGAGCCACGAGCAAATTTGGCTAGGGTAAATAAAATCAGAGAGTTAAATGCGTGGCTCAAAGACTGGTGTGGGAGAAATGGGATTTGCTTCTTGGGACACTGGCACCAGTACTGGGACGGGAGAGAGCTGTTCCATTGGGACGGACTTCACTTGGCCAGTGCTGGGACTAGAATCCTGGTGAATTGAATAACTAGGGCTGTAGAGAGGGCTTTAAACTAATTAGTGGGGGGGAGGTTTCAAGAGAGCGAAGAATAAAAATGTCAGCGGAGAAGGCAATAGAGCAAATTAGCAGTGGGGAAATTAAAAACCAGAGCGTGTCAGGAAGGGACAGAATATATAAAGATAAAGGTAAAGTAGTAAAGGGGGTAAATGCAGGAATAAATTGTCACAAAAGATGTTTAAAAGTTCTTTATCTGAATGCACGCAGCATTCGTAACAAAATAGACGAGTTGACGGTACAAATAACTACACATGGGTATGATCTGGTGGCCATTCCAGAAACATGGCTGTGAGGTGACCATGACTGGGAACTAAACATCCAGGGGTATTTGACTATTAGGAAGGACAGACAGGAAGGAAAGGGAGGTGCGGTGGCTATGTTAATAAAGGATGGAATCACTGCAATAGTGAGAATTGATATTGGGTCAAAGGATCAGGATAGTGAAACAGTTTGGGTGGAGATAAGGAATAATAAGGGGAAAAAGTCACTAGTGGGCGTAGTCTATAGGCCTCCTAATAGTTGTAACTCTATTGGTTGGAGTATAAATCAGGAAATAGTTGGGGCTTGTAATAAGGGAACAGCTATAATCATGGGAGATTTTAACTTTCATATTGACTGGACAAATCAAATTCGGCAGGGCAGCCTTGAGGAAGAGTTCATAGAGTGCATTAGGGACGGGTTCCTTGAGCAGTATGTTACTGAACCAACCAGGGGGCAGGCAATCTTCGATCTGGTCCTGTGTAATGAGACAGGATTAATAAAAAATGTCCCAGTAAAGGATCCCCTTGGAATGAGTGACCATAACATGGTTGAATTCCAAATTCAGTTGGAGGGTGAGAGAGTTGGATCTCAAACCAGCGTACTAAGCTTAAATAAAGGAGACTATGAAGGTATGAGAGCAGAGTTGACTAAAGTGGACTGGGAAAATAGATTAAGGTGTAAGATGGTACAGGAGCAGTGGTGTACATTCAAGGAGGTATTTCACAACTTTCAAGAAAAATATATTCCACTGAGGAAAAAGGGGCGTAAAAGAAAAGACAGCCATCTGTGGCTAAGTAAAGTAATAAAGGATAGTATCCGACTGAAAACAAGGGCATATAAAGTAGCCAAATCTAGTGGGAGGATAGAAGATTGGGAAGCATTTAAAAGCCAGCAAAGAATAACTAAAAGATTAATTATGAAGGGGAAGATAGATTATGAAAGTAAACTAGCAAAAAATATAAAAACAGATAGCAAGAGTTTCTACAGTTATATAAAAAGAAAAAGGGTGGCTAAAGTGAATGTTGGTCCCTTAGAGGACGAGACCGGGAAATTAGTAGTGGGGAACATGGAGATGGCAAATACGCTGAACAAATATTTTGTATCAGTCTTTACAGTAGAGGATACTAAAAATATCCCAACACTGGACAAACGGGGGGCTACTGAGGGGGAGGAGCTAAACACGATTAAAATCACTAAGGAGATGGTACTCGGTAAGATAATGGGACTTAAGGCGGATAAATCCCCTGGACCTGATGGCTTACATCCTAGGGTCTTGAGAGAAGCAGCGGTAGGGATTGCGGATGCATTGGTGGTCATTTTCCAAAGCTCCCTGGATTCGGGAAAGGTCCCAGCAGACTGGAAAACTGCTAATGTAATGCCCTTATTTAAAAAGGGAGGTAGACAAAAGGCTGGAAACTATAGACCAGTTAGCCTAACATCTGTGGTTGGTAAAATGTTGGAGTCCATTATTAAGGAAGCAGTAACAGGACATTTGGATAAGCATAATTTAATCGGACAGAGTCAGCATGGTTTTATGAAGGGGAAATCATGCTTGACAAATTTGCTCAAATTCTTTGAGGACGTAACAAACAGGGTGGATAAAGGGGAACCAGTGGATGTGGTGTATTTGGACTTCCAAAAGGCATTTGATAAGGTGCCACACAAGATTACTGCACAAGATAAAAAAAATCACGGGATTGGGGGTAATATACTGGCATGGGTGGAAGATTGGCTATCTAACACAAAACAGAGAGTTGGGATAAATGGTTCATTCTCGGGTTGGCAATCAGTAACTAGTGGTGTTCCGCAAGGGTCAGTGCTGGGACCCCAACTCTTTACAATCTATATTAACGATTTGGAGGAGTGGACCAAGTGCAACGTATCCAAGTTTGCTGACGATACAAAGATGGGAGGAAAAGCAGTGAGTGAGGAGGACATAAAAAACCTGCAAAAGGACATAGACAGGCTAAGTGAGTGGGCGGAAATTTGGCAGATGGAATATAATGTTGGAAAGTGTGAGGTTATGCACTTTGGCAGAAAAAAATCAAAGAGCAAGTTATTATCTAAATGGAAAGAAACTGCAAAGTGCTACAGTACAAAGGGATCTGGGGGTCCTGGTGCATGAAACACAGAAGGTTAGTATGCAGGTACAGCAGGTGATCAGGAAGGCCAATGGAATCTTGGCTTTTATTGCAAGGGGGATGGAGTATAAAAGCAGGGAAGTCTTGCTTCAGTTATACAAGGTACTGGTGAGGCCAAACCTGGAATACTGCGTACAGTTTTGGTTTCCATATTTAAGAAAAGATATACTTGCTCTCGAGGCAGTTCAGAGAAGGTTCACTCGGTTGATTCCGGAGATGAGGGGGTTGACTTATGAGGAAAGGTTAAATAGGCTGGGCCTCTACTCATTGGAATTCAGAAGAATGAGAGGCGATCTTATCGAAACATATAAGATTGTGAGGGGGCTTGATCGGGTGGAGGCGGGGAGGATGTTTCCACTGATGGGTGAGACTAGAACTAGGGGGCATAATCTTAGAATAAGGGGCTGCCGTTTCAAAACTGAGATGAGGAGAAACTTCTTCACTCAGAGGGTAGTAAATCTATGGAATTTGCTACCTCAGAGAGCTGTGGAAGCTGCGACATTAAATAAATTTAAAACGGAGATAGACAGTTTCTGAGCTGATAAGGGAATTAAGGGTTATGGGGAGCAGGCAGGGAAGTGGACGTGAGTCTAGGTTCGGATCAGCCATGATCCTATTGAATGGCGGAGCAGGCCCGAAGCGTCGTATGCCTGCTCCTGCTCCTACTACTTATGTTCTTATGTTCTTATGTACCCTTGCCAATTTGAGCTGTCCAATCTATATGATAATTAAAATCGCCCATGATTATTGCAGTACCTTTCTTACAAGCCCCCATTATTTCTTGATTTATACTCTGTCCTACAGTATAGCTACTGTTAGGGGCCTATATACTACTCCCACCAGTGACTTCTTACCCTTACTATTTCTTATCTCCACCCAAACTGATTCTACATCTTGAGCTTCTGAACCAATATCATTCCTCACCACTGCAGTGATCTCATTCTTTATTAACAGAGCTACCCCACCTCCTTTTCCTTTCTGCCTATCCTTCTGAAATGTCAAATATCCCTGAATATTCAGTTCCCAGCCTTGGTCACCTTGCAACCACGTCTCTGTAATGACTATCAGATCATACCCATTTATTTCTATTTGTGCCGTCAACTCATCTATCTTGTTACGAATGCTGCGTGCATTCAGATAAAGAGCCTTTAATTTTACCTTATCATTTTACCTTACTCTGACTCTATTTTCTGGTGCACTCTTATGCTTGTACGCTCTGCCCCTTCCTGATACATTCTGGTTATTGTTACCCCTGTCGTTGTCCTGCACTATTGCCTTTTCCTTTGTATTTTAATGTGTTAAAATGGCAGAGCAGGCTTAAAGGGCCAGATGGCTGACTCCTATTCTTCATGTCACGATACATGACGTAGAGTCATCCAGACTCGAGTCGTCGTTGGCTTGTTCACAGATGTGATTTCCAGTAAAAAAAAGTAAAAATTTTAAAGTTTATCGTTTTCCATACAGACTGCAGCTTTTGACACATTAGACCCCCTGTAACCCCACCTCATTGTCTCAGTTGTATCTTGCTATGTCTTTGATGTGGTACCTTCCTGGCTGACCTAATTGTTTCCCTGCCGAGGTGTGACAAAAGGCAGTCAGGAGGATTAAATGTAGTCGTCTGCCATTGTACGTTACACATGCATTGTTCTCTGTCTATATATGCTTTGTCGATTCGTATTCCTTTACTTCACCTGACGAAGGAGCAGCCGCTCCGAAAGCTTGTGATTTCAAATAAAACCGTTGGACTATAACCTGGTGTTGTGCGACTTCTCACTTTTGTCCTATTCTTTTGTTATGTGACACCTAGTAAACTTGTAGGTACTGGAACAAAAGGAGGATGCTTCACACAGACAAGGTACTCTTCAGCACATTAACAGAATATATTGGCCGTGGTTCAAAGGGATATACTACTGATAGGCCACGCCACTAAGAGATTGTATTGGGTACAGCCTAGCACAGTTAGGGTTAACTCTGACAGTTCCTTGAGAGAGAGAGGATTACAGTCTTGGCATGAAGTTGGTTGTATTCAGTATTTGATCAAAGTGTGGTTAAATGTCACCCTTGCACAACTGGAAAATCATCAGGCGGGAACCATGCAGCATTGTTTGAAGACATTGCTGGGCAGGTGAGGACAGATCCAATAGCTGAGCCAGGCAGGTCTGTGGTGTTCTGATGAGTCAGGTATCATGTGGCTCATTGTTGTGGCTTCTCTGATGAATCCATGCATGAATGTACGTATAAGTTGGGATGTATGGATTAGGAAGGTACCAGGAAGGATCCCTGGTTTGTGGTGCCAGCTGACCATAGCTCGTCGGAGCGGTTTCAACATTCCAAAGCACTTTACAACCAATGACGTACTTGAGTACCAATCAAGTGTAGTCACTGTTGTAATGTAGGGAAACTCAGCAGCCAATTTGAGCACAGCAAGGTCCCATGAACAGCAATGAGATAATGACCAGCTCATCTGGGTTTTTTTAATTCATTCTCAGAGCAGGTGCTGACGGTCCTACATCTTTTAGTGATGTTGGTTATGAGTTAAATATTGGCCAGGACACTGGGGAGAACTCCCCTGCTCCTCTTCGAAATAGTGCCATCGGATCTTTTACATCTGAACGGGAGGATGGGGCCTCGATTTAACATCTCATCTGAAAGATGGCACCTCCGACAGTACAGCACCCCTTCAGTACTGCACTGGAGTGCCAGCCTGGATTATGTGCTCAGGTCCTGTAGTGAGGCTTGAACCCACAACTCAAAGGCGGGAGCAAGAACTGAGCCAATCTGATACTTATTTAATGTACATTTTGTAGCGTGTTCTGCAAACACAAAAAAGTAAACAGAAAAAGAAATGGGTTCACTTAAAGTAAGGAATTCTCAGGACTATACCATTATTCGAATTTGGAGGTGGAGTTCTGAATACAAATCCCGGCCTAGAATCTCCACACTGTTATCAGGGTCATTTCAACACATAGGGCCGAAAATTGATCCCGGGACGCGAGAGTACGCACTGCATACTCTCGCGTATTCCCACTCCAATTGCCGGTTTTCTGCATGCCCTGCGCATGCGCTGAAAACCGGCAATTGCTCTTCCGAAAAGGGGGCGGGGCCTGGCTGCATCGCGTGCGCGCTACAGGCTGCGCGCACGCTGTGCACTTCATGGTTTGGACGCGCAGGTAAGTAGGGAAGATTTTGGAAATGTAAAAAGGAGGAGTAAGACCCGCTTTTAAGAAGGTAAGTAGTGAATTAAGTATTTTTTTGAATTTTTTTTACAGGTATATCTTTTTTATAGACTTTAAAGACAGGTAAGTTTATTTTTATAACTTTTTAAAAGATTTTAAATTTTTTCAAAAATTTAATTTTTATTTAAAATGGTTAATTTAATTAACTATACTTATTTTATTAATGTGATGGTTTTTTTTTTTAATTTAATTGAGGTTTAGCTGTTATTTTGGGGGGGTGTAAGATTCATAAGTCTCACAGCCATGCTGTGAGACTTATGAATGGAAGATGGTGTGCTGCCATTGGCTCTAACTGAGTCACGTGATCCCACAGCTCGCACGAATTAACTACGCCGCTGGGATACGCAAGCCCAGCACAGCTGATGTCTGGAACATCAATTTCGTGCGAGCTGGATCAGAAAAAGCATAAGCGAGGTGAGACATCGCGGGGAAGGCTTACCCCCGTGGGAACAGAGCGAGATCAATTTCTGGGCCATAATCTGGGGGATATCACCAATGTTCCTTTTAATTTTTTTTTGGGTGTGCGGCCCCTTTAACAGGCCACGCGGCCCATTCAATTTCTTATGCATGCCCAGTTATTTCAATTGTAAAGCCGTTGCACGGCCTGCGCGGGACCTCCAGACTGCATGGCCGCACAGCTGAACAGGAACACTGGACGTAACAGCAAAATAGGGCAGGGGGGAAATGAGGAGAAATTTCTTCACACAGAGGGTTGTTAAGATCTGGAATGCACTACCTGAAAGGGTGGTGGAATCAGATTCCATAGGAACTTTCAAAAGGCAATTGGACCTGTACTTGAAGAGGACTAATTTGCAGGGTTATGGGGGGAAAAAGCTGGGATGTGGGATTAAATTGGACAGCTCGTTCAAAGAGCCGGCACAGGCACAACGGGCCGAATGACGTCCTTATGTGCTGTATCATTCTATGATTTTGAGCCGTTTCTGCCGGTTTTCCGTTTGCAGAATTGATCCCTCGAACTCCTTTGCTTTTTGGTCCTTGCCGTGATCTGCCCGCCAAAGTTCCGAGTGAAAGAAAGACTTGCATTTATATAGCACCTTTCACGACCACCAGACGTCCCAAAGCGCTTTACAGCCAATGAGGTACTTTTGAAGAACATAAGAAAAGAAATAGGAGCAGAAGTAGGCCATTTTGGACCTTCGAACCTGCTCCACCATTCAATAAGATCATGGCTGAAGTGTAATGTAGGAAACGCGGCAGCCAATTTGCGCACAGCAAGCTCTCACTAACAGCAATGTGATAATGACCAGGTAATCTGTTTAGTGATGTTGATTGAGGGATAAATATTGGCCAGGACACCGGGGAGAACTCCCCATCTCTTCTTTGAAATAGTGCCATAGGATCTTTTACGTCCACCTGAGAGAGCAGACGGGGCCTCGGTTTAACGTCTCATTCGAAAGTCGGCACCTCCGACAGTGCAGCACTCCCTCAGCACTGCACTGGAGTGTCAGCCGAGATTATTGTGCTCAAGAGTGAGCTCATTTACATATATGATAATGAGGGGTAGGGCGCTGCAGCTCTGAGTTTCCTGCTGTTTACACTCGCAGTGCGGGCAGGGTAAGCTAGACCGAGAATCGTGAGGCGCACATGTGAGGAGTTACGAAGCCTGAAGTGTGGAGAGTTTTGACTGGCGATGTCTGCAGTTGGGAGCGACTTTTGCAGCCATTTCTTTTGCCTTTCTGTCGATACAGACCGAGACTCGCTTCTCACTGCCTCTGGAGATTTTCAGCCCCACCCTCACAGCAATAGCTTCTCAGGAGCAGGAATGGCCATACCTTTAGTGTACACCCTTGTGTGCTATTATCATGGAGGAACAGCACAAGATGGAGCAAAGGAGAGTCAGGCAGCATTTAAGGTGGATGCAACTCACCAGATATCACATCCCTCCTTAGAATATAGAGGCAGCAGAGGTCATGGGGGGTGGTCTCACCGAGGGGTAAGGGGAGTGCGCTTCACCAACGAGCTCATAGGGCAGCTCTGTCACCCACTGCATGAAGTCTTGCAGCCATGGTCACCAGCCCGTGTTGCTCCCTGTGTGACTACGACCGCACTCAAACTTTTACAGCACAGGCTCATTTCAGGCAGTCACGAAGAATCTCTGGAATGTCAGCCAGGCTGCCGTACGGGCGTGGATTCGGTAGGTGACTGACGCACTTTACGGGAGAGATGGGGAATTCATTACCTTTGGCATTACAGCGAGATAGGGCCATGCAGTTTTACGGAGTTGCTGGTCTGCTCCAGCAATCAATGGTATCCATGCTGCTTTGCGAGCTCTCGCAGGAAACCTTTCAACTACCTCAAGAGGAGGGAACAGAGGAATTGCCACACGAAGAAAGGTCCATCTCGTTTGCCTTCTACCATCCTGGTACAATGATACAACGCTCATGGAGTTGTTGACTAACCATAGCAATCAATCTCTATCAATTGGGTCTAAAGGTCCGGGCTATCTCTCCCTAAAGGAAAGGAACAACCTGAGAATGTTACCACCCTCCAGATAGCGCTTTTAATAAGTTTAGCTAGACTGTAACGCTCCGGATATTATGAGGGTCCGGAGATCTCCCCCAGAATTCTGTAACTCTTCACCAAAGAGTGTACAGAAATTGAGTTCGCGAGTTATTGATACAGAAGACTTATGTGAGACAATTCTAAAAATATATAGAGATTTATTAAAGAACCGACATGCAATCTATAGTTGGTGAATCAGTCAATCGCAACATTAGCAGTTCTAAAAAGAGAAAAAATACTATTTTTTTAACAGAGAATCTTACTTTTAAATCTTAACTTTGCTACAGTATTACAGTTCTTAAAGTTTTCTATGCAGGATATCCATCAATATCAAATACCTTTGATCCCTGAGGCACCAAGAGTTGGAGAACACAGAGCCGTCTCTGTGGTCGAGAATCGCTTTGCCCAATTAAAGCGAGTCTGATATCCCATTTGAAACTTCAATATTTATACCCTTTTTCAGTGGTATTTCCTTTAAAGTTTTTGCTGATGCAAGTCAATTCTCCCTATTCATCTTTCTGCCGACCTCTGCAATTCTTACTGCTACATCAGCCAGAATCTTGTCTCATCTCCAGGTGTTCTAGGGTCACCATATAGAACGGTGTGAAAGGCAGGTGTTCCTTATTTTATGTCATCTTTACGAGGGCAGGTGTTCCTTAGCTTATGTGCCATCTTTACGAAGTTTAAATTAGAACACCTTATCCAGGGTGAACCATTGTTTTTGTTTCCAAAGGTCAGCCTGTCGGAGCCATGCACCTTCTGTTTCAATGAGGTTATTTATTCAGGGTCAACAACTGTCTTATCTCAATAGCCAGAATTCTTTCATAGCTATTTCATAGTTAGGTTTCTAAATTTCCAAACCCAGTTTGCCATGTTTTAATAAGGCCAGAATTCTTTCATAAGATAGTGTATTTTTCTGAATAGGTTATATGGCTTATTCCTTCACAGATAATGACCTCCACTAAGAGTGGCCCGAACAGCAGCAGTGGAGCGCTACAAAGGTCACAAACCTCTACAAGATTGAGAGAACCATCGGGGTCTTAAAGGGCCAACTTTGCTGCCTAGCCAGGTCGGGACCGACTCCGCAGTACGCTTCAGCTCATGTGCCATGCGTAGTTGTAACCTGGATGAGCAAAAATGTTCTCCAATTAAATATTGGGAAGACCTAAGCCATTGTTTTCAGTCCCCACCACAAACTCCGTTCCCTAGCCACTGACTCCATCCCTCTCCCTAACATCTGTCTGAGGCTGAACCACACTGTTCGCAACCTTGGTGTCATATTTGACCCTGAAATGAGCTTCCGACCACATATCCGCAGCATAACAAAGGCCACCTACTTCCACCTCCGTAACATTGCCCATCTCCGCCCTTGCCTCAGCTCATCCGCTGCTGAAACCCTCATCCATGCCATTGTTACCTCTAGACTTGACTATTCCAACACACTCCTGGCTGGCCTCCCACATTTCACCCTACATAAACTTGAGGTCATCCAAAACTCGGCTGCCCATGTCCTAACTCGCACCGTCCCGTTCACCCATCACCCCTGTGCTCGCTGACCTACATTGGCTCCCAGTTAAGCAGCGCCTCGATTTCAAAATTCCCATCCTTGTTTTCAAATCCCTCCATGGCCTCGCCTCTCCCTATCTCTGTAATCTCCTTCAGCCCCACAACCGCCCGAGATATCTGCGCTCCTCTAATTCTGCCCTCTTGAGGATCCCTGATTATAATCACTCAACCTTTGGTGGCCATGCCTTCTGTTGTCTAGGCCCTAAGCTCTGGAATTCCCTGCCTAAACCTGTCTGCCTCGCTACCTCTCTTTCCTCCTTTAAGACGCTCCTTAAAACCTACCTCTTTGACCAAGCTTTTGGTCACCTGCCCTAATTTATCCTTATGTGGATCGGTGTCAATTTTTTTTTTTTGGCTTAAAATACTCCCTGTGCAGCGCCTTGGGACATTTTACTCTGTTAAAGTCACTATACAAATACAATTTTTTGTTGTTATTGTTGCTGAGCACTGCACAACTTTCAGCGAACAAAACGAGTTTGGCAGTGCTAAATGGCATATACTTCAATGCAAGGAGTATAGGGAATAAGGCAGATGAGCTGAGAGCACAAACAGACACTTGGGACTATGATATTATAGCTATTACTGAGACATGGCTGAAAGAAGGGCAGGTATGGCAGCTCAACATTCCTGGTTACAGGATTTTCAGACAGGATAGAGAGGGGGGTAAAAAAGGAGGGGAGGTCGCGGTATTGATTAAAGAAACAATTACAGCTGTGAGGAGGGATGATATGTTAGAAGGATCATCAAATGAGGCCATATGGGTTGAATTGAAGAACAAAAAAGGGCGATCACACTGCTGGGAGTGTACTATAGACCCCCAAACAGTCAGAGGGAGATAGAAGAGCAAATATGTAGGCAAATATCTGAGAAGTGCAAAAACTATAGGGCAGTAATAGTAGGGGATTTCAACTACCCTAATATTAACTGGGATAAAATTAGTGTGAAAGGTATAGAGGGTGTGGAATTCCTAAAATGCATTCAGGAGAACTTTTTTAGCCAGTATGTAGCAAGCCCAACAAGGGAGGGGGCGGTTTTGGACTTCGTTTTAGGGAATAAAGCTGGGCAGGTAGAAGGCGTATCAGCGGGGGAGCATTTTGGTGCTAGTGATCATAATTCAGTAAGTTTTAGGGTAATTATGGAAAAGGACAAAGATAGACCAGGAATAAAAGTTCTCAATTGGGGAAAAGCCAATTTTGCTAAGCTGAGATGGGATTTAGCCAAAGTGGACTGGAAACAGCTACTTGAAGGTAAATCATTGTCAAAGCAGTGGGAGGCATTCAAGGAGGAGATCCTGAGGGTTCAGAGCAAGTATGTTCCCTTAAAGAAAAAGGGTGGACTAACAAATCTAGAGTCCCCTGGATGTCAAGGGACATACAGGGTAGGATAAAGAAAAAAAGGGCGGCTTATGACAGATACCGAGCTCTCAATACTGCAGAAACTCTAGAGGAGTATAGAAATGTAGGGGTGCAATTAAAAAGGAAATTAGGAAAGTAAAGAGAGAACATGAAAACATTTTGGCAAGTAAAATCAAGGAAAACCCAAAGATGTTTTATAAATACATTAAGAGCAAGAGGATAACTAAAGAAAGAATAGGGCCTATTAGAGATCATGGGGTAATCTGTGTGTGGAGGCGGAAGACGTGGGTATGGTTCTTGATGAATACTTTGCGTCTGTTTTCACAAAAGAGAGGGACGATGCAGACATTGCAATCAGGGAAGAGGCGTGTGAAATATTAGATGAAATAAACATATTGAGAGAGGAAGTATTAAGGGGCTTAGCAGCTTTGAAAGTGGATAAATCCCCAGGCCCGGATGAAATGTATCCCAGGTTGTTAAGAGAAGCAAAAGAGGAAATAGCAGAGGCTCTGACTATCATTTTCCAATCCTCTCTGGCTACAGGTGTGGTGCCGGAGAACTGGAGGACTGCTAATGTTGTACCTTTATTTAAAAAGGGAGAAAGGGATAGACCGAGTAATTACAGGCCAGTCAGCCTAACCTCGGTGGTGGGAAAATCATTGGAAAAAGTTCTGAGGGACAGGATAAATCTTCATTTAGAAAGACACGGATTAATCAAGGACAGTCAGCATGGATTTGTTAAGAGAAGGTCGTGTCTGACTAACCTGATTGAATTTTTTGAGGAGGTAACAAGGAGGGTCGATGAGGGTAGTGCGTTTGATGTAGTTTATATGGATTTTAACAAGGCTTTTGATAAGGTCCTACATGGCAGACTGGTCACAAAAGTGAAAGCCCATGGGATCCAGGGCAAAGTGGCAAGTTGGATCCAAAATTGGCTCAGAGGCAGGAAGCAAAGAGTAATGGTTGATGGGTGTTTTTGTGACTGGAAGGCTGTTTCTAGTGGGTTTCCACAGGGCTCAGTACTAGGTCCCTTGCTTTTTGTAGTATATATCAATGATTTAGCCTTGAATGTAGTGGGTATGATTAAGAAGATTGCAGATGATACTAAAATCGGCTGTGTGGTTGATAATGAAGAAGAAAGCTGTAGACTGCAGGAAGATATCAATGACCTGGTCAGGTGGGCAGAACAGTGGCAAATGGAATTCAATCTGGAGAAGTGTGAGGTAATGCATTTGGGGAGGGCTAACAAGACAAGGGAATACACATTAAATGGTAGGACACTGAGAAGTGTAGAGGAACAGGGGGACCTTGGAGTGCATGTCCACAGATCCCTGAAGGTTGCAGGCCAAGTAGATAAGGTGGTTATGAAGGCATATGGCCTTTATTAGCCGAGGCATAGAATACAAGAGCAGGGGGGTATGCTAGAACTGTATAAAACACTAGTTAGGCCACAGCTAGAGTACTGCGTGCAGTCCTGGTCACCACATTACAGGAAGGATGTGATTGCACTGGAGAGGGTGCAGAGGAGATTTACAAGGATGTTGCCTGGGCTGGAGAATTGTAGCTATGTGGAAAGATTGGATAGGTTGGGTTTGTTTTCTTTGGAATAGAGGAGGCTGAGGTGTATAAAATTATGAGGGGCCTAGATAGAGTGGATCGGAAGGACCTATTTCCAGTAATCCAGAGGACTGGACTAATGATCCAGAGACATGAGTTCAAATCCCACGACAACTGGGGAATTTAAATTCAGTTAATTAAATAAATCTGGAATAAAAAGCTAGTATCAGTAATGTTGACCAGGAAACTACCGGATTGTCGTAAAAACCCCTCTGGTTCACTAATGTCCTTTAGGGAAGGAAATCTGCCATCCTTACTCCAGACCCACAGCAATGTGGTTGACTCTTTACTGCCCTCTGAAATGGCCTAGCAAGCCACACAGTTGTAGAAGGGCAATTAGGGATGAGCAATAAATGGTGGCCTGGCCAGTGACGCGCACATCCTGTGAAAGAATAAATTTTTTAAAAATGAATGAGAAGTTCTTTACACACGACTTTCTAGATGTAGGACTGCGTGTACTGCTCTGTATTCTTAAGATGAATATTTCAAAACAAGAATGAACATGTTTAATTGTGAGACATATCTCTTGCTTCTATGAATTTGTTATTAAAACTGAGTTATCCTAACCCTCACCCCACCCGACACCCTCCCCCCGCCCCCACACCGTAACACTGTATAAAATGATTCCAATAAAACACTTTGGCTAGACTCTGCGGTAGGTCTTCCTGCCCCATTCCCAGGTTGAATCCGGGTCCTGGTGGCTGCTGGGCTTGGCAAATCCCCACAGGATCAAGATTTGGGTCACACAAGTTTAGACAAGTTGAGTGAGTGGGCAAATACATGGCAGATGCAGTATAACGTGGCTAAATATGAAGTTATCCACTTCGGTAGGAAAAACAGAAAGGCAGAGTATTATTTAAATGGTGATAGATTGGGAAATGTTGATGTACAAAGGGATCTGGGTGTCCTTGTACACCAGTCACTGAAAGCAACACGCAGGTGCAGCAAGCAGTTAGGAAGGCAAATGGTATGTTGGCCTTCATTGCAAGAGGATTTGAGTACTGGAGCAAGGATGTCTTACTACAGTTATACAGGGTCTTGGTGAGACCACACCTGGATTACTGTTTGCAGTTTTGGTTTCCTTACCTAAGAAAGGATATACTTGCCATAGAGGGAGTGCAGCGAAGGTTCACTAGACTGATTTCTGGAATGGCAGGACTGTCGTATTGAAGGGATAATTACAAGTCCTAGCCCTTTTCGGGCTACCCCAGATCAGGCGTATTCCCCAGACGTTCACTTTCAACTAAAGTTAGCGGTAGCTGAATCCTAGAGACGCTTAATTGGGTCTAAAGGTCAGACTACCTCTCCCTAAAGGAAAGAAACGGCCTGAAGATGTTACCTCCTCTGGATAGCACTTTTAATAAGTTTAACTAGACTGTAACCTTCCGGATATTATGAGGGTCCGGAAAACACCCCCAGAATTCTGCAACTCCTTACTGAAGAGTGTACAGAAATTGAGTTTGCGAGATTGATACAGAAAGACTCTTTGAGACAATTTAAAAAATATATAGATTTATTAAAGAACCGACATCTAGTTGACAGCTAGTATGGCAATCGCAACTTTAACCGTTCAAAATACAAATAGCTTAGATTTCTTATCAGAGATCCTTATTCTCAAATCTTAACTTCATTACATTTCCACACTTCTACTTATTTCTTAATCCAGAATATCCACCAAAATCAAATACCTTGATTACCCGAGACTCAGAGTTGAAAACTTACAGAGCATGCCTGTGAAGTTGAGAAACGCTTGCACTTCCAGCGACTTCTGACTCTCTATCTGAAAAGCTCTATTTTTATACCTTTTTTTAGTGGTATTTTCTTTGAAGTTTCCTGCTGATGTAAGCTAATTATCTCTAGTGATGCTCTATTGAATTCTTTTCTATTCTTACTGTCATTTCAGCTGCCAACTTTTAGAATTCTGTCTCTACTTTAGGTGTTTCAAAAACTTATCATTTTTATGGTTATTATCGATTTATCTATTTGATGCCATTCTTAGGAAGTCTTTCTATTGAATTCTTAATATCACTTAACTGCTTGTAAGCCAGACGTCGTGACTCCGTGGTGTTCCAAGTTCAATACAAACACAATGTAATTGCTTGGTGTCATCTATTGATATTATATTTTCAAAGCCTACCTATTTGTACCTTTTACAACTTGTAAATCAAAAACACTTCAACCAGGGTGTTTTTTGCATTTCTTAGCTATTTCAATTGGTTGCATATTTAATCGTGTTTCCTGTTTCTAAGTTTAACATAAAACTATTTTACGGCAGGTATTTCTTTTACTTGATGTCATTTTTTCAAAGGCACTTGGTTTTTTTAATGTTCTGTGCACCTGTTCGACGTGTTAGATTTTGACACTTTACTTGGGCATTGCTATTGTTTTGTTCCAAACTCTAGACATTCTGGAAGCACCAATGGTTTGCTTCAATAGGGGCTTTGGGCTGGATTTTCAATGACCCGTGGAGTCGGGTTTGGAGGCATGTGGGGGGTTAAAGTTGCAGATTCGGGGATCCCGACCCCATCCCGCCTCCACGCAATTTTGACAAAATCGGTCGCGGGGTCCACGACTCCGTCCCGCCTCCAAGAGGCGGGAGAGGCCATTAAAGCCCTTAACAAGCCCTAAATTGGCACTGTAAGGCCATTTTGAAACGTTTTAGCTAGTTTAACTCTTTTCCGACGTGAAGTATGCCTGATGTGAAACACGCCAGTGAAATCTGGCGGGAGCACAAGTGGATAGCTGACTATCAGCTGCAGGTCCACTATTACAACGGAGATGTGATGAAGGTAGTAGTAGTATTGTGATGAAGGTAGTAGTAGTATTAGGTCTGAAAGTCACCTCTGATGTTACTGCATTGAATATCTTCAGAGACTGCCTGGGAGGACTTGGTTGCAAAAAATTCTCTCTCTCTCTCTCTCTCTGGGATGCATTTTCAATGACCCGTGGAGTCGAGTTTGGAGGCGGGGGGGGGGGTTAAAGTTGCAGAATCAGGGGTCCCGACCCCATCCCGACTCCAACCCGCCTCCATGCCAGTTTCTCTGGCGGCAGGTACCCGACCTGGTCTGAGACCCGACTCCCCGAGGCGGGAAGGGATTAGTGACAATTAACTGCCTGTTAACAGGTAGTTAACAGGCAGTTTTTTGCATAATCTCTATTTTAAAAAGAAAAGTGTGGGCTTCCCGACAAGTGGCAAACACTCCAAGTTATCGGGTCGGGCCGTGGGTCTGCAGGGGTTGGAGGGGTCGATATGTCCGGTGGGCAGGTGAGTGATGGGTGCATGTGTGCAGAGGTAAGTGTGTAAGGTAAGTGCTAAGTGTTGGAAAAAGTTTTACTTACCTTAACTTCCTCCTGTAGGTGTCAGCCCTTCAGTTCTCGGGAGTTAGAAATCTCACCGGCACAGAAAGCAGGAAAGCCGTGGACCTGTCAAAAACAGCAGTCTTCTGTTTTCTGTGCTGGAATTATTTCTAACTCAGCCTGAAAGGAAGGACTGAAGTTAGAAATCATATTGTGAGTGTTTGACAGCTTCACAGAGCTGTCAAACGCTGATATTTCATCTGTCAAAAGCTCTTGACAGATGAACTGTCAGTCTGTGACGTCACCTGTTGCCGGGTGGCCCTTAATTGGCCTGCTGAGCCCACTGGGCGGGCTCAACAAGGTCAATCAACGGAAAATACAGTGGGTTGGCCACATCTCGATGGAGGCGGGTTCACAAGCCAGAATGTGTGATTCCCGACCCCAACCCGACTCCAATTTCAAAATCCAGCCCCCTCTCTCTCTCTCTCTCTCATGCTGCTCATTTTGCATCCAGGTCCTCTCACATCAAAGGCCAGGCAATCTCTGAGACCAGGCAGTCTCTGACCTGCAATGATGACATCATCAGAGGCGACTTTCAGACTGAAACCACTAATTGGTTCATGGGTTCCCACATGCTGGAACTCAATTGCCCAATTAAGTGAAAATTGCATCAATCTCCCACATCCAATTGCAGGCGGGTGGATAACACGAAATGCGGATGACACGACCCCAACCCGCCCCAGTATCAAAATCCAGCCCTTTGTCTCTGTATTTACAAACCAATTCCCATTTCAAAGCTTGTTTTCACAGCTTTGTGTTAACAAACCATCTTATCTCAGAAGCCTGTATTGTGTTTGCAGCCTGTGTCGCCGAGGCTTTCCAGACTTTTAAACCCAGTATGTCATGTATTAATGTTATCAAAATCTGTTCATAGGATGATGTATTTCTTGGAATATGGCTTATTCCATTACAGTATGAGGAGAGATTGGGTCGACTAGGCCTGTATTCACCAGAGTTTAGAAGAATGAGAGGGGATCTCATTGAAATGTATAAAATTCTGACAGGCTAGACAGACTGGATGCAGGGAGGATGTTTCCCCTGGCTGGGGGGGGGGTCTAGAATGAGGGGTCA
Source organism: Squalus acanthias (assembly GCA_030390025.1). Taxonomy (NCBI): domain Eukaryota; kingdom Metazoa; phylum Chordata; class Chondrichthyes; order Squaliformes; family Squalidae; genus Squalus; species Squalus acanthias. The sequence goes on from CM059433.1 coordinate 134,152,397, forward strand.
CTGTCTCAGGATACGGGGTAGGACATTTAGGGCAGAGATGAGGAGAAATTTCTTCATTCAGAGGGTGGTGAACCTGTGGAATTCTCTATCACAGAAGGCTGTGGAGGCCAAGTCACTGAATATATTTAAGAAGGAGATAGATAAACTTCTAGACACAAAAGGCATCAAGGGGTATGGGGAGAGAGTGGGAATATGGTATTGAGATAGATTGATTCCGGAGATGAAGGGGTTGTCTTATGAAGAAAAGTTGAGCAGGTTGGGCCTACACTCATTGGAGTTTAGAAGAATGAGAGGGGATCTTATTGAAACATATCAGATTCTGAAGGGGCTTGACAAGGTAGATGCAGAGAGGATGTTTCCCCTTGTGGGGGAATCTAGAACTAGGGGGCATAATTTCAGAATAAGGGGGCACCCTTTTAAATCGGAAATGAGGAGGAATTTCTTCTCTCAGAGGGTCGTGAATCTTTGGAATTCTCTTCCCCAGAGAGCTGTGGAGGCTGGGTCATTGAATATATTTAAGGTGGAGATAGACAGATTTTTGAATGATAAGGGAGTCAAGGGTTACGGGGAACGAGCAGGGAAGTGGAGTTGAGGCCAAGATCAGATCAGCCATGATCTTATTGAATGGCGGAGCATGCTCGAAGGGCCGAGTGCCCTACTCCAGCTCCTATTTTTCTATGTTTTCTTTTCTACACTTCGGGAGCGGGCATCACTAGCACAGGTCTTACCACAAGGTGTAGGCAGCTGGTGTTGTGAAAATACGCCTGAGTGACTGCAAACAACCAGTGCAATTCATTAGTAATGAAAGCACCAGGAGACTCAAAGGCTGCCTGATTAATGGCAGCTCATGTTTGACAAGCCTCCAAAGCAGCAAGTCATTATTTCATGCGTCAGTGATAGGGGATATACTGTAAGTTGCCAGAGAGTGTGCAAAGTCTCACTTGAGCACTGCGTTCAACCTGGCTCTGCATCGGAAATCGGAAGTACAATTTCAAAATTTGCATATGACACCCAATTGAGAGGTGTAGTTAATAACAACAACTTGCATTTATATAGCGCCTTTAACATTGTAAAACGTCCCAAGGATCTCCATAGGAATGTTATCAAACAAAATTTGACACTGAGACACATAAGGAGATATTAGGACAGATGACGTAGATTTTAAGCAGCGTCTTAAAGGAGGAGAGAGAGGTAGAGAGGTAGAGAGGCTGAGAGGTTTAGGGAGGGAGTTCCAGGGCCTAGGCAACAGAAGGCACGGCCACCAATGGTTGAGCGATTAAAATCGGGGATGCTCAAGAGGGCAGAATTGGAGGAGCGCAGATATCTCGGATGGTTGTGGGGCTGGAGGAGATAAGGAGGGGCGAGGCCATGGAGGGATTTGACAACAAGGATGAGAATTTTGAAATCGAGGCGTTGCTTAACCGGGAGCCAATGTAGGTCAGCAAGCAAAGGGGAGATGGGTGAACGGGACTTGGTGCAAGTGAGGACAGGGCTGCAGAGTTTTGGATGACCTCAAGTTTATGGAGGGTAGAAAGTAGGAGGCCAGCCAGAGTGTGTTGGAATAGTCAAGTCTAGAGGTAACAAAGGCATGGATGAGGGTTTCAGCAGCAGCCTGTGGAGGGAGCAGTGAATGACAGACTGTAACTTCAGGATTTCCGTGTTAGGATGCGCATGCACTGAATCCTGAAGCTACGGTCAGTTTCAAAGGCAAAATGACGCCGAATGCTGCCAGCTCGCCGTCATTAGGACCGCAAATTCTGGGCCAATGTCTCTAAAAGGTTCTCCGCCACTGACATTCAGTTGACTGGCCTGCAGTTGTCGGGTTCATCCCTCCCCGCTTTTTTGAACAGGGGTGTAACATTTGCAATCCTCCAGTCCTCTGGATTGCAAGATTGTGGCCAGAGCCTCCACAATTTCCACCCTTACTTCCTTCAACAACCTAGGATGCTTCCCATCCGGACCAGGTGACTTTTCTGCTTTGAGGTCTGCCAATCTTTTAAGTACCTCCTATTTTTAACCTATCCAATATCGCTACTACTTCCTCCTTTAGTGTGACATTGACAACATCCTCTGCTCTAGTGAAGACAGATGCAAAGTACTCATTTAGTACCTCAGCCATGCCCCCTGCCTCCACAAGAAGATCTCTTTTTTGGTCCCTAATTGGCCCCACCCTTCCTTTGACTACCCTTTCACTATTTATAAATTAATGAAAGACATTTGGGTTCCCTTTTATGTTACTTGCTAATCTATTCTCACACATTACAACAGTGACTACACTCCAAAAGTACTTCATTGGCTGTAAAGTGCTTTGAGACGTCCAGTGGTCATGAAAGGCGCTATATAAATGCAAGTCTTTCTTTTTTCTTTACACTCTCTTTGCCCCTCTTATGTCCTTTTCCAATTTTCCTTTTTCAATTCTCCTCTGCACTTTCTGTATTCAGCTTGGTTCTCTACTGAATTACGAACCTGACATTTATCATAAGCCTGTTGAGGCTGCCGCGAAACACAAATTAAGACCGAGTCCATGTGTGGAACACAAAGGCTTTTTAATACAACTGCCTGGTCAAAAATGGCTGAAACAAATTGCTCACAGAATTATCTGGAAAAATCCTGAGGCCCCGCCCACTCCTTTTCTCCTGCCTTAAAGGCAAGGTGCCTTAAAGGCAAGGTGCCCGATATATTGTCCACGGACGGAAAAGTGGATAATGCCCGTTTAGGTGGCGATCCGCCACACAGCTCCCCCCAGAATCTGCTTAGGAGGTGTGGACGAGACGGTGCGGCGGTCTGATGGGCCGGCCGGAGCGGCTCTTGTAGGACGCCAGTGGACGTGGAACGGCCGGGCGTGGAGCAGCCGGGTGAACCGGCTTGAGGGCAGGTCGGCCGCGTGGCGGTGGACGAGCTACAGGGACCTGCTCACCAGGCTCTGAGTGTGCTGGCTTGAGTCGGTCAACCGACATTTTTTCGGTCCTGTTGCCCACTTGCAGGGTGAAAAATTTGTCCCCAGCCTGTAGCACCTTGTAGGGCCCGTCGTACGGGGGTTGAAGGGGTCCGCGGTGGGCATCGTGCCAGACGAAAATGAACCGTGCCTGGTGCAGGCTTAGTGGGACGTGTGAGGTGGATTCGCCGTGTCGGGCAATGGGCACCGGGGCGAACTGCAGCGCCGGTGAGGCGAAGTCGTGGCGTTGCTGGTCGGCTGACCAGGGTGTCGTGGCGGTGGGCAGGAACTTGCCGGGTACGCGCAGCGGCTGACCGTACACGAGCTCTGCTGCAGATGCGTGGAGGTCTTCTTTAACCGCGGTGCGCAGGCCGAGGAGGACCCACGGAAGTCGGTCGGTCCAGGCGCCGTCCTGGAGGCTGGCTTGAAGAGACGCCTTCAAGGATCTGTGGAACCGCTCACACAGTCCGTTGGCTTGGGGGTGGTACGCTGTGGTGCGGTGAATGGTCACCCCGAGATTGCGTGCGACGGCGGTCCAGAGTTCAGAGGTAAATTGCGGACCTCTGTCCGACGTCATGTCAGAGGGGACGCCGAACCGTGCGACCCAGGTGCTGACGAAGGCTCTGGCGATGTCGGCGGTGGTGGTAGAGGTCAGTGGAATTGCCTCGGGCCAGCGCGTGGTGCGGTCAACGATGGTCAGCAAGTGCGTGTCGCTTTGCGACGGCGGCAGGGGCCCAACGATGTCCACGTGGATGTGGTCAAATCTACGCGAAGGGACGGTAAACTCCTCGAGGGGTGCTTTCGTATGTTGCTGTACCTTGGCCCGTTGGCAGGCTAGGCAGGAGTTGGCCCAAGTATGCACATCCTTGCGAAGGCTGCGCCAGATAAAGCGGTTGGCTACCAATTTGATGGATGCGCGGGCGCCGGGGTGGGAGAGGTTGTGGAGAATCTCGAATACCCGGCGGCGCCAGGACGCTGGGACGACGGGCCGAGGTTGACATAGGGATATGTCGCACTTGACCGTGACTGCGGTCGAGCCACAGGCGACGTCGGCCAGGCGTAGCCCTGGTAGGTTGGTAGGTGCGGAGAGCAGATCAGGGTCGGTGATCTGGTCTGCTGCGAGTTGAGCGTAGTCGACTGCCAGGTGTGCGGCGTGGATGGCGGGGCGGGAGAGGCAGTCGGCTACCACATTGTCTCGGCCGGAGACGTGTTGGATGTCCGTGGTGAACTCGGACACTGCTGCGAGCTGGCGCTGCTGCCTGGCGGACCAGGGGTCGGTTGTCTTTGCCATTGCGAATGTCAGGGGCTTGTGGTCGACAAACGCAGTGAAGGGGTGGCCCTCCAGCAAAAACCGAAAATGGCGGACCGCCAGGAACAGCGCGAGGAGCTCGCGGTCGAAGGTGCTGTACTTGACCTCCAGGGGGCGTAGTTGGCGGCTGAAGAAGGCAAGTGGTTGCCAGGCGCCGTCGACCCACTGCTCATACACGGCGCCGACCGCGTGGTCGGAGGCGTCCGTGGTGAGCGCTACCCTGGCATTGGGCCGTGGGTGTGCGAGCAGGGTGGCGTTGGCGAGCGCGGTCTTGGTGGAGTCGAAGGCGGCGGACGCGTCTGCCGTCCATTCGACCGCCATCTTGCCGCTCCTGCCCCGGAGGGCTTCATACAGGGGCCTCATGAGGGACGCCGCTTTGGGGATGAAGCGGTTGTAGAAATTCACCATCCCGAGGAACTCCTGGAGGCCTTTGATGGTGGTGGGGCGGGGAAATTGTTGGACGGCCTGCACCTTGGTGGGCAGGGGAATGGCCCCAGCATGGGTGATGTGGTGGCCGAGGAAGTCGATCTTGTCCAGGCCGAACTGGCATTTGGCTGGGCTGAGGATGAGCCCGTGGTCGCTGAGACGCCCGAACAGGATGCGAAGGTGTTCGAGGTGTTCCTGCTTGGAGGAACTGGCTACCAGGATGTCGTCCAGGTAGACGAACAGGAACTTCAGGTCCCGAAGGACCAAGTCCATGAGCCGTTGGAATGCTTGGGCCGTGTTTTTGAGGCCGAAGGACATCCGCAGGAACTCGAACAGGCCGAAGGGGGTGATTACGGCCGTCTTGGGGACGTCCGCAGGGTGGACGGGGACTTGGTGGTAGCCGCGCACCAGGTCGCCTTGGAAAAGACTGAGCGGCCGGCCAGTCTAGCCGAGAAGTCCTGAATGTGCGGCACGGGGTACCGATCAGGGGTGGTGGCGTCGTTGAGGCAGCGGTAATCCCCGCAGGGGCGCCAACCTCTGCCTGGTTTGGGGGCGATGTGGAGTGGGGAGGCCCAGGGACTGTTGGAGCGGCGGATGATGCCGAGCTGTTCCATGGTGGCAAACTCGGTCCGCGCGATCTCCAGTTTGGCCGGGTCCAGCCTGCGGGCGTGGGCGTACACTGGGGGGCCTGTGGTGGGGATGAAGTGTTCCACCCCGTGTTTGGCGGCCTCCGCGGAGAAGGTCGGATTGGTAAGGGCCGGGAATTCGGCCAGGAGTGCTAAGTAGTCATCCGTGGCCCGGGCGTGGCACTGTGACGCCATGTCGGCGGGTTGACGGGGGGCCATGGCACCCAGCATGGGGGACATGGTGTTCATGTCCACGAGGCGGTGACGAGGGATGTCTACCAGTAGGCCGTGGGCGCACAGGAAATCTGCGCCGATGAGAGGGGAGAGCACCTTGGCAGTGATGAACTCCCATCGGTAGCGGCGACCAGCGAGGTCGAGGGTGACTGTCCGGGTGCTGTACGTCCGGATTTCCAAGCCGTTAGCAGCAGCCAGCGCCGGTCCTCGTTCGCCCTTTTGGATGTCGAGGGAGGAGGCCGGGATGATGCTGTGCTGAGCTCCAGTGTCGCACAGGAACCGGTGGCCGGTTTTGTCATCCGTGACGTACAGCAGGGAGCCCGCGTGGCCCATGGCCATCGCGGGGGCTGGTACGGGGGTGGACTTGAAAGAGCAGGGAGGTGTGCACCGTTGTGCCCTGGCGCCGAACCATGCGTGGTAGTAACAGTGGCCCGGGTTAGTGGGGCGCGAAGGCCCCGTGGGCCTGGTGGCTGGTCCTTGGTGCCGCGTGGTGGCCGGTGAGGGGCGTGCCCAGGCATTGGCTGCCAGGTCCGGAGTGACGTCACGGCTGGAGTGAGCGGACAGCAGCTTGTCGGCCTCATTGGCCAGGGCTTCCAGGTTCATGAGGCCGGACGCCACGATCGCTGGGCGGATGCTGAGAGGTAGCTGGCGGATGAACAGCATGCGGAAGAGGGATCCGGGTGGGCTCTCGTCGGTGAGGGAGAGCATGTGGGAGAGGAGGTCTGACGGTGAGGCATCACCGAGGCCTGGAAGGTCGAGGAGGTGGTAGTTTCGCTGGTATGCCGAGGCCGTAAATTTTTTAAGGAGCGCTGCCTTAAGATGTGCATACTTGCCTTCCTCTGGTGGGTTCTGCAGTGCTGTCCAAACCTTCGAAACTGTGGAGCTACCGAGTGATGTGACGAGGTAGTCGTACTGCGTCCCATCTGTGGTGATGTGTTGCAGCAGGAAGTGAGATTCGGCTTGGAGAAACCAGGCTTCGGGCTGGTTTTCCCAAAACTCCGGCAGTTTCACGGAAACTGCGTTCGTGTCCGCCATTGCAGTGCTCGGAATACGTTCTGAGCGTCGGGGTCACCAATGTTGTGGCTGCCGCGATACACGAATTAAGACCGAGTCCATGTGTGGAACACAAAAGCTTTTTAATACAACTGCCTGGTCAAAAATGGCTGAAACAAACTGCTCACAGAATTATCTGGAAAAATCCTGTGGCCCCGCCCACTCCTTTTCTCCTGCCTTAAAGGCAAGGTGCCTTAAAGGCAAGGTGCCCGATATATTGTCCACGGACGGAAAAGTGGATAATGCCCGTTTAGGTGGCGATCCGCCACAAGCCTCCTTTTACTGTTTCATTCTAATCTCTATATCTTTAGTCATCCAGGGAGCTTTAGCTTTGGATGCCCTACCTTTCCCCCTCGTGCGAATGTGTCTATTCTGTACCCTCCTTGAAGGCCTCCCAGTGTTCAATTACTGTTTGACCTGCCAATCTTTGATTCCAATCCATCTGGGTCAGATCCCTCCAGCTCACTGAAGTTAGCCCTCCTCCAGTTGAGTATTTTCGCATTTGATTTTTCCTCGTCCTTTTCCATAACTACTCTATACCTCATGATATTGTGATTTCTAAGGAGAACAACCCCAGTTTCGCTAGTCTTTCCACATAACTGAAATTCCTCATCCCTGGGACCATTCTAGTAAATCTCCTCTGGCCTTGACATCCTTTCTAAAGTGTGGTGCTTAGTCAAACACTGTCAATACTTTCCTCTGTCCATTAGTTTTAAAGAACCTGTAACCCAGTTTACAAGCAACACATTTACTGAGAGACAAAACCACAGGGCACAGGAGTGAAGTGGTCACAGCACTGGACTAGCAACCCAAAGATCATGAGTTCCATCTTAACTACAGGAAACTCTTTGGTATCCGGCACCGATGGGACCGGTGTGGTGCCGGTTGATCGAAAGTTCCGGATAACGGAGAGTTATATCTACCGAGGCTATTTTTAACAAAGAAAAATAAAAAAATCAAGAAATGTGCAGTATACAGTATTTGGGTACTCACCTACAGAATGTTGTGTTAAATGGATGGTGGAAGATGCTTGATTAAGTACAGTACTACCCCCACTGACTAACTCGGCGTTTGCGGGCTCGGGCTCGGACTCGGCAACATTGCCAGTTATTTGAGAGGACTTTTCGGAGTACTCGGCGTTCGCGGGAGACTCGGACTGCGACTCGGCAACATTGCCGGTTATTTGAGAGGAGTTTTCGGAGGATGATTTTTGCCGGTTAAGAGAGAATTCCGGATATTTAGGTGCCGGTTAAACAAGAGTTTCCTGTAGTTGGGTAGTTAAAACCAACAGGGGTAAGTTTAGCTTTGGCGATGGTGTACAACGGGCGATATGGGATCGGCTGGCTGTTATTCACCCCGCCTGGTTGGCCTTTCTATTGACGTCAATGGGAATGAAAATCAGGCGGGGGGATATAATGGGCGGCTGATCCGATATCACCCGTTCACCACCACTGCCCAAAGTTAGAACTACCCCCAATAAATTTGGTCATTTGCGGGCTGGCACCAAGAGAAAGTGACCAGGAAACTAAACTGGTTCACTACTCTCTGTGACCACACGACATGGGTTTGTGCAAATGATTGCTCCAAGTTTCTTCAACAAGGTGGTGCAGGGCAACAGGAGACGGGCACTCCTGCCAGCTTCGTCCACGCACCCACCCCCCCCGACAAATTAAAAAAAACAATGGGGGAATGTCATCGCGCTGTTTCCCAGGGCACCGCAATGTCATGGCGTCACTTTGTGGGTCATCTCAGCCCATTGGGCCTGTTGCAAACTGTAAACAATTCCATGCACCACTCTATCTCTCATACACCTCCACCCCTTTTCTCTGACAAATGTCTATCTATTTCCCTTTTGAATTTTCCAAGGCTATCCAGGAAATTACATCATGCCAAGGACTCCCTTGTTAAAGATTTATTTTCTATTTTCTGGGTGACAGACATGCTCCTTCTCCCCCCCAGCTCAGGGACATCAAGTCATTTGTTATCAATGAAGCACCCAGCCTTTTCACTGATGCTGGTTAAAGCTTCACTAAAGCAAATTTACAGTGCTTACAAGAAATGTTCCCTCTAATTTTTTTGTGTGCATGGTCCCTTTAAATGTGCTGTGCGTCTGCTATATGGCCGCACATGTGCGTTATCTTTTCCAGTGGCAACAGTTGGTGAGCGGCCTGCGTGGGGCCTTCCGATCGATGTGTGGCCACGCGCCTGCGCACCTTAGAGGAAATGTTTCTTACAATGCAAAATCATGTCACACACACACAAAACGATGCCAGATCACTTGCCCTGGTATAACTCTGCTTAATTGCCACATGTTATTGCACAGGACGAAAGAAAGAAAGAACTTGCATTTATATAGCACCTTTCACCACCTCAGGACATCTCAAAGTGCTTTACAGTCATTGAAGTACTTTTGAAGTGTAGTCACTGTTGTAATGTAGGGAAACACAGCAGCCAGTTTGTGCACTCAAGACCCCATAAACAGCAAGGTGGCAATGACCAGATAATCCACTTGAGAGAGCAGACGGGGCCTTAGTTTAACATCTCATCTGAAAGACGGCACCTCTGACAATGCAGCACTCCTTCAGTACTGCCTTGGAGTGTCAGCCTAGCTTTTTATGCTCAAGTCTCTGGAGTGGGACTTGAACCCACAACCTTCTGAGCCATGGCTGACACCGTGGCTGAAAGGCTGGTGGAAGGAGCTTGTCGAAGTTTCGACTTCCGAGTAAGACTCTTTAAACATAAAGTATCGTCAAAGACAGGCTTTATTATTTACTTGCAGCAAGGAGAATGCATGCAGTCAACGGCTACTTGACATTCTGAAGAATCACAGAAAATGGAACATCTTTATACACTGAAAATACAAGCTTTCCATATCACATGACATGTTGTTTAAAGTAAGCTAAGTTAAAAGTTAAAAAATAGAAATGCCTTACGATGAGACTAGCTAATCTCTACAGTCATTGGAGTCTGTCTGTCTGTTCTTCTTCTCCCACCAAGGCCAAGGCATCTGGATGTTTACTTCACTCGTCCTTGGTTATCTCAAGTTGATTAGAAGAAGCCTTTTTGTTCTGTACCAGCAGACTATGAAAACAGCATAGTCTGCAAAGTTTAAATTAATCTCCATGAGAAGTCATAAACAACTTTATCTTTTCCCAAACAAGTCAGAGTCGGCCATTTTGTATCACTCTTTCTGTGTCTAGGAAGCCATTTTGTGTCCAAGAAAAAATACACTTCCACAAGCTTCAATAACAACTTTCAAAAGAGAATTGGCTAAATACTTGAAGGGGAAAAATTTGCAGGGCTATGGGGAAAGATGAGGGGAGTGGGACTAATTGGAGAGCTCTTTCAAAGAGCCGGCACAGGCACGATGGGCCGAATGGCCGCCTTCTTTGCTGTATCATTCTATGATTCTATGATTCTAAGTGAGCGTGCGGTGAAGGACATGTTCCCGTTTGCTGGGAAACAGCTGAGTATCGTATTCGCTGACAAATGGAAACTGTGTGGGGAGTTAAGAGTGCTGTGAAATGTGATTGTCAGCATAACTGGGCTAGAGGAGAAGTTGGATGTGTGTTGCTAACAGCAATGTTGCCTTGTTCTTTGTTAAATGTTGCTGTACCTGTGCAGGCAAGCAGCTCTTACTATGGGATGAGCCTCAGGTTACCTTGCCCACGCAGCAAAAGTACACAATGGCAGGTTGTTAAGTAAGCTGAAGCATTGGGGCCGAGGGCGGATTTCTGTCGAGCACTAAAATTCCAGCTGTCGGAAACCCAGCCCATTCTTCTGGGATCCTAACTCCCATTCTTAGATCCTGCTGTATTTTGTACCTCACTAACACATTTTTTTGCTGGTTCTGCCTGGCCGAATACTCCAAACCTTTATCACTCGCTCCGTAAAGAGTAGGCAGGCCTTCCGATCAGCGGGTACACGACGCTTAACCCACTCGTACAACATTCCTTTATGTTCGCAGGAGTTAACCTATTTAAGATAAATGGGTTAACTGGCTGTGCGAAAGTAGTGAGTGTAGTACAGGTGTGCTAATCTCAAGTATGTGATCTTAACCTCTCAAAGGACTGCCGTTCTCTTCCGGCTCATTCTCTCTATTAATTAGAATGAGGAACTCGCTATCACACGGAGTAGTTGAGGTGAATAGCATAGATGCAGTTAAGGGGAAGCTAGATAAACACATGAGGGAGAAAGGAATAGAGGGTTATACTGCTAGGGTGAGATGAAGCAGGGTGGGAGGAGGCTCATGTGGAGCTGAATGGCCTGTTTCTGTGCTGTATATTCTACGTAATTCTATGTAATTATTTGGGAACTCATTTTTTTTTGTATTTTAAAACATCTTTCTCCTGTTAGCAGCAGATAATCCATTACTGGAAGAGAAAAGTTTAATTTATTAAAAAAATGCCTGATTGCTGATGGAGGATTTGAGCCCAGTTTTATTGATCATGGGGTTATTGCAGTAGGGCTGTAGATTCCAAATGCTGCCCCCACCTACCTTTCCATACTATTTCTAAAAGGGAATAGGGTCATGATTCCCAGGAAAATATTGGATCTTTTCATTAAAAGTCATGCATTCTGGTTCTTCACTATTAATGGATTTTTAATATGAACAACGAAAAGGAAGAACAGTTGGTCATTGACATGGAATTACACAGCTATTCCCACATGGAATCAGGCCGTTCGGCCCTGCAGTCCATGTTGGTGTTTCTCCTCCACACGAGCAGTGCTCCTAATTCCATGTGCCCGCTCTGTTCCCATATCCCTATGTCCCCCTTGCCTTCAACAACCTCCCGAACCTATTTTTTAGTATTGACATGGGCTGGACGTCCCTCCCATTGGCGGGTTAGCAGCAGGGCGGGCCTAACGTTAATGTGAAACCGGCATTGTAAGAACCCGTGTCGGGTGGTTTGGAGGACAGAACACTGCTCCTCATTGGCTTATTGCCACGTTGGCAGAGGTGAAGGCCAAGAAGGCACTGAGGGCAGGAGGCCCTATAGGAGAGTGGTGTGGGCTGTTTGGCAGAAGGTGCCAAAGGCACTCAGTGCAACCTCCACCACCTCAAGAACTGCCGCACAGTGCAGAAAGAGGTTCAATGATCTCACAAGGGCAGCCAAGGTAAGCCAAGGCTCTGATGCTAATAAAGAAAGAAAGACTTGCATTTATCTAGCGCCTTTCACAATCTTAGGACGTCCCAAAGTGCTTTACAGCCAATGAAGTACTTTTGAAGTGTAGTCATTGTTGTAATATAGGAAACACGTAGCCAATTTGCGCACAGCAAGGTCCCACAAACAGCAATGTGATAATGACCAGATAATCTGTTTTTAGTGATGTTGGTTGAGGGATAAATATTGGCCAGGGAGAACTCCTCTCCACTTCTTCGAAATAGTGCCATGGGATCTTTTATATCCACCTGAGACAGCAGACGAGTTAACGTCTCATCTGAAAGATGGCACCTCCAACAGTGCCGCCCTCCCTCAGTATTGCACTCGAGTGTCAGCCTAGATTTTTTGTGCTCAAGTCTCTGGAGTGGGACTTGCACCCTCTCCCACTCAGACAGCTGCACTCACCTCCTTGCCTATTATACTCTTTTTCTCTCTGCACCTGGGTGTCAGGGGAACTCATTGCTGTTGAGGACAACCACTCCAAACACACAAGAACCTCCTTCACTCAAAACTACTCAACTTACTTGGCTGCCACATGGGCTCCTGCTAGTTTTCAAGGACAATTCATTTAACCATCTCAAACAAATCACCCCTTAATCTCCTCTGTTATAATGAAAACAGACCGAATTTTTCAAATGTCATTTTAGTTTGCAATAGACCCAAAAGCTGGTTCAATAATCGCACTGTGCCCTCCAAGCGCACCCCCCCATTCACCGCCATACTCTTCCCAACCCCCATTTACCGACACACTCTGCCCTTCCAACACTCTCAGTTCAATCTGACACTCACCTTTCCCTCTCTTACTCACTGAGACCATTAACTGGGATTGGTTAGAAGCTCTCGGTTGCCTCCTCATTCTCGTATTCCTATTGAGTAAGAGTGTGCTGAGCTGGGTTAGTTAAAGATATGACGGTCCATTCTTCCTTTATTAGTAACAGTACCTGGGTGTGGAGAAAACACTCTTTGAGCAAGGGGTCGAAGTGCAGCAATATTGTTATCTGTGAGTAGTTTTTTCTCACTGAGGTCTCATTTGCCAGTATTGATAGGAAAACAGAAACTGAATACAAAGCATGGGTTTATAGAGCGGTCTAACACTTTCTCCTTAATGCATCATTCTCATTAAGTGTTCAATTTGCTTGGTTTGCTTCTGTCACCGGGAGGTCGATTTAACAACAAGTTCAGTGTCCTGTGAGACGACATTAGTTGTGATCTAAGAACTAAGATCATGTAACAGGGTGGGCCGCGAGAAGGCTGTCATCGTCCACCCCATGCTTGGAAGAACTGTGACATACGGAATGGATTCCTTATAGAGATCCCACAGTACAACCTGAAGGATCAAACCTTCCTCGCAAACAGTGGACAACCATCAACCGCCTCAGAACTGGTCATGGTAGATGCTGCCACCTTCTCCATAGATGGAAGATTAAAGCATCCCCATCATACGACTGTGGAGCTCCTAATCAGACCCTGGAGCACATCATTGAGCACTGCCCTCAGAGGAAATTCGCAGATATCCACGCTGCTACACCGGAAGCTTTGGCCTGGATATCTGCATTAGATATTGACATTTGATTTGCTTTGCTACTACCATATAAAAGAAGATGATTAAGTGTTTTTACATTAGAGGGACACAGCTGACTGCAGTCTCACATTCTCCCACCATTAGCTACAGTACACTCCTCTGTACTGCAGGGAACCAACAGTACTGTCTGTACATCTGCAATTGGATTAAGTGCCTCGTGTTGCGCTGGAGCTAATCCCACAGAGTTACATTTCCATAGAATCAGCCCTCCATATTATGTATGGCACTATTTTGAAGAAGAGCAGGGGAGGTCTCCCCAGTGTCCTTGCTAATATTTATCTCTCAATCAACATCATTAAAGCATATGGGGAGCTAAAATCAATACCCCCCATAAACTTCATTTTTAGGTACACCTGGTGCTGCTCTTCTGCACTCCTCATTGAACCACGGTTGGTCCCCTGGCTTGATGGTAATGGTAGAGTGAGGGACATGCCGGGCCATGGCTGATCTTCTACCGAATCTCCACCTTCCCGCACTATCCCCATATCCCTTGAGTCCCTTAGTATCCAAAAATCTATCGATCTCTGTCTTGAATATACTCACCGAGTCATCAGCCATGTTCTCAGTGGATAGCCCTCGTCACCCAGTATCCACCCTTTGGTTTGCCGTGGTGACTCAAATACAGATGGTACAATGGACTGCCACAGAATGAAGGCATCATGACCATTGCTCCCTGTCATTCCTTTTGGGTTGCACGGCCCCTTTAAGGGGCTGGGAGGGCCATTTGCATTTTCGCGCATGCGCGAAATTTAACTTGGGGAAAAGCCGGCCTCGGGCTGCCCGGGACTGGCTGAGAGCTGCTTGGCCTCGCGGCCGCACAGCTTGCAAAAAACATTGATCATGACTGCTGCCAGGATACCGGGCATTGACCTGCATGATTCGTTGCCTATGGTCGCACACCAACTGGACATTGAGGGAGTGGAATCCCTTTTGTTTCTGTTATATGGCAGAATTGACATGCGGCGCCTGCAAAATGATGTGCATGCAGTCAATGGCACCCTGCACTATGGGGAAGCCTGTAATCCTCACAAAGCCGCGTGCTCCCTCTGCCTGCTGGTCTCTGGCAAGAGAGAATGAAGTGTAGCCAGCTCTCTTGGAACAGAGAGCCTCAGTGACCTCCCTAATGCATCAGTGGACGACAAACTGCGAGATGTGGCAAATATCTCCAGCTCCAGCCTGGAAGGAGCCAGACGCATAAAAGTTCATCACCACGGTCACCTTCACATCCACTGGCAATGCGGTCCTTGCCCTGCTCTGAGGTTGCAGTTGTGGCTGCAACAGGTGGCAGATTTCAGTGAGGACTTCCTTATTAAAGCGCAGATGTCTGACACACTGTTCGCTGAGATTTAGATAGGAGACTTGCTCCCTGAAGACCCTGGACGGAGATGGCCTACTCCTGAGAACCCTTCTCCCCCTCCTCCTCCCTCTTCCAGCAGCTTGTCTTGCTCTGCATGGCCTCTGTTCATTCTCCAAGTCATGCTGTATTCCAAGGGGAATTCCTACTACAGCAAATGGTTTGTGCAGAAGCCTTGAAGTCAGGAAAAAGTCCTTCAGCACCTGCCACACCACTTCCTGTAGACACTTGCAACTTGAAACAACTATAGAAAGCACCAAACACTTGTAGAATCGTAACAATAGCCATAAGAAATCAACCAGCAAATAACCTGTAAATAGGTGATGATCCCTTTAAATATCACTGGTGTGGGGTCCTTCCTGCTGCTGAACTCGTGTTCAGCTATGTCAGGTTAAGAGAGGGCGTTAGCGATTTACCCCACAAGTGTGCACGCGCGCGCTGCAGATGCCATTTTAGAGTTCTAAGGGTACTCATAGCGCCTAAAAAACAGATCCAAATTTCGCACCCATGACCTGGTCATTGCTGTGACTACATTTCAAAAAGTGCTTAATTGGTGTAACCCTACAACCCTCCGAGATCTCTGCGCTCCTCCAATTCTGGCCTAATGCGCATCCCTGATTTGAATCGCTCCACAATTGGCGGCCGTGCCTTCAGCTGCCTAGGCCCTAAGCTCTGGAATTCCCTCACTTAGCCTCTCCGCCTCTCTCTCCCTCTTTAAGACGCTCCTTAAAACCTACCTCTTTGACCAAGCTTTTGGTCATCTGTGCTAATATCTCTATGTGGCTCGGTGTCAAATTTTGTTTGATAACGCTCCTGTGAAGCGCCTTGGGACGTTTCACTACGTTAAAGGTGCTATATAAATACAAGTTGATGTTGTTGTAAAGCGCTGTTGTTGGGACATCAATGAACTCTCTTTACGCTATCACCTCAAAGTCTCATTGTTATTTGTGGGGTTTTTTCTGGAGGGGGGATGTATAACTAAAATAAACCAGGGATTATTAATAATTAAAACAGAAAATGCTGGGAACACTCAGCAGGTGAGGCAGCATCTGTGGAGAGAGAAACAGAGTTAACGTTTCAGGTCGATGACCTTTCGTCAGAACTTTTGAAAGGTGATTATTAACTTTTTGTTTGCCCTTCAAGCTCCTCCCAATGAAAATACAGCTGGGTGAAAATCTCCCGCTTTGCGTGAGAGGCAAGTATTATAAAGGATTTAAGCAAAACTAATCAACTGGTTGTTCTAGTGAGCACGATCATTGGTGTGGGGGCGGAGAGCAGGAAGGAAGGAAGCAGTAGGTGCTCGTACTTTAATCTTCCAGATAAGGAGACCGGTAAAGGGAGAGAGATAAGTAGGTGGTTGTTAGTTTCTTAGATTTCTCAGGGAGAGCGAGCTAGAGAGGCATGAGACGGTAGAGGAAATATTCCTTTCATTTCCAACTACTCTGCTCTTTCAGTTCATGACAAAGGGTTTGATCTTACGGGTGTTATCTACTGGGGAAAGGGAGAACTGATTGCAACTGGGCTTCATGTGTTCTGCTTCATTTCCAGGAGTGCTATTGCCAGAGGGATGGACGGACGAGAGCTTCTCCCTTCGCCTCCTCCGAGGAGTCACAGTGCAAACGGCAGGAGCCAGCAGGCTTCATCCAAGAGAGCGGAGACTCTGGGGAGGCTCTCCAACCCCAAGAGTCACAACGAGCAGGACTATGGCTCCCTGCTGAAGAGTTGCCTGCAGAGGCGCTGCTTGTTTGAGGACCCAACCTTCCCCGCTGACCGGACGTCCATAGGAGACAGCAAGGTCCAAGCGGCCCGCTGGCTGAGACCCCATGTGAGTAGCGACTTGGGGCCTTGACTACTGCCCAGGCTTTCCTCTAACTGTTGACCATTGCCCAGGCTTTCCTCTAACTGTTGACCATTGCCCAGGCTTTTCTCTAACTGTTGACCACTGGCCAGACGAGTCCCCTTGGCACCTGCGAGAAAGGTCACCTCACTGCTTTCAACTTTGTGTTGTCTCCAAAACTGAGTGATTTTAAGAATGTTATGGGGCTTCCGTATCTGACCTCTGCCAACTATTGACACTGTAGCAATACTATAATTTTGTACATCATTGCTGTTTGTGGGAGCTTGCTGTGCGCAAATTGGCTGCCGCATTTCCTACATTACAACAAAAAAGAGTACTTCATTGGCTGTAAAGAGCTTTGGCCCGTCCGGAGGTTGTGAAATGCGCTGTAAGTATTTTTTTTTTAAGTCTAAAAGTATATACAGGGCCAGTGGAAATTACTGAGATCCACCTGGCCAGTGGCAAAGTTTGAATATCACCATCCGCTACCCCTGTGCTCCCAGTACTCTCCTGTATATATCTATCTCTGTATCTTTCTATCTCTCGCAGTCTATATCTCTCTATCCATCTGTTATGTTTACTTATTTAAAACACTCTCTGGATTACTAGTCCAGTAATGTAACAATTATGAGGGGCATAGAAAGGGTAGATAGAAAGGAACTTTTCCCCTTAGTAGAGGGGTCAATAACCAGGGGGCATAGTTTCAAGGTAAGGGGCAGGAGGTTTAGAGGGGATTTGAGGAAAAACTTTTTCACCCAGAGGGTGGTTGGAATCTGGAACTCATTGCCTGAAAGGGTGGTAGAGGCAGGAAACCTCACAACATTCAAGAAGCATTTAGATGAGCACTTGAAATGCCATAGCATACAAGGCTACGGACCAAGTGCTGGAAAATGGGATTAGAATAGACAGGGCTTGATGGCCGGCGCGGACACGATGGGCCGAAGGGCCTCTTTCTGTGCTGTATGACTATGTAACCACAACACTCCTGTAACCTTTTTGTTCCTTGGAGTTAGCTGCTTAAAAATTTGTAGATGCAAAATTTGTAACGATTTTCCTGTATTTGAATATTTCACCTTTTTTCTGCTGGATCATTTGGATTTGTGGCTCGATACAGAGAAAACAAGATTAGATATCTCATCTCATGTAGGAAAAAGGACAAAGAATAATAATTAACCCTTTGGTGAAGCAATAAAAATTGGGAATGTGCAAAAGGCCAGAATTGGGGAGCGCAGAAATATTTTATTACGCAGCGAGTGGTTCTGATCTGGAATGCTCTGCCTGAAAGGGCGGTGGAAGCAGCGTCAGTAGTAACTTTCAAAAGGGAATTGGATAAATACTTGAAAAGGAAACATTTGCAGGGCTACGGGCAAAGAGCCTACGAGTGGGACTAATTGGAGAGCTCGTTCAAAGAGCCAGCACAAGCACGATGGGCTGAATGGCCTCCTTCTGTGCTGTATGATTCTATTGCTTCAGGAAGGAGGAACAATCAACTGTTCCTAGCTGTGGGGACATTCTTTTCTTTAAATATGTGACCTTGTGCATCAAGGACATTCGAGTCGTCCTTGGATCATTGAATCATTTAGCTTCTCGAATTGGAAAAAACCGTTGGTGAATGTCTCACTTAAAAATAGGAACATAAGAAATAGGAGCAGGAATAGGCCACTTGGCCCCTCGAGCCTGCTCCGCCATTCAATAAGATCATGGCTGATCTTGGGCTCAAAGCCACTTCCCTGCCCGCTCCCCATAACCCTTCACTCCCTTATCTTACAAAAATTTGTCTATCTCCACCTTAAATGTATTTAATGACCCAGCCTCCACAGCTCTCTGGGGCGGAGAATTCCACAGATTTACGACCCTCTGAGAGAAGAAATTCCTCCTCATCTCAGTTCTAAAAGGGCGACCCTTCATTCTAAAACTGTGCCCCCGCGTTCTAGATTTCCCCACGAGGGGAAACATCCTCTCTGCATCTACCTTGTCATGCCCCCTCAGTATCTTATATGTTTCAATAAGATCACCTCTCATTCTTCTAAATTCCAATGAGTATAGGTCAAGCCTGCTCAACCTTTCCTCATAAGTCAACCCCCTCATCTCTGGAATTAACCTAGTGAATCGTCTCTGAACTGCCTCCAATGCAAGTATATCCTTCCTTAAATAAGGAGACCAAAACTGTACGCAGTACTCCAGGTGTGGTCTCACCAATACCCTGTACAGTTGTAGCAGGACTTCCCTGCTTTTATACTCAAACCCCTTTGAAATAAAGGCCAACATTCCATTTGCCTTTTTGATTACTTGCTGTACCTGCATGCTAACTATTTGTGTTTCATGCACAAGGACCCTCAGGTCCCTCTGAACTGTAGCATTTTGTAATCTCTCTCCATTTAAAAAATAATTTGATTTTTTACTTTTCCTGCCAAAGTGTATAACCTCGTACTTTCCCACATTATACTCCATCTGCCAAATGTTTGCCATTCACTTAGCCTGTCTATATCCCTTTTCAGATTCTTTGAGTCCTCTGCACAACTTGCTTTCCCACCTATCTTTGTATCATCCGCAAACTTGGCTACATTACACTTGGTCCCTTCATCCAAGTCATTAATGCAGATTGTAAATAGTTGAGGCTCCAGCACCGATCCCTGTGGCACCCCATTAGTTACCGTTTGCCAACCGGAAAATTACCCATTTATCCCGACTCTCTGCTTTCTGTTAATTAGCCAATTCTCTATCCATGCTAATATATTACCCCCAATTCAGTGAGCTCTTATCTTATGCAGTAACCTTTTATGTGGCACCTTATCAAATGCTGCTGGTTCACCTTTGTCCACCCTGCTCGTTACCTCCTCAAAGAACTCCAGCAAGTTTGTTAAACATGATTTCCCTTTCATAAAACCATGCTGACTCTGCTTGACTACATTATGATTTTCCAAATGCTCTGCTACTGCTTCCTTAATGAAGGACTCCAGCATTTTCCCAACGACAGATGTTCGGTTAACTGGTCTATAGTTTCCTGCTTTCTGTCTCCCTCCTTTCTTAAATAGGGGTATTACATTTGTGGTTTTCCAATCCGCTGGGACCTCTCCAGAGTCCAGGGAATTTTGGTATATTGCAACCAATGCATCCACTATCTCTGCAGCCACTTCTTTTAGGACCCTGGGATGCAGGCCATCTGGTCCAGGGGACTTGTCATCTTTTAGTCCCATTATTTTACCGAGTACTATTTCCTTAGTGATAGTGATTGTCTTTAGTTCCTCGCTCCCTGTGGCCCCTTGATTATCCATTATTGGGATGTTGTTAGTGTCTTCTACCTTGAAGACAGATACAAAATATTTGTTCAGAGTCTCTGCCATTTCCCCGTTCCCCATTATTAATTCCCCAGTCTCATCCTCTAAGGGACCAACGTTTACTTTAGCTACTCTTCCTTTTTATATACCTGTAGAAGAACTTACTGTCTGTTTTAATGTTTCTTGCCAGTTTACTCTCATAATTCATCTTCTCTCTCCATTATTTTTTTAGTCATCCTTTGCTGGTTTTTAAAAAATTCCCAATCCTCTGGTCTCCCACCAATCTTGGCAACATTGTATGCCTTCGTTTTCAATTTGATACCATCCTTTACTTCCTTAGTTAGCCACGGATGGTGCTCCCTTCTCTTAAAATCTTTCTTTCTCACTGGAATATATTTTTGTTGAGAGTTATGAAATATCTCCTTAAATGTCCGCTACTGCATTTCAACTTTCTTACCCTTTAATTTATTTTTCCAGTCCACTTTAGCCAGTTCTACCCTCATGCCACTGTAATTGCCTTTGCTTAAGATCAGGACACTGGTTTGAGATACAACTTTCTCACCCTCCAACTGAATTTGAAATTCAACCATGCTATGATCACTCTTTCCTAGAGGATCTTTTACTATGAGATCATTTATTAATTCTGTCTCATTACATAGTACCAGATCCAAGATAGCCTGCTCCCTGGTTGGTTCCATTACATACTATTCTAGGAAACCATCCCGAATGCACTCTATGAACTCCTCCTCACGGCTACCATGGCCAATTTGATTTGTCCAATCAATATGGAGATTAAAATCACCCATGATTATTACCGTACCTTTTTTACAGGCCTCCATTATTTGTTGATTTATACTCTGCCCAACAGTATTGCTACTATTCGGGGGCCTGTAGACTACGCCCACCAGAGACTTTTTCCCTTTAGTATTTTTTATCTCCACCCAAACCGATTCTACATCTTGATCTTCTGAGCCAACATCACTTCTCACCACTGCACTGATCCCATCCTTTACCAACAAAGCCACCCCACCTCCCTTTCCTTTCTGTCTATCCTTCCGAATTGTCAAATACCCTGACATATTCAGTTCCCAGCCCTGGTCACCTTGCAACCACGTCTCTGTAATGGCGATCAGATCATACCCATTTGTACCGTCAACTCATCCATCTTGTTACGAATGCTGCGTGCATTCAGATATAGAGCTTTTAGCTTTGTCTTTTTACCATTCCTCCTTGTTTTGGCCCCATTTTCTGTTGCACTCTTATTTTTAAACATTCTGTCCCTTCCTGCCACACTCTATCCTGCTCTATTGCTTTCTCATTTCTCATTGACTTTTTAAATTTCTGCTCACCTGGATCCTCCCCCCCACTATTTAGTTTAAAGCCCTCTCTACAGCCCTAGTTATTTGATTTGCCAGGACTCTAGCCCCAGCATGATTCAAGTGAAGCCCGTCCAAACGGAACAGCTCCCTCTTATCCCAGTACTGGTGCCAGTGCCCCACAAATCAAAACCCATTTCTCCAGTCTTTGAGCCACTCGTTCATTTCTCTGACCTTATTTACCCTATGCAAATTAGCTCGTGGCTCAGGTAGTAATCCAGAGATTATTACCTTTGTGGTTCTGCTTTTTAATTTAGCCCCTAGCTGCTCATACTCTCTCAGCAGAACCTCTTTCTTTGTCCTACCTATGTCATTGGTGCCTACGTGGACCATGACAACTGGATCCTCCCCCTCCCACTCCAAGTTTCTCTCCAGCCCAGATGAGATGTCCTTAACCCTGGCACCGGGCAGGCAACACCGCCTTCGGGACTCACTCTCTCGGCGGCAGAGAACAGTGTCTATCCCCCTAACTATACTATCCCCTATCACTACAACATTTCTTTTTACTCCCCCCACTTGAATGGCTCCCTGTACCACGGTGCTGTGGTCAGATTGCTCATAGTCCCTGCCCTCATCCACACAGGGAGCAAGAATCCCGTACCTGTTAGACAAGGCCAAGGGCTGAGGCTCCTCCATCACTAACTCCTGGATCCCAATACCTGCCTCGCTTGTAGTCACACCCTCCTGTCCCTGACCATGGGCCAAATTGGAAGTAATTACTCTCGTGGGTGTGACTGCCTCCTGGAACTTTGTGTCCAGGTAACGCTCCCCCTCCCTAATGTGTCACAGTGTCTGAATCTCGGACTCCAGCTCATCAACTCTGAGCCGAAGTTCCTCGAGCAGCCAACATTTGCTGCAGATGTGGTCACCTTGGACCTCAATGGTGTCCACCAGCTCCCACATGCAACAACAACACCACATTGCCTGGTCTCCCATCTCAATTAACTAATTTAGTTTTAAAATTTGGAACACTTATATCTTTTAATTACACCAAAGCACTTAAATTTAGACGCCCAAGTTTGGGGGATAAAAAGCGAGAAATAAAGAAATACTCACCAACCAATCACTTACCTGCTTTCTGGTGATGTCACACTTCGATTACTTTTTATTTATTTACACTCACCGGTCTGTTGTAGCCGCTCTCTGGGCTCCCGCTGTTTTAGTAGCTCTGAACTCTCGCTCTCCTGGGCTCCCGCTGTTTTAGTAGCTCCGAACTCTCGCTCTCCTGGGTCGCTCGCTGTTTTAGTAGCTCCGAACTCTCGCTCTCTCCTGGGCTCCCGCTGTTTTAGTAGCTCCGAACTCTCGCTCTCTCCTGGGCTCCCGCTGTTTTAGTAGCTCCGAACTCTCGCTCTCTCCTGGGCTCCCGCTGTTTTAGTAGCTCCGAACTCTCGCTCTCTCCTGGGCTCCCGCTGTTTTAGTAGCTCTGAACTCTTGCTCTCCTGGGCTCCCGCTGCTTTAGTAGTTCCGAACTCTCGCTCTCTCCTGGGCTCCCGCTGTTTTAGTAGCTCCGAACTCTCGCTCTCTCCTGGGCTCTCGCTGTTTTAGTATCTCCGAACTCTCGCTCTCTCCTGGGCTCCCGCTGTTTTTGTAGCTCCGAACTCTCGCTCTCTCCTGGGCTCCCGCTGTTTTAGTAGCTCCGAACTCTCGCTCTCTCCTGGACTCCTGCTGTTTTAGTAGCTCCGAACTCTCGCTCACCTGGGCTCCCGCTGTTTTAGTAGCTCTGAACTCTCGCTCTCCTGGGCTCCCGCTGTTTTAGTAGCTCCGAACTCTCGCTCTCTCCTGGGCTCCCGCTGTTTTAGTAGCTCCGAACTCTCGCTCTCCTGGGCTCCCGCTGTTTTAGTAGCTCCGAACTCTCGCTCTCTCCTGGGCTCCCGCTGTTTTAGTAGCTCCGAACTCTCGCTCTCTCCTGGACTCCCGCTGTTTTAGTAGCTCTGAACTCTCGCTCTCCTGGGCTCCCGCTGTTTTAGTAGCTCTGAACTCTCGCTCTCCTGGGCTCCCGCTGTTTTAGTAGCTCTGAACTCTCGCTCTCCTGGGCTCCCGCTGTTTTAGTAGCTCCGAACTCTCGCTCTCTCCTGGGCTCCCGCTGCTTTAGTAGCTCCGAACTCTCGCTCTCCTGGGCTCCCACTGTTTAAGTAGCTCCGAACTCTCGCTCTCCTGGGCTCCCGCTGCTTTAGTAGCTCCGAACTCTCGCTCTCCTGGGCTCCCGCTGTTTTAGTAGCTCCGAACTCTCGCTCTCCTGGGCTCCCGCTGTTTTAGTAGCTCCGAACTCTCGCTCTCCTGGGCTCCCGCTGCTTTAGTAGCTCCGAACTCTCGCTCTCCTGGGCTCCCGCTGTTTTAGTAGCTCCGAACTCTCGCTCTCCTGGGCTCCCGCTGTTTTAGTAGCTCCGAACTCTCGCTCTCCTGGGCTCCCGCTGTTTTAGTAGCTCCGAACTCTCGCTCTCCTGGGCTCCCGCTGTTTTAGTAGCTCCGAACTCTCACTCTCTCCTGGGCTCCCGCTGCTTTAGTAGCTCCGAACTCTCGCTCTCCTGGGCTCCCGCTGCTTTAGTAGCTCCGAACTCTCGCTCTCCTGGGCTCCCGCTGCTTTAGTAGCTCCGAACTCTCGCTCTCCTGGGCTCCCGCTGTTTTAGTAGCTCCGAACTCTCGCTCTCCTGGGCTCCCGCTGTTTTAGTAGCTCCGAGCTCCCGCTGTTTTCGTAGCTCCGATCTCTCGCACTCCTGGGCTCCTGCTGCTGCAGCCAGATCCTTAAGTAAGGTGCGCTGTTTTTAATTGTAAGTGGCTTATAATGAGGGATTGCCACATGTCGAAAAGCATTGTCCGACTCATTGAAGAGCTGTACAGCATTTCACAAAGTACAGAATGTGTAGGGAGCAGGTTGACGGGCTGGTTTAAAACAAATTCTGAGATGAGGTAGGGTTGTATATTGATGATTTATTTGTCCAGTACCGTGCTCAAGATGGTAATGGAAACAGCGATGACTGACGTGAATCTCTGTGACACTGTCACGAGAAAAATGATTAACAATCTACCATTTTCCAGGCAAAGAGTAGACAATTTACACGGACCTGGAGTAATGAATCAATATAGAAACAACACGCGTTGACTGAATTGAAACAAGACAGCTCCAATATTGTGGGGGCGTTCAATGAATGGTCACAGATAGATTCCCTACATGTGCAATGAACACTTGCATTAATGGCACTCGAAGTGCACAGTTTTTTTTATTGATTCATTCTCGGGATGTGGTCGTCGCTGGCAAGGCCGGCATTTATTGCCCATCCCTAGTTGTCCTGAGAAGGTGGTGGAGGGCCCTCGACAGCTGAGTGGCTTGCTAGGCCACTGCAGAGGGCAGTTAAGAGTCAACCACGTTGGTGTGGGGCTGGAGTCACACATAGGCCAGACTGGGTAAGGATGGCAGGTTTCCTTGCCTAAAGGACATTAGCGAACATGTTGGGTTTTTACGGCAATCCGACAGGAGAAATTCCTTCACTCAGAGGGTTGTGAATCTTTGGAATCCTCTACCCCAGAGGGCTGTGGATGCTGAGTCGTTGCGTATATTCAAGGCTGAGCTAGATAGATTTTTCAACTCTAGTGGAATCCAGGGATATGGGGATCGGGCGGGAAAGTGGAGTTGAGGTCAAAGATCAGCAATAACCTTATTGAATGGCGGAGCAGGCTCAAGAGGCCGTATGCAAAGTGGTCAGATTTACAGATGATGCCAAATTAGGAGGGGGAAGTGGAATTGACAGCTCCCAAATTACAGACAAAATATGTGCGTGGACAGAACAATGGCAGATGAGACTTAATCCAGATAAATGCATACAGGAAAGAAAAATAAGCGATACACCTACTCCAGGACTGGTGTTGAAATATCTCAGGATGAAGTGGAAGGGGATCTCGGAGTCTCAGTAGACCCGACACTCAAGGCCGGAATTTTCCTTACCTTGGCGGGTCCGGTGCGGGCGGTGTCCGTGGTGGGTCGCAACCCCGCTGCTGGCTCCATCCCGCTGTACAAAATGAATTTACCTTAATGGGGCCTATTAAGCCCGCCCAGCACGTTATCCGGCCCAATTAGATGGAGCGGGTCTGGTGACATCACTCATGACGAAAATTAAATTAGTCATATTCAGGGACTGAAAGCAAATTGAACCGGTGGAACGAGTGATGAGAATGAAACTGTTACAGTTGATGACTTGGTTTAATGTGTAACCGGACAATCACAGTATACTGTGAGAAAACCCTGACTAGAAACAAGACAAAAATTTATTTAAATGGTATGTGTCATTTTTTATAGTACAGATCAATTCACTGCAATTACTGTTCTGTTGGAAGGCAACAGCTGAGAATGGCCAGTAAAAAATTAACATTTACCAGTAGCTTTTCAAGTAGAACAGAATCTCCATCAATCTGTTAGCTGATGTAATCAACATGTTTTTATTTTGGTTTGTTTTCCATGCTGTCAAGTAATCAGCTGGAGCAATGGCCACGGAACTCACACCTCCGGTTGACAGACATGGTTCCCAAGCTGTGTGAATCCCGTGGCCATGCAGGGAAATTTAAAAAGTAGGGGGAGAAAGGCTCTTAAGTACCTCATAATGATTTCAATTGGGTCCCCCGCCCCTGCAGGTCGGGTCGGCTCCGCGATGACAGATGCACCTGTGGGAAAGGCGCATGGGAGTGAGTTGACAGCGGGTTCCTGACCCGCTGTCAAAAAAAACAACTTTCCGACCCTGACCGCGCCTGCTACCATCACGGAAAATTCAGCCCAACCTGTCCAAACAGTGCAGAGCAGAGGTCAACAAGGTCAATAGGATGTTGAACTACACTCAACCCAGTAGCGCACAAGCCAGTGGATAGAGTGACCAAACCGTACAGTGCTCGGGTCAGACCACATCCCGAGAACTGCGTCCAGCTCTGGTCACCAGGAAACGAGAGAGAGAGAGAGAGACGTTCAAAGAATGGCGGCATTGCGGAGTCACGAGGCTGATCCCTAGTATCGGAGCAGAGTTAGGAGGAAGGACTGGAGAGACTCAGGCTTCAGACTACGAAGGGGGCGTCAGAGAGGTGGTCTTAGAGAGGGTTGTTAGAGTATAGAGAAAGTTAAACCTGGAATAGTCTTTTTTAAAATTGCAGAAGTAGAACAAGGTTGAAACCAGTAAAAGGCAAATTTAGGATTGATATCAGGAAATTCTCCTTCACACAAAACGTTATCAACACGTGGGATAAATGTCCAGGAAGAGTAGTGGAGGCAAAAACCCTGGATTCATTGAAGAAACAAGTGAATGCTGAAACGGGGGACATTAGAATCATAGAATCACAGAATCTTACAGCACAGAAGGAGGCCATTCAGCCCATCGTGCCTGTGCTGGCTCTTTGAAAGAGCTATCCTAATTAATCCTACTCCCCTGCTCTTTCCCCATAGCCCTGCAAATATTCCCGCTTCAAAGTATTTACCCAATTCCCTTTTGCAAGTTATTATTGAATCTGCTTCCACCCCCCTTTCAGACAGTGCATTCCAGATCACAACAACTCGCTGCGCAATAAAAAGATTTCCTCATGATGCCTCTGATTCTTTTGCCGTCTCTCTGGTCTTCTGTAATTATCTTGTAATGGCATCACCCATTGTACTACTAAACCATGCAGGCTGGAAAGTCTG
Source organism: Squalus acanthias (assembly GCA_030390025.1). Taxonomy (NCBI): domain Eukaryota; kingdom Metazoa; phylum Chordata; class Chondrichthyes; order Squaliformes; family Squalidae; genus Squalus; species Squalus acanthias. Next base: position 134,179,225 of record CM059433.1, read on the forward strand.
ATTCCCTGTTTGTGCTGAGCTAACTTATCCACAGACAGACTTCTCCAGGAGCAGCGCTGACCAAATTTGATTGGAAGGGAGACTGTATTTGGTTCACTTTTGAGGATCTTATTTTTTAAAAAGGAATCTATGCACTTGGAATATGCAGTTGGCCTCATTGCTGTGGGCTGGTGAGAAGGAAGCCAAACAGGGTTCCTGTAATTGGTGCCGATGTTAAGGCAGCGGAGTTCTGACGAGAGGTTAAAGTTCGCGGGATTGTTTCCTCGGTAACAGACAAGGCTCGGAAGTGGGGCAGAGAGTACTGAAGTATTCAGGAGCCTGAACAGTGATAACATGTTCGAGATTGCTCCAACTAGGGTCTAACCAGAGTTGGCAACGTATTCCTGGCGGTTTCATCACATGACCTCCCATCTCCAACCGCCCCATCTGGTCAAACAGCTTCCTTTGCCAACTCTAATATTTTTATGACATTATAATAAACAATAGTGTTCAAAGAAAATGGAAAACAAAAACGCCCAATTTGATTTTTCCCCTCAGGGTAGCATCAGGAGATTAACCTTTAATTCCAAGAGACTCCCGGAAAATCCTTGAGGTTTGGAAACCCGACCCCTGGCTGTAGGACTAGGGGAACACAGGCCCGAGTTTCGAAGAGGGAAGGTGTGCGGGCAGTTTAGATTAAACTACTTCATGTAGAAGACAGGGAATGTGTGGAACAAAGTGCCCGGGGAGATAGCCAGGGCAGACAATGTGGGAAGATTTAAAGGAGAGCTGGATAGATCTGTGAGGGAGTAGGTGGTTGAGGTGAATTAGTTCTTTGGACCGTCCGGAAGGATGGCAGAGACTTTCCTGGTCCTGGTCCTGTCCTTTCCTGCTCCTAATCGCTACCCAGTGACTCCAGCTGGGCATAGGGTGAGGACAGGACCAGGCTTGGCTATGCTGCTTTCCATAGTTGAATAGCCTGCCGAGGACCAGGGTCTAGGCTTAGGTGTGGGGCACCTGCACCTGTCCAAGTATACACCAGGAAAAACCTAGCTTGAGAGGAGAGGGAGAAGCAGAGGGAAAATTAGAAAACAAAATATTTATCCAATGCTGTGTTGGTAAATTCTAAAGATATACAGATGTACAATGTTTCTTGACCTTTGAACTGCACACATCTGGATGTAAAACAATGCCTTTTTTCCCCCCCAGCAAATCCATCAGAATCCCCAGTTTTTTGTGGAAGGAGTCAGTCGGTTCGATCTGTGCCAAGGGACTGTGGGTAAGGTCCTGTCATCTGTACTCTGTGTGTGCGTGTGTACCCCCTACGTTCTAGCCCTGACCTCCTCCTACGTTCTAGCCCTGACCTCCCCCTACGTTCTAGCCCTGACCTCCTCCTACGTTCTAGCCCTGACCTCCTCCTACGTTCTAGCCCTGACCTCCCCCTACGTTCTAGCCCTGACCTCCTCCTACGTTCTAGCCCTGACCTCCTCCTACGTTCTAGCCCTGACCTCCCCCTACGTTCTAGCCCTGACCTCCCCCTACGTTCTAGCCCTGACCTCCTCCTACGTTCTAGCCCTGACCTCCTCCTACGTTCTAGCCCTGACCTCCTCCTACGTTCTAGCCCTGACCTCCTCCTACGTTCTAGCCCTGACCTCCCCCTACGTTCTAGCCCTGACCTCCCCCTATGTTACAATCTAATGGTCCCCCTCTGCTATAACCTGCCTGTTTGCACACTGCAAGATCCCACAAACAGCAATGAAATGATGTTATCCTAGATTATAAGTGGCATAGACTGGACAGATTGTCAGACCTGCTGGTGGGTAACACTGATGGGGTTGTTTTTCTCCCTCCAGGAGACTGCTGGTTTCTGGCTGCGTTAGCGTCCCTGACGATGCAGCAGGACCTTTTTGCTCATGTTGTGCCACACAATCAAGATTTTCAAAGAAATTATTGTGGCATTTTTCACTTCCGGGTCAGTATAAAAGTTAACGTGTCGGCTGCTGTACCCCACTGTTGCTATGGTTATGTGTCGGCTGCTGTACCCCACTGTTGCTATGGTTATGTGTCAGCTGCTGTACCCCACTGTTGCTATGGTTATGTGTCAGCTGCTGTACCCCACTGTTGCTATGGTAATGTGTTGGCTGCAGTACCCCACTGTTGCTATGGTTATGTGTCGGCTGCTGTACCCCACTGTTGCTATGGTAATGTGTTGGCTGCTGTACCCCACTGTTGCTATGGTTATGTGTCGGCTGCTGTACCCCACTGTTGCTATGGTAACGTATCTTCTGTTCCCTGTATCCCACTGTTTTTGTGGTAATATATCTGATCTTTTAACTGCCAATTACGATGACTAAGTCATCAATCAAGGAGCAAACTAACAAAAATGCCCCCTTTTTAAAAGGGCACAAACAATAAACTCCAAATTATAAATATAACAGATGGATGGCCACCTTGGCCAGGGATAATGTGCCTGCTGCTCTCTGACTCCCACTGTTGCAGTACTCCATAAACCTCAAAAAAGAAGCAGAGAAAGTGGGGCAAGGTTATTAGTTGAGGTCCATCACTCAGACTCTGCCAGTGAAGCAACCTGCACTAAATAGTACTAAATAAGAGCTAAATGTTGCAGGCTATAAGGTCCTTAGAAAGAACAGTGAAATTGGGAAAGGAGGTGGTGTAGCAAAATTGATTAAAAAAAACCCAATGTTACAGCAGTTGAAAAACGAGATATCAGTAAGGGTGAGCAGGCAGTGAAAACACTTTGCGTAGAACGAAGGAACAGTAAAGGATACGAGACTCTGGTGGGAGTTGTCTACTGACCTCCTGGCAGCAGTGATGGAGTGGCAGGATGCATAAATACGGAAATCAGAGGAGAAATTAGTAAAAGCAAAGCTGTTATAATGGGAGATTTTAATTTTCACATAGACTGGGAGATGCAAAACAGCTCAAGATCAGTTTAAGTAAGGCGGACGTCGAAGGGATGAGAATCAAGGGATATGGGGATCGGGCGGGAAAGTGAAGTTGAGGTAGAAGATCAAGTTTCCACCCCAAGGTATTAAAAGAAGTCAGTGAAGCAATTGCAGAGTATTAATCATAATCTTCCAAAGTCTCTTGATTGGGAAATTGAGCTGTTGGATTGGAAAATTGCAAACGTCACTCCATTATTTAAGAAGGGTAGGAGAGAGAAACCAGATAACTACAGACCTGTCAGTCTAACGTCAGTTGTGGGGAAGGTACTAGAATCTGTCATTAAGGTCAGAGTGACTGAGCATTTAGTCAAATATGAGCTGAGTCAGAGAGAGTCAACATGGATTTGTAAAGGGTAATTTATGTCTGACTAACCTAGTTGAATGTTTTGAGGTCACTAGCATGGTGGATAAGGAAGTCTATAGATGTTAGCTATATGGATTTCCAGAAGGCATTTGAAAAGGTTCCACACAAGAGATTATTAGCAAAAATGAATGCACCCAGAATTGGAGGCAACCTTGGGACAGGGGTTGGGAGATAGGAGACAGAGAGTAGAGATAAAGAGTACGTACTCTGATTGGTGGGATGTGACAAGTGGTGTTCCCAGGGATCTGTACTGAGGGGCTGGATTTTGTCAATGGGGAGCTTTTGGAGCCGGGATTCCCACTTGTCGGGTTTTAGTCCCACCTTCATCGACTTGTGGCCAACCCACGCTATTTTCTCTTGATTGACCTTGTTAAGCCCGCCCAGCTTTTGACAGATGAAATGTCCGCGTTTGACGGCTCTGTGAAGCTGTCAAACACTCACAATCTGTCCTCTAAGTTCAGTCCTGTCACTCAGGCTGAGTTAGAGAGCTCTCCTGAGCAGAAAGCAGAAAGCTGCAGCTTTTGACAGTTCAGTGGCCATTCTGCTTTCTGTGCCGGTGAGCTGAGAGACTCCCGAGACCTGAAGGGAAGAAGCCTGCAGGAAGAAGTAAAGGTAAGTAAAACTTAATGGCCCAGAAATTAAACATCGATGGTTGCCGCGGGGGTAAGGATTCCCCGCGATATCGCACTCCGCGCCTACCTTTTTGTTTCGGGCCCACACGAACTTCAGTTTGAGGGCCTCTCCCTGTTGCCGGCGTGCAGTACTTGCGTGTCCCAGAGGTGCAATTAGTTCGTGCGAGCTCTGGGATCACGTGGGACAGTTACAGCCAATGGCAGCACACCATCTTTCATTCATAGTTTTGACAGCAAGGGCTATCAAAGCTATGAATACTACAAGCCCCCAAAAGAACAGCTAAACCTCAATTAAATTTTTTTTAAAAAGCCATCACATTAATAAAATAACTATAGTTAAATAAATTAACCACTTTAAACAAAAAATTAAATTTTTGAAAAAATTTAAATTCTTTTTAAAAGTTATAAAAATAAACTTACCTTTCTTTAAAGTCTCTAAAAAAGATAAACCTGTTGAAATTTTTTTTAAATAACACTTAATTAACTACTTACCTTGTTAAAAGGGGGTCCTACGCCTGCTTTCTTTATGTGTAAAATCTTCACCACTTACCTGCGTGTTCAAACCTGAAAAAAAAACTAAGTGCACTGCGTGCGCGCAGCCTGTAGTGCGCACGCGGTTCACTTAGGAACCGCCCCCTTTGCAATACACGAAGTGCCGGTTTCCCGCGCATGCGCAGTGCATGCAGGAAACCGGCAATTCGGGACCTAATACGCGAGAGTACACAGTGCGTACTCTTGCGTATTAGGTCTAATTTTCGGGCCATTAAAACACTTTACACACACCGCTCCACACTTGCACCCATCACTCACCTGCACACTGGGCATCTCGGGACCTCCGCAGACCGACAGCCCGCCTCGCTAGTTTGGAGCCGTCGGGAAGCCCACACTTCAGTGCTGAAAATAGGGATTCTCAAAAAAACTGCCTGTTAACTACCTGTTAACAGGCAGTTAATTGGCACTAATCCCCTTCCCGCCTCGGAGACAGGATCCATCTCCTGGGAAGATGGCATGGAGGCGGGTTGGGGGCAGGATTCAGAATCGCCCCCAGATTCTGCCATTTTCCCGGCAGTCCCGCCACCCCAGGGCTGGCAAAATCGCCCCCGAGGTCTCCGCTTTTCACCATCTATATCAATGACTTGGATGAAGTAATAGAGTGGGTAAAACTATGGCAAACACCGTTCAATGAGAGGTAGTGTGAGGTCATCCACTTTGGATCTATGAGAGACAAATCAGAGTATTTTCTAAATGGTGAGGAAATAGGAGCTGTAGAGGAGCAAAGGGATTTGTGTGTCCATGTACACAAATCAGTGCAAGTTTGTGGATAGGTACAAAAAGTTATCAAAAAGACTAATGGAATGTTGGCCTTTATCTCAAGCGGCCTGGAATTCAAAGGGGAGGAAGCTATGCTTCGGTTGTATAGATCATTGGTCAGACCCCATCTGCAGTACTGTATTCAGTTCTGGGCAGTGCACCTCAGGAAGATGTACTGAGTCGTGGCTCAGTGGGTAGCACTCTCGCCTCTGGGCCAGAAGGTTGTGGGTTCACAGTCCCACTCCAGAGACTTGAGCACAAAATCTAGGCTGACACTCCAGTGCAGGACTGAGGGAGTGCTGCACTGTCGGTGGTGCTGTCTTTCAGATGAGATGTTAAACTGAGTGACCGTTCTCCCTGGTGTTCTGGCCAAAATTTATCTCTCAATCAACATCAACAACAACAACAACTTGTATTTATATAGCGCCTTTAACATGGAGTGTCAGCCTAGATTTTGTGCTCAAGTCCCTGGAGCGGGACCTGAACCTGACCTCCTGACTCGGAGGCAAGGGTGTCACCCACTGAGCCACAGCTGACACCGACCTTAATATATCCTCAGGATGTCGAGTGGTAGCAGAGTATTGGATGTTCTTGTACTTTTTTTTAAAGAGATTTGAGTGGAAAAGAAGCTAGATAACACATCAGGGAGAAAGGAATGGAAGTTTATGCTGATAGGGTGAGATGAAGTAGGGTGGGAGGAGGCTCGTGTGGAGCATAAACACTGACACAGACCAGTTGGGCCGAATGGCCTAACTCTGTGCTGTACATTCTATGTAATATGCAGGAAAGAGGAGGGATTTGTCAATGGCCTAAATGTAAAGTGTCTTCTTCTCTAATTTCAGTTCTGGTATTTTGGTGACTGGGTTGATGTTGTAGTCGACGACTGCCTTCCTACAGATGAAAGGGGTCAGCTGATTTTCGTCAGGTCGTCTGCCAAGAATGAGTTCTGGTGCGCTCTGATGGAGAAGGCCTACGCCAAGTAAGGACTGGGAGGCATCGAACCGTGGCACCGTAAAGCAGGTGCCGCTCACCGAGAAGCCCTTCAACACCTGGCAGCCCTTCCCGGAGATCAGCTTCCTCTCTGTACACCGCTTACTGCCGGCTGCTGCTGGGGGGCGGGATAATGGCAGCTCTTCCCATCACTTTCTCCCGCCTTTCCCTGACCGTTGTAGTGGGGGGCGGGCGCGGGACCACAGCCACACCTGACCCTTTGCTCACCCAGCAGCCACACACATCCGGCAGAAGTGACTGGATGGTGGTGGATAGGGGGAAACTCCTATCTCTTCCCCAGCCCTAGGGTACTGAGACCAACTGGAGCACTCCTCCCAATACCCCAGCTGAGATCAGCACGGACCAGGGATTGGTAGCTCTGAACCACACTGGGTCCTGCCTTTACCCATGAGGTCATTTGGAAGGAGCACAGGGGCTGTGAATTTCTCTAAGAATTAGCATCAACGGTACCTGGTGGTGTGTCACTGCAGGTCGTCTCATTAAAATAACAGGTCCTAATGTTCAAGATGAAGGGTAAAGATTTACAGGGCTGCAGGGGAGTGGGACTAATTGGAGACATCTCACACAGGCACAATGGGCCGAATGTCCTCCTTCTGTGCTGTGTCATTCTATGATTCTATGTGGGGCCTCACAGAAGGTCGGCTACTTTGGATAATTAATTTCACAAAATGAATACTCTCCTCAAATTATACTACATGTTGCACCCCTCACCCCCATCCCTGATCTATCCCAATCTCCTCCTCCCTTCTTGTAGGATGTTTATGTTTATCAGGTCCACTGGTCTCCCGTTTGAGGGAGTGACAACCCTCGGAGAAAAGGAATACCTGCAGGCTGCTAACCTGACTCACTGTATTTTATAGACACACAGCAGTTCGTACTGTGTCGATTCATTCAAATACAAATGAGATAGATTTCTTTCAGAAAATAATATTTTGGGATACAGTATTTGAGTAATTTGGGACATGATGTGTGGCGAGTGTAGCGTGCTCGGGAGGAACAGGTGACTTTGGATCTCTGGTTCCCAAAGCTCTCCACCACTGGGGGTTTTCCTCGCCTCACGTCTGGCTCTGTTGTAGACTAATTGATGGAGATTGATTGACATGGTGAGGCAACAACTCCATTATCGTTGTATAACGTGACTACCATGATGGTAGATAACAAACTAGATGGACCGTGGTCTTTCTTTGTCTGGTAATTCCTATGTTCCTATCCCCTCTACTTCCACAATCCATTTCTAATATCTTTACCAAAAACACTGGACCCAATACTTTCATCGTTTTACAAACCTCAGGTGGCTGCTCTTCAACAACCCACAAAGAAGCTGTTGAATCAAGTGGTTTGGATGTTCTGAGGTAGAGATTCGCCCTGGGCGGTAGAGGAAACAGGTGGTATCGCATTGGTCGCCTGTTAGACCCCCGCCCGATATTCAGTTCCAAAATGAAATGACTCCCCAAGGTAACAGTTCGGGCGTAGATCCTTGATCAGAGTTCCTGCAAAGGGTTACTTCCGAAACATTAATCGGTCTTTTCTCTTTACAGCCCCTGACTGACCTGACGGTCATCATGAAAAGCAAAGGGCCTGAAATTCTGGGGGTCCCGCTCCGCTGGTGCCATTCCAGTGGCACAGACCACCCCCCGCCATTCGCCTGAGTACAAGGTCGAGGACCACATCCTGAATTGCAGGGAAGTGGTCATTTCCAGATGGACTTCTGGTGCCTGCAAAGGTGCTTCAGCAGTGTCCGTCTTACAGGAAAGGCGGAGCAGCCCACAGCCCGCTGTGCCAGAGGTGCCCTAGGCCCTGCCCGTGCTGAGGAGAAACACAATTCTACAACAATGTCTTCAGCTCCAATAGGAGCCAGGAGTCTTTCAAAAAGAAGGTAATTGATCCCCTCTGGAACAGATTACCTTTGCCTCCTAAAGGTCCAGGGCCTTTCAAAAAGCCTCGGAAGATCTCAAGCCAACTCTCGGCTGCCGAGCGTTGCCTTGAGGTCTTGCAAGCGGGGAATGGGCAGAGTTCCTGGCACAGCCCCCAGACACGCCCCTAGATGTGTGCCGGGGGAGGTGGGGAACGGTGCGGAGGATGAATGGATGGAAGATCCGCCCAAAGCCGCCTCCTCCTCCCAGAAGATGGCTGGACATGAGAAGCAGAGCGGAACCCCAGTGGAACTGGAATCTGCCCCACATTCCGGCCACAGGCAAGCAATTTCACCCCACCCACCCAATTCTCCACTCTCTGTCCTTGGGGCGAAGCCCAAATGCTCAGACACCAGAATTCATGATGGTTTCCTTGTTGTGTTGAACATGGCCAGAGCTGCAGTTAATTAATATCCTACTAGGGTAGGGTGTGTAATCATGACAATGATGGATAATAACCAGATATAACTGTGTGTGATAGGCTGTATGGGTCATACGGAGATTTGCAAATGGGACAAATTTCTGAAGCAATGGTGGACTTCACGGGTGGGATTAAATCCACGATCTCACTGAAGAACCCACCTTCGGATCTTTGGAAGATTTTGAAAAAGGCCGTCCAGCTTGGGTCCTTCATGGGCTGCAACACGCCCTCGGTGGTAAGAGTCGCGCTTTTTCCTTCCTTTCTCTGTGAACTCTACCTTTTATTACTAGCTGATCCTCAAGTAGAAATAATCTTCACCGCGATAAACAACTGGGAAGTCTATAAAATGATGTACTGGGAGCGTAAGGGGGTGGGAGTGAATATCTTCCCTGAGAGGAGCCTTCCTCACGGTAATGGACTGGGACATTTGGAAGGGAACAGGAGGAGCATCTAATGCAGAGCTGCATGGACCTTTGGAATGACCTGCTGAGGAAGGTAGCTATCCCGACATGGAAGTGTAGGATGTAAAATTGACTCTTCTACCCTCTGTACAACTGGCTTCAACCTGTTTACGCTGGTTATGTCGAGTGCTGATGTAACAGCCATTCTGGAGTTTTATCTTTGGGGGAGCGGCAGAAAGGAGCATCCTACTAGGATAGTGGGTACAGTGTAGTGGTTATCTTGCTGAACTAGTAATCCAGAGAATGTGTGTTAAAATCCCACTGTAGCAGTTTGAGAATTTGAATTCAGTTTTAATAATCTGGAAATAAAGTTGTCATTAAAAACCAAATTGGTTCACTAATGTCCTTTAGGGAAGGAAACCTGCCATCCTTACCTGGCCTGGCCTGTATGACTAGTCACACACCAACATGATTGACTCTTAATTGCCTTCTGAAGTGGCCGAGCAAGACCTTCACGATAGCAAAATACTGCAGATGCTGGAAATCTGAAATAACAACAGAAAACACTGGAAAAACTCAGCAGGCCAGGCAGCATCCGTGGAGAGAGAAACAGAGTTAACGTTTCAGGTCGAAGACCTTTCGTCAGAACTGGAAAAAAGCAGGAAATGAAATAGATTTTAAAGCAAGTTAGGGCTGGGAAAAGGGGGAGGGGATGAAAGAACAAAAGGGAAGGTCAGTGATAGGATAGAAAGCAGGAGAGATTAAGAGACATTGAGAGACATTGAGATATTCAAGGCAAGAGGAGGTGGAAATGGGACAGGTTGAGGATGGCTCTAAATGAAGTGTGAATTGCGCTGGCAGAATGAAAGACAGCTGCCATGTGGGAGGGAAGAAAAAAGGCCAAACAAAAGTGTGGATAAAAAAAAAATTAAATAAAAAAAAATATATATAAATATATATTATGTATGTGATAGGGGCCGGGGTTATGATCTGAAATTGTTGAACTCTATGTTGAGTCCAGAGGGCTGTAGGGTGCCTAATTGAAAGATGAGGTGCTGTTCCTCGAGCTTACGCTAAGCTTCCGTGGAACAATGCAAGAGGCCGAGGACGGTGAGGTCTGAGTGGGAATGGAGCGGTGAATTAAAGTGACAGGCCACCGGGAGCTCGGGGTCCCCCTTACGGACTGAACGGAGGTGTTCCGCAAAGCGGTCACCCAATCTGCGTTTGGTGTCCCCAATGTAGAGGAGACCACATCGTGAGCAGCGAATACAGTATACTAAATTGCAGGAAGTACAAGTAAATCGCTGTTTCACCTGGAAGGGGTGTTTGGGGCCCTGGACAGTGGGAAGGGGGGAGGTATAAGGGCATGTCTTGCATCTCCTGCGCTTGCATGGGAAGGTGCCGGGGGAAGGGGTGCTGGGGGTGGTAGAGGAGTGGACTAGGGTGTCATGGAGTGCTGAAAGGGGAGGTGAGGGGAAGATGCGTTTGGTGGTGGGATCACGCTGGAGATGGCGGAGGATGATCCGTTGAATGTGGAGGCTGGTGGGGTGAAAGGTGAGGACAAGGGGAACTCTATCGTGGTTCCGGGAGGGAGGGGCAGAAGTGCGGGAGATAGAACGGACACAGTCGAGGGCCATGTCAACCACAGTAGAGGGGAATCCTCGGTTGAGGAAAAAGGAAGACATGTCGGAAGCACTGGTATGGAAGGTGGCATCGTCAGAGCAGATGAGACGGAGAAACTGGGAGAATGGAATAGAGTCCTTACAGGAAGTGGGGTGGGAGGAAGTGTAGTCCAGGTAGCTGTGGGAGTCAGTGGGCTTGTAGTGAATGTTTGTCAATAACCTATCCCCAGGAAGACCTTCAGTTGGATTAAACTGCTCGAAGTAGGTCCACCTCCACCTTAGGCCAACGATGCCACATCCTTGAATGAATAAACAAATATGTGAATTGCCATAGAGCCGGGAGAACAGTGTAATGAGGACCACTCAATACGCTTGTATTCGGTCTGCTTCTCATTTTGTCCATCCAAGGTGGTTGACAGGCTCTGTAGTCTCCACCCCATCTGCCCCACGATTCAAACCCAGTTTCTCCTGAGCCCGAGCTTATATCTGCGAAAGGCGCGTAGCCTGGGCTGTGTCCACAGGAACACGCTAGTGCCCTGGTACTCACCATAAGGGAACTGTAGTTGCTGACAAGTATCCCATGACTGTGTGGTGTAGGGTATTGGAACTCCCAACACACTGCACCATCATAACACCAGTTCCACCACAAGTTTACTGCCGATTTAAAAAAAAAAATGAATAAATATTATCTTCTGGTGACTTTGTGCTGTTTGTTTTTCTAACCAGAAAGGCGGAGAGCAGGTGTTGACTAATGGACTGGTGATGACTCATGCCTATTCGGTAACCGGCGTTGAAGAGGTAACGTCTTCAGATTGTCCCTATTCAACGATTGTCCCAAAAATCTACAGAGACTCGAGATTGTCTGGGTGACACCAGCTGCAGGGGGCGGGGTGGGGGAGTGAAATATTCCAACTTGTGCAGACATCAGGGCCAGTCCTTCAGAACGTGTGAAGCCAACACTTTGTTTCGCACGGGGCTGGATAAGATGGGACAGCGACTGATCTCAGACTTGCCTCTCTTCTCCCTTCTAATCTGTAAATAGACTGAGCTTCACCTCGACTCCTCTCTGCATCCTGACTGTGTCAAGAGCAAGAGACTTTGCATCGTCTCCTCTTTAACCAAGCTTTTGGTCACCTGTCCTAATATCTCCATATGTAGTTCGGTGTCCGTTTTTGTCTGATTTACGTTCCTGGAGAGAGGAGGGGAGGAGAGAGGAGGGAGGAGAGAGGAGGGGAGAGGAGGGCTGGTGAAGCCCACTCATGGATTTATTGGTTGCATCAGATTTAGTCGTAGCGATATCAGCCATGCAACATGATGCAGGTCAAAAGCCAATGGGAGGGGGTGAGGGGTAATGTGAGGGCTGTGTGTTTATCCCCTCTCCGGCCGGTGTGTTTATCCCCTCTCTGGCCGGCGTGTTTATCCCCTCTCCGGCCGGTGCGTTTATCCCCTCTCCGGCCGGCGTGTTTATCCCCTCTCCGGCCGGTGCGTTTATCCCCTCTCCGGCCGGTGCGTTTATCCCCTCTCCGGCCGGTGCGTTTATCCCCTCTCCGGCCGGCGTGTTTATCCCCTCTCCGGCCGGCGTGTTTATCCCCTCTCCGGCCGGCGTGTTTATCCCCTCTCCGGCCGGCGTGTTTATCCCCTCTCCGGCCGGCGTGTTTATCCCCTCTCCGGCCGGCGTGTTTATCCCCTCTCCGGCCGGCGTGTTTATCCCCTCTCCGGCCGGCGTGTTTATCCCCTCTCCGGCCGGCGTGTTTATCCCCTCTCCGGCCGGCGTGTTTATCCCCTCTCCGGCCGGTGTGTTTATCCCCTCTCTGGCCGGCGCGTTTATCCCCTCTCTGGCCGGCGCGTTTATCCCCTCTCCGGCCGGCGTGTTTATCCCCTCTCCGGCCGGCGTGTTTATCCCCTCTCCGGCCGGCGCGTTTATCCCCTCTCCGGCCGGCGCGTTTATCCCCTCTCCGGCCGGTGTGTTTATCCCCTCTCCGGCCGGTGTGTTTATCCCCTCTCTGGCCGGCGCGTTTATCCCCTCTCCGGCCGGTGTGTTTATCCCCTCTCCGGCCGGTGTGTTTATCCCCTCTCCGGCCGGTGTGTTTATCCCCTCTCCGGCCGGTGTGTTTATCCCCTCTCCGGCCGGCGCGTTTATCCCCTCTCCGGCCGGCGCGTTTATCCCCTCTCTGGCCGGCGCGTTTATCCCCTCTCTGGCCGGCGCGTTTATCCCCTCTCTGGCCGGCGCGTTTATCCCCTCTCTGGCCGGCGCGTTTATCCCCTCTCTGGCCGGCGCGTTTATCCCCTCTCCGGCCGGTGTGTTTATCCCCTCTCCGGCCGGCGCGTTTATCCCCTCTCTGGCCGGTGTGTTTATCCCCTCTCCGGCCGGTGTGTTTATCCCCTCTCTGGCCGGCGCGTTTATCCCCTCTCTGGCCTGTATCTTTATCCTCTTTATCTCCTGTATCTGTAAACCAAAACAATCCTCAATTGTCTTTTGGTTTTGTTTTGGGGAAGGTGTTGTACAAAAACCGAATGGAGGAGTTAGTCCGAGTGAGGAATCCATGGGGGGACAAGACCGAGTGGAATGGGCGTTGGAGTGATTGGTGAGTTCAGCAGTTACTGTGACAACTGATTATTAAGAACTGTGTACATCCAAACTATCTTCAGAACAGCCCCTCCCGCTGGCCTCACTGAATCTGAGTTACAATCGGAGTTTGAGGTGGGACCTCGAACCCTTGAGAACAGGTAGTCCTTATGCTGCTCCCATGTGTTTGTGGTAATGGAGTTTGAGCGTGCCCCGAAGAATCCCTCCAGGACCCGCAGGATTCAGTTAGATTCAACCCTTGCCCGGGGCACTGAGTCCACGGTGATGTTAGAAACCTTAGGCCTAATTCACAACTCTCCTGTCCGGAACGGAGCGGGCAGGAAGATTGCGGGAAGCGGCCCTTAGCCATCTGCCAGCGCTCAGTTAAGTTGAGTGTCAGTCATGGCTCAGTGGTGGCGCTCTGACCTTTAAGTCAGAAGGTTGTGAGTTCAAACCCCATTCCAGAGACTTGAGCACAAAAATCTCGGCTGACACTCCAGTGCAGTGCTGAGGGAGTGCTGCACTGTCGGCGGTGCCGTCTTTTGGATGAGACGTTAAACCGAGGCTCCGTCTGCTCTCTCAGGTGGATGTAAAAGATCCCACGGCACTATTTCAAAGAAACGCAGGGGAGTTCTCCCCGGTGTCCTGGGGCCAATATTTATCCCTCAACCAACATCACTAAAACAGATGGTCTGGTCATTATCACATTGCTCTTTGTGGGAGCTTGCTGTGCGCAAATTGGCTGCCGCGTTTCCTAAATTACAACAGTAACTACACTTCAAAAAGTACTTCATTGGCTGTAAAACGTCTTCAGGTCATGAAAGGTGCTATATAAATGCAAATCTTTCTTTAAGTATATAGGCCCTAACATTGCTTGCGCAGGCCCAAGGGTTTCCCATCGTGATAGATGCCCCCCCGCCGCCTACCTCATACAAATAGGGAACAGGGGCACCTCAGACAGATGGGTCAGCTCTCAGTACTGTTCATTACTGCCCTCATCCAGCTCATCTACATACAGACAGGTCAGGAACACTCATTACTGTCCTCACCCCACTCATCCACATACAGACTCGTCAGGAACACTCATTCCTGTCCTCACCCACTCATCTACATACAGACAGGTCAGGAAACTCATTACTGTCCTCACCCCGCTCATCTACATACAGACAGGTCAGGAACACTCATTACTGTCCTCACTCTGCTCATCTACATACAGACAGGTCAGGAACACTCATTACTGTCCTCACTCTGCTCATCTACATACTGACAGGTCAGGAACACTCATTACTGCTCTCACTCAGCTCATCTACATACAGACAGGTCAGGAACACTCATTACTGCTCTCACTCTGCTCATCTACATACAGACAGGTCAGGAACACTCATTACTGTCCTCATCCAGCTCATCTACATACTGACAGGTCAGGGACACTCATTACTGTCCTCACTCTGCTCATCTACATACTGACAGGTCAGGAACACTCATTACTGCCCTCACTCCGCTCATCTACATACTGACAGGTCAGGAACACTCATTACTGTCCTCACTCTGCTCATCTACATACAGACAGGTCAGGAACACTCATTACTGTCCTCACCCGCTCATCTACATACAGACAGGTCAGGAACACTCATTACTGTCCTCACTCTGCTCATCTACATACAGACAGGTCAGGAACACTCATTACTGTCCTCACTCTGCTCATCTACATACTGACAGGTCAGGAACACTCATTACTGTCCTCACTCTGCTCATCTACATACAGACAGGTCAGGAACACTCATTACCGTCCTCACCCGCTCATCTACATACAGACAGGTCAGGAACACTCATTACCGTCCTCACCCGCTCATCTACATACAGACAGGTCAGGAACACTCATTACTGTCCTCACCCGCTCATCTACATACAGACAGGTCAGGAACACTCATTACTGTACTCACCCGCTCATCTACATACTGACAGGTCAGGAACACTCATTACTGTCCTCACCCGCTCATCTACATACAGACAGGTCAGGAACACTCATTACTGTCCTCACCCGCTCATCTACATACTGACAGGTCAGGAACACTCATTACTGTCCTCACTCTGCTCATCTACATACAGACAGATCAGGAACACTCATTACTGCCCTCACCCACTCATCCACATACTGACAGGTCAGGAACACTCATTACTGTCCTCACTCTGCTCATCCACATAGAGACAGGTCAGGAACACTCATTACTGCTCTCACCCCGCTCATCTACATACAGACAGGTCAGGAACACTCATTACTGTCCTCACCCACTCATCTACATACACACAGGTCAGGAACACTCATTACTGTCCTCACTCTGCTCATCTACATACAGACAGGTCAGGAACACTCATTACTGCTCTCACTCTGCTCATCTACATACAGACAGCTCAGGAACACTCATTACTGCTCTCACTCTGCTCATCTACATACTGACAGGTCAGGAACACTCATTACTGTCCTCACTCTGCTCATCTACATACAGACAGGTCAGGAACACTCATTACCGTCCTCACCCGCTCATCTACATACAGACAGGTCAGGAACACTCATTACCGTCCTCACCCGCTCATCTACATACAGACAGGTCAGGAACACTCATTACTGTCCTCACCCGCTCATCTACATACAGACAGGTCAGGAACACTCATTACTGTACTCACCCGCTCATCTACATACTGACAGGTCAGGAACACTCATTACTGTCCTCACCCGCTCATCTACATACAGACAGGTCAGGAACACTCATTACTGTCCTCACCCGCTCATCTACATACTGACAGGTCAGGAACACTCATTACTGTCCTCACTCTGCTCATCTACATACAGACAGATCAGGAACACTCATTACTGCCCTCACCCACTCATCCACATACTGACAGGTCAGGAACACTCATTACTGTCCTCACTCTGCTCATCCACATAGAGACAGGTCAGGAACACTCATTACTGCTCTCACCCCGCTCATCTACATACAGACAGGTCAGGAACACTCATTACTGTCCTCACCCACTCATCTACATACAGACAGGTCAGGAACACTCATTACTGTCCTCACTCTGCTCATCTACATACAGACAGGTCAGGAACACTCATTACTGCTCTCACTCTGCTCATCTACATACAGACAGCTCAGGAACACTCATTACTGCTCTCACTCTGCTCAGCTACATACTGACAGGTCAGGAACACTCATTACTGTCATCACTCTGCTCATCTACATACACACAGGTCAGGAACACTCATTACTGTCCTCACCCACTCATCTACATACTGACAGGTCAGGAACACTCATTACTGTCATCACTCCGCTCATCTACATACAGACAGGTCAGGAACACTCATTACTGCTCTCACTCCGCTCATCTACATAGAGACAGGTCAGGAACACTCATTACTGCTATCACTCTGCTCATCTACATACAGACAGGTCAGGAACACTCATTACTGTCCTCACTCTGCTCATCTACATACAGACAGGTCAGGAACACTCATTACTGTCCTCACTCTGCTCATCTACATACAGACAGGTCAGGAACACTCATTACTGCCCTCACTCTGCTCATCTACATACTGACAGGTCAGGAACACTCATTACTGTCCTCACTCTGCTCATCTACATACAGACAGGTCAGGAACACTCAATACTGTCCTCACTCTGCTCATCTACATACTGACAGGTCAGGAACACTCATTACTGCTCTCACTCTGCTCATCTACATACTGACAGGTCAGGAACACTCATTACTGTCCTCACTCGACTCATCTACATACTGACAGGTCAGGAACACTCATTACTGCCCTCACCCACTCATCTACATACAGACAGGTCAGGAACACTCATTACTGTCCTCACTCCGCTCACCTACATACAGACAGGTCAGGAACACTCATTACTGCCCTCACCCACTCATCTACATACAGACAGGTCAGGAACACTCATTACTGTCCTCACTCTGCTCATCTACATACAGACAGGTCAGGAACACTCATTACTGCCCTCACCCACTCATCTACATACAGACAGGTCAGGAACACTCATTACTGTCCTCACTCCGCTCATCTACATACAGACAGGTCAGGAACACTCATTACTGTCCTCACTCCGCTCATCAACATACAGACAGATCAGGAACACTCATTACTGCCCTCACTCTGCTCATCTACATACAGACAGATCAGGAACACTCATTACTGCTCTCACTCTGCTCATCTACATACAGACAGGTCAGGAACACTCATTACTGTCCTCACTCTGCTCATCTACATACAGACAGGTCAGGGACACTCATTACTGCCCTCACTCTGCTCATCTACATACTGACAGGTCAGGAACACTCAGTACTGTCCTCACTCCGCTCATCTACATACAGACAGATCAGGAACACTCATTACTGCTCTCACTCTGCTCATCTACATACAGACAGATCAGGAACACTCATTACTGCTCTCACTCTGCTCATCTACATACAGACAGGTCAGTAACACTCATTACTGCTCTCACTCTGCTCATCTACATACAGACAGGTCAGGAACACTCATTACTGTCCTCACTCCGCTCATCTACATACAGACAGATCAGGAACACACATTGCTGTCCTCACTCCGCTCATCTACATACTGACATGTCAGGAACACTCATTACTGCCCTCACTCCGCTCATCTACATACAGACAGGTCAGGAACACTCATTACTGTCCTCACTCCGCTCATCTACATACAGACAGATCAGGAACACACATTGCTGTCCTCACTCCGCTCATCTACATACTGACATGTCAGGAACACTCATTACTGCCCTCACTCCGCTCATCTACATACAGACAGGTCAGGAACACTCATTACTGCCCTCACCCGCTCATCTACATAGAGACAGGTCAGGAACACTCATTACTGTCCTCACTCTGCTCATCTACATACAGACAGGTCAGGAACACTCATTACTGCTCTCACTCTGCTCATCCACATACTGACAGGTCAGGAACACTCATTACTGTCCTCACCCGCTCATCTACATAGAGACAGGTCAGGAACACTCATTACTGCTCTCACTCTGCTCATCTACATACAGACAGCTCAGGAACACTCATTACTGCTCTCACTCTGCTCAGCTACATACTGACAGGTCAGGAACACTCATTACTGTCATCACTCTGCTCATCTACATAGAGACAGGTCAGGAACACGCATTACTGTCCTCACTCTGCTCATCTACATACAGACAGGTCAGGGACACTCATTACTGTCCTCACTCTGCTCATCTACATACAGACAGGTCAGGAACATTCATTACTGTCCTCACTCTGCTCATCTACATAGAGACAGGTCAGGAACACTCATTACTGTCCTCACTCTGCTCATCGACATACTGACAGGTCAGGAACATTCATTACTGTCCTCACTCTGCTCATCTACATACAGACAGGTCAGGAACATTCATTACTGTCCTCACTCTGCTCATCTACATACACACAGGTCAGGAACACTCATTACTGTCCTCACTCTGCTCATCCACATAGAGACAGGTCAGGAACACTCATTACTGTCCTCACTCTGCTCATCTACATACTGACAGGTCAGGAACACTCATTACTGTCCTCACTCTGCTCATCTACATACTGACAGGTCAGGAACACTCATTACTGCTCTCACTCTGCTCATCCACATACTGACAGGTCAGGAACACTCATTACTGTCCTCACTCTGCTCATCCACATAGAGACAGGTCAGGAACACGCATTACTGTCCTCACTCTGCTCATCTACATACAGACAGGTCAGGAACACTCATTACTGTCCTCACTCTGCTCATCTACATACTGACAGGTCAGGAACACTCATTACCGTCCTCACCCGCTCATCTACATACAGACAGGTCAGGAACACTCATTACCGTCCTCACCCGCTCATCAACATACAGACAGGTCAGGAACACTCATTACTGTCGTCACCCGCTCATCTACATACAGACAGGTCAGGAACACTCATTACTGTACTCACCCGCTCATCTACATACTGACAGGTCAGGAACACTCATTACTGTCCTCACCCGCTCATCTACATACAGACAGGTCAGGAACACTCATTACTGTCCTCACCCGCTCATCTACATACTGACAGGTCAGGAACACTCATTACTGTCCTCACTCTGCTCATCTACATACAGACAGATCAGGAACACTCATTACTGCCCTCACCCACTCATCCACATACTGACAGGTCAGGAACACTCATTACTGTCCTCACTCTGCTCATCCACATAGAGACAGGTCAGGAACACTCATTACTGCTCTCACCCCGCTCATCTACATACAGACAGGTCAGGAACACTCATTACTGTCCTCACCCACTCATCTACATACACACAGGTCAGGAACACTCATTACTGTCCTCACTCTGCTCATCTACATACAGACAGGTCAGGAACACTCATTACTGCTCTCACTCTGCTCATCTACATACAGACAGCTCAGGAACACTCATTACTGCTCTCACTCTGCTCATCTACATACTGACAGGTCAGGAACACTCATTACTGTCCTCACTCTGCTCATCTACATACAGACAGGTCAGGAACACTCATTACCGTCCTCACCCGCTCATCTACATACAGACAGGTCAGGAACACTCATTACCGTCCTCACCCGCTCATCTACATACAGACAGGTCAGGAACACTCATTACTGTCCTCACCCGCTCATCTACATACAGACAGGTCAGGAACACTCATTACTGTACTCACCCGCTCATCTACATACTGACAGGTCAGGAACACTCATTACTGTCCTCACCCGCTCATCTACATACAGACAGGTCAGGAACACTCATTACTGTCCTCACCCGCTCATCTACATACTGACAGGTCAGGAACACTCATTACTGTCCTCACTCTGCTCATCTACATACAGACAGATCAGGAACACTCATTACTGCCCTCACCCACTCATCCACATACTGACAGGTCAGGAACACTCATTACTGTCCTCACTCTGCTCATCCACATAGAGACAGGTCAGGAACACTCATTACTGCTCTCACCCCGCTCATCTACATACAGACAGGTCAGGAACACTCATTACTGGCCTCACCCACTCATCTACATACAGACAGGTCAGGAACACTCATTACTGTCCTCACTCTGCTCATCTACATACAGACAGGTCAGGAACACTCATTACTGCTCTCACTCTGCTCATCTACATACAGACAGCTCAGGAACACTCATTACTGCTCTCACTCTGCTCAGCTACATACTGACAGGTCAGGAACACTCATTACTGTCATCACTCTGCTCATCTACATACACACAGGTCAGGAACACTCATTACTGTCCTCACCCACTCATCTACATACTGACAGGTCAGGAACACTCATTACTGTCATCACTCCGCTCATCTACATACAGACAGGTCAGGAACACTCATTACTGCTCTCACTCCGCTCATCTACATAGAGACAGGTCAGGAACACTCATTACTGCTATCACTCTGCTCATCTACATACAGACAGGTCAGGAACACTCATTACTGTCCTCACTCTGCTCATCTACATACAGACAGGTCAGGAACACTCATTACTGTCCTCACTCTGCTCATCTACATACAGACAGGTCAGGAACACTCATTACTGCCCTCACTCTGCTCATCTACATACTGACAGGTCAGGAACACTCATTACTGTCCTCACTCTGCTCATCTACATACAGACAGGTCAGGAACACTCAATACTGTCCTCACTCTGCTCATCTACATACTGACAGGTCAGGAACACTCATTACTGCTCTCACTCTGCTCATCTACATACTGACAGGTCAGGAACACTCATTACTGTCCTCACTCGACTCATCTACATACTGACAGGTCAGGAACACTCATTACTGCCCTCACCCACTCATCTACATACAGACAGGTCAGGAACACTCATTACTGTCCTCACTCCGCTCACCTACATACAGACAGGTCAGGAACACTCATTACTGCCCTCACCCACTCATCTACATACAGACAGGTCAGGAACACTCATTACTGTCCTCACTCTGCTCATCTACATACAGACAGGTCAGGAACACTCATTACTGCCCTCACCCACTCATCTACATACAGACAGGTCAGGAACACTCATTACTGTCCTCACTCCGCTCATCTACATACAGACAGGTCAGGAACACTCATTACTGTCCTCACTCCGCTCATCAACATACAGACAGATCAGGAACACTCATTACTGCCCTCACTCTGCTCATCTACATACAGACAGATCAGGAACACTCATTACTGCTCTCACTCTGCTCATCTACATACAGACAGGTCAGGAACACTCATTACTGTCCTCACTCTGCTCATCTACATACAGACAGGTCAGGGACACTCATTACTGCCCTCACTCTGCTCATCTACATACTGACAGGTCAGGAACACTCATTACTGTCCTCACTCCGCTCATCTACATACAGACAGATCAGGAACACTCATTACTGCTCTCACTCTGCTCATCTACATACAGACAGATCAGGAACACTCATTACTGCTCTCACTCTGCTCATCTACATACAGACAGGTCAGTAACACTCATTACTGCTCTCACTCTGCTCATCTACATACAGACAGGTCAGGAACACTCATTACTGTCCTCACTCCGCTCATCTACATACAGACAGATCAGGAACACACATTGCTGTCCTCACTCCGCTCATCTACATACTGACATGTCAGGAACACTCATTACTGCCCTCACTCCGCTCATCTACATACAGACAGGTCAGGAACACTCATTACTGTCCTCACTCCGCTCATCTACATACAGACAGATCAGGAACACACATTGCTGTCCTCACTCCGCTCATCTACATACTGACATGTCAGGAACACTCATTACTGCCCTCACTCCGCTCATCTACATACAGACAGGTCAGGAACACTCATTACTGCCCTCACCCGCTCATCTACATAGAGACAGGTCAGGAACACTCATTACTGTCCTCACTCTGCTCATCTACATACAGACAGGTCAGGAACACTCATTACTGCTCTCACTCTGCTCATCCACATACTGACAGGTCAGGAACACTCATTACTGTCCTCACCCGCTCATCTACATACAGACAGCTCAGGAACACTCATTACTGCTCTCACTCTGCTCAGCTACATACTGACAGGTCAGGAACACTCATTACTGTCATCACTCTGCTCATCTACATAGAGACAGGTCAGGAACACGCATTACTGTCCTCACTCTGCTCATCTACATACAGACAGGTCAGGGACACTCATTACTGTCCTCACTCTGCTCATCTACATACAGACAGGTCAGGAACACTCATTACTGTCCTCACTCTGCTCATCGACATACTGACAGGTCAGGAACATTCATTACTGTCCTCACTCTGCTCATCTACATACAGACAGGTCAGGAACATTCATTACTGTCCTCACTCTGCTCATCTACATACACACAGGTCAGGAACACTCATTACTGTCCTCACTCTGCTCATCCACATAGAGACAGGTCAGGAACACTCATTACTGTCCTCACTCTGCTCATCTACATACTGACAGGTCAGGAACACTCATTACTGTCCTCACTCTGCTCATCTACATACTGACAGGTCAGGAACACTCATTACTGCTCTCACTCTGCTCATCCACATACTGACAGGTCAGGAACACTCATTACTGTCCTCACTCTGCTCATCCACATAGAGACAGGTCAGGAACACGCATTACTGTCCTCACTCTGCTCATCCACATACAGACAGGTCAGGGACACTCATTACTGTCCTCACTCTGCTCGTCCACATACAGACAGGTCAGGAACACTCATTACTGTCCTCACTCTGCTCATCTACATACAGACAGGTCAGGAACACTCATTACTGTCCTCACTCTGCTCATCGACATACTGACAGGTCAGGAACATTCATTATTGTCCTCACTCTGCTCATCTACATACAGACAGGTCAGGAACACTCATTACTGTCCTCACTCTGCTCATCTACATACACACAGGTCAGGAACACTCATTACTGTCCTCACTCTGCTCATCTACATACTGACAGGTCAGGAACACTCATTACTGCCCTCACCCGCTCATCTACATACAGACAGGTCAGGAACACTCATTACTGTCCTCACCCGCTCATCTACATACAGACAGGTCAGGAACACTCATTACTGTCCTCACTCTGCTCATCTACATACAGATAGGTCAGGGACACTCATTACTGCTCTCACCCACTCATCTACATACTGACAGGTCAGGAACACTCATTACTGTCCTCACTCTGCTCATCTACATACAGACAGGTCAGGAACACTCATTACTGTCCTCACTCTGCTCATCTACATACTGACAGGTCAGGAACACTCATTACTGCCCTCACCCGCTCATCTACATACAGACAGGTCAGGAACACTCATTACTGTCCTCACCCGCTCATCTACATACAGACAGGTCAGGAACACTCATTACTGTCCTCACTCTGCTCATCTACATACAGATAGGTCAGGAACACTCATTACTGCTCTCACCCACTCATCTACATACTGACAGGTCAGGAACACTCATTACTGTCCTCACTCTGCTCATCTACATACAGACAGGTCAGGAACACTCATTACTGTCCTCACTCTGCTCATCTACATACAGACAGGTCAGGAACACTCATTACTGCTCTCACTCTGCTCATCTACATACAGACAGGTCAGGAACACTCATTACTGTCCTCACTCCGCTCATCTACATACAGACAGATCAGGAACACACATTGCTGTCCTCACTCCGCTCATCTACATACTGACATGTCAGGAACACTCATTACTGCCCTCACTCCGCTCATCTACATACAGACAGGTCAGGAACACTCATTACTGTCCTCACTCCGCTCATCTACATACAGACAGATCAGGAACACACATTGCTGTCCTCACTCCGCTCATCTACATACTGACATGTCAGGAACACTCATTACTGCCCTCACTCCGCTCATCTACATACAGACAGGTCAGGAACACTCATTACTGCCCTCACCCGCTCATCTACATAGAGACAGGTCAGGAACACTCATTACTGTCCTCACTCTGCTCATCTACATACAGACAGGTCAGGAACACTCATTACTGCTCTCACTCTGCTCATCCACATACTGACAGGTCAGGAACACTCATTACTGTCCTCACCCGCTCATCTACATACAGACAGCTCAGGAACACTCATTACTGCTCTCACTCTGCTCAGCTACATACTGACAGGTCAGGAACACTCATTACTGTCATCACTCTGCTCATCTACATAGAGACAGGTCAGGAACACGCATTACTGTCCTCACTCTGCTCATCTACATACAGACAGGTCAGGGACACTCATTACTGTCCTCACTCTGCTCATCTACATACAGACAGGTCAGGAACACTCATTACTGTCCTCACTCTGCTCATCGACATACTGACAGGTCAGGAACATTCATTACTGTCCTCACTCTGCTCATCTACATACAGACAGGTCAGGAACATTCATTACTGTCCTCACTCTGCTCATCTACATACACACAGGTCAGGAACACTCATTACTGTCCTCACTCTGCTCATCCACATAGAGACAGGTCAGGAACACTCATTACTGTCCGCACTCTGCTCATCTACATACTGACAGGTCAGGAACACTCATTACTGTCCTCACTCTGCTCATCTACATACTGACAGGTCAGGAACACTCATTACTGCTCTCACTCTGCTCATCCACATACTGACAGGTCAGGAACACTCATTACTGTCCTCACTCTGCTCATCCACATAGAGACAGGTCAGGAACACGCATTACTGTCCTCACTCTGCTCATCTACATACAGACAGGTCAGGGACACTCATTACTGTCCTCACTCTGCTCATCCACATACAGACAGGTCAGGAACACTCATTACTGTCCTCACTCTGCTCATCTACATACAGACAGGTCAGGAACACTCATTACTGTCCTCACTCTGCTCATCGACATACTGACAGGTCAGGAACTTTCATTACTG
Source organism: Squalus acanthias (assembly GCA_030390025.1). Lineage (NCBI taxonomy): Eukaryota > Metazoa > Chordata > Chondrichthyes > Squaliformes > Squalidae > Squalus > Squalus acanthias. The sequence goes on from CM059433.1 coordinate 134,204,448, forward strand.
TCCTCACTCTGCTCATCTACATACAGACAGGTCAGGAACACTCATTACTGTCCTCACTCTGCTCATCTACATACACACAGGTCAGGAACACTCATTACTGTCCTCACTCTGCTCATCTACATACTGACAGGTCAGGAACACTCATTACTGCCCTCACCCGCTCATCTACATACAGACAGGTCAGGAACACTCATTACTGTCCTCACCCGCTCATCTACATACAGACAGGTCAGGAACACTCATTACTGTCCTCACTCTGCTCATCTACATACAGATAGGTCAGGAACACTCATTACTGCTCTCACCCACTCATCTACATACTGACAGGTCAGGAACACTCATTACTGTCCTCACTCTGCTCATCTACATACAGACAGGTCAGGAACACTCATTGCTGTCCTCACTCTGCTCATCTACATACTGACAGTTCAGGAACACTCATTACTGTCCTCACTCCGCTCATCTACATACTGACAGGTCAGGAACACTCATTACTGCTCTCACTCTGCTCATCTACATACAGACAGATCAGGAACACTCATTACTGTCCTCACCCCGCTCATCTACATACAGACAGATCAGGAACACTCATTACTGTCCTCACTCCGCTCATCTACATACAGACAGATCAGGAACACTCATTACTGTCCTCACTCTGTTCATCTACATACTGACAGTTCAGGAACACTCATTACTGTCCTCACTCCGCTCATCTACATACTGACAGGTCAGGAACACTCATTACTGCCCTCACCCCGCTCATCTACATACAGACAGGTCAGGAACACTCATTACTGTCCTCACTCCGCTCATCTACATACAGACAGGTCAGGAACACTCATTACTGCTCTCACTCTGCTCATCTACATACAGACAGATCAGGAACACTCATTACTGCCCTCACCCCGCTCATCTACATACAGACAGGTCAGGAACACTCATTACTGTCCTCACTCCGCTCATCTACATACAGACTGGTCAGGAACACTCATTACTGTCCTCACCCCGCTCATCTACCTCCTGCAAAAGTGGCTTCAGTGGAGAATTCGGACTAAGTCAGGGTTCGGACACTGCTTGGCAGACGGTGGAATAATGCTGGCCGAGAACCTCATACCAAACCCAGGCAGACAAACTGCTGTGTTTCACTGGGCACTGAGTGCCAGAATTGGGCCTTCACTCCTTTGAAAGTTAAAATGGTCTGTTATCGTGCCAGTGCCAGCTCGATTACAGTTATTAAAACTCGAGGATTAGTTAACCAGTTATTCTGGTTGTATGGATGGTTCTTCATACACCTGGCCTCTGAGAATTAGGAAAGGTTTTTTCAACTCTGGCTTGCAGGCTTTTGGCCCTGAGCCAGGCCCTGCCTGCTGCTGTTTCGTATTTCTGCAGCAATTAACTTATCACATAGGTGCCTAGGACATTTATTAAGTGTTTATATACACACTATCAGATTTCTTAATATCAGCAGAATGAGAGCTGCTGGCAAGGGAGGAGAGCCTCTGAGGGAGGGGAACTCTCTTGGTGATGGAAACTTTGCCAACAATGAAGGAGGCATTGCTGGATCTGGTTCTGGGGAATGAGGTGGGTCAAATGGCGCAAGTGTCAGCAGGTGAACATTTAGGGAACAGAGATTATAGTATCATAAGGTTTCGATTAGCTATGGAAAAGGACAGGGAGCAATCTACAGTAAAAATACTTAATTGGAGGAAGGGAAATTTCAGTGGGTTGAGAACAGATCGGGCCCGGGTAAATTGGAATCAAAGATTGGCAGGCAAAACTGTAATCGAGCAATGGGCTGCCTTTAAAGAGGAGATGGTTCGTGTACAGTTGAGATACATTCCCATGAAGGGGAAAAGGTAGGACAACCAAAGCCAAAGTTCCCTGTATGAAAAAAGAGATAGAGAATAAGATGAAGCAGAAAAAGGGGGTATATGACAGATGTCAGGTTGAGAATACAAGTGAGAATCAGGCTGAATATGGAAAGTTCAGAGGGAAAGTGAAAAAGAAAATAAATGGGGCAAAGAGAGAATATGAGAATAGATTGGCAGCTAACATAAAAAGGAATTCAAATGTCTTCTATAGGCATATAAATAATCGGGTAGTAAGAGTAGGGGTGGGGCCGATTAGGGACCAAAAAGGAGACCTATCCATGGAGGCAGAGGGCATGGCTGAGGTACTAAATGAGTACTTTGCATCTGTCTTCACCAAGGAAGAAGATGCTGCCAAAGTCATAGTGAAAGAGGAGGTAGTGGAGATACTGGATGGGATAAAAATTGATAAAGAGGAGAGACTAGAAAGGCTGGCTGTACTTAAAGTAGATAAGTCACCAGGACCGGATGGGATGCATCCCAGGATGCTGAGGGAAGTAAAGGTGGAAATCGTGGAGGTACTGGCCATAATCTTCCAATCCTCCTTCGATACGGGCTGGTGTCAGAGGACTGGAGAATTACAAATGTTACACCCTTGTTCAAAAAAGGCTGCAAGGATAAACCCAGCAACTATAGGCCAGTCAGTTTAACCTCGGTAGTGGGAAAGCTTTTAGAAACGATAATCAGGGACAAAATTAACAGTCACTTGGACAAGTGTGGATTAATTAAGGAAAGCTAGCACAGATTTGTTAAAGACAAATCGTGTTTAACTAACTTGATTGAGTTTTTTGATGAGGTAACAGAGAGGATTGATGAGGGCAATGCAGTTGTTTTTCGGACTGGAGGATGGTACACAGTGGTGTTCCCTAGGGGTCGGTACTAGGAACACTGCTTTTCTTGATATATATTAATGACTTGGACTTGAGAGTACAGGGCACAATTTCAAAATTTGCAGATGACACAAAACTTGGAAGTATAGTGAACAGTGAGGAGGAGAGTGATAGACTTCAAGAGGACATAGACAGGCTGGTGGAATGGGCGGACACATGGCAGATGAAATTTAACACAGAAAAGTGGGAAGTGATACTTTTTGATAGGAAGAATGAGGAGAAGAAATATAAACTAAAGGGTACAATTCTAAAGAGGGTGCATGAACAGAGAGACCTGGGGGTATATGTGCACAAATCATTGAAGGCGGCAGGTTGAGAAAGTGGTTAAAAAAGCTTACGGGATCCTGGGCTTCATAAATAGAGGCATAGAGTACAAAAGCAAGGAAGTTATGATGAACTTTATAAAACACTGGTTCGGCCTCAACTGGAGTATTGTGTCCAATTCTGGGCACCGCACTTTAGGAAGGATGTGAAGGCCTTAGAGAGGGTGCAGAAAAGACTTACAAGAATGATTTCAGGGATGAGGGTCTTCAGTTACGTGGATAGACTAGAGAAGCTGGGGTTGTTCTCCTTAGAGCAGTAGATATTAGGGCAGATGACCAAAAGCTTGGTCAAAGAGGTAGGTTTTAAGGAGCGTCTTAAAGGAGGAGAGAGAGATAGAGAGGCGGAGATGTTTAGAGAGCGAATTCCAGAGCTTAGAGCCCAGGTAGCTGAAGGCACGACCACCAATGGTGGAGCGATTAAAATCGGGGATGCGCAAGAGGCCAGAATTGGAGGAGCGCAGCTATCTCGGAGGGTTGTAGAGCTGGAGGCGGTTACAGAGATAGGAAGGGGCGAGGCCAGGGAGGGATTTGAAAACAAGGATGAGAATTTTTAAATCAAGGCTTTGCCGCACCGGGAGCCAGTGTAGGTCATCAAGCACCGGGATGATGGGAGACCGGGACTTGGTGCGAGTTAGGACACGGGCAGCAGAGTCATTTGCCCCATACGGTTCGAACTATGCCCATTAACGCACTCCGAAAGGGCTGGGTTAATAGCGGAGCATCTGATGTGCAGTCTACAACTGGGGATGTTCCAAGTACTCTGCAATCTCCCCCGCCAAACTTGGCACCAACCCCACAACACACCTCTCCTGATGGCAGTGCATCCACCTCCTGAGCCCAGCGGCACAGGAAGAGCGACCCTGTTGGACAGCAGCTCGAGAGAAGGTAGCAGAGCGCGTGTGCACTGATGACCGACTGCTGCCCTGCCCTGCACTGCGGCACAAACTGATTCCAACCGCTTGTTAAACCACTGCACTAATAGGCACAGTGATGGTGCCCCCTGCCCTAAACTAGGCCTCAGCATCCCTGTGTGAGGGAGGGAAGAATCAGCCAGTTTTTCCACTCCTGACTGATATCTTAGGGATGTGATGCACTTTCGCCTTTGGGTCAGAAGGCCGTGGGTTCAAGCCCCACTCCAGAGACTTGAGCACAGAATTCAGACTGACACTCCAGTGCCATACTGAGGGAGTGCTGCACTGTCGGAGGGGCCCTCTTTTGGATGAGACGTTAAACCGAGGCCCCGTCTGTGTGTTTTGATGGTTCCTGTGGATATTAAAGAGCTAATGGCAGTATTGAGTGAATTGCAGGGTGTTCTCCCCGTGTCCTGGCCAACATTCCGCCCTCAAGCACCATCACTAAAACAGATTAATTAGTCCTTCATCTCGTTGCTCTTTGTGGGAACTTGCTATGTGCAAAATGGCCTCCGTGACAAAAGTCACTGTATTCAAAAAAAACATTGGGATAGAAACTGTTGTTTTAGATCCCCACATAGAAAATGGGCTGTGGTGAGCAAGGAATTGTTAACCATACACCAGTTAATGGGGCTTTTTCACAATGTGCTGTAGAGGGTGGGATATTGTAACCATACACCGCACAGTTATTGGGGTTTCATTCATTCATACTAGGACTGATCTGACAGGAAGTCTCTGATGCTAGAATTAGCTATGCCCATTGTTTTTGCCTCAGCATTGATTCCTATTTCCCAAACAGGTCCGTGCAGTGGAACAGGATCGATCCCGAAATAAAGGAGCGATTGTTGTTGTCTCGGAATGATGGAGAGTTCTGGTAAGGAAAAATGTTATTAACGTTTTCTGCTGGTACCTCACTCTCTAGTGTACAGTTTTCACGGGACAGTCACACTCGGATACCTCACTCACTAGTGTACAGATCACAGGGTGAGTCACACTCGGATACCTTAACAACTTGCATTTATATAGCGCCTTTAACGTAGTAAAACGTCCGAAGGTGCTTCACAGGAGCGATTATCAGACAAAATTTGACACCGAGCCACATGAGATATTAGGACAGATGACCAAAAACTTGGTCAAAGAGGTAGGTTTTAAGGAGCCTCTTAAAGGAGGAGAGAGAGAGAGGTGGAGAGGTTTAGGGAGGGAATTCCAGAGCTTAGGGCCTTGGCAGCTGAAGGCACGGCCGCCAGTGGTGGAGTGATTAAAATCGGGGATACTCAAGAGGCCAGAATTGGAGCAGTGCAGATATCTTGAAGGCTGTAAGGGCTGGAAAGGGTTGCAGAGATAGACAGGGAGTGAAGCCATGGATGAATTTGAAAACAAGGCTGAGAATTTTAAAATTAAGGCGTTACCGAACCAGAAGCCAATGTAGGCCAGTGAGCCCCGGGGTGCTGGGTGAATGGGACTGGGTGTGAGTTAGAAAACAGGCAGCAGAGTTTTGGATGAGCTCAAGATTATGGAGGGTGAAAGGTGGGTGGCACCTACAGACAGGAAGAATGTTCGAGAGGAAGGGAGAAAGAGAGTTAGGCACCAGGATTGAATATAAATGGGAAGGGTAGTGAGAGACGGAGTGGGAGGGAATGTAAATGCGGAGAGAGTGGCTCTGAGAGATTGGTGTGGGCCTGCACTCCCAAATCTGGAGTAGGAAGTTAATGGTCAAAGAGCATTCTTGAGCAGAGGCCTGCCTGATCTTTCTGCTGAGGATGGCTCATGATACAGGGGGACGGGAGAGCAGGGGGAGAAAACGATTCCTGAAGGAATTCCATCGGAAGCAGCAACAGCCCCCACGGTTCCTTTCCTCCACAGATTGGAAACCCTGCCTGAATTTTTAAGAGTGTCTGACGCAGTTCCTTTCCTCTCCACAGGATGGCGACGCAGGACTTCAGGGCACAATTTGAGGAGTTGGTGATTTGCAGTTTAACCCCAGACTTCCTGAAAGGTGCAGACCAGCAGAAATGGGCCCTGTCCCTCCACCGTGGCACCTGGCTCAAAGGATACAGTGCCGGAGGCCGCATGGACAGTAATGGTATGTGCATGTGCTCAGTGCTCCCAGGACCCTCGTCACTCTTGTACTGTAGGAAATGCGGCAGCCAAATTGCGCACAGCAAGATTCCATAAACGGCAATGTGATAATGATCAGATAATCTATATTTTTTTAGTGAGGTTGGTTGAGGGATCGTTATTGGCCCGGGACACTGGGGAGAACTCTCCTGCTCATCTTTGAAATAGTGCCGTGGGATCTTTTACATCCACCTGCGAGGGCAGACGCGGCCCCAGTTTAACGTTTCATCTGAAAGACGGCACCTCCGACAGTGCAGCACTCCCTCAGTACTGCACTGGAAACTCAGCCTAGATTGTGTGCTCAGGTCTCTGGAGATGGGCTTGAACCCACGACCTTCTGACTCGGAGGAGGAGGGAGCCGAGGACAGATCGTTGGGGTCGATGGAGGTAAAAATGCGGGAGCGAGAATAGGGTAACCAACTCTGGTTCGAGCTATTCCTGGAGGTTTGATCGCGTGATGCTTTGATCACATGATATCTGACCATGTAACTCCTAATCACATGACACCTGATTCCTCATCTCTCCGAGCCCCCATTCCCCAGTCTCTCTTTCCATAGAAACATAGAAGATAGGAGCAGGAGTAGGCCATTCGGCCCCTCAAGCCTGCTCCGCCATTCAATGAGATCATGGCTGATCATCCAAACTCAGTACCCTGTACCTGCCTTCTCCCCATATCCCTTGAAACCTTTAGCTTTAAGAAATATATCTAACTCATTCTTGAATATATTTAATGACTTGGCCTCAACTACCTTCTGTGGTAGAGAATTCCACAGGTTCACCACTCTCTGGGTGAAGAAATTCTTCCTCATTTCTGTCTGAAATGGCTTACCCCTTATCCTTAGATTATGACCCCTGGTTCTGGACTCTCCAACCATCGGGAACATTCTTCCTGCATCTAGTTTGTCCAGACCTGTCAGAATTTTATATGTTTCGATGAGATCCCCTCTCATTCTTCTATACTCCAGCGAGTATAAGCCCAATCGACCCAATCTCTCCTCATATGTCATTCCTGCCATCCCAGGTATCAGCCTTGTGAATCTTCGCTGAACTCCCTCCATGGCAAGAACATCCTTCCTCAGATAAGGCGACCAAAACTGCACACAATACTCAAGGTGTGGTCTCACCAAGGCCCTGTACAACTGCAGCAGGACATCCCTGTTCCTATACTCAAACCCTTTCGCTATGAAGGCCAACATACCATTTGCCTTCTTCACCGCCTGCTGCACCTGCACAAAGACACCCAGGTCTCGTTGCACTTCCCCTTCTCCCAATCTATTGCCATTCAGATAATAGTCTGCCTTTCTGTTTTTGACACCAAAGTGGATAACCTCGCATTTATCCACGTTATATTGCATCTGCCACGCTTCTGCCCACTCACCCAACCTGTCCAAATCATCCTGGAGTTTCTCGGTATCCTCCTCGCAGCACACACTCCCACCCAGCTTTGTGTCATCTGCAAACTTGGAGATATTACATTTAGTTCCCTTATCTAGATCATTAATGTATATTGTGAATAGCTGGGGTCCAAGGACCGATCCCTGCGGTACCCCGCTAGTCACTGCTTGCCACTCGGAAAAAGACCCATTAATTCCTACTCTTTGCTTTCTGTCCGCCAACCAGTTCTCTATCCAAGTCAATACCTTGCCCCCAATCCCATGTACCTTAACTTTACACGCTAATCTCTTAAGCGGGACCTTATCGAAAGCCTTTTGAAAGTCCAAATACACCACATCTACTGGTTCTCCCTTATCTATTTTCCCAGTTACATCCTCAAAAAATTCCAGTAGATTAGTCAAGCACAATTTACCTTTTGTAAATCCATGTTGACTTTGTCTGATCCTGTCATTGTTTTTCAAGTGCTCAGCTATTACATCCTTTATAATGGACTCTAGCATTTTCCCCACTACCGAAGTCAGGCTTACCGGTCTGTAATTCCCCGCTTTCTCTCTACCACCCTTTTTGAATAGTGGGGTAACATTAGCTACCCTCCAATCCATGGGTACAGTTCCAGATTCCATCGAATGTTGGAAGATGATCAGCAATGCCTCTACTATTTCTAGGGCCACTTCCTTAATTACCCTAGGATGTAGATTATCAGGTCCTGGGGATTTATCAGCCTTCAATCCCGTGAATTTCCCTAACACCATTTCCCTGCAAATACTGATTTCTTTCAGTTCCTCCCTTTCATCAGACCGTATGTTCTCCAGCATCTCTGGAAGGTTATTTGTGTCCTCCTTTGTGAAGACAGAACTAAAATGTGCATTTAATTGGTCTGCCATTTCTTTGTTCCCCATTATAACTTCCCCCGCTTCTGACTGCAAGGGACCTACACTTGATTTCACTAATCTTTTTCTCTTCACATATCTATAAAAGCTCTTACAGTCAGTTTTTATGTTCCCTGTAAGCTTACTTTCATATTCTATTTTCCCCTTCTTAATTAATCCCTTTGTCCTCCTTTGTTGAATCCTAAACTGCTCCCAATCCTCAGGGTTACCGCTTTTTCTGGCCAATTTATATGCCCTCTCCTTGGATCTTATGCTATCCCTAATTTCCCTTGTTAGCCACGGTTGAGTCACCCTTTTTGTTTTATTCTTATGCCACACTGGGATGAACAAATTCTGTAGTTCATCCATGCAGTCTTTGAATGTTTGCCATTGCCTATCCACCGTCAACCCTTTGAGTGACATTCCCCAATCAATCCTACCCAATTCGCGCCTCATACCATCGTAGTTTCCTTTATTTAAATTCAGGACCCTAGTCTCTGATTCAACTACTTCACTCTCCATCCTAATGAAGAATTCTGTCATATTATGATCACTCTGACCCAAGGGGCCTCGTACAACAAGATTGCTAATTAATCCTTTCTCGTTACATAATACCCAGTCTAAGATGGCCTGATCTCTGGTTGGTTCCTCGACATATTGTTCCAGAAAACCATCCCGTAAACATTCTAGGAATTCCTCCTCCACAGTATTTTTACTAATTTGGTTAGCCCAATTTATATGTAAATTAAAGTCACCCATGATGACTGCTGTGCCCTTACTGCATGCTTCTCTAATTTCCCTTTTAATGCCATCCAACCTCCGTATTACTGTTTGGAGGTCTATATACCACTCCCACTAACGTTTTCTGCCCCTTGTTATTTCTCAGTTCTACCCATACAGATTCCGCATCATCAGAGCTAATATCCTTCCTTTCAATTGTGTTAATCCCCTCTTTAACCAGCAATGCTACCCCACCTCCCTTTCTTTTTTGCCTATCTTTCCTAAATATTGAATACCCCTGGATGTTGAGTTCCCAGCCTTGGCCACCCTGGAGCCATGTTTCTGTAATCCCAATCAAATCGTATTCATTTACCTCTATTTGCGCAGCTAATTCATCCACCTTGTTCCGAATGCTCCTTGCATTAAGACACAAAGCCTTCAGGCTTGGTTTTTTTAATGCTCTCAGACCTATATGAATTATTATTTACTGTGACCCCCCCCCCCGCCCCCCCGAGCTCCCATTCCCCAGCTTGGGAACCCTAGGCGGGAAGAGAAGCCATTGCCGGAGAAGCTAATGGCTGCGACTGGACAGGTAAGAGTGGAAACAAGCGAGTGCAGTCTCACCCAGCTGGACTATGGAGCAGAGGCCTTGCAGGAGGATGGTGTGATTGACCCTGGTGAAGACTGCAGAGAGGTTGAGGAGGACACGGAGGGATAGTGCACCACGGTCACAGACGATATCATTTGTGACTATGGCTCAGGCTGTTTCAGTGGGAGGGGCGGAAACCTAACTGGAGAGATTCACACGGGGAGTTGCGGGAGAAGTGGGGGGGGGGGTTAAGGATCTGGGAGGTGACAAAAGAAAGAAAGACTTGCATTTCTACAGCCCCTCTCTCTCCATCTCGGGACGTCCCAACGGGCTTTACTGCCAATGAACTACTTTTGACGTGCAGTCACTTGCAATGCAGGGAAACACGGGAGTCAGTTTGCGCACAGCAAGATCCCACAGACAGCAATGCGATATTGACCAGTTAATCTGTTTTAATGATGTTGGTTGAGGGATCATTATTGGCCCAGGACACCAGGGAGAACTCCCCTGCTTTTCTTTGAAATACTGCCATGGGACCGAGCATCTTGTATAAATTCCCCGTTAATTTCTGCAGGGATGTTTTGCATGAACCCACAGTACTGTGTGACGCTAACTGAGGACAATATGAAAACAACAACCAAGAGCTGCCCCTTCACCGTCAGCCTCCTGCAGAAGCCAAGGGACCGCCGGCGAAACAAAAGCCCCAAATTTTACATCGCCTGTCTCCTTTTCAAGGTAGGTGACATCGCTAGGCAACCGTCTAAATACTCGCCATGGTAACGGCAGCCTCCCACCCATCCCCTCCCAAAGCCCCACAGAGGATGATGAAGGGGGTGAGTGAACTGTTTCAACAAAAAGGTGTTGAAACCAGTCTGGTGTCAGTCGCGGCATTTTCTCTCTCTCTCTGTGTGGTGTGTGGTGTGCGTGTGTGCACACCCTGGCTTTACTCCCCACTTCCTGGTCCAGTCTCTCAGCCCCCCCCCCCCACTCCGAGTGTACTTGCTCCAACTGTCCCCGCCCCCCAAAACCCTCTCTGGGATTTCTTGATCAGAACCTCACCGGCAACGGCGAGAACAGGTTAAGTGGAGACACGCACAGGACGGTGAGCTACAAACAAATCGCTTGCCTTACTGATCACAAGGTCACCACTCCTTTTAGTCAGGACCCCAGGTATTGCAATCCCTCACCCTGCCCCCCTCCCCAACCCAGACACAGCCTCCGAGTCGGAGGGTAGTGGGTTTAAGCCACAGTCCAGGACTTGAGCACATAACCTAGGCCGACATTCCAGTGAAGTACTGCTGTATTGTTGGAAATTCTGTCTTTCTTTTGACTGAACGAGCAAATGTCCAATCCATATCCTCCCCATCACCAAGACCGCCTATTTCCACCTCCGTAACATCGCCCGTCTCCGCCCTTGCCTCAGCTCATCTGCTGCTGAAACCCTCATCCAAGCCTTTGTTATCTCCAGACTTGACTATTCCAACGCACTCCTGGCTGGCCTCCCACATTCTACCCTACATAAACTTGAGCTCATCTAGATCTCTGCTGCCCGTGTCCCAACTCACACCAAGTCCTGTTCACTCATCACCCCTGTGCTCGCTGACCTACACTGGCCCCTGGTCCAGCAACACCTAGATTTTAAAATTGCCATCCTTGTTTTCAAATCCCTCCATGGCCTCGCCCCTCCCCATCTCTGTAACCTCCTCAAGCTCTACAACCCTCAGAGATATCTGCGCTCCTCCAATCTGGCCTCTTGAGCATCCTTGATTATAATTGCTCCAGTATTGGTGGCCACGCCTTCAGCTGCCTAGGCCCTAAGCTCTGGAATTCCCTCCCTAAACCTACCTCTTTGACCAAGCTTTTAGTCACCTGTCCTAATATTTCCATCTTTGTTTCGGTATCAGTTTTTGTCTGATTACTCTCCTGTGAAGTGCCTTGGAATATTTTCCTACATTAAAGGAGCTCTATAATCCAAGTTGTTATTTCATTGGGATTTTGTTTAGCTAGGTAGGTGATACTTTGAATCTCACATCCTGCGTGCAGAGGGCGGCAGTGGTCGATGAACCATGAGCCAGGCTCACCTGCTCCTTAGAGGTAGAGAAGATGAAAGGCTCATCCATCCAGGGACAATCTACAACCCCCACCCACCCACCCCACCCCTCCCCATTACAGCACACGGTTCAGACTGAACTAGTGTTCCACACCATTTTTAATGGGCCAGAAAATGCTGTATCAGGGCACAGGCTTGAGGGGCTGAATGGCCCACTCCTGTTGTTCCTATCTAATAGCGTCTGCCATTAGTTCGAGGTGCCTCTGCACCCTTCAGCTAAAAAAAAATGTTTGCCCACAAAGTTGCTGAAAGTGCGAGCTGATAATGGCGCAGCGAGGGACACAGCGCTTCTGGGACCTTGGTCAACAGGGTATCTTCTCAACCAATGAGATTCAAGGATTGGGAAATAAATAGCAGAAGGACTGAGAAGGAGGGTGAATTCAATGTCAAATCAGGTACAGAAAGAAAGGGAACGAAAGATTGGATTAAGAGATAGAAATAAAACACAAGAGAAAAGTAAGTAAAAAAAATTTAAAATGTAAAATTTGCCATTTTTAAAATCTCCCTGAAAACTTCAAATCCTGAAGGATTAAGGAGGGAAAATTGGGTTGCGCCCCCTTTGGGGCGATAACTTTGCCAGCCCGAAAAAGTTCGTGCCCCCGTGCCCAAAGTTGAATGGTAGCGCCCCAAGCAGGAGACGGGGCGCTACTGGAAGTGCTGGCGCTCCTATTGAATATCGCAGCGCTACGTGCAGCAGCGCCATGCGTGTTGGCACGTAGTGCCGCGATACTGCAGGCCTCCCTCCCCTGATTAAAGGAGAGGGGCCTAGCGCAATGTGCACCAGGGCCCTGCTGGACCATCGGGGAGCAAGGTGCCGGCAAAAGAGCCCGGCACTCGAGTGCCAGGCTGACTGATCGCGTCCGGCACCCTGCAGGAGGAGGCCAGAGGGGGCAGGTGCTGGCAGGCGGCCCAAAAAATAAGGCCGCCCGGCACCTGCCCTTTAATTATCACCGCCCCCCTGACCCTAAGAACGCCCCCCTGACCCTGTTGGACGTATCGTCCGGTGGTAGGTCAGGGGGCTCGAGCCAAGTTTGCGAGCAATGCGCTGCGCACGGCGATGACATCATCGCCGAGGTGCAGCGCCGCAGGGTGCTACCGGCTACCACCGCCGCTAACCTCCCGCTGAATTTCGCGGAAGGCGTTAGCGCTGCCGTGCCCGGGCATGAATTGTTTTGCACCAACGGGAGGTGCAAAACAACCGAATTGTTCCCACTATGCCTCCAGACTTGTAATAGTTAAATTTGAGTACCAGAGAGATTGATTGGCAGTCATTAACATGTACCACATAGTTATAAGGTTACTTACGCTGGTAATGATAAAAGTTAACGTTATGTGACGAGTTTGAGGGGTAATTATTGGTCAGGTGCAGTAAGTTCCTAAAAAGAAAGGGAGGCTAAGGGTGAGATGCCATTTTCGCGAAGCTAACAGTGGTAAGGCGCAACTCGGAGTGACTTTTGGATATTCACATTTAAACGCACATCTGCCCCTCGCCTCTACTATTTACCCATAAATAATGCAGTCTTGCCGTTTTTTTGACAGCAAAATCTGACTCAATATCTTCTGTCCCTCAAGTCTCCAGAGGAAGGGAGGAGGTAATTGGTAACTTGCAGCCTACAAGGAGATAGATATGGCAATCAAATGAGGATACCTCTCTGTGCAAACTATATACAGCTGACATTCTCTTCCCTCTTCTTTCCTTCAGGTGCCTGCCACAGTAAGTATATATATATTTCTTAGATTTTTACTGCGTGCTTTGTGTTGGCAGATATTCTAACCGCGTTTACCCAATTAATGCTTACACTCAATGTATAGGAGCTTTAATTGTCCCATAGTCCTGATTACACTCAATGTATAGGAGCTTTAATTGCCCCATAGTCCTAATTAATGCAACAATATTAAAATTTGCCGAGCTGTGAGGAAAGAGCAGGGGGGCGTGGGACTGATTGGATAGCTGTTTCAAAGAGCCAGCACAGCCATGACAGGCCGAGAGCCCCCCTCCTCTCCTGTATGATGCTGTGATATGATTCTACTGTGGGTTTTTTTCTTTCTGTGTAAGTTCCAGGTACAGAATGGGAAGCTGCCACAGACGTTCTTTGATGAGCGGCACCTGGTAAAACAAGGGACAAAGTACAAGAATGCCAGGGAGGTGAGCAAGACCTACATGCTGGGACCGGGCACCTACGTCTTGGTGCCATGCACCTACAACCCGAACGAGCAAGCAGAGTTTGTCGTGCGCATCTACTTCCGGAAGGGGAATCATCACAAGTAATTTATTGTTTTTTAATCCTATGCTTCTGTTTCCGTTTCCCCCTCCCGCTATTTCTTTTTCTCTGTGTCCGCTTTATTCTCCATTTTTCTCTGCTGAGAAACCCATGTGAGGAGCCGGACCTTCGGTGCAGGCAACTCCAAGGATGAGAAGAGTTGGAAAGGAGAGGAGGGTCCCCTAGTGGTTATTAGCACTGGACGAGCAGCTCAGAGGTTGGGAATTCAAATCCTGCCGTGGCAAATTGGGAAATTGAATTCACTAAATCTGGTGATTTATGGACTGACACCATAAATAAATCCGTGAGTGCTGCCAAATTTGTAATAAAAACTTAACTGGTTCACTAATGCCCTTCAGGGAAGGAAACCTGCCGTCCTTACCCGGCCTGGCGTATATGTGACTCCAGTCCCACACCAACGTGGTTGACTCTTAATTGCCCTCTGAAGGGGCCCAGCAAGCCACTCAGTTGTATCAAACCGGTACAAACACGGACTGCTTAGCCCACCACCACCCTCTCAGGGCAACTAGGGAATGAGCAATAAATGCTGGTCTTGCCAGCAATGCCCATATCCTAAGAATGAATGAGACCCAACATTTCAGGTGGGCTGGAGACCAAGCAATACGTTCACCTCAGATCAGAAGTTGGCTCCAGCTCCTCTCTCTGTGTAAAGCAAATTGATTAAATTTGAAGTTTAAAACTGAATATATAACATGTCTCTCTATCTCTTTTCTTGCAGAGATACGAATTCCAACTCTAATCTTCAGAATCTTACGGTACCCACCAGCTTCTTATCTGGACAAATAAAGAACAAACTTTCTTAATTTTTAAAAATGTATTCATTCACAGCATGTGGGCATTGCTGTCAAGGCCGGTGGATGTACTGTACTTAGATTTCCAGAAGGCATTTGATAAGGTGCCACATCAAAGGTTATTGCGGAAAATAAAAGCTCATGGTGTAGGGGGTAACATATTGGCATGGATAGAAGATTGGCTAGCTAACAGGAAACAGAGAGTAGGCATAAATGGGCCATTTTCTGATTGGCAAGATGTAACGAGTGGTGTGCCACAGGGATCCGTGCTGGGGCCTCCACTTTTTACAATTTATATAAATGACTTGGATGAAGGGACCGAAGGTATGGTTGCTAAATTTGCTGATGACACAAAGATAGGTAGGAAAGTAAATTGTGAAGAGGACATAAGGAGGCTACAAAGGGATATAGATAGGTTAAGATCTGGCAAATGGAGTATAATGTGGGAAAATGTGAAGTTGTCCATTTTGGCAGGAAGAATAAAAAAGAAGCATATTATCTAAATGGTGAGAGATTGCAGAGCTCTGAGATGCAGAGGGATCTGGATGTCCTAGTGCATGAATCACAAAAGGTTACTATGCAGGTACAGCAAGTAATTAGGAAAGCTAATAGAATGTTATCGTTTATTGCGAGGGGAATTGAATACAAAAGTAGGGAGGTTATGCTTCAGTTATACAGGGCATTGGTGAGACCACATCTGGAGTACTGTGTACAGTATTGGTCTCCTTATTTAAGGAAGGATGTAAATGCGTTGGAAGCAGTTCAGAGAAGGTTAACTAGACTAATACCTGGAATGGGCAGGGTTGTCTTATGAGGAAAGGTTGGACAGGCTAGGCTTGTATCCGCTGGCGTTTAGAAGAGTAAGAGGTGACTTGATTGAAACATATAAGATCCTGAGGGGACTTGACAGGGTGGATGTGGAGAGGATGTTTCCTCTTGTGGGAGAATCTAGAACTAGGGGTCACTGTTTAAAAATAAGGGGTCGCCCATTTAAGACAGAGATGAGGAGAAATTTTTTCTCACGGAGGGTTGTGAGTCTTTGGAATTCTCTTCCTCAGAGGGCGGTGGAAGCAGAGTCTTTGAATATTTTTAAGGCAGAGGTAGATAGATTCTTGATAAGCAAGGGGGTTATCAGGGGTAGGCGGGAATGTGGAGTAATCAGATCAGCCATGATCTTATTGAATGGCGGAGCAGGCTCGAGTGGCCTACTCCTGCTCCTAATTCATATGTTCTATGTATTTATTGCCCACCCCTAATTGCCCTTGAGAAGGTGGTGGTGAGCCGCCTTCTTGAACCGCTGCAGTCCGTGTGGTGAAGGTACTCCCACAATGCTGTTAGGGAGTGAGTTCCAGGAATTTGGCTCCGTGACAATGAAGGAATGGTGATATATTTCCAAGGCTGGATGATGTGTAATTTGGAGGGGAACTTGAAGGTGGTGGTGTTCCCATGCACCTGCTGCCCTTGTCCTTCTAGCTGGTAGAGGTCGCGGGTTTGGGAGGTGCTGTCGAAGAAGCCTTGGCGAGTTTCTGCAGTGCATCTTGTAGATTATAGAGCACCTTTCACATTCCAAAGCATTTCACAGCCATTTGAATTACAGCCATTTTCTGCACAGCAAGATCCCACAAACAGCAATGTGATAATTGCGCAGATAATGTTTCAGTGATGTTGGTTGAGGGATAAATAGTGGCCCCAGGACACCAGGGAGAACTCCCCTCCTCTTCTTCAAATAGTGCCTCAGGATCTTTTACATCTATCTGAGGGCCTCGGTTTAACATCCCATCCGAAAGACGGCACCTCTGACAGTGCAGCCCTCCCTCAGTACTGCACTGGAGTGTCAGCCTTTTTTGCTCAAGTCTCTAGATTGAGACTCGAAGCCACAACCTTCTGGCTCCGAGGGGAGAGTGGTACCCACTGAGCCACGGCTGACAAACCAAGTAAGCGTGCATAGTAGTCTCAATAAAAATATTTTAACATTAGTGATCTTTAACTCTTCGACTCCCACAGAAGCCTGGGAGTGGGAGTGGAACCGAAGGAGGTCTCAAATTTTGGGGGATTTGGTGCAAAGACATGGGTGAAGGTATCAGGACGATGTGTGATTGAGGGAAACATGTTACACGACTTAATTCCCATAATTTATTTCCTCGGACTTGAAATTTAAATGATGGAGTTGGGCCTAAGGGGAAGCCAGCGCGTTTTAAAATTGGTCTGATGTTGCCCTAGGACTGTGGGCCCCACCTACACTGCGCGTTGCTCCCCTCCCCCGCCCATCTGAGGTGGAGTAGGTGATTCCAGAGCCTGCACAAAGAATGGCTTTGACCCTGGGGAAAAGGTCACCAAAGGTCGGGCTCGCACAAGCTCTGCCCCCACCCCCCTTCCATTCCCGCTCCCCAGATGGCTGTCAAATACCCGCTGTCCAGTTTCTGTACTTGGCAAAAGGCAGCAGCCCCCTCAACCTCCCACCCCTCAGCAATGGAGAGTCCTTGGGGAAAGTGGGCCCTCTCTCTCCTAACTCCTAGCAGCTCCACGCAGGATGGGAGGCCTTAGGTGTCAATCGTCTCTCTCCTCCGTCCTGTTTAGGGACATGCAGTGGCCCAAATACACTGATAGTGGGGAAAAGGAGACGGCAAATATTGATTGAAAAGGTCGTGTGTGGAGATGTGTTGTCTTTTTTTAATGTGATATCTCTCTCTCTCTCTCTCTCTCTCAGCCAGAACAGAGCAGACAGGATGACAGCTCTTGGGAAGGGATTTTTGATAAATATGCCCAGGTGAGTGTTGCCAAGGGGACCCTCTGTTACTGTTCTGTGTGTAGTTTAAGTAACTGAAGAGAATTCGGCCTGTCCAGAAAACTGGGCCCGCTGACGAGGGAGCCAGCAAGAGCTGAGCCAGTGGGTACATCGGAAATATTACCAGAGTCCCAACGGCAGGGTCTCCCAGTCCTGTGACACATCCCCACAGTCCCCCCCTCCCCCTCCCTGCTGATCCTGCAGTAGGGGCACGCCTCGAGGAAGAAAGGACTTGCAGTTTTATAGCTTCTTCCACCAGCTCGGTATGTCCCGAAGTGCTTCACAGCCAATGAAGTACTTTTTGGAATTGCAGTCACTGCGGGCAGATAACACAACCAGACAAGCGTCAATGAGATTAATCAGTTTTGGTTGAGGGATAAATGTTGGCCAATGCTGCTCTTTGTCAAATAGTGCTCCGGGATCATTTACACCCACCTGAACAGGTAAACAGGGTCCAGCAACTCCGGAAGGATGTATTGGCCCTGGAGGGAGCACAGCACAGATTCACCAGAATGATACTGGGGCTAAAAGGGTGAAATTATGAGGACAGGTTGCATAAAGTTGGCTTGTATTCCATTGAGTTTAGAAGGTTGAGGGATGATCTAATCGAGGGTGTTTAAAATGATTAAGCAATTCAACACGGTAAATACAGAAAAACTATTTCCTCTGGTGGGGGAATCCAGAACAAGGGCCACAATCTTCAAATTAGATCTAGGGCATTTAAGAGTGAAATCAGGAAGCACTTCTTCACACAAAGGGTGGTGGAAATCTGGAACTCGGTCCCACAAAAGGCTGTGGGTGCTGGGAAAATTAAAAATTTCAAGACTGAGACCAATCGATTTTTATTAGTTAAGGGTATCAAGGTATATAGAGTTAAGGCAGGTAAATGGAGTTGAGGTACAGATCAGCCATGATCTAATTGAATGTCAGGACAGGCCCAGGGGGCTGAATGGCCTCCTGCAGTTCCTGTGGTCAAATGGCTCAATCGAAAACAGCACCTCAGGCAGTGCAGCGCTCCCTCAGTACTGCACTGGAGTGTCGGCCTAGATTATGTGCTCAAGTCTCTGGAGTGGGTCTTCAACCCATGACCTCCATGTCAGATGAGAGCGCTATCACTGAGCCAGGGCCGACTCTTATGGATTATTTCATTGTTTGACTTACCTGGTTTAGGAGAGAGTAGCTGCCCAGGTGATGTTCTGTGCACACATCACATTCACCGATTCTATTTGCCTCTTCACAGGCCCCACAGCCAAGGTGGTCAATGCCTCGATCCAGCTGGTCTGACTGTTTCAGCCCCCCTGTGTCCCCTGGCCCTATGTCTCTCACCACAATGGAGGTAAGCTGTTTTCCATTCTTGTCCAATATGTGGTCGTGTGTTGTTTTGCAGTTAAACACAACAACCAATTTGCACACAAACAGCAGTATTCTGCACGATTGTCTCACCTCCTGACTCCCCAAAGCCTTTCCACCATCTACAAGGCACAAGTCAGGAGTGTGCTGGAATACTCTCCACTTGCCTGGATGAGTGCAGCTCCAACAACACTCAGGAAGCTCAACGCCATCCAGGACAAAGCAGCCCGCTTGATTGGCAAACCATTCACCACCTTAAACATTCACTCCCTCCACCACCGGCGCACCGTGGCTGCAGTGTGTACCATCTACAAGATGCACTGCAGCAACTCGCCAAGGCTTCTTCGGCAGCACCTCCCAAACCTGCAACCTCTACCACCTAGAAGGACAAGGGCAGCAGGCGCATGGGAACACCACCACCTCCAAGTTCCCCTCCAAGTCACACACCATCCTGACTTGGAAGTATTTCGCTGATCCTTCATTGTCGCTGGGTCAAAATCCTGGAACTCCCTACCTAACAGCACTGTGGGAGTACCTTCACCACACGGACTGCAGCGGTGGCTCACCACCACCTTCTCAAGGGCAACTAGGGATGGGCAATAAATGCTGGCCTTGCCAGCAACGCCCACATCCCATATATGAATTAAAAAAACAGCAGTGAGATAAATGCCCAGTTAATCAGCTTTTTTTGGTAGTAGTGATCAATGTTCCCTTTAAATTTTTTTTGGCCCACATGGCCCCTTTAACGGGCTGCGAGGGTTATTCAAAATTCCGTGCATGTGCGGTTTTTCTATCTAAAAGCCGGCTCACCAGCTGCATGGGACCCGCAGAGTGCTGCACGACTACGCAGCTTAAAGGGGGACACTGGTGGCGATTGAGGGTTAAATGCTGGCCAAGACACCTCCGTCAAATAGTGTCATGGGATCTTTTACAACCACCCAAACAGGGCCTCACTTTAACACCTCATCCGCAGAACAGTATTCCTTCGGTGTCCGCCTGGATTGTGTGCTCAAGTCCTGGAGTGGGACTTGAAGTCATGACCTTCTAACTCAAGGGCAAGCATGCTGCCACTGAGCCAAGGCTGACATTAGGGTGGGGGTAGGGGGTGGGGGGTGGGTGGCAGGGGTGGGGGGGTGGGGGGCAGGGGTTGGGGGGTGGGTGGGGGGCAGGGGGTGGGGGGGTGGGGGGTGGGGGGCAGGGGGTGGGTGGGGGGCAGGAGATTCGGATCAGGTTTAGAATGGATTTGTCACAGAGTAAACCTCCCTTTACTCTGCCCCGACAATGTGCCTGAGCCCCAACTTCAGAAGGGCACGGGTGTGATGTTCCCATTTCCCCACCAAAATAAGATTCCTGATTTTGTGCCAAGTTATTGGCAGTTTTGTGCTCTCAGCTCCCACACATGCAAAAGACTGGGTTGGCACTGCCTCCCAAGCTCAGACCCTATCAATCTGGGCTAGACTGAAGCTTACCGGATGCAAGTCGGGACCCAGGATGAAAGGCCAGGGTTGCACCTCACCGCAGCACTAATTTATACAAAAGTAAATTCCTCTTCCGACTTCGATGGGCTGTGAGGATTCTGTGGAATCCACTCCCCGTGAATCCCAAGAAGGAACAAACTCATTAGTTTTTCTCTGATAGTTTTAGGTTACAAAGCTCCTCCCGAGAACACAAACATCGGACTTGTGAGACGGAGGAAAGACCACGGTCCATCTAGTTTACCTTCTACCATCCTGGTAGACGCATGATGCAACAGTAATGGAGTTATCGACTAATCACAGCAATCGATCACTAACATTCACGCACCGTCCCAATTTCTCCAATTGTCCAGTCATCCACTTTAAAACTGACCGCACCAGGAACACCTGACGTAGAGTCCGAGCTCGCTGACTTTCTGCTTCCCTTCCAGGCTTGGCAATCCCGGGGGCGTTGTAACAGCTGGTCAGAGGGGTGTCCTGTACCCATGTCACCCATGTCACCCACTTCACCCATTCCACAGGTAAGCTCTTCTTCCTTTCCCCTGTCCCCTCCCCCACAGTGGAATTGATTGGATACAGGAAAACAATTTAACTGACGTTGGATACTTGTGAGTCGCTGACTCAATCACACCACAAGGAAATGGTGTCACTGGGTTAGTTATTTATTGTAATTGCTCAGTCCACCTCAGTACTTCCACGGATCCTTGAAATGTCGTGATTCCACGTCCTTAGACACAAACTTTAGATGGATTAAAAGTAGTTGAGGTCCTTACCCTGGCAGAGCAGAACATGGCTACATCCAAACCCAGCCCCAGAGAGTGTGACCCACTGTATCACCCGGTCCCAGAGAGGAAAGGTCAGTGTGTGACCCACTGTACCACCCGGTCCCAGAGGGGAAAGGACAGTGTGCGACCCACTGTACCACCCGGTCCCAGAGGGGAAAGGACAGTGTGTGACCCACTGTACCACCCGGTCCCCAGGGGAAAGGTCAGTGTGTGACCCAGTGTACCACCCGGTCCCAGCGAGGAAAGGGCAGCGTGTGACCCACTGTACCACCCGGTCCCAGAGGAAAGGACAGTGTGTGACCCACTGTACCACCCGGTCCCAGAGGAAAGGACAGTGTGTGACCCACTGTACCACCCGGTCCCAGAGAGGAACGGTCAGTGTGTGACCCACTGTACCACCCGGTCCCAGAGAGGAAAGGACAGTGTGTGACCCACTGTACCACCCGGTCCCAGAGGAACAAGGACAGTGTGTGACCCACTGTACCGCCCAGTCCCAGAGAGGAAAGGACAGTGTGTGACCCACTGTACCACCCGGTCCCAGAGGGGAAAGGACAGTGTGTGACCCACTGTACCACCCGGTCCCAGAGGAACAAGGACAGTGTGTGACCCACTGTACCACCCGGTCCCAGAGGGGAAAGGACAGTGTGTGACCCACTGTACCACCCGGTCCCAGAGGAACAAGGACAGTGTGTGACCCACTGTACCACCCGGTCCCAGAGGGGAAAGGACAGTGTGTGACCCACTGTACCACCCGGTCCCAGAGAGGAAAGGTCAGTGTGTGACCCACTGTACCACCCGGTCCCAGAGGGGAAAGGTCAGTGTGTGACCCACTGTACCACCCGGTCCCAGAGGAGAAAGGACAGTGTGCGACCCACTGTACCACCCGGTCCCAGAGGGGAAAGGTCAGTGTGTGACCCACTGTACCACCCGGTCCCAGAGGAGAAAGGACAGTGTGTGACCCACTGTACCACCCGGTCCCAGAGGGGAAAGGACAGTGTGTGACCCACTGTACCACCCGGTCCCAGAGAGGAAAGGTCAGTGTGTGACCCACTGTACCACCCGGTCCCAGAGGGGAAAGGTCAGTGTGTGACTCACTGTACCACCCGGTCCCAGAGAGGAAAGGACAGTGTGTGACCCACTGTACCACCCGGTCCCAGAGGAACAAGGACAGTGTGTGACCCACTGTACCGCCCGGTCCCAGAGAGGAAAGGACAGTGTGTGACCCACTGTACCGCCCGGTCCCAGAGGGGAAAGGACAGTGTGTGACCCACTGTACCACCCGGTCCCAGAGAGGAAAGGACAGTGTGTGACCCACTGTACCACCCAGTCCCAGAGGGGAAAGGACAGTGTGTGACCCACTGTACCACCCGGTCCCAGAGGAACAAGGACAGTGTGTGACCCACTGTACCACCCGGTCCCAGAGGGGAAAGGACAGTGTGTGACCCACTGTACCACCTGGTCCCAGAGGGGAAAGGTCAGTGTGTGACCCACTGTACCACCCGGTCCCAGAGGAACAAGGACAGTGTGTGACCCACTGTACCACCCGGTCCCAGAGGAACAAGGACAGTGTGTGACCCACTGTACCACCCGGTCCCAGAGGAACAAGGACAGTGTGTGACCCACTGTACCACCCGGTCCCAGAGGGGAAAGGTCAGTGTGTGACCCACTGTACCACCCGGTCCCAGAGGAGAAAGGACAGTGTGCGACCCACTGTACCACCCGGTCCCAGAGGGGAAAGGTCAGTGTGTGACCCACTGTACCACCCGGTCCCAGAGGAGAAAGGACAGTGTGTGACCCACTGTACCACCCGGTCCCAGAGGGGAAAGGACAGTGTGTGACCCACTGTACCACCCGGTCCCAGAGAGGAAAGGTCAGTGTGTGACCCACTGTACCACCCGGTCCCAGAGGGGAAAGGTCAGTGTGTGACTCACTGTACCACCCGGTCCCAGAGGGGAAAGGTCAGTGTGTGACCCACTGTATCGCCCGGTCCCAGAGGGGAAAGGTCAGTGTGTGACCCACTGTATCGCCCGGTCCCAGAGGGGAAAGGTCAGTGTGTGACCCACTGTACCGCCCGGTACCCAGGGGAAAGGACAGTGTGTGACCCACTGTATCACCCGATCCCAGAGGGGAAAGGACAGTGTGTGACCCACTGTACCACCCGGTCCCAGAGGGGAAAGAACAGTGTGTGACCCACTCTACCACCCGGTCCCAGAGGGGAAAGAACAGTGTGTGACCCACTGTACCACCCGGTCCCAGAGGAACAAGGACAGTGTGTGACCCACTGTACCACCCGGTCCCAGAGGAACAAGGACAGTGTGTGACCCACTGTACCACCTGGTCCCAGAGGGGAAAGGACAGTGTGTGACCCACTGTACCACCTGGTCCCAGAAGAGGCACGACAGTGTGTGACCCACTGTACCACCCGGTCCCAGAGGAACAAGGACAGTGTGTGACCCACTGTACCACCTGGTCCCAGAGGAACAAGGACAGTGTGTGACCCACTGTACCACCCGGTCCCAGGGGGAAAGAGTAGAATTCAAAATCTGGGACAATAGTAACAATTCCTAGCTAAACAATGCCGTCTCTTTAACCCGTAGAGCCCAGAGATTGACGCCGCTGGGTTACAGAGAATCTTAAACCAAGTCTTTCTGGAAGGTTAGTAACTGGCTCCAGATCTAATAAATGGTCCCACCTGAAGCATGGAGCGGCCTTTCATCCATCTGGCACTGTGTATCTGCAGCAGTCTCTGTTTGTACTGAGCCCTGATTCTTTTTATTCATTATCACAGACCAGACGAAATCAGAAGGTTTCAGCCTCGATAACTGCAGAGGGATTGTGCTGCTAATGGACGTATCCTTGAACTTCAGTCTTCATGCCGTGATATTCACCATACATTGTAGTTTATGACCTCAGCCTCTCTTGTTTTTATTTCCTGCCCTTCTCTATAGGTCTATCCTTGTGTTTCAATGTCACCCCTGCCACCCGTCTCCCACGTGTTTCAATGGGGATTAATTTCTGCGGGAGGGTTCTTCCACTGTTTATGCCCTAGTTCCAGGGTTTCCGCAGCTCTTGTGCTGAACTTACGGAAAACGAGTGGGAGAACTATCGCGGGAATGCACCCCCCGCCAACGTCGCTACTATGTCTCCCCATGTCCTCCCCAGCCTTCCCGTGCATCTTCATCTCTCCCCCGCCTTCCTCTATCTTCCCATGCATCCCTGTCTTCCTGTCGCTCCACCCCTCTATTCGACTTGGCTGGTATTACCCTTGCTGCTGACACTTCAGGGCAGTGCTTGAGGGAGTGCTGCACTGTCAGATGAGACGTTAAACCGAGGATCACAAAATGATGGTCACATTGTCAAACAGATGAGGAAGGAAAGCTATCTAGAAGTGTCTTAGTCGATGTGTAGGGCAGAAGCAAATGGAGGTTGTCCTTTTGTAGACAGGTTCCTTGGAGATGGAGCAAGCTGTGTGACCAGAGAGATCAGTTGTGGCTGGCAGTGCTTGGAAGTGCGCCATCCCACTCTGTTCATGCTCAGGTAGACCCGAGACTGGGGGGGCGGGGGGGCGCGTGGAGACCCGAGACTGGGGCTCTGGGATTCCACCCATTCAGTACTAGCTGGGCAAGTAATGAGAGGTTCCCCAGTGCTTTGCCCCGGTAATCTGCGCACTGTTTGTTAAACTTAAGTGCATTTGGGGTTCCTTTAACCTTGGCTCTTGCCAATCTGCCCTACATTCTCCAGGCTCGGGTAAGTACGGTGTGTCCTGGTGTGGAGTGAGTGTGACCTCCACATTGGACAAACACAAACTCCAGCCGTGTGAATTTATCAGTGGTTTGGAGACACATAACCATGTGACTGGATATCCACTGGCCTCAGACACCCTGGGGTAGATCTTGCCTTTATGCGATTGGGTAAGACAGGTGATGGCGAGTCGGCCGCCCTTCAATGGAAATAAAAACCGTGAGTGATGTAAAATGGGCTGTCGAATCGCTATCGCCTGTTTTGCACTATCGCAAGATCTATCCACTCTTCCTTAAAACTCCCTACCGCCACAGGCTTCTGCCTCTTTAGATGCTATTGTGTGAGTCATATCCTTGTCACATAATGTCACTTCAGGCCAGGCAGCATGCAGCAAAATTGCCTGACAAATAGTAGTACAAATTACCCTCATGTTTTACACACTGTGGTTGACCTGTTGAGACTTAACTGGCGACACAGTTCAGTGGAACGGGAAGACTTGACAAGCACGATTTCAAACGCCTATGGGATAAACTTGTGTTTTTTAAGGTACGTTGAAGCAAAATGAAAAAGTTCACCAGGCGTGTTTGTTAATGACTGACTGACTGACTAACATGTGACGCGTGTACTTTACTCTTATTAGCCATCGCGCGACGGTTCTGCCATAATCCATGATCCTTGACCGTGGCCAGTCCACTTGCGACCTTGTTGCCTATGTCGTGTATCTTTGAAGCTCTGAGACACTGTTCACTGTTAATTGCTTTGGGCATTTCCATAACCTTTGACACCCCGACTATCTTCATTTCCTCTCAGATTGCTTGGTATGGAAGTGGTTATAGTACTGGACTAGCAGCCCAAGGCCATGAGTTCAAATCCCACCATTGAGCAATAAATTTGGTAATTTATGCGGCCGGCACTAGAAAATGACCATGAAAGCTGCCAGAGTGGCATGAAAACCCAACTGGTTCACTGATGTCCTTCAGGGAAGGGAACCTGGCACCCCTATCTGGTCTGGGCCTCAGGGCATCTAGAGGTGGCCAATAAATGCAGCTTCGCCCAGTGCCACTCGTATTCTGAGAATAAATTAAACAAAACTGTCTTTTCAATGCCCTCCGGGGTGGGTTCCCCAGGGCCCTCTTCCTTCCTCATATCGATGACTTCCTCTGCTCATCAGTCAACCCTGTCCAATCATTTGCTGACGATCCCGCTCCACGTTCATCAACTTCCTTCAAGGACCTGTCCTTGTCTGAGCACACACAACCTCCAGTCCTCTTGTAGTGCAATGCCTGAATCACACCTTGAACCCCCTTCACTTGCCACATGGGTCCATTTCTGTATTCGAGGGGCACTTGTGCCAGTAGTGACGCTGGAGGGGTGCCCACCCAGAGGAACGGGCGGGAAGTCGAAGGCTCTTTGGGAGGCTGCCACAGGCCAGTAGGGCCGACAAATTAAAAGTTCTCCCGAACTGTTCAGTGAAGCTCTCCGATGGTGGACCTCTAATTCCATCTGGGCGTGTGCAACCCTGTACCTACTCCCTTCCAACGGCCACATTGCTGGGGTAGGGTGGGTATTCCGGGGGAGCCTGCAACTCCCACCAGAAACACCCCAAACCGAGGCACGACAGGAGTGGGGGAGGGCCGTGGAAGTAGTGCCCAACCCACGCTCCGTTAGAATTTGCCCGTGGAGCTGTGCCCCAATTTCCAGCCCCTCCACTCCTGGGATACCTGACTTTCACCCCAAGGCAGAGCAGAATGGTCTAGGCTCTTATTTCTTTTGGTTAAAATCAGCCGAAGTTCACAGTCCTGATTGTTACCCAGCGTCCCATACACCACCCCAACCCCCCCGCAACCTTGCTGGAGATTGCACATGATGGTGGGTGAGGACTGAATCAGGATTAGCTATGGCGCGCTCCCCAAGGCCAAATAGCCTGCTGGCACTGTCCAGGCTCTCACATGAGGCATAGCCACTTGGCAGAAGAAGTCAGGATTGGAGGAGGAGAGCAATGCGGCCTCTGTGGTTTCAGGAGGAAACTTCTCTGAGTTGTTTTCTGTGTTTTAGGATCTCTTCCTCAAGAGGGATGTAGATGACTCGGGATTGCTGGATCCAACACAGCTATCTAACAGCTTGCAGGAAGTTGGTAAGTATTGCGCTCATTCCTTGGAATCTATGAGATTTCCAATGATGTCATTAGGATCAGCCATCGGCAGTTTGAGTTACGGGGCAGGTTAAAGAAGTTGGGCATGTCTTCTCTGGAGTAAAGGGGACTTGGAGGTGAGATAATTTTTCCAAGAGTACGGAGGGAATTGCCAAAGTTGCAAAGTTCTCAAACGCCAGGGCAAAAACATGGCGGTTAAGAGTAAGAACATTTGAGAAGCAGTTTCTCTTCAGGCTAATGGGCAGCCAGTTGGCAGGTCTCTGTTAGTGCTACTGTAGGGTCAGGAGGTGAGAGGGGCCAAGTCCTGGGGTTAGCTTAACTCTGTATCTAACCCGTGCTGTACCTGCCCCAGGAGTGTTTGATGGGACAGTGTAGAGGGAGCTTAACTCTGTATCTAACCCGTGCTGTACCTGCCCCAGGAGTGTTTGATGGGACAGTGTAGAGGGAGTTTCACTCTGTATCTAACCCGTGCTGTACCTGCCCCAGGAGTGTTTGATGGGACAGTGTAGAGGGAGCTTCACTCTGTATCGAACCCGTGCTGTACCTGCCCTGGGAGTGTTTGATGGGACAGTGTAGAGGGAGTTTCACTCTGTATCTAACCCGTGCTGTACCTGCCCCAGGAGTGTTTGATGGGACACTGTAGAGGGAGCTTTACTCTACCTAATTCCTGCTGTACCTGTTCTAGGAATTCTGGTACTGGTGGGTGTTCCATTCTCTGCCTCAATGAGCACTAAACTCACCAAAAATAAGTTAAAAAAACAGATAGTGGTTGAGTTGATTAAATGTGACGGGTCTCGTAGTATATATCAATTTTTCCTTGTTGCGGTCGAGTTTTTATCTTGTTGGATAACAATCACTGATTGACTGGGTGGTGCTCACTGCTTCTTTTCTTTGTGCCTCTAAGGTTTTGGAGTTACTAACTCGGCGCTCAAACTCATGACTCTGAGATACGGTGACTCGTCAGGAAGAATCAGTCTGGAGAGTTTCATCAGCTGCTTCCTCCGTGTGGAATTCACAACCAGTAAGTGGTTCTCTATCATCAACATAGGACCATAGAATCGTACAGCACAGAACCAGCCCATTCGTCCCATCGTGCCTTGCCGGCTCTTTGAAAGAGCTATCCAATTAGTCCCACTCCCCTGTTCTTTCCCCACAGCTCTTTTTAAGTATTTATTTGATTCACTATTGGATCTGCCTCCACCACCCTTTCAGGCAGTGCATTCCAGATCATAACGACTCCTTGACTAAAAAAACGTCTCCTCATCTCCCTCCTGGCCTTTTTGCCAATTATTTTAAATCTGGTACTGACTCTCCTACCAGTGGAAACAGTTTCTCTCTCTCTACTCTATCAAAACCCCTCATAATTTTGAACACCTCTATCAATCTCCCCTTAACCTTCTCTGCTGTAAGGAGAACAAACCCAACTTCTCCAGACTCTCCACATAACTGAAGTCCTTCATCCCTGGAACCATTCTAGTAAATCTCTTCTGCACCCTCGCCAAGACCTTGACATTTTGATCACTTCTTTTACTTGTGTTTTTCGTGATTTGTGTACTTGGGCACTCAAATCCCTTTGCTCTTGCCATTAAGAAAATATTGTAGTTTGTCTTTCTCTGATCTAAAGTGGATGACCTCACACTGCCCCAGATTGAACTCCATCCACCATAGTTTTGCCCACTCGCAGTCTGTCTATGTCCCTGTGTAACTTCCTGCTCCCATCGACACAACTTGCTGTGCCTCCTAATTTAGTGTCAATTGCAAACTTTGTATATACAACGCTCTATTCCAAGTAATTGATATATATATAGTAAAAAGCTGAGGCCGCAGTATAGATCCCTGGGGAACACCACTAGTCACGTCCCGCTAATCAGAATACAATCTCTTTATCCCTACTCTCTGTCTCCTTTCTCCCAACCAGTTACCAACCCATGTCACAAGGTTCCCTCCACCTCCATGTGATTTCAGTTTTGCTAATAGTCTCTTGTGTGCAACCTAATCCGATGCTTTCCAGAAGTCCATAGAGTCCATAGGCATTCCCCTATCCACCATACTAGAGACCTCCTCAAAAAGTTCAACTAGATTAGTTAGTCTCACCATGTCGGAAACAAGGATTTAGGAAAGAACAGGAAGGAGGTCTTGCTAAGGGAGTATAGGAGCTAAATTAAAAAGCAGAACCTCGAGGGTGGTAATCTTGGGATTACTGCTCACTTTTCTAGGATCATCCAGGAAAGCAAAAATAACCCCTGGCTTCTCGTCTCCACTACAAATCTTCTTCTGAAACCCTCTTTGCTGCCTCCTCCACCCTCGCCTCCAACAACAAGTGCGAGGAGCTCATGGACTTCTTTGTCACTAAGATTGAGACCATCCATTCAGCTGCCTCTGCCGGTTCCCTCCGTTCACCCCTGCCAGAGCCCTGACCTCGCATCTTTCTCTAGTTTCTCTCCTATCTCCCCTCATGCAGACGACACAAAACTTGGAAGTATAGTGAACAGTGAGGAGGAGAGTGATAGACTTCAAGAAGACATAGACAGGCTGGTGGAATGGGCGGACACATGGTAGATGAAATTCAACGCAGAAAAGTGTGAGGTGATACATTTTGGTAGGAAGAATGACAATACACACTAAATGGTGCAATTTTAAAGGGGGTGCAAGAAGAGAGAGACCGGGGGTGCTTGTGCACAAATCTTTGAAGGTGGCAGGACTGGTTAACAAAGGCAGTCTAATAAAGCATACGGGATCCTGAGCTTTATAAATAGAGGCATAGAGTACAAAAGGATGTATGCTAAACCTATAAAAACACTAGTTCGGCCCCAGCTGGAGTATTGTCTCCAATTCTGGGCACCACACTTTAGGAAGGACGTGAAGGCTTTGGAGAGGGTGCAGAAGAGATTTACTGGAATGGTTCCAGGGATGAGGGACTTCAGTTAGGTGGATAGACTGAAGAAGCTGGGATTGTTCTCCTTGGAGCAGCGAAGGCTAAGAGGAGATTTGATAGAGGTGTTCAAAATCATGAGGGATTTAGATAGAGTAAATAAAGAGAAACTGTTTCCAATGGCTGAAGGGTCGATATCCAGAGGACACAGATTTAAGATGATTGACAAAAGAACCAGAGGCGACACGAGGAAAAACCTTTTTATGCAACGGTTAGGATTTGGAATGCACTGCCTGATAGGGTGGTGGATACAGATTCAGTAGTAGCCTTCAAATGGGAAATGGATAAATACTTGAAGGAGAAAAAATTGAAGGGATATGGGGAAAGAGCAGGGGAGTGGGACTAACTGGATTGCTCTTCGAAAGAGCCGGCGCAGACTTGATGGGCTGAATGGCCTCCTTCTGTGCTGTACTCTTCTATGATTCTATTCCCTCTCCGAGCTCATCTTTTCCATGAATAAAAATTCAATAGATAAAGGAATAGTGCCAGAGGACTGACAAACAGCAAATGTAATTCATATCTTCAAAAAGGGTGGTAGAACTAACAGGGAACTATAGACCAGTTAGCTTAACGTCAGTGGTAGGAAAGATATTAGAAGCTTTGCTAAAAGATCAAATAACAAAACGTCCAGAGATGAAGAACATAACTTTTAAAAAAAGGCATCGATTTCTAAAAGGTCAGGTTTAACCAACCTTATTGAATTTTTTGAAATAACAAAGAGTAAACAAGACCAAGGCAGAAGATGTGGTAAACATGGACTTTTCAGAAGGTCTTCGATTAGGTGCCACATAAGAGATTTATGGCAAAGGTCAGGGCGTGTGGAGTCCGGGACCAAGTAGCAGAATGGATTGAAAGATGTCTACAAAACAGAAAATAGACAGTAGGAGTTAAGGAAAGTTTTTCAGTGGCAGAAAGTGGGAAGTGGTGTTCCACAGGGATCGGTGATGGACCACTGTTGTTCACCATATAAATAAATGATTAAACTCAGAAATTGCAGTTATGGTATAAAAATTTTCAGATCATACCATTTGGGGCGTATAGCTAATAATGTGGGGTGGAGGACTGCATCAAAATACAGGAAGAGATGAACATTAAATTCAATATAGCAGTGTGAGGTGGTTTATTTTGGTAGGAGGAATAAGGAGGCCACTTATTGGAAGGCAAGAAACTAAATGAGGTAGAGGAGCAAGAGATCTGGGAATACAGTCACATAAATCACTAAGTAACAACATACGTTGATAAGATCATAGTGCAAATAAAATACTAGAGGAATAGAATACAAAAGCAGGGAGGCAATGTTAAATTTATATAGAGCCCTGGTTACACCATACTTGCAGTACTGTGTGCAGTTCTAGTCTCCATACTATACAAAGGATATTGAACCACTGGAGAACGCGCACTTCCCACCGATTGTCTGGAGGTTTACCCATTAACAGTTCAGCGCAATTTATTGTGGTCAATTCATTTCTCATCCCTTCGAAGTTTACCTTACTTAATTTTATAGTTTTGGTTTGAGATTCACCCTTCTCTCTCAAACCTAGAATCATAGAATGGTTACAGCACGGAAGAAGACCATTCAGCCCGTCGAGCCCGTGCCGGCTCTCTGCAAGAGCACCTCAGCTAGTCCCACTCCCCTGCCCTCTCCCCGTAGCCCTGCAAATTTCTTTCTTTCAGGTACTTATCCAACTCCCTTTTGAAAACCACGATTGAATCTGCCTCCACCATCCTTTCAGGCAGTGCATTCCAGATCCTAACCACTCGCTGCGTAAAGTTTTTTCTTACATCGCCTTTGGATCTTTTGCCAATCACCTTAAATCTGTGTCCTCTGGTTCTCAACCCTTCCACCAATGGGAACAGTTTCTCTCTATCTACTCTGTCCAGACCCCTCATGATTTTGAACACCTCTATCAAATCTCCTCTCAACCTTCTCTGCTCCAAGGAGAACAACTCCAGCCTTCTCCAGTCTATCAACGTAACCAGGATCCCGTAAGCCTTTTTAACTAATTTCTCAACCTGCCCTGCCACCTTCAACGATTTGTGCGCACATACCCCTAGGTCTCTCTGTTCATGCACCCCCTTCAGGATTGTACCATTTAGTTTATATTTCCTCTCTTCATTCTTTCCACCAAAATGTATCACTTCGCACTTTTCTGCATTAAATTTCATCTACCACGTGTCCGCCCATTTCACCAGCCTGTCTATGTCTTCCTGAAGTCTATCACTCTCCTCACTGTTCACTATACTTCCAAGTTTTGTGTCATCTGCAAATTTTAAAATTATGCCCTGTACTCCCACGTCCAAGTCATTAATATATATCAAGAAAAGCAGTGGTCCTAGTACTGACCTCTGGTGTTCTGTGGAACACCACTGTATACCTTCCTCCAGTCTGAAAAACAACTGTTCACCACTACTCTCTGTTTCCTGTCACTTAGCCAATTCCGTATCCATGCTGCCACTGTCCCTTTTATTCCATGGGCTTCAACTTTGCTGGCAAGCTTATTATGTGGCACTTTGTCGAACGCCTTTAGGAAATCCATGTACCCTCAT
Organism: Squalus acanthias; assembly: GCA_030390025.1. NCBI lineage: Eukaryota > Metazoa > Chordata > Chondrichthyes > Squaliformes > Squalidae > Squalus > Squalus acanthias. The sequence goes on from CM059433.1 coordinate 134,237,081, forward strand.
CAACCCTCTCTGTTAACTCATCAGAGAACTCAATCAAGTTAGTTAAATACGATTTGCCTTTAACAAATCCGTGCTGGCTTTCTTAATTAATCCACACTTGTCCAAGTGACTGTTAATTTTGTTCCTAATTACTGTTTCTAAAAGCTTCCCCACTACTGAGGTCAAACTGACTGGCCTGTAGTTGCTGGGTTTATCTTTACACCAAGGGTGTAACATTTGCAATTCTCCAGTCCTCTGGCACTACCCCCGTATCTAAGGAGGATTGGAAGATTATGGCCAGTACCTAATGTCAAACTCAATCATATTTTGGTCACTGTTTGCACAATGTTTCCTTGCGAACATATGAACATTCAGATTACCGTCAGATCGTTAACTAATTCTGGTTTTAGAATTCTCATCCGTGTGTTCAAATCCCTCCATGGCTTCGCCCCTCCCTATCTTTCTAACCTCCTCCAGCCCCACAACCCCTCTGAGATATCTGCGCTCCTCTAATTCTGACCTCTTGAGCATCCCTGATTTTAATCGCTCAACCATTGACGGCCGTGCCTTCAGCTACCAAAGGCCTAAGCTCTGGAATTCCCTGCCTAAACCTCTCCGCCTCGCTACCTCTCTCTCCTTTTAAGACGCTCCTTAAAACCCACCTCTTTGACCAAGCTTTTGGTCACCCGTCCTCATGTCACCTTATGTGGCTCGGTGTCAAATTTTGTTTGATAATCACTCCTGTGAAGCACCTTGGGACGTTTTACTACATTAAAGGTGCTTTATAAATACAAGCTGTTGTTGTTCGTTACTCATCACTAAATCCAGTTTGGCCTGCTGCCTTGTGGGTTTTAAAACACAATTGTTTTAGAAAACTGTCTCGAATACATTCTAGAAATTTGTTGTATTTACTACTTGTGGTGTTCTGCTTCTCCTAGTGTGTGGAAACTAAAACCTCCCAATATAACCACATTATTTTTGCTACATGCTTCCCTGATCTCCATATTTATACAACCCCCCGCCCACTACATCACTATTTTCAGGAGGTCTGTAAACTACACCCTCCAGAATCTTGCATCCTTTTGCTGTTCCTTAACTCTACCCACAGTCTTCTAGCTGCCTGATCACTCTTACTGGCAGTGAGCGTCAGCAGGCTGTTTGGCTGAGGGGGAGAAAGCACACGCCAGCCAAGACCAATCGTGCCCTCACCCAATGCCCGCGCATGTAGGAGTCATTGGATGGCGATGAGTCAAAACTCCGGATTGTATTTTTCCACCCGTCTTTAGCCCAGGGATGCTTGATCCTTTTATTGCAGCCCCCCCCCCCCCCCTTCAGCACGGCCCCAACTGAGAGGACTGGTTTAAATAAGATGTTATTATTCAAACAGCGATTCCCTGATGATGCCACTAGCTGTATTGATTCAGAGTATTGACTGTTGCTGACAGTGTGAGGGAGCAGAACTAACATCAACCCTCATTGACCCGGGGCAGTGCAGTGTGCGCTCTCTCTCTCGCAGGTTGCAGGATTCTGGTGGGAGCAGTCTACAGACCTCCTGATGTATTGGGGGGGGGGGGGGCGATGTATAAATACAGAAATCAGGGAACCATGCAGCAAAAACAATGTGGTTATAATGGGAGATTTTTATTTTCCCTCACCCTGCAGGTCTTGGTAAGTCACCTCAGCCATCCTTCCCCACTCGATCTTTGATATTCTCTGTTTAAGCACAAGGGAGCGATGTCAAGGAGATAAAAAGGAAGATCGGCAAACACTGTGAATCTGAAATGTTGGAAATACACAGTAGGTCTGGCAGTATCTGTGACGAGAAAAGACGGGTTCCTGTTTCTGGCGTGAACCCTTTGTCAGTACCCAAAGCGCTCACCTGTCATTCTTCTTTACAGATGCTGACAGACCTGAATTTTCTGATCTAATTAAAGCGACGATTTCACAAAGAGAAATTTAGACGAGAGAGGCCATTTGGCCCTTCAATTTCATCCTTCCATAGGAGGGGGAGGGGAGGAGGGGGGCGAGGGGTGCGGTGAGGGGCGGGGAGGGAGGGGTGTGGGGGTGAGGGAGGGGTGCAGGGGAGGGGGGAGGGGTGCGGGGAGGTGAGGTGAGGTGGGGGGAGGGGTGCGGGGGAGAGGGAGGGGTGCGGGGAGGTGAGGTGAGGTGGGGGGAGGGGTGCGGGGGAGAGGGAGGGGTGCAGGGAGGGGGAGAGGGGTGCGGGGAGGTGAGGTAGGGGGAGGGGTGGGGGGGAGGGGTGGGGGGAGAGGGAGGGGTGCGGGAGGTGAGGTAGGGGGAGGGGTGCGGGGTAGAGGGAGGGGTGCGGGGGAGGGGTGAGGGGTGCGGGGAAGGAGTGCGGGGGAGGGGTGCAGGAGGGAGGGGTGCGGGTGAGGGAGGGTGCAGGGGAGGGGGGAGGGGTGCGGAGGTGAGGTGGGGAGGGGGGGAGGGAGGAGGGGGGCGAGGGGTGCGGTGAGGGGCGGGGAGGTGAGGGTGGGGGGGGGGGGGGGGGGGGGGGGGGGTGCGGGGGAGGGGGAGGGGTGCGGGGGGTGAGGTAGGGGTGCGGGGGGTGAGGTAGGGGGGAGGGGTGGGGGGGAGGGGTGCGGGGAGGTGAGGTGAGGGGGGGGGGAGGGTGCGGGGAGGTGAGGTGGGGGAGGGGTGCGGGGTAGAGGGAGGGGTGCGGGGAGGTGAGGTGAGGTGGGGGGGGGGTGCGGGGGGAGGGAGGGGTGCAGGGGAGGGGGGAGGGGGTGGGGGAGGTGAGGTGAGGGGGGGGGGGGGAGGGGGGTGCAGGGGAGGGGGAGGTGAGGTAGGGGGGAGGGGTGGGGGGGAGGGGTGCGGGGAGAGGGAGGGGTGCGGGGAGGTGAGGTGAGGTGGGGGAGGGGTGCGGGGGAGAGGGAGGGGTGCGGGGAGGTGAGGGGTGCGGGGGAAGGAGTGCGGGGGAGGGGTGCGGGGAGGAGAGGTGGGGGAGGTGCGGGGTAGGGAGGGGTGCGGGGTGAGGAGGTGGGGGAGGGGTGCGGGGAGGGGTGCGGGGGAAGGAGTGCGGAGGAGGGTGCGGGGAGAGGGAGGGGTGCGGGGAGGTGAGGTGAGGTGGGGGGAGGGGTGCGGGGGAGGTGAGGTAGGGGGAGGGGTGCGGGGGAGAGGGAGGGGTGCGGGGGGGGGGGGGAGGGGTGCGGGGAGGTGAGGTGGGGGGAGGGGTGTGGGGGAGAGGGAGGGGTGCGGGGAGGTGAGGTAGGGGGAGGGGTGGGGGGGAGGGGTGCGGGGAGGTGAGGTAGGGGGAGGGGTGGGGGGGAGGGGTGCGGGGAGGTGAGGGGTGCGGGGGATGGAGTGCGGGGGAGGGGTGCGGGGAGCAGTGGGGGATGAAGTGTTTAGTCAGGATGCTCCAACCATCATGGTGTGGAGCAGGCTTGCTGGTCTTTTCCTCCTGTCGGTATTGTTTGCTCGTATTCCACTCCGGATCTTACCCACATCTATAAGGTCCTCTCTCATTCATCTCCTTTCCAACCTTCCATCGAATGCAGTGTTCTAACATCTTGGCCCTTCCCTGCACACCTCCAAGATTTGGAGATTTCCTTGTGCCTCAGTGACTGGACCTGAAAGCAGCATTCAAGCTGCGGCCTTGCTACATCCGTTGACCCTGACTCTACTTCACTGTCTGACCCTGAGAGCAAGACATCCCAACCCCCCTTTCCTGTTAATAATTTCTGTTTCATTTTACAGAGATGTACACCAAGTTAAGCAGAGGTGGGCCTGGACTCTGTTTGACCGCAGTGGAGGTAAGGAAAATATTTGTACCTCTACTACCTACTCGGAGGAGTCCCTTCTATAAATCTGCCCAAATCACACATCTTCTCACTTGGAGATGAAGGCTTGAAATTCCGCAGAGGGGGTTTCTCCTGATTTCCCGGGAGACGGGTGGAACCCTCAGAGGAATGATGGAAACGGACATCTGAATTTAGGGCGGGAGATTGGAGAACCCACCCACAGAATTTTTAGGCCGGGATCAGGAAGGTTCTAAAAGCTTGCAGGTGGGGCCCATTACTTACAGATAGTTTCATGGTTATGGGAGGCAATTTTCCCTCGCGACCATCCCTGTTTATGCCAGAAAATACAAGGCGGTAAAGCACAGAACCGCCATTTTACTGCTGATTGTCTAATCTTCGGGAGGACCTTAATTTAGGTGGCCAGAGCTCCTGCCCGATACAGGTTGGGGGTGGGGGGGGGGGGGCGGCGCTGGTGCTGGTGCTAATGAATATATGCAAATCAGGGTAAAATGATGATGTCAAGAGAATGTTTAGAATGTGGGGGGGAAAAAACTCTCTGAGGCGAATAGCACAGATGCCTTTAAGGGGAAGCTAGATAAGTACATGAGAGAGAAAGGAATAGGAGGATATACTGATAGAGTGAGATGAAGCAGAGTGGGAAGAGGCTCGTGTGGAGCATAAACACCGGCACAGACCAGTTGGGCCAAATGGCCTGTGTCTGTGCTGTACATTCTATGTTATTCTATATTACGCCATTTCCGTCTCTGCACTTGTTACTGCTGTCTCATTTACTATTCCTTTCAACCTTGGTTGTATCTTGCACTGTTGGGACTTTGGTCTTCACCCGTGTCAATCGATCAAATAAAAAGAATTTCACCACACAAAAGAAGCACTTCCAGGATGACAATATTCTCTCCAGTTTCTCTGTGAAGTAATTGAGTGTAAGCTCAGGGGTACTGGTCTAATAGGAGAGTCTTCAGCGGTGACTGATTGCATTCCATGGATGAGCGTTCCTTGGTCCCAGCAGTATTTGAACTCTGGAATATTTGAATGCACAGTCTGTCCCCTCCCCCTTATGTATAGGTTTTTAAAACCTAAATCTCCTGCATATCGGGAGGCATTATCAGTTTGATCACCATCCCGACCTTAGGGGGGACACTTGATGCGAGAGGCATTCGCTTGACATCAGCGAACTGGTCAAACAAGGATTGTCATCCAGGTCACTGATCCAAGGCAGGTATTCACCCCCATAACCAGCACTGCTGTGGTGCATGGTGAATACCTATCCTGCCACTCTATGCCTCAGTGCACAGGTGCTGCAAACCCCTCGGTCACTGAACTGCAAGCTTCACTTTCTCCTACTGTCAACAGGTGGTAAAACCCAAGCTAAACATACTGATTTACCTTATCTTCTCAACTACTCTTTTCAGTCTTGACGGTGTCCTGCACTGTGATCCTTTGCCCAGTACCTAGTCTTGACGGTGTCCTGCACTATGGCCCTTGGCCCAGCACCTAGCCTCGACAGTGTCCTGCACTATGGCCCTTGGCCCAGCACCTAGCCTTGACGGTGTCCTGCACTATGGCCCTTGGCCCAGCACCCAGCCTTGACGGTGTCCTGCACTATGGCCCTTGGCCCAGCACCCAGCCTTGACGGTGTCCTGCACCATGGCCCTTGGCCCAGCACCTAGCCTTGACGGGGTCCTGCATTATAGCCCTTGGCCCAGCACCCAGCCTTGACGGGGTCCTGCACTGTGATCCTTTGCCCAGCACCTAGCCTTGACGGGGTCCTGCATTATAGCCCTTGGCCCAGCACCCAGCCTTGACAGTGTCCTGCACTGTGATCCTTTGCCCAGCACCCAGCCTTGATGGTGTCCTGCACTATGGCCCTTGGCCCAGCACCCAGCCTTGACGGGGTCCTGCACTGTGATCCTTTGCCCAGCACCCAGCCTTGATGGTGTCCTGCACTATGGCCCTTGGCCCAGCACCCAGCCTTGACGGTGTCCTGCACTATGGCCCTTGGCCCAGCCCCTCGGTTCCTCAACTTGAAAATAAAATTGATTCCCTTGGAATGGATTTAATTTGTTCGCAACCTTGGTATCATATTTGACCCTGAAATGAGCCTCCGACCACTTTCCCGCACCATAACTAAGACCGCCTATTTCTACCTCCGTAACATCGCCCGTCTCCGCCCTGCCTCAGCTCATCTGCTGCTTAAACCCTCATCCATGCCTTTGTTGCCTCTAGACTTGACTATTCCAACGCACTCCTGGCTGGCCTCCCACATCCTACCCGCCGTAAACTTGAGGTCATCCAAAACTCGGCTGCCCGTGTCCTAACTCGCACCAAGTCCCGTTCACCCATCACCCCTGTGCTCACTGACCTACATTAGCTCCCAGTTAAGCAACGCCTTGATCTCAAAATTCTCATCCTTGTTTTCAAATCCCTCCATGGCCTCGCCCCACCCTATCTCTGTAATCTCCTTCAACCCCACAACCCCCCGAGATCTCTGCGCTCCTCTAATTCTGCCCTCTTGAGCATCCCTGAATATATTCGCTCAACCATTGGATGCCGTGCCTTCAGCTGCCTAGGTCCTAAGCTCTGGAATTCCCTGCCTAAACCTCTCTGCCTCTCTCTCCTTTAAAACGCTCCTTAAAACCTACCTCTTTGACCAAGTCTGCCCTAATAACTCCTTATGTGACTCGGTGTCAAATTTTGTTTTATAATCGCTCCTGTGAAGCGCCTTGGGACGTTTTACTACGTTAAAGGCGCTGTATAAATACAAGTTGTTGTTGTTTACTTGTCACCCTCTGAGCTGCACGTGGCTCATAACCTTTTTAGTTTTTCAGCGATTCCAGACACTTTGGGCTGGATTTTCAATGACCCGTGGAGTCGGGTTTGGAGGCGTGTGGGGGGTTAAAATAGCGAAAAGTGGCGGGCGGACCTGATCCCGACTCCATTCCGCCTCCACGCAATTTTGACAAAATCGGTCGCGGTGTTCCCGACTCCGTCCCGCCTCCAAGAGGCGGGAGAGGCCCTTAACAAGCCCTAAATTGGCTCTGTAATGCCATTTTGAAACATTTTAGCTAGTTTAACCCTTTTCTGACGTGAAGCACGCCTGATGTGAAACACGCCAGTGAAACCTGGCGGGAGCACAAGTGGATAGCTGACTATCAGCTGCAGGTCCACTATTACAACGGAGATGTGATGAAGGTAGTAGTAGTATTAGGTCTGAAAGTCGCCTCTGATGCTGCTGCATTGAATGTCTTCAGAGACTGCCTGGCCTTGCTGTGAGAGGACCTGGATGCAAAAAAAATTCTCTCTCTCTCTCTCTCTCTCTCATGCTGCTCATTTTGCATCCAGGTCCTCTCACAGCAAAGGTCAGGCAGTCTCTGACCTGCAATGCAGCAGCAATGATGACATCATCAGAGGCGACTTTCAGACTGAAACCACTAATTGGTTCATGGGTTCCCACATGCTGGAACTCAATTGCCCAATTAGGTGAAAATTGCATCAATCTCCCACATCCAATTCCAGTCGGGTGGATAACACGAAATGCGGATGACACGACCCCAACCCGCCCCAGTATCAAAATCCAGCCCTTTCTGTCCATTTTATTAAACTATTGTGCAACTGCTCACTCTGATTGCTGAATATGAACAAAGCCCTCACCGCAATCTCAATGTTCTGCATTTCTCCTTCACAGTGGATGCTGCTCACCACCTATTTTTAAAAGAAGTTGGATGTCGGGCGCCCGGTTTGATCTCCGAGCTTCTGCACAATTTCCTGGGTGGGAAGCACTTGCACTGCGATGGGCTTTGATTTCAGGGGGACTGGTGTTGGAATGATTCATTTGTCCGTGTGCAGTTGACAGTGGTTGGCACTTTGGTTAGAAGCTGCAGGAAAGGAGTTCAAGATACTTGAACTGGACGGCCTATCTATGTATTAGAAGGAAAGGTGGTTGCAATCTTGATGTTCTGCATCTGGATGACCCCAGCAAGTAGCATCTCTACAAAGAACGCAAAAGACTTCTGAGACTCAACACTTCAATGAGACGCGAAAGATTCCTGCCCTTGCCCAACCAATGACTTCTGTTCTTGTATGTTGTCTTTGTTTCCTGGAGTATGATTTCTGGATCTTGTGTACTGGACTTTCAGTAGACATCTGTTTCAGAACCTGAGGTCCAGATGGTGCTGGGATGATCGTTTTGCATTGTCAGATTTTTTTGTTTTACTCAGAGGTGACAAAACGCAGGCTGTGCACTGCTGGTCGCGGAATAATTTTGAAAAGGGGCAATAGAAAGGTTTTTTTTAAATTAAGTGTCACAAAATAAAGGATGGGATAAAATTCATAGTTTCACCAGACAGGATCTCTGGAAGTGCCAAAATCTACCACGGTAGTTAAGTAGCAGTGAATGCAGATTGGAGTTACCTAGGCGACGACTTGTGGTTTTAACCTGAGGCATGACGAGGCTCTCTCTAAATTGGGCCTTAGGCCTCATTTCAAAACTTTGGGGAAGCTGCCGGTGCCTGTCACCCCTCCAGGGGCAGCTCGCCCATTTCCGCAGGATCAGGAATGCCTGTGGGCTGGGTGGAGCGCATTGAGCATCAAGCTGTAAGACAAGTATTTTGTTCACCATTTTGGTGGTGGCCACTTGCTAGGCCGCATCCATGACAGGAATACCTGCCCGCTGCAGGCCCGCAACCTGCTCTGTTCAGGGCAGGCCAAAACAGGCATTAGGCCCTTCATTAACATATACAAGGGGCCGAACGCCTCTTTCAAGTGACCGCCAGAGATGCCCCAAAAATCGCCCAATCCGATATGTGGTATGACATTTCAAGTCATAGTCAAAATGGCACAGAAGGAGGCCATTCGGCCCGTCAAATCCGTGCCGGCTCTCTGTAGAGCAATCCAGTCAGTCCCATTCCCCCGCTCTATCCCTGTAGCCCTGCAAGTTTATTTCCCTCAAGTGCCCATCCAGTCTCCCCTTGAAAACATTGATTGTCTCTGCTTCCACCACTTCCGTCGCCAGCGAGTTCCAGGTATCTTTAAGGTACAGGACATAGCCACGCCCAGACATCAGGAGCAACGAGGACCAATTTCTACCCTTCATAACATCAGTCAGGGCTGGAATTTAACCCAGCTACCAGAGGGGAAAAAAGTGTGTGACCCACTACATCACCCGGTCCCAGAGGGGAAAGAACAGTGTGTGACCCACTGTACCACCCGGTCCCAGAGGGGAAAGGTCAGTGTGTGACCCACTGTACCACCCGGTCCCAGAGGAGAAAGGTCAGTGTGTGACCCACTGTACCACCCGGTCCCAGAGGGGAAAGGTCAGTGTGTGACCCACTGTACCACCCGGTCCCAGAGGGGAAAGGTCAGTGTGAGACCCACTGTACCACCCGGTCCCAGAGGGGAAAGGTCAGTGTGTGACCCACTGTACCACCCGGTCCCAGAGGAACAAGGACAGTGTGTGACCCACTGTACCACCCGGTCCCAGAGGAACAAGGACAGTGTGTGACCCACTGTACCACCCGGTCCCAGAGGGGAAAGGACAGTGTGTGACCCACTGTACCACCCGGTCCCAGAGGAACAAGGACAGTGTGTGACCCACTGTACCACCCGGTCCCAGAGGAACAAGGACAGTGTGTGACCCACTGTACCACCCGGTCCCAGAGGGGAAAGGTCAGTGTGTGACCCACTGTACCACCCGGTCCCAGAGGGGAAAGGTCAGTGTGTGACCCACTGTATCACCCGGTCCCAGAGGAGGAAGGACAGTAGATGGGGAACTTTCTGATCCAAAGGTGCGATAGAATGGTACAGAGGGGTCGGTGGGATTTGCAGTGAGGTTTTTGAGTATTCTTACCTAATGGTGGGAGTGGAGTTTTTGGCTGGTTTCTTTGTAATCGCAGCTGGCGTCACTGTTTGAGAATTGTTTACGTGTCATAGTTTAAATTCTCCAGTCGTGCACTGGTTAATGTGTTTGTGTAAAATTATCCCATTCTGGACTAGCAGGTTTGTGTGTTTAAAATAGCGCAGGATGTATTCTTACACAACTTGTGAATTAGCTTGCACACTGAGAATAAAGTGCCTGGTCTACTTTGCAGTTTTCAGTGCTTTGTATTTTGACTGCTTTAGAATCTCTGAATAAAAAATAAAAGGGGTAAAAATATACATCTATGATTGTGACATGATTCTGTGGAAAACACCTTGTGGACAGAGACTATACTCTCACCATCGAGACAGAAACTATGTATCTTTCTTTTATAGGTAAGGATGGTTGGGGTAAGGGGGGAGATGTGTCGGGGGGGGGAGAGATGTGTCGGGGGGGGGGGGATGTGTCTGGGGGGGGATGTGTCGGGGGGGGGAGAGATGTGTCGGGGGGGGGGATGTGTCTGGGGGGGGGAGAGATGTGTCGGGGGGGGGTGGGGGATGTGTCTGGGGGGGGGGATGTGTCGGGGGGGGCGAACATAAGAACATAAGAAATAGGAGCAGGAATAGGCCACTTGGCCCCTCGAGCCTGCTCCGCCATTCAATAAGATCATGGCTGATCTTGGGCTCAAAGCCACTTCCCAGCCTGCTCCCCATAACCCTTCACTCCCTTATCTTGCAAAAATTTGTCTATCTCCACCTTAAATGTATTTAATGACCCAGCCTCCACAGCTCTCTGGGGCAGAGAATTTCACAGATTTACGAGCCTCTGAGAGAAGAAATTCCTCCTCATCTCAGTTCTAAAAGGGCGACCCTTTATTCTGAAACTATGCCCCCGAGTTCTAGATTCCCCCACGAGGGGAAACATCCTCTCTGCATCTACCTTGTCGGCCCCCTCAGTATCTTATGTTTCAATAAGATCACCTCTCATTCTTCTAAATTCCAATGAGTATAGGCCCAACCTGCTCAACCTTTCTTCATAAGTCAACCCCCTCATCTCCGGAATCAACCGTGTGAATCGTCTCTGAACTGCCTCCAATGCAAGTATATCCTTCCTTAAATAAGGAGACCAAAACTGTACGCAGTACTCAAGGTGTGGTCTCACCAATACCCTGTACAGCTGTAGCAGGACTTCCCTGCTTTTGTACCCCAACCACCTTGCAATAAAGGCCATCATTCCATTTGCCTTTTTGATTACTTGCTGTACCTGCATGCTAACTTTTTGTGTTTCATGCACAAGGACCCCCAGGTCCCTCTGAACTGTAGCCTTTTGTAATCTCTCTCCATTTAAAAAATAATTTATGCAGGGAGATGTGTCTGGGTGCTGGGGAAGTGTGTCTGGGTTGTGGGGAGATGTGTCTGGGTGCTGGGGAAGTGTGTCTGGGTTGTGGGGAGATGTGTCTGGGTGGGGGAGGGGGGAATGTGTCTGGGTGTGGAATAAGAAAGACTTGCATTTATATAGTGCCGTTCACGACCTCCAGCCATCCCAAAGCGCTTTACAGCCAATGAATTAATTTTGAAGTGTAGTCACTGTTGTAATCATAGAATCATAGAATGGTTACAGCACGGAAGGTGGTCATTCCTTCAGCTACTTATCCAACCCCCTTTTGAAAGTCGTGATTGAATCTGCCTCCGCCACCCTTTCAGGCCGTGCATTCCAGATCTTAACCACTCGCTGCGTAAAAAGTTTTTCCTCATGTCGCCTTTGGTTCTTCTGCCAATTACCTTAAATCTGTGTCATCTGGTTCTTGACCCTTCCGCCGATGGGAACAGTTTCTCTCTATCTACTCTATCCAGACCCCTTATGATTTTGAATACCTCTATCAAATCTCCTCTCAATCTTCTCTGCTCTAAGGAGAACAACCCCAGCTTCTCCATTTTTATTTTATTTTATTTTTTCATCCACCCTTTTGTTTGGCCCCCCCCCTTTTTTTTCCTCCTAGAAGCTGGCAGCTGTCCTTCATTCTGCCAGTGCATTTCACACTTCTTTTAGCCTCAACCTGTCACATTAACACCTCCTCTTGCCTTGATCATCTCTTAATGTCTGTCAATGTCTCTTAATCTCTCCTTTTGTTCTTTCATCCCCTCCCCCTTTTCCCAGCTTTATCCTTGCTTTAAATCTATTTCATTTCCTGCTTTTTCCAGTTCTGACGAAAGGTCTTCGACCTGAAACGTTAACTCTGTTTCTCTCTCCACGGATGCTGCCTGGCCTGCTGAGTTTTTCCAGCGTTTTCTGTTGTTATCCTAGCTTCTCCAGTCTATCCATGTAACTGAAGTCCCTCATCCTTGGAATCATTCTCGTAAATCTTGTCTGCACCCTCTCTAAGGCCTTCACATCCTTTCTAAAGTGCGGTGCCCAGAATTGGATACAATACTCCAGTTGAGGCCGAACCAGCGTTTTACACAGGTTCATCATAATTTCCTCGTTTTTGTACTCTATGCCTCTATTCATGAAATTGAGAGGTCGCACAACACCAGGTTATAGTCCAACAGTTTTATTTGAAATCACAAGCTTTCGGAGCTATCACTCCTTCCTCAGGTGAAGTAAATTGGATACAGAATCGCCAGAGCATATATAGATGGAAAAAAAAGCATGTGTACCTTTTTTTTTCCATCTATATATGCTCTGGCGATTCTGTATCCAATTTACTTCACCTGAGGAAGGAGTGATAGCTCCGAAAGCTTGTGATTTCAAATAAAACTGTTGGACTATAACCTGGTGTTGTGCGACCTCTCAATTTTGTCCACCCCAGTCCAACACCGGCATCTCCGCATCATGACCTCTATTCATGAAGCCCAGGATCCCGTATGCTTTTTTAACTGCTTTCTCAACCTGCCCTGCCACCTTCAACAATTTATACCCCCAGGTCTCTGTTCACGAAACGTGGCAGCCAATTTGCGTACATCAAGCTCCCACAAACAGCAATTTGATAATGATCAGATAATCTGTTTTTCATGGTGTTGGTTGAGGGATAAATATTGGCCAGGAAGAACCTCCCTGCTCTTCTTCAAACTAGTGCCATGGGACCTTTTATGTCCACCTGAGAGGGCAGACGGGTCCTCAGTTTAACATCTCTTCCGAAAGAAGGATTGTAGATAAAGAAAAGACAGTGATACACAGAGATAGGGAGACCGAAAGAAAAGGCAGAGAGCAAGGACAAGGGGGTTAACGAAAGGGGGCTAGAAATTTGGTGCATTTGTGCCTCTCGTTAGCGCCCCTGGGGCGCAAATTACTTTTCACCCGGGCGCGGCACTGCTAACGACTCCCGCTAAATTGAGCAGGAGTATAGCGGCGGCGGTAACCGGTAGCGCCCCGCTCCGCTACGCAGGCGATGATGACGTCATCACCGTGCGCAGCGCCCTGTTTTTGCCCCGCCTGCAAAATTGGCCCGCGCCCCCTGAACCTGCGCCGGGCGATGACAGCGACCGATTCAGGCGGTGGGGGTGGACGGACAGGAGGCTCGCGGGGCAATAAGTAAAGGGGAGGTGGCGGGTGGGGGAAAAATTGGCTGACTTACTTGTCGCGGCCCGTTGCCCCTTGGAACGCGGGGTCCGTGCTGCGATCTGGCAGCCTGGCACTCCTCTTGTGTGCCGGGCTGCTGGCACGCCACCCCGCTCCCCGGTGGTCCAGGTCAGGTCCCGCAGAGTTGTGGGCTTGGGCCTGCCCCTTTAATGAGGGGAAGAGCCCTTCCATGCAGCAGCGCTACATGGCCCAGTGCAGAACGCGCCGCCCGACATTCGGGGTTAGCGCTCTAACAAAGAAGTGGAGCGCTTGAATTAGCGATTGCTGGTGCTATTTTTTGGCGAGCGCTAAATTTAACGCCCAGGCGATGTTAGTGACCCAAAATGGTCACTAACGAATTTTTTCCCCGAGGGAGAGATAAAGAGAATCAGAGAATGACATTGAGGGAGAGGTGGACAGAGAGAGAGAGACAATAAAACAAGAAAGAGAGGAGATAGAGAGAAAGGAAGTGTTGAAAGGGGAGAAAGATACACAATGATAGAAGAGTGGCGAGACAGACAAAGAAAAGGAAAAAGGCAGAGAAATGTATCGGGACAGAGAAAGAGTGAGAGACAAGGGGAAAGAGGTGACGCGGAGAAAAGAGATAAGGCAAAGAGATAGATAACAAATAGTTGATGGAGAGATAGAAAGTGAGAGGGAGAGTTGAGAGAGAGAGAAGGCGATGAGTGTTGTATTGTTGGGGTCCTGTGTGTTCTTTGCCCTGATGATCATGCTATCGTGGTTTATTTAGCAGGCGCTGTCTATCCGTGCCGTGCGCTGTAGGGGGTGCTGAGCAGCAATGTGATCTTGAGCAGTCCTCCCTCTCCCTCTCTCTCTCTGTGTGAGAAGCTTATCTGGAGCTGGCCGGGGTCCAGCAGCCGCGGTCTGGGGGCCGCACTATCAGCGGCGGTCAGTCCCACTGCAGGGCAGGGAGAGAGGGCGAGAGGGCAGCTTATCAGCCGGGGGGTGCTGGGCACAGCCTTGAGCTGGTGAAGTGGGGGGGGGGGGGGAGGGGGCAAAAATATTAGCCTGAGCGACAAAATCCACGGGCATGTCATTCCGAGCAAAGAGAAGGAAAAGGACACAAGCGCAGAGCCCGGTGCGATTGCAGGACTTTGCAGCTTTGCTGGGAGTTCTTTGCATGTACAGCTCGCTCTGTGCATTCATCTGTGTGTATCTGTTCTTCCTGCTGTTTATTATTCTTATTTGAAAGAAGATGATGCGGAGGCTGACTCGCAGATCGGAAGGGCTGCTGCTGGGCATCCTCGGCTGCCTGGCCGCTCTCGTCTATTTCTTCCAACCTGACCTGGGTCGTGTTGTGTGGGGACGCGAGCAGAGCCGCCCAGGTCCAGAGTTACAGGATGCCAAAGTAAGTGTGTGTGTTTCTTTTTTTTAAAATATGTGCATTGTTTCCTGTATTATTTTGTCTTTTCCATGTATTTCAGTTACCGTTGGTTAAATGCAATCATTGCTGTGTCTTTTATAGATCTTTCTAAAGGTTGAGATCAGACAATGGTACAGCACAGGAGGAGGCCATTCGGCCCATCGTGCCTGTGCCGGCTCTTTGAAAGAACTATTCAATTAGTCCCACTCCCCCTGCCCTTTCCCCAGAGCCCTGCAAATGAATCTCCTTCAAGTATTTAACCAATTCCCTTTTGATGTTACATTTTTTTTAAAGGGATGGGTGAAGATATATAAGAGGATAAATTCCTCCATTTGTTACATTTATCCCACAAGCACAGCGGGCTCATGCCCTTTCCTGTGGGTTAAATTTAACACACTCAGAGGGATTTTCTCCCCCCCCCCCCCCCCCCCCCAGCAGATCTCCCACGACATTGCTCCTGGGTAGTCTGGGGCACAATTGTAAAGTTTTTAGCTGCTCAGGTGGCCTGTCCCTTTAAGGTTGCTGCTATTACTAGGCAAATCCAGGAAGTTGTAGTGATATATAAACTGCCCCGCTCAATCAGAGGATTTGTCAGTAAATTTTACAGGCTCCCGGTCAATGACTGGCTTTCTTTAAAAATAAACATAATTTGCATCTCAAATGATGTGTGTTTGCTGGTGTGTGACGTCTAGAGTGTGATGGATGCAGGCCCTGTATTCGTGTACTAAAAGAGGCGGCTGCTGAGATAGTGGATGCATTGGTTGTGATCTTCCAAAATTTCCTAGATTCTAGAACAGTCTCAGCGGATTGGAAGGTTGCAAATGTAACCCCGCTATTCAAGAAAGGAGGGAGAGACAAAACAGGAAACTAAGGACAGCTAGCCTGACATCAGTCGTCAGGAAAATGCTGGAATCCATTGTTAAGGACGTGGTAACAGGGCACCTAGAAAATCATATGATTAGGCAGAGTCAACATGTTTTTTTGAGGATGAAACTAGCAGGGTAGATAAAGGGGAACCAGTGGATGTGGTATATTTGGATTTTCAAAAGGCATTCGATAAGTTGCCACACAAAAGGTTGTTGTACAAGATAAGGGCTCATGGGGTTGGGGGACAATATATTAGCATGAATAGAGGATTGGTTAAAGGACTGAAAACAGAGAGTAGGAATAAATGGGTCATTTTCAGGTTGGCAGGCTGTTTGTTACTAGTGGGGTGCCGCAAGGATCAGTGCTGGGGCCTCAGCTATTTACAAGCTATATTAATGACTGAGATGAAGGGACCGAGTGTAATGTATCCAAGTTTGCTGACGATACAAAGCTAGGTGGGAAAGTAAGCCGTGAGGAGGACACAAAGAGTCTCCACAGGTTAAGTAAATGGGCGAGAAGGTGGCAGATGGAGTATAATGTGGGAAATGTGAGGCTATTCATTTGGTAGGAAGAATAGAAAAACAGAATATTTTTTAAATGGTGAGAAACTATTATATGTTGGTGTTCAGAGGGATTTGGGTATCCTTGTAAACAAAGCACAGAAAGTTAGCATGCAGGTACAGCAAGCAATTAGGAAGGCAAATGGCCTTTATTGTAAGGGGGTTAGAGTACAAGAGTAAGGAAGTCTTATGGCAATTGTGCAGGGCTTTGGTGAGACCACACCTGGAGTACTGTATACAGTTTTGGTCTCTGTACCCGAGGAAGGATATACTTGCCTTAGCGGCAGTGCAACGAAGACTCCCTAGATTGATTCCTGGGATGAGGGGGTTGTCCTATGAGGAGACACTGAGCAGAATGGGCCCATACTCGCTGGAGTTTAGAAGAATGAGAGGTGATCTCATTAAAACATATAAGATTCTGAAGCGGATTGACAGGGTAGATGCAGAGAGGTTGTTTCCCCTGGCTGGAGAGTCTAGAACTGGGGGACAAAGTCTCAGGATAAGGGGTCAGCCATTTAGGACTGAGATGAGGAGGAATTTCTTCACTCAGAGGGTTGTGAATCTTTGGAATTCTCTACCCCAGAGGGCTGTGAATGCTGAATCATTGAGTATATTCAAAGCTGAGTACAATAGATTTATGGGCTCTAAGGGAATCAAGGGATCGGGTGGGAAAGTGGAGTTGAGGTGGAAGTTCAGCCATGATCTTATTGAATGGTGGAGCAGGCTCGAAGGGCTGTATGGCCTACTCCTGCTCCTATTTCTTATGTTCTTATGCACTAGTAGATCTCATGTGGCATTGCTCACATTGAGTTGAAGGATGCACTGTTTTATAACAAGGGTGATATCAGCAAAAGTGTGACAGGAACAATATTACAGGAATTAAAAATGACACTTACAAGAAGTGCAAGAGTGCAAGAATTTTAATACATTTAAGATTGTCACACAAAGCATTATGGCATTACTAACGAATCACCCGTGGCATTGCTCTCAGTGAGTCGAGCCTTGCACTGTTTTATAAGGACTAGTCAGTTGTGCCGTTAGCACACAAGTATCATTCTGCTGCTGAAGTGGATCTATGTGTAACTGGCATGACCATTGAAGGCCGCAAGGTCTAATTGCTGTAACAAACCACGTCCTGAGGTCAGTTAGAGGCTAATTGCTGGAAATGTTTCTCTGTAGTTTGGCGGCTGCTGTTAAATTTACAACCCCTTTCCCAAGAGCAGAAGAACCAGCAGGAAATAATAAGCTTTCTTTCTCTCTTTTTCAATACTATCTTAAAACAGTGACACAAAAATTTTCATGTGTGACTTCTGAAGTGTGACGCATGAAGTGTGATGAACGCACTTCAAAGCTTTTATATATAAGGCAGGAGTGTAGCCAGCTGGACAAGATGGGCTTCTTCTGGCCCTCCATAGATTAAACAAAGCCCAGGTTCCAGGACATCTAATGCAATCTGATACCGAGGAAGAGGAAGTTGTACGATTAATTCCTTGGATGAAGAGTATCATTTTCTTCGGAACATAGGAATGGGAGTTGGCTATTCAGTCCCTCGAGCCTTTTCCGCCATTCAATTAGATCATGGCTAAACTGTAGCCCAACTCCATTTGCCCGCCTTTGTTCCATATCACTCATACTTAAGGCAAATCATGTCTGACAAACCTGATTGAGTTCCTCAATGAAGTAACAGAGAGTGTTGATGAAGGTAGTGCAGTTGGTGCATATATGGAGTTTCAGAAGGCATTTGATAAAGTGCCACATAATAGACTGGTTAGCAAGATTGAAGTGCAGATTAATGGGGGAGTGGCTGTGTGGATGCAAAATTGGCTAAGAGACAGAAAGCAGAGAGTAGTGGTGAATGGTTGTTTTTCAGACTGGAGGAAAGTGTACCCCAGAGGTCAGTGTTGGGACTACTGCCCTTTTTGCAGTTGACACAAAGCTTGGAAACGTAGTAAACAGTGAGGAGAATAGGAACAGATTTCAGGAGGACATAGTGTAGGAAACCAGATTTTCCACAGGTTCGTGGACCCGGACGGTAGACAGCCAAAGAAACTCAGACTACTCTGTACTCTACTTCAATCAAAAATTACGATTAATGATTCAATAGTTCACACAAGCATCAGGCAGTACATACAGCCTTAAACCAAGGCAGTGAAGTAATCAATCTTTGTGGCACTTGAGCTTCTTCTTGGACATCCTCCTTCTAGATGAGCTTCTTCTTGTCTTGCCGACTGCAGTGCCTGTCCTGCTTCGATTTCTTCTTTATGTTGTTCTTGCCGGTTGGGGCATGAGTATAAGTTAGTGGAAGTTCCGTTTTGGCCAATCGCCCACTGTCGCTGGGCCTCAATGGTTCTGCTTGTTCACGGGCCGCTCTATTTCTTGAGGTTATGTTAGACCTGGTGCAACTCCTAACCTCTTCCTCATTCTGCCCAGACATGTTCTGTTTTTCACCAGTTTCCAACCGGTTCAACAGATTTTCAACCGCATTGTTCTATCCTGAGATGTCTGACTCATTTTGTGCTTATCAGTTGTCTGTCCTAGCCCTTGTCCAAAGGACTATGCACATACTAGTTATTTTTACACTGTCACAATGCTTAGGGCTGTAACCCCTTCAATAGACAGACTGGTGAAATGGGCAGACACAGGGCAGATGAAATTTAATGCAAAGAAGTGTGAAGTGATGTATTTTGGAAGGAAAAATGAGGAGAGGCAATATAAACTAAATGATACACTTTTAAAGAGGGTGCAGGAACAGAGAGACCTGGAACAGAGACCTGGGGGTGTATGTACACAAATCTTTGAAGGTGGCAGGACAAGTGAATGGTGGTGCAGGCTCGACGGGCCGAATGGCCTACTCCTGCTCCTAGATTCTATGTTTCTATGTTTCTATAAGTCTGTTAGAAAGGGATATGGGATCCTGGGCTTTATAAATAGAGGAATAGAGTACAAAAGCAAGAAAGTTATGCTAAACCTTTATAAAACACTGGTGAGGCCTCAGCTGGAGTATTGTGTCCAATTCTGGGCACCGCACTTTAGGAAGGATGTGAAGGCCCTAGAGAGGGTGCAGAGGAGATTTACGAGACTGGTACCAGGGCTGAAGGACAGTTATGTGGAGAGACTGGAGAAGCTGGGATTGTTCTCCTTAGAGCAGAGAAGGTTAAGGGAAGATTTGATAGCAGTGATCAAAATTATGAGGGGTTTTGCTAGAGTAGATGGGAGAAAATGTTTCCAGTGGCTGGAGGGTCAGTAACCAGAGGACACAGAATTAAGATAATTGGTAAAAAAAAAATCCAGGGGATAAATGAGAGAATTTGTTTTACGCAGCGAGTTGTTACGATCTGGAATGCTCTGCCTGAAAGGGTGGTGGAAGCAGATTCAATAGTAACTTTCAAAAGGGAATTGGATAAATACTTGAAAAGGAGAAATTTTCAGGACTATGGGGAAAGAGCAGGGGGATTGGGACTAATTGGATAGCTCTTTCAAAGAGCCGGCACAGGCACGATGGGCTGAATGGCCTCCTTCTGTGTTTTATGATTCTACCTAACAAAACCCTACTGATCTCAGTCTTGAAAATTTCAATTGACCCCCAGCATCCGCAACCTATTGGGGAAGCGAGCATCAGATTTCCACTAGCCTTTGTGTGAAAAAGTGCTTCTTGATTTCACTTCTGAATGGCCTAGCTCTAATTTTAAGATTATGTCCCCTTATTCTGGATTCCTCCACCAGAGGAAATAACTTCTGTTTACCTACCAGTAATTATTTTAAAGATCTCAATGAGATCACCCCTCAAGCTTCTAAACTTGAGAGAATACGAGCCAAGTTTATGCAACCTGTTCTCATAATTTAACCCTCTAAGCCCCGGTATCATTCTGATTAATCTGTGCTGCAACCCCCTTCAAAGCCAATATATCCTTCCTGAGGTTTGGTGCCCAAAACTGAATGCAAGACTACAGCTGGGGTCTGACCAAGGCTCTGTATAACTGAAGAATCTCTTCCTCCCCTTTGTATTCCAGCCTCCTTGAGATAAAGGCCAATATTCCATTAGCCTTTTTGATTACTATTTGTACCTGTGCACTAGCTTTTAGTAATTTGTGTACATGGACATCTAAATCTCATTGCCCCTCCACAGCTTCAAGTCTCTCACCATTAAAAAAAAATGTTACGGTTTGTCTTTCTCAGATCCGAAGTGGATGACCTCACACTACCCAACGTTGAACTCCATCTGCCACAGTTCTGCCCACTCACCTAGTCTGTCTGTGTCCCTTTGTAACTTCCTACTCCCAGCTACACAACTTACTGTGCCTCCTAACAGTGTCATCTGCAAACTTGAATACACAACTCTCTGTTCCGCATCCAAGTGGAAACAATTATGGAAGCAAATGGCTAAAGCCTCTGAAACAGCTGATCTGTGTTTGATAGGAAACTTTAATTTTCCAGGAATTCAGTGGCACAATTGCACATCGTCTGATGCGGTGGGAAGTACAGCCGAAAGATTTGTTGTTTCCTAGCGCTGCATGTCAGAGAGAAAAGCAGGAGTAATCATATACTAGCTGCCGCATTTAAAAAGAAAAAAGAAAGACTTGCATTTATTTTTATTTTATTCACGACCTCAGGATGTCCCAAAGCACTTAGCAGCCAACTACTTTTTGAAGTGTAGTCCCTGTTGTAATGTAGGAATGCCATTTGCACACCGCAAGGTCGCACAAACAGCAATGAAATAATGACCAGATAATCTGTTTTTAGTGATGTTGGTTGATGGCTAAATATTGGCCAGGACACTGGGGATAACTCCCCTGCTCTTCTTCGAAATAGTGCTGTGGGATCCTTGACCTCCACCTGAGAGAGCAGTCGGGGCCTCGGTTTAACATCTCATCTGAAAGACACCACCATCCGATAGTGCAGCGCTCCCTCGGTACTGCACTCAAGTGTCAGCCTAGATTTTGTGCTCAAATCTCTGGAATGGTTCTTGAACCCACAACCTTCAGCCTCAGAGGCGAGAGCGCTACCCACTGAGCCATAACTGAGCCTAACTTGGTATCAGACCTCCATGTCGGGGAACAACTGGGAAACAGTGACCATAATAGTGTAAGGTTTCAGTTGGTTGCTAGAACCAAAGGTACTGAAAATCTACAATTAATTCCGTGTTTCTAAAGGGCTAACTTTAATAAAAAGGCAGCGGATTTGGAAAAGGTCAATTGGTCAATCCTACTGGGTGGGGAAGCAACTGATGCTGAATATAAAGGGCAGGTTTTTAAGAGCGAACTAAAACATGTGGAAGCCACGTACGTTGCCAAAGTCAAAAGAAGGGAGTGTGGTAAGAAGAAGCCAAGGTGTCTGACTGGTCATGTACAAACACAAATACGATGTAAACAAACATGTTTTTATAGACTAAAAGTATATAATACCCAGAAAAGCAGAGACTAGTACCGTGAGCAGTAAAAAAAAACTTGAGGCTGATATTAGATCAGCTAAAAGGTTAATGGAGAAGAGAATAGTGGTAGTAATGAGAAAAGCTTCTTCAGCTATGTGAAGAGTCAGAGGACCATCAAAGGCCATTGGATGATGCTCAAGGATAGGTTCGAAAGGACTCTCAGTATATGGCAGAGATGCTAAAGGAGCACATTGCATTGGACTTTACTCTTGAAGGCAATGCTCAGCTGACAGCATTAAGTGGTGCTGTTAACACTAAAATTGTTAATATTAAAATCGATGAGGATATCGTCTTAGATGGAATAAGGAACCTTAAAATAGATCGGCCAGATGATATCCACCTGTGGGATATTAGTCAGGACACCGGGGAGAACTCCCCTGCTCTTCTTCAAATTAGTGCCATGGGATCTTTTACGTCCCCCCTCAGTTTAACATCACATCCGAAAGACGGCACCTCCAACAGTGCAGCACTCCCTCAGTACTGTACTAGAGTGTCAGCCAGGATTATGTGAAGAACCCGCAACCTTCTGACTCAGAGGCAAGAGTGCTACCCACTGAGCCATGGCTGGCCATGGTAAAAAGTATTTTATTAACGTGGCGAGTCGCTCCTGTATACTTTCTGTGTAAAAGCTGAGCCCAGAACTCCAATGGAAAGAAGGTGGCTCTCCAATGCCAATGTAAGAATGGAAGAAGGCCGCACAGTGGCTGCTCTCCTGAAACAGGATGTACAGACAGTGCAATATAGGGGCAGCTGGACAGGAGAAAACATGGGGGAATAAAAAAAAGAAATGCTTGATCTATATAACACCATATCATATTTCTCAGGACATCTCAAAATGTTTCACTTTGAAGTAACTTACTGTTATATTAGCAAATGCAGCAGCCATTTTTAACACAGAAAGATCCCACAAACAGCAATGACATATACAGTGGCCTAGGCGGAGGGGGCGGGGATAGGGGGTAGGAGGGTGTTCGGGCGGGGATAGGGGGTAGGAGGGTGTTTGGGCGGGGATAGGGGGTAGGAGGGTGTTCAGGGTGTTCAAACTTGAAATTTGCATGTTTTTTTAAATATCAGACCACCCCTTCTTTGGAAAGAAGATGCCTTAGATCAATTGTTAGGACAGAGAAGCACCAGATGTTCTTCCAGAGCTGGCCAATTCTGTAATTCCACCAGTGAAAACCAATTGGTTGGGCTCGTGCTTCTCAATGTTCCCTGAGATATTGCAGTGAATCATAGCAAAGATATTGATAGACTAGTGACACATAACTGGGACCTGGACTTCATACTTTAGAACCTTTCTCTGGCAAGACTGTTTACTTTCCATTTGTTTTATTTGCATCGTTAGATTAAAGGAAGCAATAATATTTGATTTTGAACCTTAGTGCGAAATGCTTATTTGAAAAATAGCCCTTTAGAAGCAGTTTTGTTTGGTCTGGCAAACTCACATCCAAAACATCCTGCCTATACCCCTGAAGATGAATGAACAGTTCATTGAAGGCACTGTCGAAGGTGCCAGCTTTCGGATGAGACGTTAAACCGCGGCCCTGTCTGCCTTCTCAGGTGGACGTAAAAGATCCCACGGGACGATTCGAAAAAGAACAGCTCCAATCAACATTTATGACTCAACCAACCCCACCAAAACAGACTGGGGGGGGTTGATTTTCAACTGACGTCCGCCCCATTCACGTCAGAAATTGGGGCAGGGTAAGGGGCTGACAATTGTAAAAAGGTCCCGCCCATTGGCAGCTCGAGGACTGCCTGGCCCGATTTCCGAGCGGGCCCCGAAATGGACGGCTACCGGTCCCGCCCGAACCTTATTAAAATATTTAAATCAGGGACCTGCACCAGTTTTAGGAGGCCGCTGCGATTTTCGAACAGCAATGGGCAGAGCGTACGATCAGCCGATCGAGTTGTATTCATTCTTTGTTGCACTGTTTAGGTTTGAAAATACATTCCATTTCTTTGAAATAACAGCAGACGTGTAAAATAAGATGATCAGCATCGAGACTTTAATCAAATTTGTCAAGAAATAACTAAGATCACTCGTCCAAAACTAGGGGCTATAAATATAAGATAGTCACTAATAGTGGTGAGAATGTGGAACTCGCTGCCACAGGGAGTGGTTGAGGCGAATAGTATAGATGCATTTAAGGGGAGGCTAGATAAACACATGAGGGCCAAAGGAATAGAGGATATGTTGATGGGGTGAGATGAAGTAGGGTGGGACGAGGCTCGTGTGGAGCATAAACACCGGCATGGACCAGTTGGGCCGAATGGCCTGTTTCTGTGCTGCAAATACTATGTAATCCTATGTAATCCGTTCTACACTCCACAACACACAGTGGTGATGCATGGATTCAGAACTAAAGCGAGAGGTCTTACTGTGTGCAGCATAATAGTAAACCCACTGTCTGTAGACAGGTTCCACAATGAACACTGAGGAACTTCATGCCAAGACACATTGGGGGGTGAGACTGGTCTTGGGCGGTGGGGCGGAACGGGCAAATCAACAGTCCGTTTTACACCCCGCCCGATTTTCTTTTCCAATGAGGCCGGGGGGTGGGGGGGCGTGTTACACGCGACTCGAGATCATCCACTTTGCACTACCGGCCTGGACCAGTTTCACCCCCGTCGTTCTGCCAATCTCTTGCTGAATTCAAGGCATGGTTCACATGATTGAGTACTGTATCTGTCGAAGAGGAAGGCTCAATCAGAGGCAACTTCCTGCAGAGGGAAGTGTGGCATTTGGTGAGGGCGGGGTCGGGGGGGTGGGGGGGTCCTTGCTGCTCCCTGGACTGGGTACAGAGGTGATTGGTGGCGGTCTGGTCTTCTGTCCTCTGGGATTCAGAGGTCTCACTCCGGAAAATGAAGAACAGGGGGGGAGAAAAATTGCAGAATAGAGGGAAAACCAACCATACAATACGCCCCTGGGAAAAGAAAGTAAAATAAATGACATGCTGATGACATTACATAGAATGTACAGCACAGAAACAGGCCATTCGGCCCAACATGTCCATGCCGGTGTTTATGCTCCACAACAGCCTCTTCCCACCCCTCTTCATCGAACCTATTCATGTATATAGATATTAAAGAAAAACATTTTGTAATGTCAGCTGTAGCAGCAACAATACTTGTTAACGAATGAATAACCTCAGTCTTCAGTGGAGTACTAAACTACGGACGAGAAGGTTGCAGGTTTGAACCCCAGTCTGAGTCTAGTTAGCTTACCTCAGACAGGGTGGTGCTAGGTTGCTGCAGTGGACCACGGTGTCCATGAGCTACTGAGTGGGGGAAAAAAATGTCAGCCAGCGTTCCCACTCCTCATCGCTACCCAGGGATCCCCGCCTGGAATGTGGGAGTTGGCTGATCAGGGGATCAGGCTCGCCTGCAACTCATCAAACATTGGCCTGCCGACGCTCTGAGGCCACACCTGAAAAATGGCCACTTTGGTGGGGTTTGTCGGAGCCCATGGAACTGTATCCCAGCACAACAAGAGAAGGAGGAGGAAAGGGTTAACAATTAAGATGTTTCTCTGGTAATAAATCTGTACCTCATTTCCTCAGTTTGACACCGCGATAAATCATAGTTTGCTTTCTGTTTCTGGTTTAGACGGAAGAAACATTGCTCAGCAACTCCCGAACTGTTAAATTGATGGCGTGCAATATGACTGTCACCGATAAAGCTCTCTGACCCTCCCACCACCATCAGCCCCCCCACCATCCCCCACTCCCCATATCACCCTACCCTGCTGAATAAACAGGAAGCCCGGCCAGTGCACACCAGTCAACGCCACGCTGGCTGCTTAACAGATTGCGAACACTCATGGAATCTTTCTGGCGAGGAAGGTTTGAACTCTGTTTGACTGCCAGCCAGTGCATGGCAGCAGACACGTTACATCCCCAGACAGCCTGCAGCTTAAGCAAGCTTAGAGCTTTCCTGTCGCTGCCTCATTCTGCTCCGTCAGTGTGACAGGCCACGATTCCCAGGGCAGAGGACTTTCATTTTTTAAATTCATTCTTGGGATGTGGGCATCGCTGGCCAGGCCAGCATTTATTGCCCATCCCTAATTGCCCTTGAAAAGGTGGTGGTGAGCCGCCTTCTTGAACCGCTGCAGTCCGTGTGGTGAAGGTACTCCCACAGTGCTGTTCGGGAGGGAGTTCCAGGATTTTGACCCAGCGACAATGAAGGATTGGCAATATATTTCTAAGTCAGGATGGTGTGTGACTTGGAGGGGAACTTGGAGGTGGTGGTGTTCCCATGCGCCTGCTGCCCTTGTCCTTCTAGGTGGAAGAAGTCGCGGGTTTGGGAGGTGCTGCTGAAGAAGTCTTGGCGAGTTGCTGCAGTGCATCTTGTAGATGGTACACACTGCAGCCACGGTGCGCCGGTGGTGCAGGGAGTGAATGTTTAAGCGTTTTATGGGCAATGTTGTCGGCAGGTTTATTTATTTAATTGGTACTAAAATGTAACAGCAAAAATTGCACTTAGGACAGTAGTGTGTCAATCTCGCCATCGCTACCAGCGACTGACCTGTACCCACTTGTACTTCACCTGAGAGTTATACAACCAAAATGCCCTCCGCAGACACAAACCATCTACCTGTTCCAATAGTGCTGATGGATGGGAAAGTTCCCATGGGACTATTCAAAGAGAAGCTAAGAGGTTTTGTGGCTAAAATTCCTCGCTCAACCAACTCCACCAAAATCATAGTCAATCATTGCTGTTTGTGGGTTGTTGATGGTGCAGAATGGGTGCTTTTCTTGACTACATGACAGCAGTGGCTGCATTTCAAAGTCATTCGATATGTGAAGCACTTTGAGATGTTTTGACAGTGCGACAAGGCGCTGTATAAAGATCATGATTATATTTTAATTTGTTGTGATCTAAGTTTGGAAGGACAGAATCTATAATTGGACCTCCAGTTAGATGCAGGGTGAAGATTGCACAGACGCAATGTTCCCCTTTGCTGAAACGCTAGGGATATGAGGGAGTTAGAGAGTTACTGAGGAAGGGGGGACGTTATGGACCATCCACAGCTCGGGGTTGGTATGTGCCACAGTTCTGGAAGACTCAGACTAGCCCCGTGTTCCCCTACATGGCAAGTGCCAAGGTTTACCACCAGTGGCCAGTTTTAATCGACAATTGGCTTCACTACTTAATACTAAAGAATCTGTCACTGTACTAAAACTGTTAATGTGTATCCAGTGGCAATTCAAAAGCCTGGCCTGCTCCCTTCCTCTGTCCCTCCCCTCCCCTTCAATCGCCTCCCCCTCCCCCACCTGGCTCCAGTTATCCCACCACCTTCTAACCTGAATACTGGACTTGGTCTTGACTCTCCATGAATAACATGAGATGAAATGAGGTGGGAGGAGGCTCGATTGGAGCAGAAACACCGGCATGGACCTGTTGGGCTGAATGGCCTGTTTCTGTGCTATACGTTCTATGTAACACCACGGGAGATTAACTGGCTTTATATATTTCACAGGGAATATGTTAGCTATGACAGTGTTGTAACAATTTAAAAATGGGTCCTTGCGGAAGAGATTGTTTTTTCCTTGGTATCTGTGTAGGGGGAGGGGTGGAGGCATTGAGCAAATCCACATCTGCCTGATGGCTTAATCTCTGATATTCAAAGGAATGGTTCGGCCCTGTTAATAGTAATTGCTCGTAAGCAGCAAGAACAACAACAACTTGTATTCATATAGCGCCTTTAACATAGTAAAATGTCCCAAGGCACTTCAGAGGAGCGTAATCAGACAATATCTGACACCCAGCCACATCAGGAGATACAGGAAACTCTTTGGTATCCGGCACCGACGGGACCGGCGTGGTGCCGGTTAATCAAAAGTTCCGGATAACAGAGAGTTATAT
Source organism: Squalus acanthias (assembly GCA_030390025.1). NCBI lineage: Eukaryota > Metazoa > Chordata > Chondrichthyes > Squaliformes > Squalidae > Squalus > Squalus acanthias. The sequence goes on from CM059433.1 coordinate 134,264,355, forward strand.
CTACCGAGGCTATTTTTAACAAACAAAAATAAAAAAATCAAGAAATGTGCAGTATACAGTATTTGGGTACTCACCTACAGAATGTTGTGTTAAATGGATGGTGGAAGATGCTTGATTAAGTACAGTACTGCCAGTTGAGGGTAATCCATAACTCTTTAATTACTTAACAGTAAAACAAAACTTACACACAGTAAAATGGCCGATCAGAAGAGACTGCCGGCAGCGCGGGAGAATCAGACTCCTGTTACTGCAGTGTTCGGACTTCCGACAGCGCCAGGAGGCCGAGTAGTGGCACTTTGGAGAACTACCCCCACTGACTAACTCGGCGTTCGCGGGAGACTCGGACTCGGACTCGGCAACATTGCCGGTTATTTGAGAGGAGTTTTCGGAGTATGATTTTTGCCGGTTAAGGGAGAATTCCGGATATTTAGGTGCCGGTTAAACAAGAGTTTCCTGTATTAGGACAGGTGAGCAGAAGCTTGGTCAAAGAGGTAGGTTTTAAGGAGCGTCTTAAAGGAGGAGAGAGAGGTGGAGAGGTGGAGAGGTTTAGGAAGGGAATCCCAGAGCTTAGGGCCTCGGCAGCTGAAGGCACGGCCACCAATGTTGGAGCGAAGGAAATCGGGGATGCGCAATAGGCCAGAATTGGAGGAGCACAGAGATCTTGGAGGGTTGTAGGGCTGGAGGAGGTTACAGAGATAGGGAGGGGAGAGGACATGGAGGGATTTGAACACAAGGATGAGAATTTTAAAATCGAGGTGATGCCGGACCAGGAGCCAATGGAGGTCAGTGAGCACAGAGGTGATGGGTGAACGGGACTTGGTGCGAGTCAGGACACGGGCAGCAGAGTTTACAGAGGGTGCAAGGTGGGAAGCCGGCCAGGAGAGCATTGGAATAGTCAAGTCTAGAGGTAACAAAGGCATGGATGAGGGTTTCAGCAGCGGATGAGCTGAGGCAAGGGCGGAGACGGGCGATGTTACGGAGGTGGAAGTCGGTGTTCTTAGTTATGCTGCGGATATGTGGTCGGAAGCTCATTTCAGGGTCAAATATGACACCAAGGTTGCAAACAGTCTGGTTCAGCCTCAGACAGTAGCCAGGGAGGGCAATGTAGTCCCTCAACAGATCCGGTTTGATTGGCCGGCTACCTCAGTTTTCTGAAATGTTAACGTCACTGAGGGAGGAGACATCATGATTATTCCGAACGGCTGGGCTATCATAATAATATGTGTTTTTCTAAAGGAAGGGTCAGTTATATTTTTAACCAAAGGTCTAGCTAAGTCAATTATTGAATTAAACTTCAGACAGATTGTCTGCAGGCAGAGTACAGTCCGAACATCTCTATTGCTTAAAGCACTTCAGATATTTTGTCTATTGTGAAAATTATATATGTGCTTTTTGAAGCACTGTGGGTTGTGTTGTGAATAAAGCAGACACTGGGCGTTGCTGACAATCTGCGTGGTATGCTGCCTTCTCCAGCCATTGCGTCTCTGTTCCCGCTTTTGATGGGCTGGTTCTGTCTCTAGGGCAGCAAAGGATGGGGATAAATGCAGAAGATGCTGGTGTCAGCTTCACTTCACTGGTAGACCGCACATCTGAGTCATGGCGCCACAAAAGGTCCATAACTGTGGATGCGTGATCCAAATACCAAAGAAAGAACTTGCATTTCTGTAGCGTCTTTCACGACCTCAGGACGTCCCAAAGCGCTTTACAGCCAATGAAGTACTTTTTGAAGTGCAGTCACTGTTGTAATGTAGGAAGCACGGCAGCCAATTTGTGCACAGCAAGCTCCCACAAAAAGCAATGAGATAATGACCAGTTAATGGGGGAGAAATTCCCTGCCTTAGCGTCACCCGTTAGTGCGGTGTTAAGTGAAGAAAGCAGCGGCCGCTCTTCCACCAGCTAGTGGCGTGTCCCGCGGCGTCCGCCATTTTGGAAGTCCCGGTAGCGCTGGCGATCCGAAGTTAGCGCCCTGAAAAAAAAATGGCTGCGTGGTGACGTCAGTCAGTGTGCAACGCCTGCACCGTCTCCTCCAAGAGGGTGAGGTGAGGCTAGGAATGGGAGATGTGCCTTGTGATTGGTACAGATTGTCGTTGGGTGAGTGATTGTGGCGGGGTGGGGGGGCGGGTGGTCGTGCTTTGAGCAGTGTGTGAGGCTAGTGGTACAGTTAGTAGGAGATGGCTTTTGAAGATGCATTCACTGAACTTGACCAGTGGTCTGAGGTCAAGAAGCTTCTTTGGGCACTGGAGCCAGGTGGTGAGGTGTGGGGGGGGGGGCGACACTGCTGGCAGTGATGGCCTCGGTGATGTGGTCCCACATCGTTCTTTCTGGAGGGCCTCCTGGTTCCTGTGGGTAGAGGACCTGCCTTGCAGTGTTGACCCCCCTGCACAAAGCTTGAGTGTTGCGTGCAAGACCCTGGGTGCCCCTTCTCTGGCTTACTGAGCCATTTGTGTTAGTGCTGAAGCAGTTCTACCATTTTTTAGGTGCGGAAGCCAATTCAGCTTTAAGAACTGAAGACTGCCATTTGGGACTTATTTTTAAATGCTTTTGTTTTTTTGAAAGGCAGTAAGGGCTGAAAAATGCATTTTTTTCACTTCATTTTAATTTTATTAGTTGTGAACACATTGCCCCTTTAATTCATAGGCCTTTTAATTGCCCACAATTCATTGTGAACTCCACAACCTCACTCCCAGAGGCTGTAAGAAGTTGCAATGCCGACTGTGGACGGGAACTTCGGGTCGGAGGCCTCCACTAACGCCACCAGGAGGGCGTTACACTGTAAGTTAGCACTGCGCTACAGTTCTCCAGCCACCAGCGCGAATTTTTGCCGGGTAGCGCTTTCAGCGGCCATAAACTCGAGGCTGCGGTGACATCGGCAGGTTTCTGTCGCTGTCCAAATTCTAGGCCAATATTTTCAGTGATGTTGGTTGTGGGATAGATATTGACCAGGACACCAGGAGGCACCAACCTGTAGGTACCCACACCACCAGATTTATAGACCAAAGGTACTCAAAGGTCTTTGAGTATATTCAAGGCTGAGATAGATTGATTTTTGGACTCTAGGGGAATCAGGGGATATGGAGACCGGGCGGGAAAGTGGAGTTGAGGTCGATATTCAGCCATGATCTTATTGAATGGCGGAGCAGGCTCGAGGGGCCATATGGCCTACTCCTGCTCTTACTTCTTATGTTCTTATATCTCAACCTTACCAATGAGCATTTCATAAGAGGGCTCCCCCATGAGGCTCTACCGGACTTGTGCCATGTGGGTGCCCTCGACCTGGTGCCCACCTAAACCAGAGGTACCGCATTGGCAGTGTCAGTGAAATAACCACACTCAACTTCAATGCAAAGGCATTCTTTCTGGCTACATAGGCATACATAAGTAACAGTCAATCAGCTGCCCACCTATGCATAAAACAAGTGACTGATGCAATGTTTGCTCCAGCTACCCAATTCCTAACCTTCCTTATGGACATTGCGCATCACCATGTGAGGGCTGCCAACTGTTATAGATTGGCTGGATGTCCCCAGGTGCAGACCACTATACCCATGTCACCATACATGGCCCTTTCCAGAACGCTATGAACTTTTCCAGTGGGAAAGGTGTCGTAAGAATGAGCCTTACGCGTGGTGAACTTAAAGTAAGCTTTAATCAACTAAAAAGGTGCTACATACAAAAGAGGTCTTACTCTATGCCTCTCCAGGATCCAACTGCTCAGTCCAGTATTTATCCTGGACTAATCACAGGAAGTGATGCAATAAAGTTCGAGTCACAGGAAGCTGTATTGTGTTACCACAAAAGGTTTTCACTCTATGAATGTAGAGCTGGTATAAGATCATAATACTACCCTATGATGCAGGTTAATGCTCATTCTGAGTCAGAAGGTTCTGGTTTCAAGCCCCACTCCAGAAACTTGACCACATAATCTAGGCTGACACTGCAGTGCAGTACTGAGGGAGTGCTGCACTGTCGGAGGTGCCGTCTTTCAGATGAGACGTTAAAACTGAGGCCCCATCTACCTTCTCAGATGGATGTAAAAGATCCCGGCATTATTTCGAAGAAGAGCAGGGGAGATCTCCCCGGTGTCCTGCCCAATATTTAGCCCTCAACCAACACCAAAAATAGATGATCCGGTCATTCTCTCATTGTCGTAGCCTTTGACATGTCAGCTGTGATTGCTCCCATTGACACCTTGGAGACCAGGTCATCGCAGTTTGTGGGACTTTGCTGCGTTTCCTACATTACAACAGTAACCATACTTCAAAAACTACTTTATTGACTGTAAAGTGCTTTGGGATGTCCTGAGTACGTGTAAGGCTCTATATAAATGCAAGTTATTACTTTCTTACATAGGATTACATAGGATATACGGCACAAATACAGGCCATTCGGCCCAACCAGTCCATGCCGGCGTTTATGCTCCACTCGAGCCTCCTCTCGTCTTTCCTCATCCAGCTCTATCAGCATAACCCTCTATTCCCTCATTTACTATTCGCTTCAACCACTCCCTGTGGCAGTGAGTTCCACATTCTCGCCACTCTCTGAGTAAAGAAGTTTCTTCTGAATGATTTCTTGGTGACTATCTTTTATTGATGGCCTCTAGTTATGCTCTTCCCCTCAAGTGGAAACACACTGTGTCTACTCTATCAAAACCTTTCATAATTTTAAAGACCTCTATTAGGTCACCCCTCAGCCTTCTCTTTTCAAGAGAAAAGAGACCCAGTCTGTTCATCCTTTCCATATACCCTCACATTTCTGGTATCATCCTTGTAAATCTTTTTTGCATCCTCTCCAGTGCCTCTATATCCTTTTTATAATATGGCGACCAGAATTGTACACAGTACTCCAAGTGTGGTCTAATCAAGGTTCGATACAAGTTCAGCATAACTTCTCTAAGAGTGGCTCAAAGAGTGGTGTGGGAGGAAAGGGTTTCAGTTCATGGGGCTCTGGCACCAGTACTGGGGAAAGAGGGAGCTGTTCCGTTGGGATGGGCTCCACTTAAACTGTGCTGGGACCAGTGACCTGGCGATCCGAATAACTAGGGCAGTAGACAGCACTTTAAACTAATGAAGGCGGGGTGTGAGGATTCAGGAAAGTGTAAATTTAAAAGCAGCGAGAGAAATGTCAAGGCTCGAGAGCAGCATAGAGTTTTGGGTAAAAATAAGCAGAGTGGGTCAGGAAGGGACAGAGAGAGTAACAAAGGTAATAAAGCATCGGTAACTAAGGTGACATCAGGGAAAAATAGAAATAAGTCAAAGCTAAAGGCACTATATCTGAATGCGCAAAGCATTCGCAACAAAATAGATGAATTAATAGCGCAGATAGAAATGAATAGGTTTGATCTAATAGCCATAACGGAGACGTGGTTGCAATGTTGCCAAGGTTGTGAACTAAATATTCCAGGATACTTACCTTTTAGAAGAGATAGGCAAAATGGAAAAGGAGGAAGGGTAGCCCTGATAATAAAGGATGGGATAAAGACAGCAGAGAGAAAGGATCTTAGCTCCGAAAATCAAAAAGTAGAATCAGTTTGGGTGTTTATCGGCTCCCAAACAGTAGTTGTAATGTAGGGCAGAATATAAATCAGGAAATTAGAGTCGCATGTAACATGGGTAATACAGTAATCATGGGGGACTTTAATCTACATATAGACTGGGTAAACCAAATTTGCAGTAATAGTGTGGAGGACAAATTCACGGAATGTATGCAAGATAGTTTTTTACTCTATCAGTATGTTGAGGAACCAACTAGGGAACAGGCTATTTTAGATCTACTACTGTGGAACGAGAAAGGGTTAATTAATAACCTTGTAGTAAAGGGGCCTTTAGGGAAGAGTGACCATAATATGATAGAATTTTATATTGAGTTTGAAAGTGATTTCGTTAAATCCTGAACTAGGGTCTTAAATCTAAACAAAACAAACTACGTAGTTATGAGTGGAGAGTTGGCTAAGGTAGATTGGGAAACTACATTAAAAGGTATGTTGGTAGAAAAGCAATGGCTAGCATTTAAAGAATTAATACATAATTTACAACAAATATACATTTCTTTAAGGCACAAAAAACCCACAGGAAAAGTGGTCCAACCGTGGCTAACAAGAGAAGTTAAAGATAGTATTAGATCACAGGAAGAGGCTTATAATGTTGCCAAAAAGAGTAGTAAGCCTGAGGATTGGGAGGATTTTGAATTCAGCAAAGGAGGACCAAGAAATTGATAAAGAAGGGGAAAATAGAATCTGAGAGTAAACTAGCGAGAGACATAAAAACAGACTGTAAAAGCTTCTATAGGTATGTAAAAAGGAAAAGATTAGCGAAAGTAAATGTGGGTCCCTTACAGGCTGAGACAGGAGAAATTATAATGGGGAATAAGGAAATGGCAGAGAAATTAAACAAATACTTTCTGTCTGCCTTCATGGAAGAAGACGCAAAAAACTTCCCGGAAATAGTGGAGAACCAAGGCTCTAGCGAGAATGAGGAACTGAAAGAAATGAGTATTAGTAAAAAAATAGTACTGGAGAAATTAATGGGACTGAAAGCCAATAAATCCCCTGGACCTGATGGTCTACATTCTAGGGTCTTGAAAGAGGTGGCTAAGAACATAAGAACATAAGACGTAGGAGCAGGAGTAGGTCATTTGGCCCCTCGAGCCTGATCCGCCATTCAATAAGATCATGGCTGATCTGATCTTGGCCTCAACTCCACTACCCTGCCCACTCCCCATCACCCTTGACTCTCTTACCTTTCAAAAATCTGTCTATCTCCACCTTAAATATATTCAATGACCCAGCCTTCACAGTTCTCTGGGAAGAGAATTCCAAAGATTCACGACCCTCTGAGAGAAGAAATTCCTCCTCATTTCCGATTTAAAAGGGTGCCCCCTTATTCTGAAATTATGCCCCCTAGTTCTAGATTCCCCCACGAGGGGAAACATCCTCTCTGCATCTACCCTGTCAAGGCCCTTCAGAATCTGATATGTTTCAATAAGATCTCCTCTCATTCTTCTAAACTCCAATGAGTATAGGCCCAACCTGCTCAACCTTTCTTCATAAGACAACCCCTTCATCTCCGGAATCAACCTCGTGAACCTTCTCTGAACTGTCTCCAATGCAAGTATATCCTTCCTTAAAGAAGGAGACCAAAACTGTACGCAGTACTCCAGCTGTGGTCTCACCAACGCCCTGTACAGTTGTAACAGGACTTCCCTACTTTTATACTCCATTCCCTTTGCAATAAAGGCCAACATTCCATTTGCCTTCCTAATTACTTGCTGTACCTGCATGCTAACTTTTTGTGATTCATGTACAAGGACCCCCAGATCCCTCTGTACCTCAGCATTTTGTAATAAATAATAATTTGCTTTTTTATTTTTCCTACCAAAGTGGATAACCTTGCATTTTCCCACATTAAACTACATCTGCCAGATTTTTGCCCACTCACTTAGCCTATCTATATCCCTTTGGAGATTCTTTGCGTCCTCCACACAATTTGCTTTCCCACCTATCTTTGTATCATCAGCAAATTTGGCTACATTACACTCAGTCCCTTCATCCAAGTCATTAATATACTGTAGATTGTAAATAGTTGAGGCCCCAGCACTGATCCCTGCGGCACCCCACTAGTTACAGTTTGCCAACCTGAAAATGACCCATTTATCCCGACTCTCTGTTTTCTGTTAGTTAGCCTATCCTCTATCCATGCTAATATATTACCCTCAACCCCGTGAGCTCTTATCTTGTGTAGTAACCTTTTATGTGGCACCTTATTGAATGGGCTATAGAGATAGTGGATGCATTGGTTGTCATTTTCCAAAATTCCATAGATTCTAGAACGGTTCCCACGGATTGGAAGGTAGCAAATGTAACCCCACTATTTAAGAAAGGAGGAAGAGAGAAAACGGGGAACTACAGACCAGTTAGCCTGACATCAGTAGTAGGGAAAATGCTAGAATCTATTATTAAGGACGTGGTAACAGGGCACTAAGAAAATAATAATAGGACTGGGCAGAGTCAACACGGATTTATGAAAGGGAAATCGTGTTTGACGAATCTGTTAGCGTGTTTTGAGGTTGTAACTAGCAGAATAGATAAGGGGGGAACCAGTGGATGTGGTGTATTTGGATTTTCAGAAGGCATTCGATAAGGTGCCACACAAGAGGTTATTAAACAAAATTAGGGCTCATGGGATTGGGGGTAATATACTAGCATGGATTGAGGATTGGTTAATGGACAGAAAACAGAGAATAGGAATAAACGGGTCATTTTTGCGTTGGCAGGCTGTAACTAATGGGTAACCGCAAGGATCAGTGCTTGGGCCTCAGCTATTCACAATCTGTAACAATGATTTGGATGAGGGGACCAAATGTAATATACCCAAGTGTGCTGATGATACAAAGCTGGGTGGGAATGTGAGTTGTGAGGAGGATGCAAAGAGGCTTCAAGGAGATATAGACAAGCTAAATGAGTGGGCAAGAACATGGCAAATGGAATATAATGTGGAGAAATGTGAAGTTATCCACTTTGGTAGGAAAAATAGAAAAGCAGAGTTTTTTTAAATGGTGAGAGATTGGGAAATGTTGTTCCGAGGGACCTGGGTGTCCTTGTACAAAAATCACTGAAAGTTAACATGCAGGTACAGCAAGTAATTAGGAAAGCAAATGGTATGTTGGCCTTCATTACAAGAGGATTTGAGTATAAGAGTAAAGACGTCTTACTGCAATTATATAGGGCCCTGGTGAGACCATACCTGGAGTATTGTGTACAGTTTTGGTCTTACCTAAGGAAGGATATACTTGCCATAGAGGGAGTTCAACGAAGGTTCACCAGACTGGTTCCTGGGATGGGAGGATTGTCCTATGAGGACAGTGAGTAGACTAGGCCTATATTCTCTGGAGTTTAGAAGAATGAGAGGTGATCTCATTGAAATATACTAAATTCTTACAGAGCTTGACAGGGTAGATGCAGGGAGGATGTTTCCCCTGGCTGGAGAGTCCAGAACCAGGGGTCACAGTCTCAGAATAAGGGGTCGGCCATTTAGGACTGAGATGAGGAGAAATTTCTTCACTCAGGGGGTGGTGAATCTTTGGAATTCTCTACCCCAGAGAGCTGTGGAGGCTCAGTCGTTGAGTATATTCAAGACAGAGATTGATAGATTTTTGGATATTAAGGGAATCGAGGGACATGGGGATAGTGAAGGAAAGTGGAGTTGAGGTAGAAGATCAAACCATGATCTTACTAAATGGCGGAGCAGGCTCAAGGGGCCAAATGGCCTACTTCTCCTCCTATTTCTTCTGTTCTTACGTTCTCTACTTTTTAATTCTATCCCTCTAGAAATAAACCCGAGTGCTTCTTTATTGGCCTTATTAACCTGCGTCGCTACTTTTCCTAAAGCAGTTCAACATCCCACGGTTTCTACCAGAAAGCCAGAAGTCTAAATGGCTACTTAGGGATCAGGGCTATCCTCTGCAGCAGTGACTAATAACCTTGGCTCAGGTCCCAGGAACCTCTGGTGAACATCCATATACAGTACTGAGGTTCCTGGTGCCACAGGGATCCTAATGGAGATCACTGGAACACTTCGGCTGCCTTCATAGATCTGGGAGCTCTCCAATACAGCCCAGATGGGACATCTTGAATTGTAAGAGTCCTCCTGAAGGATGCACAAGCCCACCAGGGTGAGTAGGCAGCCAAGGCTCTGCGCGTCACATTGGGAACCCTTTGGCAGCTGCGAAATATTACATAGAATTTACAGCAGATAAACAGGCCATTCAGCCCAACTGACCCATGCTGGTGTTTATGCTCCACATGAGCTTCCTGCCATCCATCTTCATCTAACCCCATCAGCATAAGTCTCTATTCCTTTCTCCCTCATGTGTTTATCTAGCTTCCCTTTAAATGCACCTATACTATTCGCCTCAACCACTCCATGTGGTAGTGAGTTCCACATTCTCACCACTCTCTGGGTAAAGATGTTTCTCCTGAATTCCTTATTGGATTTATTAGTGACTATCTTATATTTATCACCCCTGGTTTTAGATTCCCTCACAAATGGAAACATCTTCTCTACGCCTACCCTATCAAACCCCTTCATCATTTTAAAGACCTCTAGTATGTCACCCCCTCAGCCTTCTCTTTTCTAGAGGAAAGACCCCCAGCCTGTTCAGTCATCATGATAGATATAACCAGCGTTCCCTCTTGCGCAGTAATGGGAAAGGTCCCGCGCAGGCTGCTCACCAGCTTTTCCATTGTAAATATCACACATGCGCAGAAATTTAAAGGGACAGCGCATTAAAAGAAACAGGCCGTGCAGAACAAAGTGCAGCTTACAGGGAACATTGGGTATAACCTCTCAGTCTGGTGTCAACTGTGTAAATCTTTTTAGCACCTTCTCCAGTGCCTCTATATCCATTTTGTAATATGGAGACCAGATCTGTGCACAGTATTCTAAGTGTAGTCTAACCAAGGTTCTATATAAGTATATCTGCAGGCACAGCTCATGAGGGATTCTTTTTCGTAACTACTATCTGTGCATACTGAAGGAACGGACTTGGCATCATGTTCCCCCTTTCCACAAACCTCAAATCGTTCATATCTTTCTTTTTGAGCAGGCTCGAAGAGCCAACTGGCCTACTCTTGCTCCTATTTCTTATGTTCTTTCAAGGTCACTGCCCTGTGGAACTCCAGCAGTTACGTCTTGGGGCTGTGATGGTTGCCCTCCAACAACCCTGCTCATCTTCCGTTGTGTCAGGTATGACTTCAGCCATTGGAGGGTTTGTTCCTTGACCTCTACTGACCTCAGTTTTGCCAGTGCTCCTTGATGCCACACTGAGTTCAATGCTGCCTTGATGTCAAGGGGCAGTCACTCTTATCTCTCCTCTGACATGCAGCTCCTGTGAGCATGTTTGGATATGGAGCTGTGTGGTTCTGGTGGAACTCTAACGGCTATTGGTGACTTGGTGCTGCTTGATGGCACTATTGATGACTCCTTCAATCGCTTTGCTGATGATTGGGTAGAGATTGATGAGGCAGTAATTGGCTGGATTAGATTTTGTGGATACCTGGGCAATTTTCCACCTTGTTGGGTATATGCCAGTGTCATAGCTCTCCTGGAACAACTTGACTAGGGGCTGGCTAGTTTTGATGTGCACATCTTCAGTACTACAGCCGGGAAGTTGTCAGGACCCATGGCCTTCACTGTATCCAGTACACTCAGACACTTCTAAATGTCATGTGGACTGAACTGAATTGGCTGGACGCTGGTGTCTATGATGGTGAGGACCTCGGGGGAAGACCGACTAGGATCATCCACTTGGCACTTTGGGCTGAAGATATTTGCAAACACTTCATCCTTCTCTCTTGCACTCACTTGCTGGGCTCCTTCATAGGTGAGTGTTGGGGTGTTCATGGAGCCTCCTTCTGTTAGTTGCCTGATTGTCCACCATTATTCTCAACTGGATGTGATAAGGCTTTGCTCTGATCTGTTGGATGTGGGACTGCTTAACTCTGTCTATGGCCTGCTGCTTTTGGTGTTTAGCACACAAGTAGCCCCGTGTTGTACTTTCACTAGGTTCGCATCTCACTCCAAGATACGTCTTGTGCTGTTCCTGGCCATTCTAACACTCTCCCATTGAAACAGTGACTACACTTCAAAAGTACTTCATTGGCTGTGAAGTGCTTTGGGACGACCTGAGGTCGTGAAAGGCGCGATAGAAATGCAAGTCTTTCTTTCGTTTCTTTCATTGCACAGAATTCCAATGGACCAAACTCCTTCCAATTCAGCCCCATTCTGCAGAATCCCTAATCAAGCATAGCGGTTAAACACAAAGGGGTAAAAATTCAGTTGGTTGCACCTCCCGTTAGCGCCTTAAGAGGGCGCTAATGGGGCGCAAAGCCGCTAACGCCCGGGCGCAGCGATGTTTGCGCCGCTCGGGAACTTAACTAGACATTGTGCGGCGGCGCTAAACTTTACCGCTGCGACCACCTGCGCGCGCAGATTGTGACGTCATTCCATGGTGCAACGCCCTTGTGGCGCCCCGGAGCAGAAATTGAGTGGCGCCCCCTGCCTTACCGCCTGGCGCATCCAACGACCGGAAGACTGGAACGCTATCAATCGCTGTGGGGCTGGGGGGGGCGCTATTTAAAGGGGGCCTCTTCCTGTCTTTTTCTGTGGTTGACATTTATGCACCACTCGTTCTGAGAGAGAGAGAGAGATTCGGAGAGAGAGAAAGAGAGACTTCTGCATTGACTCAACGCTTTGTGAGGTAGTTTTGCTTACTGATCCTAACTTCGCTAGTACTTTGGTTGCTGTCCTTCATTACTTTGCTTGCAAAGAGACTATGGGGGCTGCACTGATTGGGGGCGTTGTCCTGCTCCAGCTGAATCGGAGGACACAGAGACGCAGAGAGAGAGTGGCAATGATGGCCAGACGGAGGAGGGCCAACAGGCGTATGTACAGGAGAGCTTACCCTCCCAGGGTATATCGTGAACAGCTCTCCTACATTCATATGTCTGAGGAGCTGTGTTTGCGAAGGCTGCGATTCAGCAAGGAGGTGGTCACTGAGCTCTGCCACCTGCTGCAGCCAGATCTGCAGCCTCAACTGAGGTCCAGGACGTCTCTGTCGGTGGCAGTGAAGGTCACAGTGGCTCTCAACTTCTATGCTACTGGCTCATTTCAAGCTGCTGCTGGGGACCTCGCCAATATCTCCCAGTTCGCGGTGCATTGCTGCATCCGGCAGGTCACAAATGCCCTCTTTAAAAGGAGACGAGAGTTCATCTCTTTCCCCATGACCACAGACAAGCAGCGTGACCGCGCTCTGGGCTTTGCGAGGATAGCGGGCTTCCCCATGGTGCAGGGCGCCATTGACTGCACGCATGTGGCTTTGCGTGCTCCACATGAGAATGCCGAGGAATTCCGGAACAGAAAGGGGTTCCATTCCTTGAATGTTCAGTTGGTCTGTGACCACAGACAGCTGATACTCGCTGTCAATGCCCACTATCCTGGCAGCTGCCACGATGCTTTTATCCTGCGCCAGACTACTGTGGCAGAACTTTTCGAGGCACCGCATCAGCCAGTTGGTTGGCTTCTCGGGGACAAGGGGTATCCATTGAGCACCTGGCTGATGACACCGCTCCGTACGCCCAACACCCCTGCTGAGCTGCGGTACAATGAGAGCCATCAAGCTACCAGGAACATCATTGAGCGCACAATCGGTGTGCTGAAGCAACGGTTCCGCTGTCTCGACCATTCTGGAGGAGCCCTGCAGTACTCGCCTGAGCGAGTATCCAACTTCGTAGTTGTGTGCTGCATGTTGCATAACATGGCAATCGTCAGGACCCAGCCAATGCCACCAGGCCTTGGAGCACCACCAGAGGAGGAGGAGGAAGAGGAGGAAGAGGACGAGGAGGATGATCATCAGCAGCACCAAGGCGGGAGGGCGGCCCACAATGGTGAAACTGCAAGGGCCGTCCGTCAACGGCTAATAGCAAGCCGCTTCTAGGGCCCCTGCTGTGGAAATGGCTTCTGCCATTGCTAACAACATCAATGAACCCAGCTCACAACCCCTAAGCCGGCCAAGGCACCAATAATTCCAAACACCAACCATGTATATTTTGAATACAGAAACTTATTTATTTTACAAACTCTGTGTGTGTCAATTCCTCATGACAAACTCATAGAAATAAACACAAAAAAACAGTCAATAACATAACTGGTTCTCACAACCTGGAGATAATGTCCAAAACACTAAACAAAAGTTGGACCATGAACCTCGGCCTTTAATAAAAAAATGACCAGCATTTTGTCACACCTCCTACTTTTTGCCCTTCGAGGGTGATCTCCTTCCCTTGCGCACTTCCCCCCTTCTAACCCTACTGCTCCTCCGTAATGGGACCTCAGTGGCTGCAGCAAGGCTGGTGGAAGGCTGCTGATCGTCAGACCCTGACACTGCAGATGCCCCTGAAGGACGGCCTCGACCAGTTCTGGGCCTGGAGGGCCCGACTGCAGACTGCACCAACTCTGCATGGGCGGCAGCAGTCTGTCCTACAGGCGGTGGCAAGTGCAGTGGAGAAGTGACAGTGTTGGCAGCAGGAATGCTGTCATCGTGAGAGAGGACAGCAACTCCCTGCTCGCCCGGCACACTGGCACTCCCACGGGGCAGCACTTCAGCATCCGGAGCAATCTGCTGGAGAACAGATTGCTGGCCTGCTGCGGCGCGGTGAGAGCCCCGGGGACATGTGAACGAACCATCGAGGTTGGCAGCAGTCTGTGCTCGCGTGGCCTCAATCTGAGTCTGCATGAGAGCAGTCAGAGATGGGATCACGGCAGCCAGTGACTGAATTGCAGCACTAAGTGTTAGTGTGGCATCCGCCTGTGCTACAGCGAAGTGCTCCACACTCCTTGCCAGTGACTCAATGCATTCGGGCACCCTTCCCACTGCACCCATGAGCTCAGTGTGCATGCCCACCGCCTGGGTGTTCATTTCTGCGATCAGCCGCTCCTCCTCTGCGTCCATTGCAGTAGGAGTCTCTGGCATACTCTCCCTCTGGGGAGAAGGCCCCCGTTCTTCCCTACCCCCATGGCGTTGCTGCAGGCCGCTGGGACCTGGAGCTTCACCCTCATCAGACCCTTCCCCCCTGCTCCCCTCCAGGGAAGGCGTGTTACCAGTGTGGGCATGGGCTTCCTCGGGAGAGGGTGGCACTGATGCTCCGGCTTCCTCTTCCTCCTCGGCTGCAGCTTCACTCCCAGTGGCAGCTTCAGGGCCCGTCTCCTCAGCTGGTGAATCACCATCTGAAAGCAGGGAGGTACAAGAGTGGCTTTAGCGTGAGGACAGGGTGGCAGTAAGGGAGGAATAAGTGCAGCGAGTTAGCAAGTTGGATTGAAAGTGTCAAAGGCTGGTGTTGTGAGGGACAAGTGGAAGGACAGAGGACAAAAAGGTGATGACCTTACCATTGCTGTCCAGAACGGGGTCGGCGTCTCCAGTGGCGACGGGACCGATCACCCGGCTTGCCACAATCCTGTGGACGCGCTCCTCAAGATCGCTGAGGGGTTGCAGCTGAGGCCGCCCTCCACCTGTCCGTTGCTGCTGTCTCCGATTATGCGCCAGCTTGGCCTGTAAGAAAAAGGACAGCATCTGAGTAAATACACAGCCATGGTCTTGCCTGATGTGCCTCCCATAGGTGAATAGCCCTTACTGTATGCAGCCATGGTCTTGCCTGATGTGCCTCCCATAGGTGAATAGCCCTTACTGTATGCAAAGTGTGGAATGTGTGTGTGTGTTTCATGAGAGGGCCATAGGTGTTGGATGAGTGTTGTGCATTGGGGTTTTAAGACCCTCTGGCCATAGAGTGAGGTTGAGATGGAGGGATGGAGAGGTATTGAGAAAAAGCCACTCACCCTGACGACTCGAGTTTGGTCGTTGAACTTTTTGCGGCATTGAACATGGGTCCTTGGCACCATGATCCTGGAGGAGACGCTCTGAGCCACCTCCCTCCACACTCTTCTGTACTCGCGTGGCAAAGGCCTCCTGCCACTCTCAGGGAAGAGTATACATCTTCTGCGCTCCACCGCGCCAACCAGAGCATCCAAGGCCCGCTCGGTGAAGCGATGAGCTCGTTCTCTCACCCTCTCCATCCTTGGCAGCAAAATGGATTCACAGGTCTCTCCAGGCCGAGATTCAAGGCTGCAATGAGCAGGGTGTGGCTGGGGAGCAAGTTGCCCCCCCCCGCTTTAAGAACTGGCCGGCGCCAGTGTGACTGTGTTCCCTCGCTAACTGGCAGCACCTGCGCTGCGCTCGCGCGCTGAGTTAGCGCCTCACTGCTCGGCCTTTGCGCCTTAAGACAGGTGTGCAGCGCCTGATTTAGCGCTCCACTCACCTCCCGGAGCGGTAAAAGTGAAGTTTCCAGTCAGTGGCGATAATTAGCGCCAGGCGCTAATATTTGCGTCCAGACGATATTTGCGCCCCAAATGGGGCGCGACCTAATTTTTCCCCCAAATTCTTCACAAGTAGAAAAATGCTCCCTAATTAGCTGGATTGTGATGCTTAGCAACGAATGCTGTATAAAGTCAATCCACAGACACATTTTGCACAGAGGCACAGGTCAATTTGAGGTAGATTGACTTAGTCGAGCGTGTTAGTGTTTTCTGTTTAGACTGTGTTCTGAAACAATGGCCGGAATTTTCTGGGGTCCGTGCGGGCATGTTCAGAGGTGCGTCGGGTGGGAAATTTGAAAAAAGTTGGAGCGTGTCAGGAACCCGCCGTCGGCCCGCCCCTACGCGCTTTCCCTCAGGCGCGTTTGCCGGTGCGGCAGTGACCCGTCCGGCAGAGGCGGGCGACCTAATTGAAATCATTTTAAGCTTGTTGTCAGACACTTAAGAGCCTTTGTCCCCCTACATTTCAAATTACCCCGCATGGCCACGGGATTCACGTAGCTCGGGAACCACGTCTGTCAAACTGAGGTGGGAGTTGAGTGGCCATTGCTCCAGCTGATTACTTGACAGCATCAAATGTACTATAAAAGCTCCCACCTCACAGCTGATCACTTTCCTCAGGCAGAAGCTGTTGCTGACTACGTTGCCAGCACAGATTTAACTTTCTGCAGGCTGCACGTCTCCATCCAGTGTCACCTCATTGGAAGAACCTCTCTCACCACTGACAGATTGCTTCTGTCAACTCTACTTGACCTGCCATCTATTCCATCAGCATGGGTGCCATTTATACTGTCTCACCTTGGTCCTCAGAATCTGACCACGATCAGCCCCAACACCAGCAGCACCAGGCACACCAACAGCACCGACAACAACACCACCAACCTTCTCCGCAACCACCTGATGCTGCACAGGACAGAGGGCATCAGCACCCGAGCACATTGCTTCCCGGGAGATCAGGGATGGCCTCATCATGGCCAGATTTACTTAACTTTACGCTGTACACCCATATGGCTGCCACATGCTGCGCCAGTTTGACACCACCCCACATCAACACCATAAAGGATCCCTACAATGACAAAACCATTGCTTTCACACTGACCACCATTACTGGAGGTTCCATTATGTCTCACCAGTCACTGCAACTTACGAAGCCACATCCAAAGGTGCACACAAGACGAGAAAGTGGTGAAGATAAAGATTTTAATGGTTGACAATACATTAACGGAAACTTGCCATTAACATTGACTAAAACACCCAAATGGCTACCTTTGTGAATCTACTTGTGTGTCATCTTTCTCTTCCGCGTGCTTCTACGAGATGCTACCCCTATGGCTTCAGCAGAGGTAGAGGCAGCCTGCTCACTTCCCTGCTGCGATTGTTTAGACACCCTTGGCGGACGTCCTCTGGTTTTGGAGCCTGGATTGGCCCCGCCAAAGTCTGCTCCTCCTGCGACTGTGCAGGGGCAGACTCGGCCATCGCTGTCCGAGGAGGCATCTGGGGCTCTGACTGAGGGAGTGGCAATGGGGGAGAAGTGTGAGCGCTTTGAGAGGAGCCCCCACTTCCATGTTCCCTCTCACCATCATCCCTCTCATGCGCCACCCGCACCTCCCTGCTAGCAAGGAGCTGGAGAGCACCTTGCTGCACAGCAGTGGGGCCATGAGGACCCACGTCTACGTTGACATCCCTCCTAGAGAGGATGTCTGTGAGCCTCTGCCATCTATTCTCCATAGAGACCATGTGTTCCTGTGAGTGGTGCATTAGCTGCTCCATGCAGGTGGCCATCCTATCCATGGAAGAGCCTACAGTCACCATCGCCTGAGACACGGTGATGCTCATGTTGGAGATGGACTCCTCCATTCTCTGGACATTTGCAGACATCGCGCTCGCAAAACCTGTCAGAGCCTCCTGCACCTCTTCCTGCACCTCCAGGGTCGCCCTCTTTCTGGATGGCCCCCAAGGCTCAGCGTCTGCATGCAGCTGAGCAGAGCTGGGAGCGTCCTGCGCCCTCCGGCAAGGAATCTCCACTGCTGTCCCTGTCTCCACCATCTGCTCTTGCTCACTTGTGACTTGTGACGGACCCGGTGACAACACTATTCTATCTCATGTGGGACCCACCGAGGTGTGTGTCTCTGCGCTGATGCTGGGTGATGATGCGCCCTCAGAGGCTGGAGGCTCCTCTGAGGAGTCGTCTTCCTCTTCCTCCAGGACAGTAGGGGGGGCTCTTGATGGACCTGTGGGAGAGTAAAGAGATGAGTTAGATATGTCATATGAAGAATGGGTACAGATACCATTATACACATGATGACCATTCAGTGGCTGATGACATCAGTCCCCATAGAGTGACTGATGTATGCCATGTAGCTGTATGATATGTAATTCTGTCACTAGGTTGCAGAGATGTCCCCCTCTCTCAGTCTCCCACCTCCAGTTGCTCGGCCACTCCCGAGACTTCCAACGCAGCCTCCTCTGCTGTTGTGAGGGTCGCAAATGATGGAGGCCCACCTCCAGTTCTCTCCCTCTCCCTCTTATTGTGCCCTCTCTTCTCCTGCAAGGAGGGAAAGAAGAGAAGGTTGAGTGAGAGTGATGGAATGAGTGTAAGGAATGGATGGGTTACATCTTTAGAGGGAGACTATGATGGATTGGGGTGGCAATGCCAAGTGGCCTCCTTGTGTGTTGTTAGTTGGTATGATTGCATTAGGATGAGGGTGAGTGTGAGGGGTGGCTAGTCAGATGGGGATGTGATAATATAGATAGAGAGAGGGATGGGTGGGTGGACGTGCAAGGTATGTTGGCGTGAGTAAGGATGAGTAGGGTTGGGAAGGTAGAGTGATGGGGATGTAATGAGAGGCACAGGAGGATGAAGTTGAGTGTGGCTTTGTACTTACCTTTCCTGATCTAATGAGATAATTGAAACGTTTCTGGCACTGCACCCAGGTCCTCCTCAGCATCTCCCTGCTGTTGACCTCCTCTGCAATTTGGAGCCAGGCTCTTTTGGTCTCCTGGGGAGGTCTCTTCTGCCCATTGGAAGGGAAGAGAACCTCCCTGCATGCTCTGACTCCCTCCACACGTATACGGAGGGAGTCATCGGAGAACCTGGGTGCAGCCCTCTGCCTCTGAGCAGCCATCTCTCCAACTGTTTGCAGCAATGAAAACCTCCAGTGTGCTGCCTGCACACTCCTAGATGAACCTTCAAATGCAATGTGGCCATGGCTCCTTTAAATATACCGGCTGAAAACGTGTCATGGAATACGTCATCAGACCCGCACCATTTAATTGGGCCGGGTAACGCGCAGGGCGGGCTTAATAGGCCCCGTTATCGCAAAGTCGTTTTCTGCAGCAGGATGGAAGCAAGAGCAGTGTCGCGACCCGCCAGGCCGACCGCCCACCTGGGGTCACGACCCGCCCCGGTTCAGAAAATTCCAGCCAATATGTTGATTGAGACGGGAATAGATCTACAAGTTGGTTATTCCTTTTATCTGGAATTTATGGTTGCACCAGAAGCTGGAGTCAGAGAAACGGAATGCTTGGGGTGGATACAGGGCCAGAGCGGTAGGATGTGGTCAGGCCATGGAGGGATTTAATGTTAAGGAGCAGGATTTAAAGATTGATGCGTCCCTACCCAAGTGGGTGTCAAAACCAATCCCAGCAACTCTCCAGAATCCCAGTTGAGATAGCTAACACCTGAATTTTCTTGTAAAAAGCAAATTCCTACGTCATTCCTGCACAGTAAATGCGCTGGAAAAGGCAAGGAAATTCACCCCCAGTGACTCCCTTGTACTCCTGATAGAGGGACTTGTCTGACTGGGAATTGAAAAGCAATTGTGATACTGAAGAAATGGGGCCAATTCTAACCTAACCCGCCCATCAGGAAGCTGACGGGATCGGGTACAACACTGGCTTTACTCTCCAATAATGGCGAGTAATATTGGGTGGGGTATAAAACCAGCATTCCCGTGGGATTCCCCCGGCGAGTTAAGTTAAACTCACCCCCCCCGCGCCCCCCCCCCACCCCCCCAATTATAACAGGGATTCGGAATACTGGAGAGGAAACCCTGAGTTACAGGGTTAAAACAAACCCACAGGAACTGAAAGGCTGCCCCAATGGACTCAGTGGGTTTATCCAATGAGTTGCTGAGCTCTACCAAGGACCCAGGTTCAAATCCCAGTCGGTGCTGTGTCAACCGATCTTAGTTGTGTTGCTACAACTGGCGTTGGGTTAGGAAGGGGAAACGTGGCCGGAATTGCTGCTCCTGCCCGCTGTCCACGGACCCCTGTTGGAAATGGACACACGGGCGAATATTGAGTGAGGGCAGGTTTTGGACTCGGGTTTGATACTGGCGTGACTGATGGTGGGGGGTACCGGTGCCTGAGGAACTGTATCCCAACTTCTTATGAGTTAACACCTACAGGAAAAGAAAGGGAGACAATAGAAAGGGAAGGAAGTAAAAGATAGAGTGTAGACACCTCAGCAAAGTAGATCAGCGGCTGGGTGTGAGGTGCGTGCTTTAGGGGTTGTGCGACATTGCTCCGTATCTAACAAAGAGCAGGATGAGGAGTTGGGAATGTTCAGGTTAATTGGGGATTCGTTTTCAGTCCCTAAAGAGGAGCTGGGGACCTCAGGTGATAAATCTTTTCATGTTCTTGGCTGCTTTAGCAGACAGTGAGAGTAAATAAAATATGAGGCATTCTAATATTATATCTCATATTTACTGAAACATCACTGACTCACTCTAAAGCAGAAGTGATTGACGGGATGGAAGCGGCAGTCAAGGCCTCGAAAAAGCAATCCACGAATTTGTGCCAAGGCTGTAAAGTATTTTTGCTGCACTGGTGGATCTCCCGTGGCAACCCTCCTGGGAAGGTGCTGAGACAGGAGTCTACTGTAATACAGTGCACCGTGTATTATTCTGCTGCTAAGGGGGAGTTCTGCCTAACTTTAAGCCCAAAAGATCCTACTGCCATGCCTGATTGAGGTCATTTAGAGGCTAATGGTTCCCCCCCGCCAACCCACACCTCAGTTTCATGCCCAATTAGCATCAGAACATCTTGCCTCCTGCCTCCATTATATTGTGGTTTTAGAGAGAGTTCCTTTGCTTCTTTATACTTTTCTTCAAAGTATGACACAAACAGCCAAGTGTGATACTTGAAATGTGACCGAGTGCTGTGACAGACAGGAAGTACATGCAGATGTTATATCTTTGATATCTTGTTCTCAGGTTATCAGGGCGTCATCGGCAAGGCCACATTTATTGCCCATCCCTAGATGCCCTGAGAAGTTGGTGGAGGGATTTCTCCTTGAATCACTGCAGTCCGTGTGGTGATGGGGCTCCCACAATGATTGTAGGAAGGAAGCTCCAGGGCATTGGCCCAGTGACGCTGAAGGAATGGTGATAGATATCCAAATAAGGATGGTGTGTGATTTGCGGGTCATTTTGAGTTGCCACAACATTGCTGCTCTTGTCCTCCTTGATGGTAGAGGTTGCTGGGCTGGGAGGTAAATCTATATCTATTGCATAAATAGTTGTATATTCATTATCTTTCCAGTGTTTTTTAC
This sequence comes from Squalus acanthias, assembly GCA_030390025.1. Lineage (NCBI taxonomy): Eukaryota > Metazoa > Chordata > Chondrichthyes > Squaliformes > Squalidae > Squalus > Squalus acanthias. The sequence goes on from CM059433.1 coordinate 134,285,826, forward strand.
ATTAATTTTTGCTTATCCAGGTGAAGGATCTAACTCCTGGGGAATGAAATACTTTTTGATGCGCTAAAGTGCTATATAAATGGAAGGTTTTTCAGATGTCAGTTTGGCTCAATTGATAGCACTCTCACCTCTGAGTCAGAAGGTTGTAGGCAACGTTCCCTCCAAGCTATGCGGCCGTGTGACCGCGCAGCTCTCTGCCGGTCCCACGCAGGCCAGGACCGGCTTTTTCTATGTTAAGTTTCACGCATGCACGAAACTGTGAAAAAAAATTTAGGAGGAACATTGGTTGCAGCTTCAAGCCCCACTCCAGAGACTTGGCTGGCACTTCACTGCAGTACTGAGGGAATTCTGCATTGTCGGAGGTGAGGTTCTCTAGATGAGACGTTAAACTGAGGCCCCATGTGCCTGCTCCAATTACAAGTAGATGTTAAAGATCCCATAATTGAAGAAGAGACGAGAATTTTTTTTTATTCGTTCATGGGCTATGGGCTTCACTGGCAAGGCCAACATTTATTGCCCATCCCTGTTTGCCCTTGAAAAGGTGGTCATGAGCCGCCATCTTGAACCGCTACAGTCCGTGTGGTGAAGGTGCTCCCACAGTGCTGTTAGGGAGGGAGTTCCAGGATTTTGACCCAGCGACGATGAAGGAATGGCGATATATGTCCAAGTAAGGATGGTGTGAGACTTGTCCTTGTCCTTCTAGGTGGAACAGGTCGCGGGTTTGGGAGGTGCCGTTGAAGAAGCCTTGGCGAGTTGCTGCAGTGCATCTTGTAGATGGTACACACTGCAGCCACGGTACGCCGGTGGTGGAGGGAGTGAATGTTTAAGGTGGTGGATGGGGTGCCAATCATGTGGGCTGCTTTGCCCTGGATGATATCGAGCTTCTTGAGTGTTGTTGGAGCTGCACTCATCCAGGCAAGTGGAGAGTATTCCATCACACTCCTTACTTGTGCCTTGTAGATGGTGGAATGGCTTTGGGGAGTCAGGAGGTGAGACACTCGCCACAGAATACCCAGCCTCTGACCTGCTCTTGTTGCCACAGTATTGATGTGGCTGCTCCAGTTAAGTTTCTGGTCAACGGTGACCCCCAGGAGGTTGATGGCGGGAGATTTGATGATGGTAATGCCATTGAATGTCATGGGGAGGTGGTTAGATTTTCTCCTGTTGGATATGGTCATTGCCTGGCACTTGTGTGGCGCGAATGTTACCTGCCACTTATCAGCCCAAGCCTGAATGTCGTCCAGGTCTTGCTGCATGTGGGCACAGACTGCTTCATTATCTGAGGAGTTAAGTATAGATCTGAACACTGTGCAATCATCAGCTAACATCCCCACTTCTGACCTCATGATGGAGGGAAGGTCATTGATGAAGCAGCTGAAGATGGTTGGCCCTAGGACACTGCCCTGAGGAACTCCTGCAGCGCTGTCCTGGGGCTGAGATGATTGGCCTCCAACAACCACAACCATCTTCCTTTGTGCTAGGTATGACTCCAACCAGTGGAGAGTTTTCCCCTGATTCCCATTAACTTCAATTTTACTAGGGCTCCTTGATGCCACACTCGGTCAAATGCTGCCCTGGTGTCATGGGCAGTCACTCTCACCTCACCACTGGAAATCTGCTCTTTTGTCCATGTTTGGACCAAGGCTGTAATGAGGTCTGGAGCCGAGTGGTCCTGGCAGAATCCAAATTGAGCATTGGTGAGCAGGTTATTGGTGAGTAAGTGCCACTTGATAGCACTGTTGACAACACTTTCCATCACTTTGCTGATGATTGAGAGTAGACTGATGGGGTGGTAATTGGCTGGATTATATTTGTCTTTTTTTTCTGGACAGGACATACCTGGGCAATTTTCCACTTTGTCGGGTAGATGCCAGCGTTGTAGCTGTACTGGAACAGCTTGGCTAGAGGCACGGCTAGTTCTGGAGCACAAACCAGGATGTTGTCGGGGCCCATAGAATCATAGAATGGTTACAGCACAGAAGGAGCCCATTCAGCCCGTCGAGCCTGTGCCGGGTCTCTGCAAGAACACTTCACCTAGTCCCAGTCCCCCACCCTTTCCCCATAGCCCTGCAATTTTTTTTCCTTCTGGCATTTATCCAACTCCCTTTTGAAAGCCGTGATTGAATCTGCCTCCACCACCCTGTCAGGCAGTGCATTCCAGATCCTAACCACTCGCTGCATAAAAAAGTTTTTCCTCATGTCACCTTTGGTTCTTCTGCCAATCACCTTAAATCTGTGCCTTCTGGTTCTCGACCCTTCCGCCAGCTGTATGCAATGCGCTCAGCCGTTTCTTGATATCATGTGGAGTGAATCGAATTGGCTTAAGACTGGCTTCCTGGAGGCTCTAGGGCAATCATGGAGGGTTAGCAACCCTACCAATATTTCGGGTGTAATCTTCATCAGTACTGGCAAGGGCCAGACTGGAGAAGTCGTGTTTTATAGTACTGGTACAGACAGGACTGGGCCTGCCCATCAAAGAAAGGAGGGAGAAGAGCAGACAGAGGCCAGGTGATCAAACCTTCCCCAATACGAGGAGTTTAAAGTGTGTCAGACCCGTACGCTACAGTGAAAAGATTGGGCAGCTCTATAAGAGTAAAAAAGAAAGACTTGCATTTCTATAGCGCATTTCACAACCTCAGGATGTCCCAAAGTGGTTCACAGCCAATGAATTATTTTAGAAGGGTAGTCACTGTTGTAATGTAGGGAGAGTTGCATTGGCTGTTGTGTGTAGTGACACGTTCAGTGTTGTTTAAAAAGATGTTTGGGATTTCACCGCACAGAGCAATTCCTGCTCCCTCGATTGTCTTTTAAATGGACTCAAATCTGGGTTACTGATTCTCCAAGGGCACCTCCGCTGAAACAAGCTACGGATCTTCCAGGCCGATCAATGCAAAACTCACGGCAAATCTCACAGGAGATCAGGGCACATATTTTATGCCCCCCAAAAATACACAAGTTCAGTTAGAGGAAGATAATTGGAAATCAAGCAGCGAAAAAGGAGATTGTTGTGTGCTTGGCAGTCACTTTTGTACTGATGTGCATCCTAAAAACTGACGTTAAAACGACAGGAGGCCCTCAGCTCTGGAATTCCCACCCTGAACCTCTCCGCCTCTCTTAAGACGCTCCTTAAAACCTACCTCTTTGACCAAGCTTTTAATAATACCACCTTATGTGGCTTTGTGCCAAATTTTACATAGTATTACATAGTAATTACAGCACAGAAACAGGCCATTCGGCCCAACAGGTCCATGCCGGTGTTTATGCTCCTCACAAGGCTCCACCCATACTTTTTCTGTTGGGCAGTAAGTGTGCTGCCGGCTTTTGGAGTGAGTGTGATCTGGTGATAATGTGACTCGCTTCTGAAGCTGGTCCCATTGCTGTCAATACTGGTGGAAGGGCAGGGACCTTACTAATCCAGCTGCTGCTTTTCCTCTCTTATTAAATGTGAGTTGCGATAAGGTCTTAACTCTGCACTACTTTTTTTTTCTTTCCTTGTAAAACTTCTTAACCCAGAGAGTGGTGAGAATGTGGACTTGCTACCACAAGGAGTAGTTGAGGCGAATAGTATAGATGCATTTAAGGGGAAGCTCGATAAGCACATGAGGGAGAAGGGAATAGAAGGTTATGCTGATAGAGTTCGATAAGGATGGATGGGAGGAGGCTCGAGTGGAGCATAAACGCCAGCATGGACTGGTTGGGCCGAATGGCCTGTTTCTGTGCTGGATATTATATGCAATTCTATGTAACATATCCTTCTATTCCTTTCGCCCTCATGTGCTTATCTAGCTTCCCCTTAAATGCATCTGTGCTATTTGCCTCAACGACTCCTTGTTATAGCGAGTTCCACATTCTAACCACTCTCTAGGTAAAGAAGTTTCTCTTGAATTCTCTATTAGATTTCTTATAGTTCTGGTCTCCCCCTCAAGTGGAAACAGCGGGGACGATTTTAACCCTACTCACTCAGCAGAAACCTGGCAGGTGGACAATTAAAATCGCCCTGGCTCTTACCTGTCCGAATACTGCTATGATCGCAACATCTGCAATTTTAACCTGCTCTCCTGAGCAGGCAGCAAGGACACACGCCTAGAGCCAACAGGATCCTTCTTTACATATGCATGTTGTGGCCCGATGACATAATTGAGACCCGACTGTCATTTTAACTCAGGCCTGAGCGGGGAATCCATCTGGAGTTAAAATCGGGGCCGATCGTCTACCCTATCATACCCTTTCATAATCTTAAAGACCTCTATCAGGTCATCCCTCAGTCTTAATTTTTCTAAAGAAAAGAGCCCCACCCTGTTCAATCTTTCCTGATAGGTATAACCTCTCAGTTCTGGTATCATCCAAGTAAATCTTCTTTGCACCTTCTTCCAGTGTCTCGATATCCTTTTTATAATATGGAGACCAGAACTGTGCACCGTACTCCAAGTGTGGTCTAACCAGAATTTTGTTTGATAATCGCTCCTGTGAACTAAAGGTGCTATATAAATGCAAGTTGTTGTTTCCTCAGCCTCAGAGATACAACGTGTATGGATGCATGAACTGCTAGAGTCTAATTAGAACCAAAAACAGGACCAGTGTCAATTTCAATGGGTTAATTGATTGATTGATCGAGCAATCAGGAAATGAAGAAACAATCAATGAGGCAATTGAGAAGACCAATTCGGGCAGTGATTGGCGACATTACATTTATGGATATTCTGTGCTAAACCTCTCACTGAGTGTTTTCACACAGAGAGGCGGCTGCTTTCCTTGTCAAAGTGAGTTAATGTGTGTGTTCTGTACATTGGTTTGTACAGCTGGACCCAGTTACCCGGTGCTTGAACATCTGAGGGTAATAGATACCTAACACAGCTTGTCTGCAGCGTTATGCTTGAATGGGGATCGTGCTTGGTCAGAATCTTATAGAGGCAGATAAAGACATGGCCAGTTTGTGACACCGCTTCCTGAACCCCAAACCACTTATCCCGAGAGCACATCTAAATGAAAGCACACTATTATAAATAACAGGATCTTTTTACAGGAACCTCTTCGCGTGTCAGTGCTGAGCAAAATATGCTGAGGTAACAATGTTCATTGTGCTGAGGAATGAAAATATTAATATTGAAACCTTTTCATGCTTGGCTCAGGATTACTGCTGTATTTAAGTGTCGTGGAGTGAAAATTAAGTGATGTGATTAAGAACGGGTTTGGATTTTTTTTGCAAAGCAAGTGAATGGGAAGAGGCTTATTCCATTAGGATTCTGTACGTGAGAATGAGCAGTTTGAGCCATTGGGATTCCATACAATGGGAGTGAACAGGAAGGGGTTTGTACCATTGGGATTCTATACAATGGGAGTGAACAGAAAGGGGTTTGTTCCATTGGGATTCTATCCAATGGGAGTGAATGTGAGGCAATTTGGCCCATTGGGACTCGAGACAATGGGAGTGAATGGGAGGCAATTTGGCCCATTGGGACTCTAGACAATGGGAGTGAATGGGAGGCAATTTGGCCCATTGGGACTCTAGACAATGGGAGTGAATGGGAGGCAATTTGGGCCATTGGGACTCTGGACAATGGGAGTGAATGGGAGGCAATTTGGCCCATTGGGACTCTAGATAATGGGAGTGAATGGGAGGCAATTTGGCCCATTGGGACTCTAGACAATGGAAGTGAATGGGAGGCAATTTGGGCCATTGGGACTCTGGACAATGGGAGGCAATTTGGGCCATTGGATAGAATTTTGGTCATTCAAACCTTGTGCTACAAGTGTAAGAATGTTTGGCTTTGTCCAACAACAACAACAACTTGTATTTATATAGCGCCTTTAACTGAGTAAAACGTCCCAAGGCGCTTTACAGAAGTGTTATAAAACAAAATTTGACACCGAGCTACATAAGGAGAAGTTAGAGCAAGCTTGGTCAAAGAGGTAGGTTTTAAGGAGCGTCTTAAAGGAGGAAAGAGAGGTAGAAAGGCGGAGAGGTTTAGGCAGGGAATTCCAGAGCTTAGGGCCTAGGCAACAGAAAGGCACGGCCACCAATGGTAGAGCGATTAAAATCAGGGATACTCAAGAGGGCAGAATTAGAGGAGCGCAGCTATCTCAGGGGGGTTGTGGGGCTGAAGGAGATTACAGAGATAGGGAGGGGCGAGGCCATGGAGGGATTTGAAAATAATGATGAGAATTTTAAAATTGAGGTGTTGCTTAACTGGGAGCCAATATAGGTCAGCGAGCACAGGGGTGATGGGTGAATGGGACTTGGTGCGAGTTAGGACATGGGCAGCCGAGTTTTGGATGACCCCAAGTTTACATAGGGTAGTGCATGGGAGGCCAGCGAGGAGTGTGTTGGAATAGTCAAGTCTAGAGGTAACAAAGGCATGGATGAGGGTTTCAGCAGCAGATGAGCTGAGGCAGGGGCGGAGACGGGCGATATTATGGAGGTGGAAGTAGGCGGTTTTTGTTACAACACAGATATGTGGTCGGAAGCTCATTTTAGGATCAAATATGACACCAAGGTTGCAAACAGTCTGGTTCAGCCTCAGACAGATGTTAGGGAGAGGGATGGAGTCGGTGGCTAGGGAACGGAGTTTGTGGTGGGTACCGAAGACAATGGCTTCAGTCTTCCCAATATTTAGTTGGAGGAAATGTCTGCTCATCCAGAACTGGATGTCGGACAAGCAGTCTGACAATTTAGAGACCGTGGAGAGGTCGAGAGAAGTGGTGGTGAGGTAGAGCTGGGTGTCGTCAGCGTACATGTGGAAACTGATGCTGTGTTTTCGGATGATGTCGCCGAGGGGCAACATGTAGATGAGAAATAGGAGGGGGCCAAGGATAGATCCTTGGAGGACACCAGAGGTAACGATGCGGGAGCGGGAAGAGAAGCCATTGCAGGTGATTCTCTGGCTACGATTAGATAGATAAGAATGGAACCAGGCGAGTGCAGTCCCACCTAGCTGGATGACGGTGTCAAAGGCTGCAGACAGATCGAGAAGGATGAGGAGGGATAGTTTACTTTTGTCACAGTCACAAAGTATGTCATTTGTGACTTTGATGAGAGCCGTTTCGGTACTGTAGCAAGGGCGGAAACCTGATTGGAGGGATTCAAACATGGAGTTCCTGGAAAGATGGGCACGGATTTGGGAGGCGACAACATGTTCAAGGACTTTGGAGAGGAAAGGGAGGTTGGAGATGGGGTGGTAGTTTGCAAGGACGGAGGGGTCAAGGGTTGGTTTTTTGAGGAGAGGGATGATGGCAGATTTGGAGGAGAGCGGGACAGTATCTGAGGAAAGAGAACTGTTAACAATATCAGCTAACATGGGAGCCAGAAAAGGAAGGTGGGTGGTCAGCAGTTTAGTGGGAATAGGGTCAAGGGAGCAAGAAGTCAGGACAAGGTGAGCGTGGAGAGGGCATGAGGGGAGATTGGAGAGAAACTGGAGAAAGATGCGATTTCAGGGCTAGGGCAGGGGGGAACCTTAGAGGAAGTTTGGCCCGGTGGGCTAGGGGAAGGAAGGAAGTGGCAGAGGCAGCTGGACGGATAGTCTCAATCTCAGAGACAAAGGAGTCCATGAGCTCCTCGCACTTGTTGTTGGAGGGCTAACTGTGTACTTCAGTCTCATTATTACAAGCTGATGGTGATCAGAAAGGCAAGTCCTTTTATGACATTTACAGCCCTTTCCTGATTTCAGTCTTTCACAGTTTGTTGCTAAGAACCAGACAGCGGTTGGGACAGGGGTAGAACTGTGGCTTGTTCTGAGTTCTGAGGTTTGCTTTGCGGCTGTTCATTGAAAACCTCGATCAGCCGTGGCCCCCTTCGCAAGACACAGTGGGAGAAAGAAAGGGTTCCTAGTTTTGTTTAAGAAATTTCCAGACCGAACAAATTTGGGACTGGCCAATTCAAATTGTAACAGATGGCTGAAAAAAACACCTCATGTCGCTTTACTGAAAAAAAGGGCAGATGTGGTTTCAGCTGGTGTGTTTACAGGAACCACTGCTGTCACTCAGGAGCTGTGTAAACACAGCTTTATTTCTGTTGATTAAAGTGTGTTGCCTGGGACCTACTAATAGGTTTCCTGTCAGCAGGTGTTTGAATCATAGAATCATACAGCACAGATGGAGGCCATTCGGCCCAGCTTGCCTGTGCCGGCTCTTTGACGTGTCCATATTTTGCGCTTGTCCGTCGTTTGCGAGTAACCGTAGGACCAGGTTCCACTGTGATATTCAATTCCCTTTTTGAAGGTTACTATTGATTCTGCTTCCACCGCCCTTTCAGGCAGCGCATTCCAGATCACAACAACTCACTGCGCAAAATAAAATTCTCCTCCTCTCCCCTCTGGTTCTTTTGGCAATTACCTTAAACTGTGTCCTCTGGTTACCGACCCTCCTGCCAGTGGAAACAGTTTCTCCTTAGTTACTCTATCAAAACCCTTCATAATTATGAACACCTCTATCAAATCTCCCTTAACCTTCTCTGCTCTAAAGAGAATGGCTTTATAAAAAAAAATGGCAGCTGCTCAGAGAGTGTCACTTAGAGTCTGTTTGTACTGAGAGTCATAGGGGGAGAAATTCAGTATCGCCCCATTTGGGGCGCAATTATCGGCCGGGCGCAAAGATTAGCGCCTGGCGCTAATTATCGCCTCCGACTGCAAACTTGACTTTTATCGCCCCTGGAGGTGATTGGGGCGCTAAATCAGGCACTTCACACCTGTCTTAAGGCGCAAAGGCCGAGGAGCGAGGCGCTACCTCAGAGCGCTGGCGAAGCTCATGTAATGTCAGTCAGCAATGGAACACACACACAATGGCACGGGCCAGTTCTTAAAGGGGATGGTTAATCTTGCTTTCCATCCACATCCTGCTCATTGCAGCCTTGAATCTCGGCCTGGAGAGACCTGCACATCAAATCTGCTGGAAAGAACAATGGAGAGTACCAGGCAAAGAGCTCAGAGTGCAGCCCCCACAGTCTCTTTTAAATCGATACAAGGAATGGCAAATCAAAATGAACCTGCAAAGTGCTGCTCAGTACCCAAAACTCCTTCACACAACGTTGAATCTCTCCAGAAGTCTCTCTCTCTCTCTCTCTCAGAATGCGTAGTTCAAAAATGGCACCAACAATAAAAGGCAGGAAGCGGTCACCTTTAAATAGCGCTCCCCCTTTCCCTTCATGACTGCAGAACGCTCCCCTCAACCTGTCGTTGCTAGCGTCAGGCGGTAAGGCAGGGGGCGCCACGCAATATCCGCTCCGGGGCGATACCGGGGCGTTGCGCACTTGACTGACATCACGATCTGCCGGCGCAGGAGATCGTGGCGGTAGTGTTTAGCGCCGTCGCAAAATGTCTAGTTAATTTCGCGAGCGGCGCAAACTTCGCCGCGCCTGGGCGCTAGATGCTTTGCGCCCCATTAGCGCCCTCTTAAGGCGCTAACGGGGGGCGCAACCAACTGAATTTTCCCCCCATAGAGTCATAACGGCACAGAAGGAGGCTATTCAGCCCATCGAGTCTGTGCCGGCTCTCTGTAGAGCAATCCAGTCAGTCCCATTCCCCTGCTCTATCCCCGTAGCCCTGCAAGTTTATTTCCCTCAAGTGCCTATCCAGTCTCCCCTTGAAAACATTGGGTGTGTCCGCTTCCACCACTTCCGTTGGCAGCGAGTTCCAGGTCCTCACCATTTGCTGCGTAAAAAAGTTTTTCCTCACATCTCTTGCCCAAAACCTTAAATCTGTGTCCCTTAGTCTTTGTACCATCAACTAGTGGGAACAGCCTTTCCCCATCGAGCCTATCCAACCCCATCATAATCTTGTACACCTCTATCAAATCACCCCTCAACCTCCTTTGCTCTAATGAAAACAAATCCAGCTTCTCCAACCTGTCCTTTTAGCTAAGAGCCCCCATCCCTGGAACCATTCTGGTAAATCTCCTCTGCACCCTCTCAAGGGCCTTTACATCTTCCTAAAGTGTGGTGACCAGAACTGGACACAATACTCCAGTTGGTTCAGCATAATTTCTCTACTTTGGTACTCAGTACCTCTATTTATGAAACCCAAGATCCCATATGCTTTGCTAACCACTCTCTCAATATGTCCTGCCACATTCAGGGACCTATGCACATTAACTCTCAGGTCCCTCTGTCCCTGCATACTCTTTAAAACTGTGCCATTAAGTGTATATTGCCTCTCCCTGTTCCTTCTGCCAATATGCATCACCTCACACTTCTCTGTATTAAATTCCATCTGTCACTTATCTGCCCATTCTGCTAGCCTTTCTATGTCCTGTTGCAGTCGATTAGTATCATCACTGTTTGCCACCCCCCCCAAGTTTGGTGCCATCAGCAAATTTAGAAATTCTACTTTGTATTCCAATATCCAGGTCATTTATATATATCAAAAAAAGCAGTGGCCCCAGCACTGATCCTTGGGGAACACCACTGTCTACCATCCTCCAGTCTGAAAAACAGCCATTTACCACAACTCGCTGTTTTCTGTCCTTAAGCCAATTCCTTATCCAAGCTACCACTGACCCACCTATTCCATGTGCCTCAATTTTGTTAACCAGCCTTCTATGTGGTACTTTGTCAAACGCCTTCCTAAAATCCATGTAGACAACATCCATTGCATTCCCTTCATCGATCCTCCCTGTTATTTCATCAAAAAAATCAATTAGATTAGTCAAACATGATCTGCTGTTTACAAATCCGTGTTGGCTCTCCTTAATTAGCTTAAACCTTTCCAAGTGCCCATTAATTTTTTCCTTGATTATTGTTTCTAAAACTTTACCCACCACTGATGTTAAACTGACTGGCCTGTAGTTACTAGGATTGTCCTTACACCCTTTCTTGAACAATGGTATCACATTTGTCACTTTCCAATCCTCAGGCACCTCCCCCGCATCTAGGGAAGATTGGAAAATTATGGCAAGCCCTTCCGTTATCTCCTCCCCCAATTCCCTTAGCAATCTGGGATGCAAGCCATCTGGACCAGGCGACTTGTCCACTCGAAGCATACCCAGCCTTTCTAGTACATCCTGTCTATCAATTTTCACCCCTTCCATTGCTTCTACCTTTTCCACTGCTACCGATATTTTGTCAGCATCCACCTCCTTAGTAAACACTGATACAAAGTACTCAATGAGTATTCTAGCCTCTAAGCATATAACACCTTCTTTGTCGTTAATAGGCCCCACCCTGCCTCTTACTACCCGCTTACTGTTTACATGCCGGTAGAAGATTTTTGGGTTCCCTTTTATGTTAACCGCCATTCTACTCTCATATTCTCTCTTTCCCAATCTTATTTTCATCTTCACATCCCCTCTCAACTTATTGTATTTGGTCTGGTTCTCCCTTGAAGAATTCACCTGACATGCATCATACACCCTCTTTTTTTTGTTTCATCATCTTCTCAATCTCCCTCGTCATCCAAGGAGCCCTTGCTTTGGTTCCCTTACCCTTCCCTCTTGTTAGAATGTACCTAGCCTGTACTTGGAACATCTCCTCCTTAAAGATCACCCATTGTTCCGTTACAGTTTTTCCTGTCAGTCTTTGGTTCCATTTTACCCTGGCTAGATCCTTTCACATCCCATTGAAGTTAGCCCTATTCCAGTTTCGAAGTTTCACTCTAGATTGTTCCTTGCATCTCTCCATTGCTAATCTAAATCTTATGATATGATGATCACTCGTACCCAAGTGTTCTCCCACAGACACTTGGTCGACCTGGCCCACCTCATTCCCCAGCACCAGATCCAGCAATGCCTCCTTCCTAGTTGGGCCAAGAACATACTGGTCAAGGAAATTCTCCTGAACACATTTCAGAAATTCCTCCCCCTCCTTTCCCTTTACCCTAATATTATCCCAATCGATATTTGGGTAATTAATATCCCCCAATATCACCACTCTATAGCTCTTGCATATCTCTGCGATTTCCCTGCAGATTTGCTCCTCTACCTCTCTCTCACTATTTGGAGGCCTATAGAATACCCCCAATAGCCTGATCATTCCCTTTTTGCTCCTCAACTCTAACCAAATGGATTCTGTCCTTGTTCCCTCAAGAACATCCTCCCTTTTCAACGCTACAATGTCTTCCTTAATCAGCACTGCCACCCCACCTCCCTTTTTTCCTTCCCTGTCTTTTCTGAACACCTTGTATCCTTGAATATTAAGTGCCCAGTCCTCACCGTTTTTAAGCCACGTTTCCATTATTGCCACAACATCATATTGTCACACAGCTAATTGTGTTTGTCGCTCACCAACCTTATTCACCACACTTTGTCTGTTTACACACATGCATTCTAACCCCATTTTTGAATTTTTCGTAGTCTTTCTTACTCTGCTCCTATCTAATGTGGTACTACTACCGCCTCTAGTACTACTTTCTTCTCTAGTACTATTCAACACACTCACTCTTTTATGCACCTTCTTCCTCTTTTCTACTCCTGTATGCTGGTGCCCATCCCCCTGCCAAGCTAGTTTAAACCCTCCCCAACAGCACAGCGCTAAACTCTGCCTGCAGGACCTCATCCCTCTTTTGCCTATGTCATTGGTACCGATATGGACAACGACCTCTGGCTGTTCACCCTCCCCCCTCAGAGTGTCCTGCAGCCGCTCAGTGACATCCTTGACCCTGGCACCAGGGAGGCAACATACCATCCTGGAGTCACGTCTGTCTGCTCCCCTAACTATCGAATCCCCTACCACTATTGCTCTTGCACTCTTTTTCCTCCCCCCCTGTACAGCTGAGCCACCCCTGGTGCCGTGGACTTGGCTCTGGCTGCACTCCCCAGAGGAACCATCGCCCTCACCAGTACTCAGAACGGAATACTGGTTGGAGAGCGAGATGCACTCTGGGGACTGCTGCACTACCTGCCTGGTCCTCCTCTTCTGTCTAGTGATCACCCATTTCCTCTCGGCCTGCACATTCTTAAGCTGTGGGGTGACCACCTCCTGAAACGTGCTATCCATGTAACTCTCAGCCTCGCGGATGCACCGCCGTGACTCCAGCCGCCACTCAAGCTCCGAAACCCGGAGCTCGAGTTGCTGCAGCTGGCGCCACTTCCTGCACGTGTGGTCGTCCAGGCTACGCAAAACGTCCAGAACTTCCCACATGGCACAGGATGTGCACTCCACGGGACTGAGCTGCCCTGCCATGCCTCTAGTTATTAGATTAATTAACTAAAGTATTTAGTATAACCCTCTGCCCTTAGTTAAAGACTAAAAGGCTACAGACAAAAAGTAGGTGATGCTCAAAAAAAAAGTAAACTTCTAAAACGTAAAAAAAACACTCACCAATCAGTTCGTTCCCTAGTGCTGACGTCACTTTTTTCACGCTGATGTCACGCTTTTGAATTTTGCCTCTCAGGTCCCGCTGCCGCTCCCACGCAGGTCAGCCTCCTCCAGAGCCCAAAGTCTGGTCATAAATTTATTTCTTCCATGTACAAGTCACATACGGAATGAGATTATAATGAGGGATGTTGAAATAGGGAGCATTTATGTTGTTTATAAACCAATGTGCTGATTCCTCAGCGCTCTGAATTTTCCCTGTTTACATTGCAGGGAGGGTATAGAGCACTGATGGCGACATTGAAGCACAGCAGTGCGTAAGATTGCCTGCAAATATGCCCGTAATTTGAGACATGACATGTGGCGAGTGCAGCGTGCTCGGGAGCAACAGGTGACTTTGGACTTCTGGTTCCCAAAGCTCTCCACCACTGGGGTTTTCCTCGCCTCATGTCTGGGTCTGGTGTAGACTAATTGATAGAGATTGATTGCTCTGATTCGTCAACAACTCCATTATCGTTGTATCGTGCAACTACCAGGATGTTAAAAGGCGAACTGGATGGACCTTGGACTTTTTTCATCTAGATGTGTGACATATAATCTTTAATAAACTCTGCAAGTGCTTTTGACTTTTGCGTTTGAACTCATTATTAATACAGGCACAGGACTGCGGCCTTTGTCTATATACCGGTGTTAAGGTGTCAGCCATGGCTCAGTTGGTAGCACTGTCGCTTCAGTGGCAGAAGGCCATGGGTTCATGGCCTCGCTCCAGGACTTGAGCACAAAATCCAGACTGACACTCCAGTACAGTACTGAGGGAGTGCTGCACTGTCAGATTTCGGGTGAGACATTAAACTGAGGCCCCATCTGCCCTCTCAGGTGGATGTAAAAGATCCCATGACATTAGTTCATAGAAGAGCAAGTTCTCCCCGGTGTCCTAGCCAATATTTATCCCTCATCCATGTTTGTGGGATCTTGCTGTGCGCAAATTGGCTTTCACGTTTCCTACATTAAACAGTAATTACAACACTTCAAAAGTAGTTCATTGGTTGTAAAGTGCTTTGGGATGGCCTGAGGTCATGAAAGGTGCTGTATAAATGCAAGCCTTTCTTTTATTTTACTGAAACATAAAATTAATTCCTAACAGGGGAACAAAATTCCAGTCCTGGGAGCGCAGGGGGAAAACACCAGTCAGAAAGAGCGGGATTTTCCACTATTTCCACCGTGGCAAATGGGCTGCCATCTGCAATTAAGAATCTCTCTGCTGGAATCTTTCATTAAAGTCTGAAAGTTGGGATTGATAACAATCTAGAGAGAATTTTTTTTAAAGACAATCTACTTTAATGATTAGACTTTCATAGTGTTTTTCAGAACAAAACCCAGGAATGGTTTAACCTTCCTTCATGTTTGTCCTTCCCTCCGATTCAGTGTTTCAGCTGAGCTATTCCCAGCAGACACCAATCACCATCACACAGACAGCTTGAGTTAAACAGCGCGGCGCGAGCTGAGAGCTCGGTTTGCTGCTAAGCCTTTGACCTGAGCCTAACTACGTGACTCTGCATATCTTTCCATGTGTCCTGTTCATCTCCTACTTCTTAAAGTTATACTCTGACCACAATGGGAGCCGGAAGCGTGTCTGGTGGGGACGGCAGAATCACTCGCTGCTCTCTATCCTGGGTATATCTGGGACACCAGTCTCAGTCATTGCTCTCTGTCCTGGGTATATCTGGGACACCAGTCTCTATCATTGCTCTCTATCCTGGGTATATCTGGGACACCAGTCTCAATCATTGCTCTCTGTCCTGGGTATATCTGAGACACCAGTCTCAGTCATTGCTCTCTGTCCTGGGTATATCTGGGACACCAGTCTCTATCATTGCTCTCTATCCTGGGTATATCTGGGACACCAGTCTCAATCATTGCTCTCTGTCCTGGGTATATCTGGGACACCAGTCTCAATCATTGCTCTCTGTCCTGGGTATATCTGGGACACCAGTCTCAATCATTGCTCTCTGTCCTGGGTATATCTGGGACACCAGTCTCAATCATTGCTCTCTATCCTGGGTATATCTGGGACACCAGTCTCAATCATTGCTCTCTGTCCTGGGTATATCTGGGACACCAGTCTCTATCATTGCTCTCTGTCCTGGGTATATCTGGGACACCAGTCTCAATCATTGCTCAATGTCCTGGGTATATCTGGGACACCAGTCTCAATCACTGCTCTCTGTCCTGGGTATATCTGGGACACCAGTCTCAGTCTCTCTGTCTCATGTACCTGGGACACCAGTCTCAGTCTATCGGTCTCGTGTACCTGGGACACCAGTCTCAGTCTATCGGTCTCGTGTACCTGGGACACCAGTCTCAGTCTATCGATCTCATGTACCTGGGACACCAGTCTCAGTCTCTCTGTCTCGTGTACCTGGGACACCAGTCTCAGTCTATTGGTCTCATGTACCTTTCTTTCCTTTGTCTCTTTCTCTCCTTTGCCTCTTTCTCTCCTTTGCCTCTTTCTCTCCTTTGTCTCTTTCTCTACTTTGTCTCTTTCTCTCCTTTGTCTCTTTCTATCCTTTGTCTCTTTCTCTCCTTTGTCTCTTTCTCTCCTTTGCCTCTTTCTCTCCTTTGTCTCTTTCTCTACTTTGTCTCTTTCTCTCCTTTGTCTCTTTCTCTCCTTTGCCTCTTTCATCCCTTTGTCTCTTTCTCTCCTTTGCCTCTTTCTCTCCTTTGCCTCTTTCACTCCTTTGTCTCTTTCTCTCCTTTGTCTCTTTCTCTCCTTTGTCTCTTTCTCTCCTTTGCCTCTTTCTCTCCTTTGCCTCTTTCTCTCCTTTGCCTCTTTCTCTCCTTTGTCTCTTTCTATCCTTTGTCTCTTTCTCTCCTTTGCCTCTTTCTCTCCTTTACCTCTTTCTCTCCTTTGCCTCTTTCTCTCCTTTGTCTCTTTCTCTCCTTTGTCTCTTTCTCTCCTTTGTCTCTTTCTCTCCTTTGCCTCTTTCATCCCTTTGTCTCTTTCTATCCTTTACCTCTTTCTCTCCTTTGCCTCTTTCTCTCCTTTACCTCTTTCTCTCCTTTGCCTCTTTCTCTCCTTTACCTCTTTCTATCCTTTGCCTCTTTCTCTCCTTTGTCTCTTTCTATCCTTTACCTCTTTCTCTCCTTTGCCTCTTTCTCTCCTTTGCCTCTTTCTCTCCTTTATCTCTTTCTCTCCTTTGCCTCTTTCTATCCTTTACCTCTTTCTCTCCTTTGTCTCTTTCTATCTTTTGCCTCTTTCTCTCCTTTGCCTCTTTCTCTCCTTTATCTCTTTCTCTCCTTTGCCTCTTTCTATCCTTTACCTCTTTCTCTCCTTTGTCTCTTTCTCTCCTTTGCCTCTTTCTCTCCTTTGTCTCTTTCTCTCCTTTGCCTCTTTCTATCCTTTGCCTCTTTCTCTCCTTTGCCTCTTTCTATCCTTTACCTCTTTCTATCCTTTGTCTCTTTCTCTCCTTTGCCTCTTTCTCTCCTTTGTCTCTTTCTCTCCTTTGCCTCTTTCTATCCTTTGCCTCTTTCTCTCCTTTGCCTCTTTCTCTCCTTTGCCTCTTTCTATCCTTTACCTCTTTCTATCCTTTGTCTCTTTCTCTCCTTTGCCTCTTTCTCTCCTTTGTCTCTTTCTCTCCTTTGCCTCTTTCTCTCCTTTGTCTCTTTCTCTCCTTTGCCTCTTTCTCTCCTTTGTCTCTTTCTCTCCTTTGCCTCTTTCTATCCTTTGCCTCTTTCTCTCCTTTGCCTCTTTCTTTCCTTTGCCTCTTTCTGTCCTTTACCTCTTTCTCTCCTTTGTCTCTTTCTATCCTTTGTCTCTTTCTCTCCTTTGTCTCTTTCTCTCCTTTGTCTCTTTCTCTCCTTTGCCTCTTTCATCCCTTTGTCTCTTTCTCTCCTTTGCCTCTTTCTCTCCTTTGCCTCTTTCACTCCTTTGTCTCTTTCTCTCCTTTGTCTCTTTCTCTCCTTTGCCTCTTTCTCTCCTTTGCCTCTTTCTCTCCTTTGCCTCTTTCTCTCCTTTGCCTCTTTCTCTCCTTTGCCTCTTTCTCTCCTTTGCCTCTTTCTCTCCTTTGCCTCTTTCTCTCCTTTGCCTCTTTCTCTCCTTTACCTCTTTCTCTCCTTTGTCTCTTTCTCTCCTTTGTCTCTTTCTCTCCTTTGTCTCTTTCTCTCCTTTGTCTCTTTCTCTCCTTTGTCTCTTTCTCTCCTTTGCCTCTTTCATCCCTTTGTCTCTTTCTATCCTTTGCCTCTTTCTCTCCTTTGGCTCTTTCTATCCTTTACCTCTTTCTCTCCTTTGCCTCTTTCTATCCTTTACCTCTTTCTCTCCTTTGCCTCTTTCTCTCCTTTACCTCGTTCTATCCTTTGCCTCTTTCTCTCCTTTGTCTCTTTCTATCCTTTACCTCTTTCTCTCCTTTGCCTCTTTCTCTCCTTTGCCTCTTTCTCTCCTTTATCTCTTTCTCTCCTTTGCCTCTTTCTATCCTTTACCTCTTTCTCTCCTTTGTCTCTTTCTATCTTTTGTCTCTTTCTATCCTTTGCCTCTTTCTCTCCTTTGCCTCTTTCTCTCCTTTGCCTCTTTCTCTCCTTTATCTCTTTCTCTCCTTTGCCTCTTTCTATCCTTTACCTCTTTCTCTCCTTTGTCTCTTTCTCTCCTTTGCCTCTTTCTATCCTTTACCTCTTTCTCTCCTTTGTCTCTTTCTATCCTTTGCCTCTTTCTCTCCTTTGTCTCTTTCTATCCTTTGCCTCTTTCTCTCCTTTGTCTCTTTCTATCCTTTACCTCTTTCTCTCCTTTGTCTCTTTCTCTCCTTTGCCTCTTTCTATCCTTTACCTCTTTCTCTCCTTTGCCTCTTTCTCTCCTTTGCCTCTTTCTCTCCTTTGCCTCTTTCTCTCCTTTGTCTCTTTCTATCCTTTGTCTCTTTCTATCCTTTGCCTCTTTCTCTCCTTTGTCTCTTTCTCTCCTTTGGCTCTTTCTATCCTTTGCCTCTTTCTCTCCTTTGTCTCTTTCTCTCCTTTGTCTCTTTCTCTCCTTTGCCTCTTTCTATCCTTTACCTCTTTCTATCCTTTGCCTCTTTCTATCCTTTACCTCTTTCTCTCCTTTGTCTCTTTCTCTCCTTTGCCTCGTTCTCTCCTTTGCCTCTTTCTCTCCATTGCCTCTTTCTCTCCTTTGCCTCTTTCTATCCTTTGTCTCTTTCTATCCTTTGCCTCTTTCTATCCTTTGCCTCTTTCTCTCCTTTGCCTCTTTCTCTCCTTTGCCTCTTTCTATCCTTTGTCTCTTTCTATCCTTTGCCTCTTTCTATCCTTTGCCTCTTTCTCTCCTTTGTGTCTTTCTATCCTTTGTCTCTTTCTATCCTTTGTCTCTTTCTCTCCTTTGCCTCTTTCTCTCCTTTGTCTCTTTCTCTCCTTTGTCTCTTTCTCTCCTTTGTTTCTTTCTATCCTTTGCCTCTTTTTCTCCTTTGTCTCTTTCTCTCCTTTGCCCCTTTCTATCCTTTACCTCTTTCTCTCCTTTGTCTCTTTCTCTCCTTTGCCCCTTTCTCTCCTTTGCCTCTTTCTTTCCTTTGTCTCTTTCTATCCTTTTCCTCTTTCCCTCCTTTGCCTCTTTCTCTCCTTTGCCTCTTTCTCTCCTTTGCCTCTTTCTATCCTTTGTCTCTTTCTCTCCTTTGTCTCTTTCTCTCCTTTGTCTCTTTCTATCCTTTGCCTCTTTCTTTCCTTTGTCTCTTTCTATCCTTTTCCTCTTTCCCTCCTTTGCCTCTTTCTATCCTTTACCTCTTTCTCTCCTTTGCCTCTTTCTCTCCTTTGCCTCTTTCTCTCCTTTGCCTCTTTCTATCCTTTGTCTCTTTCTATCCTTTGTCTCTTTCTATCCTTTACCTCTTTCTATACTTTACCTCTTTCTCTCCTTTGTCTCTTTCTCTCCTTTGTCTCTTTCTCTCCTTTGCCTCTTTCTATCCTTTGTCTCTTTCTATCCTTTGTCTCTTTCTATCCTTTACCTCTTTCTATACTTTACCTCTTTCTCTCCTTTGCCTCTTTCTATCCTTTGTCTCTTTCTCTCCTTTGTCTCTTTCTATCCTTTGCCTCTTTCTCTCCTTTGCCTCTTTCTTTCCTTTGTCTCTTTCTATCCTTTACCTCTTTCTCTCCTTTGCCTCTTTCTCTCCTTTGTCTCTTTCTCTCCTTTGTCTCTTTCTATCCTTTGCCTCTTTCTCTCCTTTGCCTCTTTCTATCCTTTGTCTCTTTCTATCCTTTGTCTCTTTCTATCCTTTACCTCTTTCTCTCCTTTGTCTCTTTCTATCCTTTACCTCTTTCTATCCTTTACCTCTTTCTCTCCTTTGTCTCTTTCTCTCCTTTGCCTCTTTCTCTCCTTTGCCTCTTTCTTTCCTTTGTCTCTTCCTATCCTTTACCTCTTTCTCTCCTTTGCCTCTTTCTATCCTTTGTCTCTTTCTCTCCTTTGCCTCTTTCTATCCTTTGCCTCTTTCTCTCCTTTGTCTCTTTCTATCCTTTACCTCTTTCTCTCCTTTGCCTCTTTCTCTCCTTTGTCTCTTTCTCTCCTTTGCCTCTTTCTATCCTTTACCTCTTTCTCTCCTTTGCCTCTTTCTCTCCTTTGCCTCTTTCTCTCCTTTGCCTCTTTCTATCCTTTGTCTCTTTCTATCCTTTGCCTCTTTCTCTCCTTTGTCTCTTTCTCTCCTTTGTCTCTTTCTCTCCTTTGTCTCTTTCTCTCCTTTGTCTCTTTCTCTCCTTTGTCTCTTTCTCTCCTTTGCCTCTTTCTCTCCTTTATCTCTTTCTCTCCTTTGCCTCTTTCTCTCCTTTGCCTCTTTCTCTCCTTTGTCTCTTTCTCTCCTTTGCCTCTTTCTCTCCTTTGTCTCTTTCTCTCCTTTGCCTCTTTCTATCCTTTGCCTCTTTCTCTCCTTTGCCTCTTTCTATCCTTTACCTCTTTCTATCCTTTGCCTCTTTCTGTCCTTTACCTCTTTCTCTCCTTTGTCTCTTTCTATCCTTTGTCTCTTTCTCTCCTTTGTCTCTTTCTCTCCTTTGTCTCTTTCTCTCCTTTGTCTCTTTCTCTCCTTTGCCTCTTTCATCCCTTTGTCTCTTTCTCTCCTTTGCCTCTTTCTCTCCTTTGCCTCTTTCACTCCTTTGTCTCTTTCTCTCCTTTGTCTCTTTCTCTCCTTTGTCTCTTTCTCTCCTTTGCCTCTTTCTCTCCTTTGCCTCTTTCTCTCCTTTGCCTCTTTCTCTCCTTTGCCTCTTTCTCTCCTTTGCCTCTTTCTCTCCTTTGCCTCTTTCTCTCCGTTGCCTCTTTCTCTCCTTTGTCTCTTTCTCTCCTTTGTCTCTTTCTCTCCTTTGCCTCTTTCTCTCCTTTACCTCTTTCTCTCCTTTGTCTCTTTCTCTCCTTTGTCTCTTTCTCTCCTTTGTCTCTTTCTCTCCTTTGTCTCTTTCTCTCCTTTGTCTCTTTCTCTCCTTTGCCTCTTTCATCCCTTTGTCTCTTTCTATCCTTTGCCTCTTTCTCTCCTTTGGCTCTTTCTATCCTTTACCTCTTTCTCTCCTTTGCCTCTTTCTATCCTTTACCTCTTTCTCTCCTTTGCCTCTTTCTCTCCTTTACCTCGTTCTATCCTTTGCCTCTTTCTCTCCTTTGTCTCTTTCTATCCTTTACCTCTTTCTCTCCTTTGCCTCTTTCTCTCCTTTGCCTCTTTCTCTCCTTTATCTCTTTCTCTCCTTTGCCTCTTTCTATCCTTTACCTCTTTCTCTCCTTTGCCTCTTTCTCTCCTTTGCCTCTTTCTATCCTTTGTCTCTTTCTATCCTTTGCCTCTTTCTCTCCTTTGTCTCTTTCTCTCCTTTGTCTCTTTCTCTCCTTTGTCTCTTTCTATCCTTTGTCTCTTTCTCTCCTTTGTCTCTTTCTCTCCTTTGCCTCTTTCTCTCCTTTGTCTCTTTCTCTACTTTGTCTCTTTCTCTCCTTTGTCTCTTTCTCTCCTTTGCCTCTTTCATCCCTTTGTCTCTTTCTCTCCTTTGCCTCTTTCTCTCCTTTGCCTCTTTCACTCCTTTGTCTCTTTCTCTCCTTTGTCTCTTTCTCTCCTTTGTCTCTTTCTCTCCTTTGCCTCTTTCTCTCCTTTGCCTCTTTCTCTCCTTTGCCTCTTTCTCTCCTTTGTCTCTTTCTATCCTTTGTCTCTTTCTCTCCTTTGCCTCTTTCTCTCCTTTACCTCTTTCTCTCCTTTGCCTCTTTCTCTCCTTTGTCTCTTTCTCTCCTTTGTCTCTTTCTCTCCTTTGTCTCTTTCTCTCCTTTGCCTCTTTCATCCCTTTGTCTCTTTCTATCCTTTGTCTCTTTCTCTCCTTTGCCTCTTTCTCTCCTTTGCCTCTTTCTCTCCTTTGTGTCTTTCTATCCTTTGTCTCTTTCTATCCTTTGTCTCTTTCTCTCCTTTGCCTCTTTCTCTCCTTTGTCTCTTTCTCTCCTTTGTCTCTTTCTCTCCTTTGTTTCTTTCTATCCTTTGCCTCTTTTTCTCCTTTGTCTCTTTCTCTCCTTTGCCCCTTTCTATCCTTTACCTCTTTCTCTCCTTTGTCTCTTTCTCTCCTTTGCCCCTTTCTCTCCTTTGCCTCTTTCTTTCCTTTGTCTCTTTCTATCCTTTTCCTCTTTCCCTCCTTTGCCTCTTTCTCTCCTTTGCCTCTTTCTCTCCTTTGCCTCTTTCTATCCTTTGTCTCTTTCTCTCCTTTGTCTCTTTCTCTCCTTTGTCTCTTTCTATCCTTTGCCTCTTTCTTTCCTTTGTCTCTTTCTATCCTTTTCCTCTTTCCCTCCTTTGCCTCTTTCTATCCTTTACCTCTTTCTCTCCTTTGCCTCTTTCTCTCCTTTGCCTCTTTCTCTCCTTTGCCTCTTTCTATCCTTTGTCTCTTTCTATCCTTTGTCTCTTTCTATCCTTTACCTCTTTCTATACTTTACCTCTTTCTCTCCTTTGTCTCTTTCTCTCCTTTGTCTCTTTCTCTCCTTTGCCTCTTTCTTTCCTTTGTCTCTTCCTATCCTTTACCTCTTTCTCTCCTTTGCCTCTTTCTATCCTTTGTCTCTTTCTCTCCTTTGTCTCTTTCTATCCTTTGCCTCTTTCTCTCCTTTGCCTCTTTCTTTCCTTTGTCTCTTTCTATCCTTTACCTCTTTCTCTCCTTTGCCTCTTTCTCTCCTTTGTCTCTTTCTCTCCTTTGTCTCTTTCTATCCTTTGCCTCTTTCTCTCCTTTGCCTCTTTCTATCCTTTGTCTCTTTCTATCCTTTGTCTCTTTCTATCCTTTACCTCTTTCTCTCCTTTGTCTCTTTCTATCCTTTACCTCTTTCTATCCTTTACCTCTTTCTCTCCTTTGTCTCTTTCTCTCCTTTGCCTCTTTCTCTCCTTTGCCTCTTTCTTTCCTTTGTCTCTTCCTATCCTTTACCTCTTTCTCTCCTTTGCCTCTTTCTATCCTTTGTCTCTTTCTCTCCTTTGCCTCTTTCTATCCTTTGCCTCTTTCTCTCCTTTGTCTCTTTCTATCCTTTACCTCTTTCTCTCCTTTGCCTCTTTCTCTCCTTTGTCTCTTTCTCTCCTTTGCCTCTTTCTATCCTTTACCTCTTTCTCTCCTTTGCCTCTTTCTCTCCTTTGCCTCTTTCTCTCCTTTGCCTCTTTCTATCCTTTGTCTCTTTCTATCCTTTGCCTCTTTCTCTCCTTTGTCTCTTTCTCTCCTTTGTCTCTTTCTCTCCTTTGTCTCTTTCTCTCCTTTGTCTCTTTCTCTCCTTTGTCTCTTTCTCTCCTTTGCCTCTTTCTCTCCTTTATCTCTTTCTCTCCTTTGCCTCTTTCTCTCCTTTGCCTCTTTCTCTCCTTTGTCTCTTTCTCTCCTTTGCCTCTTTCTCTCCTTTGTCTCTTTCTCTCCTTTGCCTCTTTCTATCCTTTGCCTCTTTCTCTCCTTTGCCTCTTTCTATCCTTTACCTCTTTCTATCCTTTGCCTCTTTCTGTCCTTTACCTCTTTCTCTCCTTTGTCTCTTTCTATCCTTTGTCTCTTTCTCTCCTTTGTCTCTTTCTCTCCTTTGTCTCTTTCTCTCCTTTGTCTCTTTCTCTCCTTTGCCTCTTTCATCCCTTTGTCTCTTTCTCTCCTTTGCCTCTTTCTCTCCTTTGCCTCTTTCACTCCTTTGTCTCTTTCTCTCCTTTGTCTCTTTCTCTCCTTTGTCTCTTTCTCTCCTTTGCCTCTTTCTCTCCTTTGCCTCTTTCTCTCCTTTGCCTCTTTCTCTCCTTTGCCTCTTTCTCTCCTTTGCCTCTTTCTCTCCTTTGCCTCTTTCTCTCCGTTGCCTCTTTCTCTCCTTTGTCTCTTTCTCTCCTTTGTCTCTTTCTCTCCTTTGCCTCTTTCTCTCCTTTACCTCTTTCTCTCCTTTGTCTCTTTCTCTCCTTTGTCTCTTTCTCTCCTTTGTCTCTTTCTCTCCTTTGTCTCTTTCTCTCCTTTGTCTCTTTCTCTCCTTTGCCTCTTTCATCCCTTTGTCTCTTTCTATCCTTTGCCTCTTTCTCTCCTTTGGCTCTTTCTATCCTTTACCTCTTTCTCTCCTTTGCCTCTTTCTATCCTTTACCTCTTTCTCTCCTTTGCCTCTTTCTCTCCTTTACCTCGTTCTATCCTTTGCCTCTTTCTCTCCTTTGTCTCTTTCTATCCTTTACCTCTTTCTCTCCTTTGCCTCTTTCTCTCCTTTGCCTCTTTCTCTCCTTTATCTCTTTCTCTCCTTTGCCTCTTTCTATCCTTTACCTCTTTCTCTCCTTTGTCTCTTTCTATCTTTTGTCTCTTTCTATCCTTTGCCTCTTTCTGTCCTTTGCCTCTTTCTCTCCTTTGCCTCTTTCTCTCCTTTATCTCTTTCTCTCCTTTGCCTCTTTCTATCCTTTACCTCTTTCTCTCCTTTGTCTCTTTCTCTCCTTTGCCTCTTTCTATCCTTTACCTCTTTCTCTCCTTTGTCTCTTTCTATCCTTTGCCTCTTTCTCTCCTTTGTCTCTTTCTATCCTTTGACTCTTTCTCTCCTTTGTCTCTTTCTATCCTTTACCTCTTTCTCTCCTTTGTCTCTTTCTCTCCTTTGCCTCTTTCTATCCTTTACCTCTTTCTCTCCTTTGCCTCTTTCTCTCCTTTGCCTCTTTCTCTCCTTTGCCTCTTTCTCTCCTTTGCCTCTTTCTCTCCTTTGCCTCTTTCTCTCCTTTGCCTCTTTCTATCCTTTGTCTCTTTCTATCCTTTGCCTCTTTCTCTCCTTTGTCTCTTTCTCTCCTTTGTCTCTTTCTCTCCTTTGTCTCTTTCTCTCCTTTGCCTCTTTCTCTCCTTTGCCTCTTTCTCTCCTTTGTCTCTTTCTCTCCTTTGCCTCTTTCTCTCCTTTATCTCTTTCTCTCCTTTGCCTCTTTCTAACCTTTACCTCTTTCTCTCCTTTGTCTCTTTCTCTCCTTTGCCTCTTTCTCTCCTTTGTCTCTTTCTCTCCTTTGCCTCTTTCTATCCTTTGCCTCTTTCTCTCCTTTGCCTCTTTCTATCCTTTACCTCTTTCTATCCTTTGCCTCTTTCTGTCCTTTACCTCTTTCTCTCCTTTGCCTCTTTCTATCCTTTACCTCTTTCTCTCCTTTGCCTCTTTCTCTCCTTTACCTCGTTCTATCCTTTGCCTCTTTCTCTCCTTTGTCTCTTTCTATCCTTTACCTCTTTCTCTCCTTTGCCTCTTTCTCTCCTTTGCCTCTTTCTCTCCTTTATCTCTTTCTCTCCTTTGCCTCTTTCTATCCTTTACCTCTTTCTCTCCTTTGTCTCTTTCTATCCTTTGCCTCTTTCTCTCCTTTGCCTCTTTCTATCCTTTACCTCTTTCTATCCTTTGCCTCTTTCTGTCCTTTACCTCTTTCTCTCCTTTGTCTCTTTCTCTCCTTTGTCTCTTTCTCTCCTTTGCCTCTTTCATCCCTTTGTCTCTTTCTCTCCTTTGCCTCTTTCTCTCCTTTGCCTCTTTCACTCCTTTGTCTCTTTCTCTCCTTTGTCTCTTTCTCTCCTTTGTCTCTTTCTCTCCTTTGCCTCTTTCTCTCCTTTGCCTCTTTCTCTCCTTTGCCTCTTTCTCTCCTTTGCCTCTTTCTCTCCTTTGCCTCTTTCTCTCCTTTGCCTCTTTCTCTCCGTTGCCTCTTTCTCTCCTTTGTCTCTTTCTCTCCTTTGTCTCTTTCTCTCCTTTGCCTCTTTCTCTCCTTTACCTCTTTCTCTCCTTTGTCTCTTTCTCTCCTTTGTCTCTTTCTCTCCTTTGTCTCTTTCTCTCCTTTGTCTCTTTCTCTCCTTTGCCTCTTTCATCCCTTTGTCTCTTTCTATCCTTTGCCTCTTTCTCTCCTTTGGCTCTTTCTATCCTTTACCTCTTTCTCTCCTTTGCCTCTTTCTATCCTTTACCTCTTTCTCTCCTTTGCCTCTTTCTCTCCTTGACCTCGTTCTATCCTTTGCCTCTTTCTCTCCTTTGTCTCTTTCTATCCTTTACCTCTTTCTCTCCTTTGCCTCTTTCTCTCCTTTGCCTCTTTCTCTCCTTTATCTCTTTCTCTCCTTTGCCTCTTTCTATCCTTTACCTCTTTCTCTCCTTTGTCTCTTTCTATCTTTTGTCTCTTTCTATCCTTTGCCTCTTTCTCTCCTTTGCCTCTTTCTCTCCTTTGCCTCTTTCTCTCCTTTATCTCTTTCTCTCCTTTGCCTCTTTCTATCCTTTACCTCTTTCTCTCCTTTGTCTCTTTCTCTCCTTTGCCTCTTTCTATCCTTTACCTCTTTCTCTCCTTTGTCTCTTTCTATCCTTTGCCTCTTTCTCTCCTTTGTCTCTTTCTATCCTTTGCCTCTTTCTCTCCTTTGTCTCTTTCTATCCTTTACCTCTTTCTCTCCTTTGTCTCTTTCTCTCCTTTGCCTCTTTCTATCCTTTACCTCTTTCTCTCCTTTGCCTCTTTCTCTCCTTTGCCTCTTTCTCTCCTTTGCCTCTTTCTCTCCTTTGTCTCTTTCTATCCTTTGTCTCTTTCTATCCTTTGCCTCTTTCTCTCCTTTGTCTCTTTCTCTCCTTTGGCTCTTTCTATCCTTTGCCTCTTTCTCTCCTTTGTCTCTTTCTCTCCTTTGTCTCTTTCTCTCCTTTGCCTCTTTCTATCCTTTACCTCTTTCTATCCTTTGCCTCTTTCTATCCTTTACCTCTTTCTCTCCTTTGCCTCGTTCTCTCCTTTGCCTCTTTCTCTCCATTGCCTCTTTCTCTCCTTTGCCTCTTTCTATCCTTTGTCTCTTTCTATCCTTTGCCTCTTTCTATCCTTTGCCTCATCTCTCCTTTGCCTCTTTCTCTCCTTTGCCTCTTTCTATCCTTTGTCTCTTTCTATCCTTTGCCTCTTTCTATCCTTTGCCTCTTTCTCTCCTTTGTGTCTTTCTATCCTTTGTCTCTTTCTATCCTTTGTCTCTTTCTCTCCTTTGCCTCTTTCTCTCCTTTGTCTCTTTCTCTCCTTTGTCTCTTTCTCTCCTTTGTTTCTTTCTATCCTTTGCCTCTTTTTCTCCTTTGTCTCTTTCTCTCCTTTGCCCCTTTCTATCCTTTACCTCTTTCTCTCCTTTGTCTCTTTCTCTCCTTTGCCCCTTTCTCTCCTTTGCCTCTTTCTTTCCTTTGTCTCTTTCTATCCTTTTCCTCTTTCCCTCCTTTGCCTCTTTCTCTCCTTTGCCTCTTTCTCTCCTTTGCCTCTTTCTATCCTTTGTCTCTTTCTCTCCTTTGTCTCTTTCTCTCCTTTGTCTCTTTCTATCCTTTGCCTCTTTCTTTCCTTTGCCTCTTTCTATCCTTTTCCTCTTTCCCTCCTTTGCCTCTTTCTATCCTTTACCTCTTTCTCTCCTTTGCCTCTTTCTCTCCTTTGCCTCTTTCTCTCCTTTGCCTCTTTCTATCCTTTGTCTCTTTCTATCCTTTGTCTCTTTCTATCCTTTACCTCTTTCTATACTTTACCTCTTTCTCTCCTTTGTCTCTTTCTCTCCTTTGTCTCTTTCTCTCCTTTGCCTCTTTCTTTCCTTTGTCTCTTCCTATCCTTTACCTCTTTCTCTCCTTTGCCTCTTTCTATCCTTTGTCTCTTTCTCTCCTTTGTCTCTTTCTATCCTTTGCCTCTTTCTCTCCTTTGCCTCTTTCTTTCCTTTGTCTCTTTCTATCCTTTACCTCTTTCTCTCCTTTGCCTCTTTCTCTCCTTTGTCTCTTTCTCTCCTTTGTCTCTTTCTATCCTTTGCCTCTTTCTCTCCTTTGCCTCTTTCTATCCTTTGTCTCTTTCTATCCTTTGTCTCTTTCTATCCTTTACCTCTTTCTCTCCTTTGTCTCTTTCTATCCTTTACCTCTTTCTATCCTTTACCTCTTTCTCTCCTTTGTCTCTTTCTCTCCTTTGCCTCTTTCTCTCCTTTGCCTCTTTCTTTCCTTTGTCTCTTCCTATCCTTTACCTCTTTCTCTCCTTTGCCTCTTTCTATCCTTTGTCTCTTTCTCTCCTTTGCCTCTTTCTATCCTTTGCCTCTTTCTCTCCTTTGTCTCTTTCTATCCTTTACCTCTTTCTCTCCTTTGCCTCTTTCTCTCCTTTGTCTCTTTCTCTCCTTTGCCTCTTTCTATCCTTTACCTCTTTCTCTCCTTTGCCTCTTTCTCTCCTTTGCCTCTTTCTCTCCTTTGCCTCTTTCTATCCTTTGTCTCTTTCTATCCTTTGCCTCTTTCTCTCCTTTGTCTCTTTCTCTCCTTTGTCTCTTTCTCTCCTTTGTCTCTTTCTCTCCTTTGCCTCTTTCTCTCCTTTGCCTCTTTCTCTCCTTTGCCTCTTTCTCTCCTTTGCCTCTTTCTCTCCTTTGCCTCTTTCTCTCCGTTGCCTCTTTCTCTCCTTTGTCTCTTTCTCTCCTTTGTCTCTTTCTCTCCTTTGCCTCTTTCTCTCCTTTGTCTCTTTCTCTCCTTTGTCTCTTTCTCTCCTTTGTCTCTTTCTCTCCTTTGCCTCTTTCTCTCCTTTGCCTCTTTCATCCATTTGTCTCTTTCTATCCTTTGCCTCTTTCTCTCCTTTGGCTCTTTCTATCCTTTACCTCTTTCTCTCCTTTGCCTCTTTCTATCCTTTACCTCTTTCTCTCCTTTGTCTCTTTCTATCTTTTGTCTCTTTCTATCCTTTGCCTCTTTCTCTCCTTTGCCTCTTTCTCTCCTTTGCCTCTTCCTCTCCTTTATCTCTTTCTCTCCTTTGCCTCTTTCTATCCTTTACCTCTTTCTCTCCTTTGTCTCTTTCTCTCCTTTGCCTCTTTCTATCCTTTACCTCTTTCTCTCCTTTGTCTCTTTCTATCCTTTGCCTCTTTCTCTCCTTTGTCTCTTTCTATCCTTTACCTCTTTCTCTCCTTTGTCTCTTTCTCTCCTTTGCCTCTTTCTATCCTTTACCTCTTTCTCTCCTTTGCCTCTTTCTCTCCTTTGCCTCTTTCTCTCCTTTGCCTCTTTCTCTCCTTTGCCTCTTTCTATCCTTTGTCTCTTTCTATCCTTTGTCTCTTTCTATCCTTTGCCTCTTTCTCTCCTTTGTCTCTTTCTCTCCTTTGGCTCTTTCTATCCTTTGCCTCTTTCTCTCCTTTGTCTCTTTCTCTCCTTTGCCTCTTTCTATCCTTTACCTCTTTCTATCCTTTGCCTCTTTCTATCCTTTACCTCTTTCTCTCCTTTGCCTCTTTCTCTCCTTTGTCTCTTTCTCTCCTTTGTCTCTTTCTCTCCTTTGTCTCTTTCTCTCCTTTGTTTCTTTCTATCCTTTGCCTCTTTTTCTCCTTTGTCTCTTTCTCTCCTTTGCCCCTTTCTATCCTTTACCTCTTTCTCTCCTTTGTCTCCTTCTCTCCTTTGCCCCTTTCTCTCCTTTGCCTCTTTCTTTCCTTTGTCTCTTTCTATCCTTTTCCTCTTTCCCTCCTTTGCCTCTTTCTCTCCTTTGCCTCTTTCTCTCCTTTGCCTCTTTCTATCCTTTGTCTCTTTCTCTCCTTTGTCTCTTTCTCTCCTTTGTCTCTTTCTATCCTTTGCCTCTTTCTTTCCTTTGTCTCTTTCTATCCTTTTCCTCTTTCCCTCCTTTGCCTCTTTCTATCCTTTACCTCTTTCTCTCCTTTGCCTCTTTCTCTCCTTTGCCTCTTTCTCTCCTTTGCCTCTTTCTATCCTTTGTCTCTTTCTATCCTTTGTCTCTTTCTATCCTTTACCTCTTTCTATACTTTACCTCTTTCTCTCCTTTGTCTCTTTCTCTCCTTTGTCTCTTTCTATCCTTTGCCTCTTTCTCTCCTTTGCCTCTTTCTTTCCTTTGTCTCTTCCTATCCTTTACCTCTTTCTCTCCTTTGCCTCTTTCTATCCTTTGTCTCTTTCTCTCCTTTGTCTCTTTCTATCCTTTGCCTCTTTCTCTCCTTTGCCTCTTTCTTTCCTTTGTCTCTTTCTATCCTTTACCTCTTTCTCTCCTTTGCCTCTTTCTCTCCTTTGTCTCTTTCTCTCCTTTGTCTCTTTCTATCCTTTGCCTCTTTCTCTCCTTTGCCTCTTTCTATCCTTTGTCTCTTTCTATCCTTTACCTCTTTCTCTCCTTTGTCTCTTTCTATCCTTTACCTCTTTCTATCCTTTACCTCTTTCTTTCCTTTGTCTCTTTCTATCCTTTGTCTCTTTCTATCCTTTGTCTCTTTCTATCCTTTGTCTCTTTCTATCCTTTGTCTCTTTCTATCCTTTACCTCTTTCTTTCCTTTGTCTCTTTCTATCCTTTGTCTCTTTCTATCCTTTACCTCTTTCTATCCTTTACCTCTTTCTCTCCTTTGTCTCTTTCTATCCTTTACCTGTTTCTTTCCTTTGTCTCTTTCTATCCTTTGTCTCTTTCTCTCCTTTGTCTCTTTCTATCCTTTACCTCTTTCTTTCCTTTGTCTCTTTCTATCCTTTACCTCTTTCTATCCTTTACCTCTTTCTATCCTTTACCTCTTTCTCTCCTTTGTCTCTTTCTATCCTTTACCTCTTTCTATCCTTTACCTCTTTCTATCCTTTACCTCTTTCTCTCCTTTGTCTCTTTCTCTCCTTTGTCTCTTTCTATCCTTTACCTCTTTCTCTCCTTTACCTCTTTCTCTCCTTTGTCTCTTTCTATCCTTTACCTCTTTCTATCCTTTGTCTCTTTCTATCCTTTGTCTCTTTCTATCCTTTGTCTCTTTCTCTCCTTTTTCTCTTTCTCTCCTTTGTCTCTTTCTATCCTTTGCCTCTTTCTCTCCTTTGCCTCTTTCTCTCCTTTGCCTCTTTCTCTCCTTTGTCTCTTTCTATCCTTTGTCTCTTTCTCTCCTTTTCCTCTTTCTCTCCTTTGTCTCTTTCTATCCTCTGCCTCTTTCTCTCCTTTGCCTCTTTCTCTCCTTTGTCTCTTTCTATCCTTTGTCTCTTTCTTTCCTTTACCTCTTTCTCTCCTTTGTCTCTTTCTCTCCTTTGTCTCTTTCTATCCTTTGTCTCTTTCTCTCCTTTGCCTCTTTCTATCCTTTGCCTCTTTCTCTCCTTTGTCTCTTTCTATCCTTTACCTCTTTCTCTCCTTTGCCTCTTTCTCTCCTTTGTCTCTTTCTCTCCTTTGTCTCTTTCTATCCTTTACCTCTTTCTATCCTTTACCTCTTTCTATCCTTTACCTTTTTCTCTCCTTTTCCTCTTTCTCTCCTTTGTCTCTTTCTATCCTTTACCTCTTTCTATCCTTTACCTCTTTCTCTCCTTTGTCTCTTTCTATCCTTTGTCTCTTTCTCTCCTTTGCCTCTTTCTCTTCTTTGTCTCTTTCTCTCCTTTGTCTCTTTCTCTCCTTTGCCTCTTTCTCTCCTTTGCCTCTTTCTCTCCTTTGTCTCTTTCTCTCCTTTGCCTCTTTCTCTCCTTTGTCTCTTTCTCTCCTTTGCCTCTTTCTATCCTTTGTCTCTTTCTCTCCTTTACCTTTTTCTATCCTTTGTCTCTTTCTCTCCTTTGTCTCTTTCTCTCCTTTGTCTCTTTCACTCCTTTGCCTCTTTCTATCCTTTACCTCTTTCTCTCCTTTGCCTCTTTCTATCCTTTGCCTCTTTCTCTCCTTTGTCTCTTTCTCTCCTTTGTCTCTTTCTCTCCTTTGTCTCTTTCTATCCTTTGTCTCTTTCTCTCCTTTGCCTCTTTCTCTCCTTTGCCTCTTTCTCTCCTTTGCCTCTTTCTATCCTAACTCCTGATGTCCTTTGCCTCTTTCTACTCTGTGCCTCATTCTATCTTACACCTCCTGCATCCTACTATTTTGGGGCTGGGCTTCCAACTAATAAGCAGATGGCTTTTAAAATATTTAATATTCCAGTCTCAATTATTTATTAGAAAGATGCAGGTTGATAGTCCCACTGGAAGGATTAGCCACGATGTATTTGTAAATTAAATATGCAGTACATGCAGATAGTGGCACCCGTACAACCCTGAAAGAACATCTGTGGAAAGAGCATTTAACACCGCGCACGTTGGAAACTTACACTAAATGTAAGGACCCCTTCGTTAATTTTTCACGACTGTTGCTGGAGCAACACCAGCTCCCTACAGGAGACGAGTCGAGTTGCATTCGGAGATCTCGCAATATGATGCTGTGGGATCTTAGTCACGGCATCAGGCGTGCCCACCTTCCCAGGTTGGCAAAGAAAGAGTTTAGATTGGTTTGCTCGGCAAATGCTCATGGTGTGGTTTTACTGCGGGCAAGGAGTGCAGCAAACAATAGTGACCATTTGGCCAAATACAAAAGCAAAATACTGCGGATGCTGGAAATCTGAAATAAAAACAGAAAATGCTGTAAATACTCAGCAGGTCAGGCAGCATCTGTGAAGAGAGAAACAGAGTTAAAACGTTTCAGGTCAATGACTCTTCGTCAGATGACCATTTGGCCCTTGCTCTTCAGTGGAGCAGGTATTCTGTTGCTGTGGTTACGGAGTGGTTTCACCCAAGCTAAGGAGCATGGGTAACAACTACCGCCATTTACACATTAAAGCATGATCTTTGTGCACTCACATGAGTATGACACTGACCTTGACGGCATGACATACAAGTGATGCAATGGAAGTTACATGCCCGAAGAATGGTAATCATTGGATGATTTGTCACCAGCTCCATCAGACCCTTTTTTCCTGCTTTTAAAGTTGGGTAATTTTACAGGTGGAAGAGTTTGTACACTTTGGTGTGTTCGTGTCACTGAACGGGAATTGTGAAGAAGACATCAAAAGAAGGGATTGGAATCATTTCTGCTGCTTTTGGAAGATTAAGCAGGATATGGAAGGGAAAGATATTTTGGTTAAAATAAAGGGAGGAGTTTATAAAGCGATGGTTATCCCCCGTTTTATTACACGGATCTTAGTGCTGGAACATGAGAAAAGTTGCTGAGCAAAAGATACTAACAGCAGAGATGAGTTGGTTGAGAGGAATACTGGGAGTATCCAGGATGCAAAGAATCAAGAATTATACAGTAAGAACATGGCTTTGACAGAAGATCCAAGGAAGACGACTGCGATTGTCTGGGCACGCTTTAAGAATGGAAAGAGCTAGAATGCCCTTTGTAGTGTCAGCCCTGGCTCAGTGGGTAGCACTCTCGCTTCTGGGTCAGAAGGTTGTGGGTTCAAGTCCCACTCCAGAGACTTGAGCACAGAATCCAGACTGACACTCCAGTGCAGTAGTGAGGGAGTGCGGCACTGTTGGAGGTGCCATCTTTCGGATGAAACGTTAAACTGAGGCCCTGTCAGCTCTCTCAGGTGGACGTAACAGATCCCACGGCACTATTCGAAGAAGAGCTGCGGTGTTCTCCCTGTTGTCCTGGCCAACATTTGTACCTTAATCAAATCACTAAAACAGATTATCCGGTCATTAACATATTGCTGTTTGTAGGACCTTGCTGTGTGCAAATTAGCTGCTGTGTTTCCCTACACTACAACAGTGACTACACTTCAAAAGTACTTCCTTGGCTGTGAAGTGCTTTGGGACGTCCTTCGGTCGTAAACGGCGCTATAGAAATACAAGTTCTTTCTTTCTTTCTATGGCCCTGCGTATAGAGATACATGGAACAGGAAGCGGAGGAAGCGCTGAATAGAGAATGCCAAGAGTGACTTGTCACAGAAAGGGTTACAGATACAGCAGCCCGCCTAGTTCAGAACCGACAACAATGGATGGAATTAATTCGGCCCCATTGTTGCTGCTGAACTGATGGTGGGAATTGCAGTACTAGTTGTAGTACTTTTCGATGTCAGTGGTGGGGAATAGAACATGGGGGTTGATAATGCCTATTTCAATCATCGGGTGCCGGCTCCCCGGAACACTGAGCCCTGCGGAGTACCCGATGCATGCAGTAAAGGCCCAAGTATGGCTCCACTTTTGATAACATTTAGAAAGGATCCTGTAATGCGAGGGAAGCCCCTTGATCAGTGCTCCATAGGCCAAAACCCCTCTTAAAAAACAGGCGCTGCAGAGGACACCTGTTCCCTTCAGTGGGGTCCTTGCTCTTAAAGGTACATTGCTGTTTCTGGTGTTTGCAGGCCCCGGTTTCTGTTGCTGTTGTTGGACAAAGGAAGGTAGGGAAACTTCCAGGACCCTCCCTGACGACCTACTGCCCACCGAATGATGTCTAGTTGTAGCTTCAGGAGGATGAGGAGCGTCAGAGGAGATATGCCAGGCAGGTGCGTTTGCACTTTACGCAGCCACCCCCACATGGCTAGACTATTATATCTGGACATGCTGCACACAGAGGCAAAGATTCTTTTACAGGATACTTTCCTTTATTAATCGAGGCAAAGAATATAAGAGCAGGGAGGTTACGTGAGAACTGTATAAAACACTAGTTAGGCCACAGCTAGAGTATTACAGGAAAGATATGATTGCACTAGAGGGGGTACAGAGGAGATTTACGAGGCTGTTACTAAGACCAGAGAATTTTAGCTATGAGGAAAAATTGGATAGGCTGGGGTTGTTTTCATTGGAACAGAGGAGGCTGAGGGGAGACTTGATTGACGTGTACAAAATTATGAGGGACCTAGATAGAGTGGATAGGAAGGACCAATTTCCCCTAGCAGAGAGGCCAATAACCAGGGGGCATAGATTTAAAGTAATTGGTAGAAGGATTAGAGAGGAGTTGAGGAGAAATTTTTCCATCCATAGGGTGGTGGGGGTCTGGAACTCACTGCCTGAAAGGGTGGTAGAGGCGAAAAACCCTCATCACATTTAAAAAGCACTTGGAGATGCACTTGAAGTGCCGTAACCTACAAGGCTACGGACCAAGAGCTGGAAAGTGGGATTAGGCTGGATAGCTCTTTTTCGGCTGGCACAGACACAATGGGCCAAATAGCCCAGAGATCAGGCCATCTTAGACTGGGTATTATGTAATGAGAAAGGATTAATTAGTAATCTTGTTGTGCGAGGCCCCTTGGGTCGGAGCGATCATAATATGATAGAATTCTTCATTAAAATGGAGAGTGAAGTAGTTGACTCGGAGAGCAGGGTCCTGAATTTAAATAAAGGAAACTACGATGGTATGAGGCGCGAGTTGGGTAGGATTGATTGGGGAATGTTACTCAAAGGGTTGACGGTGGATAGGCAATGGCAAACATTCAAAGATCGCATGGATGAACTGCAGAATTTGTTCATCCCAGTTTGGCATAAAAATAAAACAAAAAAGGTGACTCAACCGTGCTAACAAGGGAAATTAGGAATAGCATAAGATCCAAGGAGAGGACATATAAATTGGCCAGAAAAAGCAGTAAACCTGAGGATTGGGAGCAGTTTAGGATCCAGCAAAGGAGGACAAAGGGATTAATTAAGAGGGGGGAAAATAGAGTATGAGAGTAAACTTGCAGGGAACATAAAAACTGACTGTAAAAGCTTTTATAGATATGTGAAGAGAAAAAGATTGGTGAAGTCAAACGTAGGTCCCTTGCAGTCAGAATCAGGGGAATTTATAATGGGGAACAAAGAAATGGCAGACCAATTAAATACATACTTTGGTTCTGTCGTCACAAAGGAGGACATAAATAACCTCCCAGAGATGTCGGGGAACATAGGGTCTAATGAGAGAGAGGAACTGAAAGAAATCAGTATTTGTAGGGAAATGGTATTAGCGAAATTGACGGGATTCAAGGCCGATAAATCCCCAGGGCCTGATAATCTACATCCTAGGGTACTTAAGGAAGTGGCCCTAGAAATAGTAGATGCATTGCTGGTCATCGACCAAAATTCGATAGATTCTGGAACAGTACCCATGGATTGGAGGGTAGCTAATGTAACCCCACTATTCAAAAAAGGTGGTAGAGGGAAAATGGAGAATTATAGACCGATAAGCCTGACATCGGTAGTGGGGAAAATGCTAGAGTCCATTATAAAAGATGTAATATCAGAGCACTTGGAAAACAGTGACAGGATCGGACAAAGTCAACATGGATTTACAAAAGGTAAATCATGCTTGACTAATCTAATGGAATTTTTTGAAGATGTAACTGGTAAAATAGATAAGGGAGAACCAGTGGATGTGGTGTATTTGGATATTCAGAAGGCTTTCGATAAGGTCCCGCATAAGAGATTAGCGTGTAAAGTTAAGGCACATGGGATTGGGGGCAAGGTAGTGACTTGGATAGAGAACTGGTTGGCAGACAGAAGGCAAAGAGTTGGAATAAACGGGTCTTTTTCCGAGTGGCAGGCAGTGACTAGTGGGGTACCGCAGGGATCGGTCCTAGGACCCCAGCTATTCACAATATATATTAATGATCTAGACGAGGGAACTAGATGTAATATCTCCAAGTTTGCAGATGACACAAAGCTGGGTGGGCGTGTGTGCTGTGAGGAGGATGCCGAAAAACTCCAGTATGATTTGGACAGGTTGGGTGATTGGGCAGAATCATGGCAGATGCATTATAATGTGGATAAATGCGAGGTTATCCACTTTGGTGTCAAAAACGGGAAGGCAGATTATTATCTGAATGGCAATAGATTGGGAGAAGGGGAAGTGCAACGAGACCTGGGTGTCCTTGTGCACCAGTCGCTGAAGGTAAGCATGCAGGTGCAGCAGGCGGTTAAGAAGGCAAATGGTATGTTGGCCTTCGTAGCGAGAGGGTTCGAATACAGGAACAAGGATGTCTTGCTGCAGTTGTACAGGGCCTTGGT
The DNA here is from genome assembly GCA_030390025.1 of Squalus acanthias. NCBI lineage: Eukaryota > Metazoa > Chordata > Chondrichthyes > Squaliformes > Squalidae > Squalus > Squalus acanthias. Next base: position 134,322,062 of record CM059433.1, read on the forward strand.
GAGACCACACCTTGAGTATTGTGTGCAGTTTTGGTCGCCTTATCTGAGGAAGGATGTTCTTGCCATGGAGGGAGTGCAGCGAAGATTCACCAGACTGATACCTGGGATGGCAGGAATGATGTATGAGGAGAGATTGGGTCGATTGGGCTTATACTCGCTGGAGTTTAGAAGAATGAGAGGGGATCTCATTGAAATTTATAAAATTCTAACAGGACTAGACAGACTAGATGCAGGAAGGATGTTCCCGATGGCGGGGGAGTCCAGAACCAGAGGTCACAGTCTAAGGATAAGGGGTAAGACATTTAGGACAGAGATGAGGAGGAATTTCTTCACCCAGAGAGTGGTGAACCTGTGGAATTCTCTACCACAGAAGGCAGTTGAGGCCAATTCATTAAATATATTCAAGAAGGAGATAGATATATTTCTTAAGGCTAAAGGGATCAAGGGATATGGGGAGAAAGCAGGGATAGGGTACTGAATTTGGATGATCAGCCATGATCTCATTAAATGGCGGAGCAGGCTCGAGGGGCCGAATGGCCTACTCCTGCTCTTATCTTCTCTGATTCTATGCCTCCTTCTGTGCCATAAATTTCTGATTCTGTGATGATTCTGTGTCACTCCATGAACATGCAGTTGGTTGGCGACCAGAGGAGCCGAATTGTGTCGATGAATATCCTGGCACCAACCATAGTTCCTTTGTCCCACGGCAGCTCATGGAGCCAGAGTTATTCAAAGTTGATGCCTGTGCTAAAAGGGTTTAATTATGAGGACAGGTTGCATAGACTAGGCTTGTAATCCCTTGAACATAGAAGATTAAGGGGTGAGCTAATTGTGGTGTTGAAGATGATTAAAAGGTATTGATCGGGAGAGGGAGAGAAACTATTTCCTCTGGTGGGAGAGTCCAGAACAAGTGTGCATAACCTTAAAATTAGAGCTAGGCCGTTCAGGGGTGATGTCAGGAAGCACTTCTTCACACACAGAGTAGTGGAAATCTGGAACTCTCTCCCCCAGAAAGCTGCTGAGACTGAGAGTCAATTGAAAATTTCAAAACTGAGATGGATAGATTTTTGTTAGGCAAGGGTATTAAGGGTTACGGAACCAAGGCGGGTAGATGGAGTTAAAATACAGATCAGCCATGATCTAATTGAATGCGGAACAGGCTCGAGGGGCTGAATGGCTTCCTCCTGTTCCTAAGTTCCAGAAACCTCTTGGGCACCACCAGTTGCACACTAGGCCCATTAATGCTGCATGTTTGATGCCTCTTGTGTATCCCCCTCTCTCTTCACCCCACCATTGGTGGCTGTACCATCAGCAGTCCAGACTCGATGTTCTGGGATTCCCTCCCTAAACCCCTCCACCTCCCTCTCCTCCTTTAAGACACTCATTAAAACCCACCTCACTCTGACCAAGCCTTTGGCCTCTCTCCTTCTGTGGCTCAGCGTCCAGTCTTCCTTACACCTCTGTGAAGCGCCTTGGGTCGTTTTATTGCTCTATATGAATGCAAGTAGTTGTTGTTGAATGAGGAGAGATCCCATAAGGCAAGTGGGGCATCTCGGCACCCTGGGAAAATGAAGACTGCTGGGATGGCTGCTAGGCAACCAAGGAGAGGCACTGCAGGCGTGCTTTGGTTCACTGTGAAACCCAAGGACAAGGCCTGAGGAGAACCAGAATGTGGTGTTCATGTCCATCACATCTTAATCAAGTGCACCATCTGTGCTCAAGCAGTTGTTCAGAAGCCTGGATAAATCGGTGGGGTGCTTCTTTACTGCCTGGCCAAGGCCGCCAAGATTTCTATAGACTGCTGTGTCCAGCCCTACTTTGCCCAACAAAGAGGCGAAGCCCCCGGAGCAGGCAGCAATCAGAGGTAGGAGACAAACCCGGCTGTGAGACAAAAGACTTGCCTTCGTGACCCACAGCTCAGTCACCAAGCGTCATCAGGTTAAGTACCTTGTATCTCCAATACTCAGCATTCATCACCACGTGTGCCCAATACCCTTTCCACATAAAGCATCATCTTCTTTGGGCCTAGGCACATAACAAGACTTGCAATGTCACATCATTTCTCCCCAGTTACTTTCATCTGCCAAGACAGCGTTCACACTCTCTTGCACCACTATTCATGCTGTCTGGTGTTGCTCCTTATTGCAGGAGATTATATGTTCCCTTTATGTACATTTGTGGGTCAGTGGTAGGACTCTTGCCTCTGAATCAGAAGGGGTTTTAGTCCCACTCCAGAGACTTGAGCACATAATCCAGACTGACACTCCAATACAGTGCTGAGGGTGCACTGCACTGTCGGAGGTGCCGTCTTTCGGATGAGATGTTAAACCGAGGCCCCGCCTGCTCTCTCAGGTAGACCAATAAGATCCCATGGCACCATTTCAAAGAGGAGCAGGGAACTTGCTCTGCGCAAATTGGCTGCCGCGTTTCCTATATTACAACAGTGACTACACCCTGAGGTGGTGAAAGGCGCTATATAAATGTAAGTCTATTTTTTAAGGGCTAAATATTCCACCCATTGACTGGCAATGATGGAGACACAGAAGTAACAGTATAATCTTAGAAACAGAGGAACCCTGATCCCCTCGGGGACGCCATCTCACACCACAAGGATTTTAGTTCCGGTGCACTGTCAAGCTGGTTTTAAAGTCGACCCAGATCTGTTAGACTCCCTGGGCAACATTTTAAACTTAAGCAGAGTTTTTAAAAATGTTTTGAGAAAGCGAGCGTGCCCACTCACTCTTCGTTCATTGTCACTCCCTGAGTTTAAATTTCCACAAAGTCTCATCTAACTATTCTGGGGCTAGCTGTTGTTCTGGCACTCTGGGGACCGGGCTCTCAAATGAAAAGAGTTCCGATAGTTTGAACCCAGTTCTCAGTGGGCAGGACCCAAGAATTATTTAATAACAATTATTCAATAATTGGCCGATTCTATTCCAAGATTACTAATTAGAATAAGCAATGCGTGAAGCAGAAATGTCAGACTGTCACAGTTGGGGGGAAGCTCTATCTGTATTTGACCCGTGTTGTGTCATTCAAAAGGCTTTAAACTGACTTTGGATAAGCAGAAGACTGAAAGGCAGCATTGACACCTCTCGCACCGATGGGCATAAAATTCAGCAAACTTTCCTTTATTTAAAGTTTCTTCACTGACTGTTCCTGTCAAAATTCCATCCTCCCTTGAACAGCAGCTCATTATTCACAGATCAATCAGCGTTTGAAACCTTCCTATGGTCTGCAGCCTCCTCTCTGACCTCTGGTGTCAATCCACTTATGCTCATGCAACTCAATGGCATGTTTAATAGACTCTGCTGGGCGAGTGTCAGATCATCACTTGTAAGGTGAAGAATCTTGACTGACTGCCTCAGGGAATTCAAGGAGCTATTTACAAGAATATGCAGCCCACACTCAGCATTCAAAAAATATTTACACTAGAGACACTCTCTTAGTCTCTGCTTCTAATAGCAATGATTGCCCAAGGTAATAGGGCCTTATTAGGGACTTTGTTCTGGTGCTACCCCTCCATCGGTTCTTGGTATGTGCAAACGTCTCTTGCAAGCAATTATTCTATTAAAAGTTGTCTCAGTGGAGGATAGAAACAAAGAGACTATCCTAGTGTAGCCAGACTGCAGACACATTCAGTACTGTTCCCCTTGGTGTGGTCAGTTTGGTTGTAGACTCTTGGCTGGCCCTGAATTCAGACTGGAGTAGCTATTAGCCGCTGGGCTAGAAATTCGGTATCGCCCCACTTGGGGCGCTAACTTTTGAAAAGTAGAAAAAGTAGCACCAGGCGCTAATGATTCTCCCCTGCCGGGAAATTCAGCTTTAGCGCTCCGAGAGGGAAGTGGAGCGTTAAATCAAGTGCTAACCACTTCTCCTAGGGCGCTAAAGTCCGGGAGCGGGGCGGTAGCGGCAGAGCGCTGAACAATTTGGAGCTTATTGCTGACGACATCAGAGGCTGCTTCCCTCGCTTAAAGGGAAGGGCCAATGATGCTGCACAACCTACTTGTCGGCAGTTCTGCGTTGCAAGGCGACCTGCGCGACTGCCATTACAGCCCCAAACACTCTCACAAAGTGGAGGGCTTGGACATCTTGCAGCAATGAAACATCAAAAACTTTGAGCAGGCACCAGACCAGTGCAAATAATAAAGGTTGGCCTACCTGAAAACCATTGCCTTTAATTAGCGCTCCCCAAGCGGCCAGGCCGAGGTGACAACGCCTCCCCTTCCCGCCGTTGTTCACGCCCGGCGATACAGCAGGGGGCGGGAGCAAATTTCACATCCGGGGCGATACGGGACGCCACGCACTTTATGACATCATGATCTGCGCGGCGCTAGAGGCCCAGGCGGTAAGAGCGCCAGTGCTAAACCGGCACTGAAGTTCGCGGGCGTCGCTGCATTCGGTGTGCCCGGTCGCTAACCCCTTAGCGTCCCGTTAACGCCCCCCTCCACCGTAAATTCAGTAGTAGCTTCCCCTTGAATGTATCTGTGCTATTCACCTCAACCACTCCCTGTGGGAGCGAGTTCCACATTCTAACCACTCTCTGGGTGAAGAAGTTTCTCCTGAATTCCCTATTGGATTTATTAGTGACTATCTTATATTGATGACTCTTAGTTCTGGTCTCCCCCACAAGTAGAAACATCTTCTCTATGTCTACCCTGTGAAACCCTTTCATAATCTGCATTTTGTCGCAGTCCTCCTCTGTATTAACTACACCCCCGAATTTGGTGAAATTATACTTCCGATTCCCAAGTCCAAATCCCACGGTGGGATTGGAACTCGCGTTCTAAGTGGATTAATTAGTCCAGGCCTCTGGATTGCTCGTCCAGTAACATAACCACTACACTACCACAAACCTGAATGATCTGATTTCCCTGCTCAGGACTTCCTGGAGGACTCTGAAGAACAGTTCGATGCCTTCGATGAGAGGAGGTACCTCGAGGCCAAACGCTGGCGACCCGGTGAAGACCCTTACAAACGCTACGCCTTCAACCACCGAGAGAGTGGGAGGGTTCCCAGCAATCGGGCGATCAGGGACACCAGGCATTACAGGTACTTCATGTTGGCTTCTCATTGCCTCATCTCACTGTGATGGTGGGAAACGGTGTGCACAAAACTCTTGCACCTCAGTAATCCTCCATAGTCCATCAAACGCATTGTAGTAAGGGGAAGCTAGATAAGCACATGAGGGAGAAAGCAATAGAAGGTTATGTTGATGGGGTTAGATGAAGAAGCGGGGGGGGGGAGGCTCGTGTGGAGCATAAACACCGGCATAGACCAGTTGGGCCGAATGGCCTGTTTCTGTGCTGTACATTTTATGTAAAAAGGTGCTTAGACCGCTGAAGGGGTAAATGCGCTGGTCGATCTGGTACTGGGGGCCACACAGACTAGTCCCAGGTTTTAGCCCTTTATTTATTCATTCTCAGAATGTGGGCATCGCTGATAAAGCCAGCATTTATTGCCCATCCCTAGTTGCCCTGAGAAAGTTGGTGGTGAGGCCTTCTGATAGCGGTTTGATACAACTGAGTGACCTGCTGGGCCACTTCAGGGGGCAGTTGGTGTGGGACTGAAGTCACCTATACCTGGCTGGACCAGGTAAGTTTCCTTCCTCCCCTAAATGACATGAGTCCAGTTGGGTTTTTATGACTCTCTGACAGCTTCATGGTCACTTTTACTGATACCACCTTATTATTTACAGACTTTTTTAAAACCAAATTCAAATTCTCAAACTGCCCCTGGTGGGATTTGGACTCGCGTGCCTGGATTTATTAGTCCAGTAACCTAACTGCTACACTACCGTATCCAGCCTGCTGCCTCTGTGCTGAGCTGAACTTGGCCTGCAATTGGCATGTCGCAGCTGGCCTCGGCATGGTAGGCTCAGGAGTGGGCAAAGACAGCCAGGGCCTCCGCTCCTGATCTCTATCCGGCAAGCGGTGACAGAGAGGCACAGCTGAGGTCAGATTCGGGCTTGGCTGTGGTGCTCTCCATGGTTGAACAACTTCCAGCACTCTTGATTGTAATGTAGGAAACGTAGCTGCCAATTTGCGCACAGTAAGCTCCCATAAACAGCAATGCGATAATGACCAGATAATCTGTTTTTTTAGTGATGTTGGTTGAGGGATAAATATTGCCCAGAACACCGGCGAGAACTCCCCATCTCTTCTTCGAAATTGGGGGGAACAATTGGGTGGCGCCCCAGTAGTAGTGCCCCAAGCAGGAGGTGGGGTGCTACTGGAAGCGCTCCACCTCCTTCTTGGGGCACTACTACTGAAGTTGGCGGCGCTACGTGCAACAGCGCCACATGCGTCGGCAAGTAGCGCCGCATCATTGCAGACCTCCTCCCCCGATTAAAGGGGAGGGGCCTAGCGCTGCGTGCACCGGGGCCCTGCTAGACCACCGGGGAGCGGGGTGCCGTGAAAACAGCCCTGCACTCAAGAGGAGTGCTGGGCTGAGCGATCACGGCCGGCACCCCGCATAAAAAAGGGAAAGGGGGCAGGTGCTGGCAGTCAGCCAAAATAAAAATGGCCGCCCGACACCTGCCCTTTAAGTAGCGCCGCCGCCGCTGCAAAAACACCCCCTGACCCTGTCGGACATATTGTCCGGCGATAGGTCAGTGGGAGCAAGGGAAGTTTGCGGCCAGGGAGCAAGCGGGGCGCTGCGCACGCCGATGACGTCATTGCTGGCGGCGCGGCGCCACAGGGCACTACCGCTAACCTCCCGCTGAATTTCACGGGAGGCGTTAGCGGCGCCGCGCTGGGCACTAGAGGCTTTGTGCCCTGTTCCCAAGAGGCACAAACCAACCCAATTTTTCCCCCTGGGTCTTTTATGTCCATCTGTTTAACGCCTCATCCGAAAGACCTCCGACAGTGCAGCGCTCCCTCAGTACTTCCCCTCCGACAGTGCGGCGCTCCCTCAGTACTGCCCCTCCAACAGTGCAGCGCTTCCCTCAGTACTGCCCCTCCGATAGTGCAGCGCTCCCTCAGTACTGCCCCTCCGACAGTGCAGCGCTCCGTCAGTACTGCCCCTCCAATAGTGCAGCGCTCCGTCAGTACTGCCCCTCCGACAGTGCAGCGCTCCCTCAGTACTGCCCCTCCGACAGTGCAGCACTTCCTCAGTACTGCCCCTCCGACACTGCAGCACTCCCTCAGTACTGCCCCTCCGACAGTGCAGCGCTCCCTCAGTACTGCTCCTCCGACAGTGCAGCGCTCCATCAGTAGTGCCCCTCCGACAGTGCAGCGCTCCCTCAGTACTGCCCCTCCGACAGTGCAGCGCTCCGTCAGTACTGCCCCTCCGACAGTGCAGCACTCCGTCAGTACTGCCCCTCTGACAGTGCAGCACTCCCTCAGTACTGCCCCTCCAACAGTGCAGCGCTTCCTCAGTACTGCCCCTCCGACAGTGCAGCGCTCCCTCAGTACTGCCAGTCCGACAGTGCAGCGCTCCCTCAGTACTGCCCCTCGGACAGTGCAGCGCTCCCTCAGTACTGCCCCTCCGACAGTGCAGCGCTCCCTCAGTACTGCCCCTCCGACAGTGCAGCGCTCCCTCAGTACTGCCCCTCCGACAGTGCAGCGCTCCCTCAGTACTGCCCCTCCGACAGTGCAGCGCTCCCTCAGTACTGCCCCTCCGACAGTGCAGCGCTCCCTCAGTACTGCCCCTCCGACAGTGCAGCGCTTCCTCAGTACTGCTCCTCCGACAGTGCAGCGCTCCCTCAGTACTGCCCCTCCGACAGTGCAGCGCTCCCTCAGTACTGCCCCTCCGACAGTGCAGCGCTCCCTCAGTACTGCCCCTCCGACAGTGCAGCGCTCCCTCAGTACTGCCCCTCCGACAGTGCAGCGCTCCGTCAGTACTGCCCCTCCGACAGTGCAGCGCTCCCTCAGTACTGCCCCTCCGACAGTGCAGCGCTCCCTCAGTACTGCCCCTCCGACAGTGCAGCGCTCCCTCAGTACTGCCCCTCCGACAGTGCAGCGCTCCCTCAGTACTGCCCCTCCGACAGTGCAGCGCTCCCTCAGTACTGCCCCTCCGACAGTGCAGCGCTCCGTCAGTACTGCCCCTCCGACAGTGCAGCGCTCCCTCAGTACTGCCCCTCTGACAGTGCAGCGCTCCCTCAGTACTGCTCCTCCGACAGTGCAGCGCTCCCTCAGTACTGCCCCTCTGACAGTGCAGCGCTCCCTCAGTACTGCCCCTCCGACAGTGCAGCGCTCCCTCAGTACTGCCCTTCCGACAGTGCAGCGCTCCCTCAGTACTGCCCCTCCGACAGTGCAGCGCTTCCTCAGTACTGCTCCTCCGACAGTGCAGCGCTCCCTCAGTACTGCCCCTCCAACAGTGCAGCACTCCCTCAGTACTGCCCCTCCGACAGTGCAGCACTTCCTCAGTACTGCCCCTCCAACAGTGCAGCGCTCCCTCAGTACTGCCCCTTCCGACAGTGCAGCGCTTCCTCAGTACTGCCCCTCGGACAGTGCAGCGCTCCCTCAGTACTGCCCCTCGGACAGTGCAGTGCTCCCTCAGTTCTGCCCCTCGGACAGTGCAGCGCTCCCTCAGTACTGCCCCTATGACAGTGCAACGCTCCCTCAGTACTGCCCCTATGACAGTGCAGCGCTTCCTCAGTACTGCCCCTCCGACAGTGCAGCGCTCCCTCAGTACTGCACTGGAGTATCAGCCTCGTTTCATGCTCAAGTCTCTGGAGTGGGACTTTGAATCCACAACCTTCTGACTCAGAGGTGAGAGAGCTAGCCACAGAGTCACGGCTGACACCTTCTTTGCCAACACATTATACTTCGACAGACAGCATCCTGTCAGCCTGAGCTGAATTGGACGCCAGGTCCCGGGGTGGCGGACGGGGGAAGGGGCCAGTGTCTCAACCAACCCCCAATTTATTCTGTTGAGATCTGATATTCAAATTTCCGTTCCGGAAGATTCTGTCACGCACCAATTGGAAACTCGAGGACTGATACTGAAATAATAATGAAGTTCAGCCAAGAAGTGGGTGGTTAACTGAAAGCTCTGAGCTGATCCTTCCTTGACGTTGAGACATAATCGGTGCAACTCATCTCCTTGGTAATGACTTCTCCAGAAAACGACATTCCCACCTGCCACTTCACATGTTGGCCGAGTCCATCAGTCAGAGACAAAGAGCTGCCGCTTTCAGTGATTCCTCATACAGGCTCTAATGAGCTCTCTGACAGCTGTGATGTTCACTGGGAACCGCTCAGTCCTGTGGAACCATTGAGCTGGAACATTTCACATCAAACTCTGGGGGTGGGGGGGAGGTGCCCCTATCTCCCCACCCCGTGACAATGGAATAAGCATTGGGCAAACGGGGAGCTTGGCCTCATTGTGCCAGTCTGCAACCACCCCTCCCAGAGTAAAGGCACGTATTCGCGTTGATAGTCGCAGAAGGAAAGAAAGAAATAACTTATATTTCTATCACACCTTTCAAACCTCAGGACGTACCAAAGCGCTTTACAGCCAATGAAATACCTTTGAAGTATAGTCACTGCTGTAATGTAGGAAGCGCAGCAGCCAATTTGCACACAGCAAGGTCCCACAAACAGCACTGTGATAATGACCAGATCATCTGTTTTTAGCGATGTTGGTGAGGGATAAATATTGGCCAGGACACTGGGGAGAACTGCCCTGCTCTTCTGTAATAGTGCCGTAGGATCTTTTACATCCACCTGAGAGAGCAGATAGGGCTTAACATCTCATCCGAAAGACGGCACCTCCAACAGTTCAGCGCTCCCTCAGTACTGCACTGAGAGTGTCAGCCTGGATAATGTGCTCAAGTCTCTGGAGTGGGACTTAAACCCACGACCTTCTGACTCCGAGATAAGAGGGCTACCCACTGAGCCATGGCACCTTAAGAGAGAACTTGCGCAAGGAGCCTCTGATATTCTCCCGTTCAAAAACAAAAAATGTAGAACAGAGTCCGTGAGGAAGTTGAAAGAGAATTGGAGGTTACTGCGTAACAGATTCACGTTGACGTGTG